>OY728147.1:1508116744-1508741744 GCA_963277665.1 Viscum album | reverse complement strand
ACTTCGATCTAGGTATCATCAATTGTGATTAAAGAAAAAAGATATTCCAAATATAGTTTTCTGAATGATTTATAGACATCATGAGTTTACATTAATCATATTTTGATTAACTAAAGCACCATATGTTTTTATGGATCTAATGAATAGAGTATTCAATGACTCTCTTGATGATTTTGTTGTGGTATCCATTGATGATATCTTGGTGTATTCTAAATGATACGAGGACTATGAGAATCACTTTTAGATCACTCTTGAGACCCTTAGAGGAAAATAGTTTTATGGGAAATTTAGTATGTATTATTTATGACATCAATAATTTTCTTTTCTTGGCCATATTGTCTCACAGGATAGAATCTTAGTTAATATGCTAAAGATAAATGTAGTAAATGAATGACTTATACCAGTGAACATAACTGAGGTATGTAGTTTCATTGTTCTAGATAGTTGCTTTCATAGATTCATTCATAATTTTACCCTATTGGATAACCCATTAATCAATATTACATTTAAAGGGGTTATGTTCCTTTGTAAAAAGGAATGTGAAGAGTGTTTTGATGAATTGAGGAGGATATTGTTAAATGCTCTAATTTTGAACTTACCTTATGGAAATGATGGGTTTTTTATATATTGATACATCCAATAAAGGACTGAGTTTTTTCATTATAAAAAATGATAAATTAATTTTATATGTATAAAGTAAGTTGAAGAGTCAAAAAAAACTATCCAACCCATTATCTTGAGTTGGAAGCTATAATATTTACTATGAAAATATAGATATATTATCTCTATGTTGAATTATTTAAGGTATACATATACCATAAAATACAAAAAAAAAATATTTTTATAGAAATATAACAACATTTGTCAATGGTGATATCTTAAGCTACTCAAGTATTATGATTTCTCAATACACTACAACCCAAGAAAAGAAAATAAGGTAGTAGATCTATTAAGAAGGAAAGATCATGAAGTTCTGAACCAAATAAGGATTGAGAGGGATACTATGTTCATTTATCTAGTAAATATGTATATGAGAATTAATAAGGAATGCGAGACATCACTAATACGTCAAATTTTTGAAAAAATATCTTTATTGTAAAAGATAAAAAGGTCTCAATCTGATGGTGAGAATTTTCAGAAGAAAATTAAAGTTGTGAATGATGGGGAGTTGGAAAATTTTATTTTTGATGAAGGAATCCTAAAATTTGGAAAGCGATTATGTGTTCCACCTATACCAAATATAAAAAAGGAATTGTTATATTATTTTTATAGATAAAATTTCATTATACACCCTAGTAGAACCAAAATGTATAGGGATTTGTGAGAAAATTTTTGATGGGATAACATGAAGTAGAAAAATTTGGACTATATATCAAGATGATTGGTTTTTCAATAGATCAAGGCTGAGATACAACATCCTAGAGGATTCATTCTACCTCTTTATTTTCCTATGTGTAAATGGGATGACATTAATATGTACATTATCATGGGACTACCAAATACTCCTAGAAAGAATGATGTAATATATGTTATTATTGATTTCCTAACCAAATATTCACATTTCCTTACTATAAAAGAATATTTAAATATTGTTTTCCTTGAAATTATCTATATTAATAAAGCTGTAAGAATTTATAGTGAACCTATTTTGATTATTTAGGATCATTATCCATGTTTTACATCAAAATTATGGAAGTGACTTTAGAAGGATCTTGATACCAATATTTATTTGAGCACTACCTACCACCCTGAAAATGATTGAAAGACTAAAAGGACTATTCAAGTAATGGAAGAAATGATGAGGTCATTTTCACTTGATTTTTAAGGTATGTTGGATCAATACTAAAATTTGATATAATTTTCCTTAACAATTGTTTCCATTCAAGTATTCAAATGGCACCATATGAACCATTATATGGAAAGAGATGTCATACTCCAACTTGTTGGGATAAATTTGGGGAAAGTAAACTTAAAGTAACAAAAAAATTTGATGATACAAAAACAAAGGTAAATGCTATTTAGGCTCGCATTAAATAATCTCAAAGTAAGCAAAAGAGTTATGCCAAAAATTGGAGGAATAATTTGAAATTTCAAGTAGGAGATCATATTTTATTAAAAGTTTCTCTATAGAAGGGTGTCATGGGTTTGGTAAGAAGGGAAAGATGATCCCCGATTACATCAAACCCTTTTAAATACCTGAAATAATTTTATTAGTGTCTTATAATTTGTAAATTCTACCAAGCCTCTTGAAGGTTCATGATGTGTTCCATATATCATTATTAAGGAAGTATATTCCAGACCCCACACATTTTCTCACCTATAATGAAATATAATTGGAACCAGATCTATATTTCTGTAAAGAATCCATCCAAATTATTTATACTATATATAAATTATTAAGGAATTTTATTAATTGATTGGTAAAGGTGATTTAGGGAAATCATAAAATGGAGGAAGCAACATGGGAACCATGGGATATTATGAAAAAGAACAACCCTCATTTGTTTAGAAGGTAATATCTAATAAATTACAATGATAAAATTATTGAAGTTGTAAGAACCCGGGTTTTTGGAATGGGTCAAAATCTTGACCCTGTTTAAATTTTTGACTTGTTTTCGAGGAAACTGGATTAAATGGGCAGTTTTTGGAAATTTCCAGACTCCACGCCGTGTACTTTCAGTATACATCGTGTATGTGTAGGCAAGTGACTGGTCGTGTGCCTCACCGAGTACATGTCGTGTAATGACCGTATAGTAGTTTCTTACTACACGGTGTGCAGTTTTGAACACGCCGTGTATACCCCTGACTGTGTGAGGCCAAACATGGCGTGTAGGCCGTTGGCTGGGTAGAACCAGGAACATGTCGTGTCCCCATTGGACACGATGTGTAGTCTAGCCATGTATAATGGATGTACATGGCGTGTGGTTAAGTCGGCGAGGAAGGTAAGAGGAACCAAGTACACTCCGTGTACCCCTAGGTACACGCCGTGTACTCATGTTGGCAGGTTCGCAAAGTAAGTCGGCGGAATCTTGCCGTATTATGAATAGTTAAATGAACCATACACAGAGTGTAGTCCCAAAATACACGCCGTGCACTTTCTTTATTTTTTCTTAAAATGGGAAGTAGCCTTGTATTGAGGCAGAACCTCATATCCTCCGCCCGGATACGTGAACCAGGCCAGCCGAACCTCTCTTCCCCTCCCGATCGTCCGTCCGAGACCCGATTACAGCTCTGATTAATGCGTTGAAACCCCCTCGATAAGGCCCCGATTCCCCTTTGTTCGTTTTGTCTGATTTTTGTTATAGAATGAGTTATATCCCTTTGGGCGGTTTTGAATATTTTATAGATTTACCGCATTTTAGACCGAATTGGTGGGTGTTACCAGAGGAGTAGCATCGTGCGAGTCTCAGGTAGGTGGTGCATACTTCATTTTGTGTTTTTACGGTTGTCTCGGTGATGCGACCTACGGCGCATTTTCGGGTATTTTGAGCGGGATCTGTTTTATCTGCTTTTTCATACTTTATTGTTTATGGGACCTCTGGGATGTTTTTGGGTATGCCCGGTTACCAGTTTGTGTGAGCAGGGTCGGGTGAGGGGTTGTTGCTCGTCGGGACACTTTGGCCGGGGAACGGAAAAATGGGTTTAACTGAAATGTTAATGTTATAAACTATTAGTTTAATTTATTGATGTTGATATAAATTGTTGGAGGCATTTAAGACGCCAGTGCTGGTATAGGACAGCACCTGGTAAAGTGCAATTCAACTGTTTGGTTGGTTTTGCCTGTTTATGTTGTCTGTTTAAATATGTTACATATGCAATTACTGAATTACATCTGCTGGACCCCTTGGGTTTTGTTGGGCTTGGCCTGGTTACGCTTGAGTGATACTGATAATAGGTTTGGGATTTTCCCGAGTTACGATGGGTGGTTTTGAACATGAGATTGGGCGTCATGGACGTCAGCTTGAGGAAGTACGACTGTCAGGTTGGGGCATGGCCCAGGTTACTAGGATGTAAATTCCATCGGACTTGAGTGTCATGGTCGCAGGGACATGAGGTGTCAGATGTTTTGGTGGCTTAGGTACTATTTTGGTGATTACCGCTCACCAGGGACTTGAGTAGTGTGCACACATATATACTCTGTGATGAGGTGTTTTTGAACAATCGTGTGGGTAAAGGCCCCCGTAGTTGCGGTTAGGTATTTTGGTTGGGGGTGCTTGTCGTAGAAAGCCACATGGGAGGTGAGGATCCTTCAGAGGATGGGCGTGCCTTCAGGACATCGGTACTTGAGACACGAGGTGTCAGGAGGCACATGGTGTTGGGTAACTATTTTTGGGCGTGCCTTCGGGACATCGGTACTTGAGGCACGAGGTGTCAGGAGGCACATGGTGCCAGGTTACTATTTTTGGGCATGCCTTCGGGACGTCGGTACTTGAGACATAGGGTTCCAGGTGGCACATGGTGCCAGGTTACAAGACAGAGATTCCGGCATTGGCCGAAGCAGGTGACACTCTGTGGTGCCTGTTAAGCACTAGTGGGGTTTGTGTTTATTTGTGCGTTGTACTGGTTATTGTTTTCTCTATAAATTAATGACTTCTTAAACACATATATTTTGTACGCACCGTTGGGTGGTATCCTACTGAGATTTTTCTCACACCCTGCATGGGCCCTTTGGGACGCGTGCAGACTTTATAGATTTACGTGCAGGAAAGAGGCCAGCTTCAGGAGCTGGTTTACGTTAGTTGTTGCATGGAGATGGTATGGACCTTGAGGTCATTCCTAGCTGGTTTTACTTTGTTATGTTTACTTTTTTGTATTATCATGCTTATTTGTTATGTAGCTACAGTTGGTTAGCCATTGGCGCCCTTTGGTATGTTGACCTGCTTTGGATGCATGTTTTACTATTCAGTAGTAGTTACATGTTATCAGCATGTTGTTGTGTTAATTTCCGCTATTTTTGTTATATTTATTGCTTCTGGTATTTATTTTTATTGGATGTGCTTCTGCTATGTGGGTCTAGTTCGAGTCTGCTAAGTCTTTCCTTCCGCTGAATCTTTACTATTATACTCGGACCAGTACCCTTACTATGATCGTCCAAGAGGGTATAGCCTCCCCACTATACCTATTCAGACCCTCGCTGCTAGTCAGCAGCCTTTGTCGTTTAGGGGAGGTGCGCCTAAGGTAGTGACACCCGACCCTTTCGGCACTGTTCGGGTGGCTGGACGGGTCTGTGACGTTACAAAGTGGTATCAGAGGAGTTCTTGACAGGGACTTAGTAGCAGTGTTTTTTGGCTACTAATGAGTTTGAGGCTTCTCGTTTATTTCTTCTGGTTTTACTATTTGGGATATGGTAGACTGGAGATAGGTTTTTACTGGAACTGGGTTTCTAGCTTATGCTTGGGTGCCTGCAGCCCCAGGTACGAGGGATGGACCAAGTTTCCATGGGTGGGAACTGCTGTTTGCTTTTTCTCATATTACAGTTTATATGATTTCCACCTCGGTGGATCACTTGATGTGTGATGTTCATGATTTTGATATGTGACTCTTAACTCGGTATGGTAAGGGAGAATTGGACCTTGGCCCAGTATGGAAAGGCTGGTTTCTTTGCTTTTGATAGGCACATTTTAGGGTATTTCAATTTCATAATTGCACGTATTCTTTGTGAAGTGATAATGCCATGTGAATGAAATATCAAATTCCATGCTTTATATGCTTTAAAATGTGAATTGGTGAAATTACTGATAGAACTGGTAGTTGTGAAAATGAGTATGCCATGATTTATATATTATAGAATTGCATGTGGCGGGATATTTGGGTCTGGCTCTTATGAGAGTAGGTAGGTACTATGGCTGAGGCATTTTAACTATCAGGATTGGGCGACTCGGTCATCGGTTTGAGGCAACGTGATTTATCGGGACGGGCATGACCCGAGGAACTTTGATACTTGGCTCTATTGAGGGTGGGTAAGGAGGCCATGAGGTCGGGATGTCGTGGGGCATGGGTTGCGGTGACGGGGAGTAAGGGTAGTTGTTATGCACTTCCTTTTACTGCTTTCTTTATCTTCGTAGAATATATTGTTATATATATAAGGGTTGTCTGACCATTTATGGTATTCAGTGGGTTACTCCTTCACGGATCGATGGAGCGTCAGGCAGGAGATGATACAGTACCGCAGGATCAGGGTCAGAATTCAGTACAGGTGGAGCATGAGCCGCAGGTACAGGCTCAGGGACAGGAACAGGTTCAGGATCCAGTGCAGGCAGGACAGCAGTTGGGTTTGGCATCATTCGGGTCGTGGCTCGATGAGCAGCTCCGAGCGAGCCAGGTACGCGTCTTGCAGGGGATTAACAGAGGCGCGCAGGGTACAGAGCCTTCTATGGCGTATCTGACGCGGGAGTTCCAGTCACAGCACCTGCCACTTTTTCAGGGTGAGGGTGGTCCGCAGGTAGCTGAGAACTGGATAGAGAGCATGCAGATGATTTTCAAGCAGCTCGATACCCCTCCAGGGCGGAGGGTCAAGCTGGCGACATACGTGCGGAGAGGACCGGCGAATCATTGGTGGGATGTACAGGTACAGGCTCGTAGGCACGAGGGACTGGCTTGGAAGGATTTCGAGGACAGGTTCTTTGAGCACTTCTACCCAGATACACTGAGGGCATAGAGAGTTCAGGAGTTTCTGAGCCTTCAGCAGAGAGATATGTCCGTCATGGACTACGTAGCTACTTTCACTGAGTTGTCTCGTTTTGCAACTGGTATGGTAAGCGATGATGCAGCTAGGATGAGGCACTTAGAGGATGACTTATGACACGCCATTCGGGTATAAGTGAACATCTTCAGGATGGGTTCCTTCTCTGAGACAGTGAATCAGGCACTCATAGATGAGGGCAATGAGAGGGAGAAATCTCGCTTGGGTAGGATGATAACTTCGGGTGACGGCTCGGACAGCAGGAAGCGAGGAAGAGATGAGTTCTAGCAGGGCAGTCAGGCCAGGGATTTAGCTAGACCACCTCTTGAGAGTTCTTCAGTGATTTGATTCTAGTGTGGATAGCCGGGAAATGTTCGGGCGCAGTGCGATAGGCCTCCGAAGGAGAGCCGGGCATGTGGACAGGACGGGCATCTGGAGAGGTTTTGCAGGCAGCCTTCTCAGATAGCCGGCATGCAAGGACCAGGAAAGACTGTAGTGTCAGGAGTTGGTTTAGGTTCGGTCCCCGGCAAGGGTAGTCGAGGTTCAGCTGTGCGCGGGGGTCATGACATAGACGGTGGGACCCTGCTGATGGGTCAATGGTCGGTGACTGGAGCAGTAACGGGAGGTCAGGCGTCCGGCAGTCGTATTTCAGGCCAGGTGCACGCCGTGGAGCTGCCATAGCCTGAGCAGGCTTGTGAGCCGACGATGGTTAGAGGTACACCGCGGTGTGGTCGTGATCTCCATGTTTCCTTTTTGGCATGACCTATAGAGGCATGTCTGTTTTGAGTGCACATGGTGCACAGGATCTATTTGGACTGACTAGATGCTAGTCAGTGGGATTGGCACCATATCGGGTGCATGATATATATATATATATATATATATATATATGAGGTTCCGTGGGCATCGGGGCATCGTGGATGCGGGTTACTTGAGGTGTCGTGGGCATCAGGGCATCATGGATGTGGGTTACTTGAGGTGCTTGGCACCAGGACCTTGTGGAGGCTGACACCGATGTGGTGCGGGTTACGTTGGGTGTCAGAAGCGACACAGGAGCACCAACGTGGTGCAGGGGTGAAGATGTGTCACGGGAGGACTATGCATCCAGAAAACAGGTTAGTAAACCTTGTTTTCTTTAAATTTTGTTGGTTGAGAACGAGTAGGCAATTCCTAAGGTGGGGATCCCCTTGGGGAATTTATCCAGAACCATGGGATCAGGGTAGTCCAGGTTGTTTAACTGGGATGGGCGTGTTCGGTGCCATCTTCGGGTTTCGTTTGGTAGCTCGGGGATGAGCTACAATAAGGTGGGGAGTTTGTAAGAACTTAGGTTTTTGGAACGGGTCAAAATCCCGACCCTGTTTAAATTTTTGACTTGTTTCTGAGGAAACTGAATTAAATGGGTTGTTTCTGGAAATTTCCAGATTACACGCTGTGTACTTTTAGTACACGCCATGTATGTGTAGGCAAGTGGCCGGTCGTGTGCCTTGCTGAGTAAATGCCATGCGATGATCGTGTAGTAGTTTCTTACTACATGGCGTGTAGTTTTGAACACGCCGTGTATACCCCCGACCGTGTGAGGCCAAACATGGCGTGTAGGTTGTTGGCTGGGTAGAACTAGGAACACGATGTGTCCCCATTGGACATGATGTGTAGTCTAGCCGTGTATAAGGGATGTACATGGCGTGTGGGTAAGTAGGCAAGGAAGGGAAGAGGAACCAAGTACACACCGTGTACCCCTAGGTACATGTCGTGTACTCATGTCGGTAGGTTCAGAAAGTAAGTCGGTGGAATCTTACCGTATTATGAATAGTTAAATGAACCATACACGGTGTTTAGTCCCAAAGTACACGTCGTGTACTTTCTTTTTTTCACTTAAAAAGGGAAGTAGCCTCGTATTGAGGTAGAACCTCGTATCCTCCGCCCGGATATGCGAACCAGGCCGGCCGAACCTCTCTTCCCCTCCGGATCGTCCATCCAAGACCCGATTCGAGCACTGATTATTGCGTTGAAACCCCCTCAGTAAGGCCTCGATTCCTCTTTGGTCATTTTATCTAATTTTTCTTATAGAAAGAGTTATATCCCTTTGAGCAGTTTTGAATCTTTTGTAGATTTAACGCGTTTTAGACTGAATTGGCGGGTGTTACCGGAGGAGTAGCATCATTCGAGTCTCGGGTAGGTGGTGCATACTTCATTTTGTGTTTTCACAGTTGTCTAGGTGACGCGGCCTACGGCGCGTTTTCGGGTATTTTTGAGCGGGACCTATACTATCTGCTTTTTCATACTGTATTGCTTATGGGACCTCTGGGATGATTTTGGGTATGCTCGGTTGCCAGTTTGTGTGAGCTGGGCCGGGTGAGGGGTCGTTGCTCATCGGGGCATTTTGGCGGGGGAACTCCAAAATGGGTTTAACTGAAATTTTAATGTTATAAACTGTTAGTTTAATTTATTGATGTTGATATAAATTGTTGGAGGAATATAAGATGCCAGTGCTGGTGTGGGACAACACCTGGTATAGTGCAATTCAACTGTTTGGTTGGTTTTGCCTGTTTATGTTGTCTATTTAAATATGTTACATATGCAATTGCTGAATTGCATCTGATGGACCCCTCGGGTTGTGTTGGGCTTGGCCCGGTTACGCTTTAGTGATGATGATCACAGGTTGGGGCTTTTCCCGAGTTACAGTGGGTAGTTTTGACCACGGGATTGGGCGTCATGGACGTCGACTTGAGGCAGTACGACTGTCAGGTTGGAGCATGGCCCAGGTTACTAGGATGGTGATGCCATCAGACTTGAGCGACATGGTCTCAGGGTCATGAGGTGTCAGATGTTTTGGTGGCTTAGGTACTAGTTTGGTGATTACCACTCACCCGGGACTTGAGTAGTGTGCACACAGAGATACTCCGTGATGAGGTGGTTTTGACCACTCGTGTGGGTAGAGGCCCCCGTGGTTGCGGTTTGGTATTTTGGATGGGGGTTCTTGCCATAGAAATCCACGTGGGAGGTGAAGAGCCTTCAGAGGATGGGCGTGCCTTCGGGACATCGGTACTTGAGACACAAGGTGTCAGGAGGCACATGGTGTCGGGTTACTATTTTTGGGCGTGCCTTCGGGACATCAGTACTTGAGGCACGAGGTTTCAGGAGGCACATGGTGCGAGGTTACTATTTTTGGGCATGCCTTTGGGACGTCGGTACTTAAGACACAGGGTGTCAGGTGGCACATGGTTTCGGGTTACACGACAGAGATTCTGGTGTTGGCTGAAGCACGTGACACGCCGTGGTGGCTATTAAGCACTAGTGGGGTTTGTGTTTATTTCTGTGTTGTACTGGTTACTACTTTCCCTAGAAATTCATGACTTCTTAAACACATATATTTTGTACGCACCGTTAGGTGGTATCCTACTGAGATTTTTCTCACACCCTGCATGGGCCCTTCGGGACTCGTGCAGACTTTATGGATTTACGTGCAGGAAAGAGGCCTGCTTCAGGAGCAGGGTTACGTTAGTTGTTGCATGGAGATGGTATGGACCTTGAGGTCATGCCTAGCTGGGTTTACTTTGTTCTGTTTACTTTTCTGTATTAGCATGCTTATTTTTTATGTAGCTACAGTTGGTTATCCATTGGAGCCCTTTTGTATGTTGACCTACTTTGGATGCATGTTTTACTATTCAGTAGTAGTTACATGTTATCAACAAGCTGTTGTGTTTATTTTTGCTTTTGTTGTTATATTTATTATTTCTGTTGTTTATTGTTATTGGATGTGCTTTCGCTATGCAGGTCTGGTTCGAGTCTACTGAGTCTTTACTTCCACTGCATCTTTACTGTTATACTCAGACCAGTACCCTTACTATGATCCTCCGAGAGGGTATAGCCTCCCCACTATACCTATTCAGACCCACACTGCTAGTCGGCAGCCTTTGGCGTTTAGGGGAGGTGCGCCTAAGTTAGTGACACCCGACCCGTTCAGCACTGTTCGGGTGGATGGATGGGTCCAGGACGTTACAGTAGGGGGGAATAATGTAACAACCTGATGATTTATGATTATTTTTAAATTAATTAAATCTCTTCAATATCTTTTGATCTACGCAACACTGTTTTTAATAAAAATTACCCTATTAAAATATTATTTAAACATGACCGTTATAACCTAAATGTTAAGTTGTAGGGTATGAGTAATACATACTATATTAGAAAAATTATATGGTTTATATATGTATAAAATTAATTAATTTTAGATCTATTTAATAAAAATAATAATAATAATAATTTGAAAGTAAAATAATTATTTTCAGGAAAACATTATTTTTCAAAGAAAACAGTTTTGTCACTTCTTCCACACTTACGATAAAATTAATTTTAATGATTTTATAAAATGAATTTTATAAAATTAACTTATTTTTTGAAATATAATTTCAATATTATTTTAGGGTTATTTTTCTGTTGTTTTTATGAAAATTTTCATTTATCAATTAATAGTGAAAAATATTGATTTTTTTTGTAAAATTAATTTTCATTTAATTAATTTAAAAAGATAAATTAAATTTTAATTAAATTAATATTAGTTCAATTATATTAATTTTTAACTAATTTGGGTCATTCTGATCAATTGTATGTTCAATTTTAATATAAAAACTTTCCATTCTTTTGAGAGTTTTTCTTTAGAAACCCACAGTTTCATCTCATCCGTGGGTATAATTTTAAATTGGATTCTACCAATTATATGAATTTAACTTATAAAAATGAATTAAATATTTTTAATTAGAATAATTTATATTATTTAATAATTCCAACTTAATTTCTTACCATTATGAGTAGTAAAATTAGTAAAAATTAATTACCATGGTTAAGGAAAAAAATTATTTACTAGGGGTTAAATTAAGAAGATAAATGTTAAAATGACCTAAAAATTTTCAAAAAATTATTTTATGGACATATTTAGACCTTAAAATATCTAAGGGTAGATAATGAACCATTTTTTAGGATTCTGGAATGATAACAATGTGGATGTAATTGATTCTTTTCCAATATTCCATGTGTGTCCTCTCCCCCACTTATAAAAGACCACCTCCTCTCCTCCTATATTCACAATTACAAAGCCATTTGGTTTATAAAATACCTTAAAAATAACTTAAATAATCCCCTAAACTCATACTATAATACTTGTTTTGATCATAAATTTATTATAGTAATGATTTTAGTGTAAACCTGAGGACGTCATCCGGAGAAGATATAATGTTCCTAAAAGATCATTTTTATTCTATTTTTTCTTCCACCTACTTCAAATAATATTCAATCATTATGATGTAATAAAAATATTATATATAATACACTCAAATTTTATTATTTTAATGTAATAACCTATATAAAACTCATATTCCATAAAATGGGAAACAAAACTATCGATCGTTTGTTTGGTGGACTATCACCTCATGAAACAATATAATTCAATTTCCATCGCCACATCTCATGGTTGGATATAATAATGGATTTAATATTTATATATATGATATTTTTAAAATAATTAAACTTATATAATTATAATATCACATATACCTTCTTAATTTACATTTTTTAAAATACGATAACGTTGCTCGTGTGTACGGCGGACTATCACCTTGTGAAGCGATGTGATTAATTTTTCACTTATGATTTACATGGAAGGTAATAAGGATAAATTTAATGAATATATTTGATATATATGGAAAGATATTTATTCTTTAAAATTAATATATCACCCAATTCCTTAACCTCTCACTCATTAATAGAATAATATCTTCGCCCATGTGTATGTACAACCTATCGTCTCCACGAAGAGTTGTGATTCATTTTCCATGTCCAAATTTCATAAATGTTTCTAAAAATGTGTATACTGAGTAAATATTATTTTTATAACATTGATATAATTATTTATATGATGAATATATATATTCTATTTACAATAACCAGAACTTTCATGACAAAAAGTGCATGAGAAAACAAGGCAATTAATACTTGAAACAATGAAAATAATAAAATATTATTAACAAGAGGGGGTAAAATTTAATAAAAGGATCATATATGATATTATAATTATGAATATGATTATATTATAAGTAAATAACATGACTAATACCATTATACATGAGGTAATAACACGTTTAAATAAAGGAGAGTGTGAGGTAAGGGACTTCGTTTTAATTTCCCTTCATTGAGGCATATTCTATTGTTGTAATCCTAATTTCTATTATTTATTGTAAATACTACCAATTTTAAATATAATATCATTAATAATTAATAATTCATGATATATTATTTTTTAAATTTCAATTATTTATTCTAAGGGTATTTGACTTGAAAATGATCAAGTGGTAAAGTATTTCATAACTCAATTTCTTTTCATTAGGTTATATTATATATTTATTGTCTTTGAAATTCTAAGATTATGTTTATAAATAATTTTGACTATATTTTATTTTATTTAAACTAGTTTTCTTTGGATTTAAATTTGATACAGATAATCTATTCATTTATTCCTTCTTCAATGTTATAATCATTGTAAGAGATTTTGTCTCAATTTTCATTTCAGTGAGACATATTTTTGTCTATGCACTTATTCACTTTTATATGGTGTATATACTATAACATTGATGTATATAACATGATACATATTTATTTATGATTTTTAATGTTTAAATTAAATTTTATCTATATTAATCATATCATGAATATGAATATCTCAAATATTGTATATCATTCTTAGATATGGCATTTACTTTGGAAGTTATTTGATTAACTAGGGAAATATTCATAGATATGTGTTCTTTACTCAATGCAGATATTTTTTTTATTAGGAATATTATTCATGAATTAAATATATTATTACATATATGAGTAATGATTTAGACATGAAATGGTGGGTGGGTCCTAGAATTATATATCCCCTCGATTCAACGATAGGTCTCATTAGAAAAATTTGTTGGCCAAATTATTAAGTCTTCTACTTATAGTTTTAATCCATCTTGTTAAAGGTCTTTATTGTAGAGTTATCCAGATTCCTAATATCATAAAATCCTAAAAATAATCATTTCCTTTTTTGAAAATTTAGTTATTATTATTATCCATGAGACTTTCATATTGATATTATCTCTTGATACATTTCATTCTCATTTTATTGATCAAATGGAATGTGTTTTTATTTATTTACCCTACCATATTGATTAATCATTATATAATTATGATACCCAAGTTATTTATTAAATAGAATGTTTGTTCAATTATTTATCATTCCCTATTTATTATGCTTTATTGATTAATGATAGCATCAATTGTACATAAACCATACTGAGCATTTTAGCCCACCCATATTTTGTTTCATTTATCTATGATACGAAAAAGAAACCATTGTATGAGTTTTCAATGATGTAGATCACTGTATTTTGTTATTTATTATGTTTTATTTTATATTACCAATGTAAATTGTGTACCATGTATGTATTTGGTTCTTTAAAACTACTAAACTGATCAGTCCTTTGGGATTTGATGCTTTTTATCTCTATCGATGTAATAAAGTTGACTCCAGCTCCGGTCTATTGGAGTAGGGGTTTATATATCAGGTATGTAGTTCTCTAATGATGGGTGAGCTTGATATATCTCTCCAATGCATTGGTTAAATATTATTGTTTTAGGATAATTATGTTTGTTGTTAACTGTGTATGTTATTCCACTTATAAGGTCTCTTGTAAGAATTATACAAAGATGATTTCAATAAAAACATAAATAAATTTTCTATGATTTATAACTAATTATCATGTAAATAGTTTTATTTAAAAAGTTAAGCTAAAGATATTTCATTTTAAAGGAATCATTATGCCCATTTAGGTTTAAAAGGTATGTTTTTATGAATTTTTTATGGGTTCTCATGTTTTCTAATAAACCCTAATGATTGTTATTTTTTTCATTTATGTTTCTTTATGCAGTATTTAGTGTAAAAATTTGAGCACTGAGGTTGATTTCATGTGTTATTAAAATGATTTTTTGATATTAATGTTTATTATGTTAGTGAAAATATATCATTTATGATATAATTCTTTGAAATTTGACTATATTGTTTTTCCCTTTTTTATGTCCCATACTAGACAATTTGTAGTCATCCCATGTTTTTAAATGTCTTTCATTGGGTATGAGGATGGGTATGTAAGAAAGAATAAGTCATTTTTAAAGTCATAGTGATTTTTCATGAAAAGAAAACATGTTTCATTTTTTAAAAATTATGTTATGAGAAAAACTTTTATTGATTAGAAGTGTTTAATTTTATGTATATGCATTTGTTATGTAATAGTTATCACCTAATTATGTAAAACACAAATAAGTAATGGTCTTAAAATTCTCTAAAGTGAATATTGACTTAAAAAACAAGATTATGTAATGTTTTAAGGATAGTTCCTTATAAATATAGATAAGAAAATTTTATGGTATCATAATATCATATCTCATGTGAATCATAAAAATAATTAAATAATGTTTACATATATGAAAATTACATTCAAAATAAAATTCAATCATTTCATTAAAAACATGTGAAAATATCATTTTCTTTTGATGAAACTTTTAGTTAAAATTATTATAATATTAATAAAACGATTTTATTTGAATATAAACATGAAACTTTTAATATAATATTCATTAAAAATAACTTTCATGGAGGTTTTATAATCCTTTTATTATATAATCATTAAAATAATATTATTTTCACACTTTTCAAAAAGACAAAAATATTTTTTTTGCAAGATTTTTTATTAAAAATTCCTTTAAAAAATTTAATAAATTAATAGTTAATTAAAATGAAATTTTGAAAAAAATTGATGTATAAAAAAACTTGTGAAATCCACTTTTTAAGAACATGGAAATGGATGAAAAAATTCATTTACAAAAAAATGAAATAGGGTTAGTGTTTAGTTCAAAACATATTTTCAATGCTTTAATGTACTAATTTGAATAAAATTGTTCTAATACATAAAATATTTAAAAAAACCATATTAAAAATAATATATTTGGTTTAAATGATATGATCCAAAAAATTTCCCTCAATAGATTTTTAGTATACAAAATCCTAAAAAAATGTGACTGTAGTATAAAGCCTTACCTCAAGAATAATGTTTCTCCATACACATTCGACCCTAATGTATAATAAATATTCATGTATTATAAATCTATTACATAACCATATTAATACATAACATAATATATAACATTCCATTATAATTTACAATTATCCTTTTATTAACAATTTTATCATTAAAAAGAACATTCAGGGGAAAAATACTCTATTTTTCATGTGTGATTCAGTTCAATGGTTCTAGTCCTTGAACCTTGGTATATTTTTCATTATATCAAAAATATTAATCATAATATAGTTATAATATTTATTCATTAAATACACTTTTATAACAATTTTTATTATACAGTGATGAAAAATTAATTACATCACTTTGTGGAGATGGTAATTTGTAAGTACGCATGGGTGATATTTCCACATTTGATAGGGTGAAATGAATGTAAGGTAAATTATAATTCACTATTATTGAATTATAATAAATTAATTAATATCATATATATTTATTAAATATTTCCTTATAAAACCATGTATAGGGGAAATGAATCACATCACTTCGTAGAGGTGATAGTCCACACATGCGCATGAGTAACGTTATAGTATCCAAATAGATGAGTAGGTATGAAGATAGATAAAATTATATAATTAGAGAAAAATATTTTTTACATATAAATCATATATAAATAATTAATTCTTTATAATAAAAACCCATTAGAGTCAGTGATGAAAAACTAAATACATTGTCTTCGCGAAGTGGTAGTCGACTTGTGTGCATGAAAGATATTTTCATTTTCTATTAGTTGTATAAGTAGATGAAAAAGGGGTATATAAAAATTGTAATTAAATTTTAGTATATAAAATATACTTATGTTATTATATAAAAAAGTTTCTAATAGGTTTTAAGGAGGTAAAAAATAAAAAAAATAAAACACTCAGTTTAAAACTATACCACTTCTTCATAAAACAGCATTAGGTTTCTGAATAATGTCTTCCTAGGATAGTATTAACATAAAAACAACATCTATATAAAATTAAAAGTGATTTTCATAATTTATTATTGAATTTTATGGAAGTGATAATAACCACTTAATGTTTACAGAAGAGAGAAGTGGTATCCTTTTATAAGTTGGGGAAAGGATACACTTGGATATTTTTTTCAATAGATTAAAATATATATTTGTCTTATTAAAACAAAATGGATCAAAAAATAATTATATTTTTTTATGATATTATATAGGGTTGAAATATTACCATCAAATTGGATTTATATATTTTTTTAGTTCTTTTACCCCTTGTCTTTTTAGTTTTAATTTTTTCACCCATTTTAACTCTAATCATGGTAACGTTTTTTTATAAAAAAATGTTACTATACATAATGTCCCAAAATTAAGTTGAATTGTTTAAAAAATATTATCTATTAAAACACCAAATATAGTATCCAATTTTTAAGATCCAATTTCTATAATTTGGGTAACATAATATTAAAATAATTTCCCAAAATGAAATGAAACTATTTTTAGAAAAACGAATTTTTAAGTATAAAAATATTTTTATTTTTTTAGATGTATATTAAAAACTCTCAATTGAATATTAAAATATTTTATTGTATTCATAATCTATAAATTTTAGTAAAATATTTCATAAATATTTATTAACTTAATATATTAAAATAAAAACACATTGAGTTCATAAAAACAATTTTTAGAAAAACATATCTTCTAACTTTGAAATAATTTTATTTTAATTTATAACCAATTTTTAAAAATAAAGTAATTTTTAAAATGTGTAAAACATAATTTTTCCTAAATAAGTTTTTCATATTCTTGACTTCCAATCTAATGAATAGGGGAAATTGTTACATTAAATGATAATAATGCGATTGTATATCATGATTCATTTATACTTTATGTTTTTGTGTAAAGATTAAATAAATGAAATCAAATTTATTTAAATCTAAATATATCATAAAATCTTAGTGTTTTATAGGTAGTGTTTTAACCTCATAATTGAAGATTTTTTGTAAGTAATTGACTACTTTATGATTCTATACTACCTGAGAATCAATCATTAACTCCAGCAAATAATAGAAAAGGTTCTCCTCTCTCTTACTAGCCATCAAAAAAGTATTCATTCCAATTAAGACCACAATATAGAACTTCACATTATTAAACATGAATATCTATATTAAGAAATCAAAATAGATTCTAAGGTGATATAGAAAATTGATTCCAAGGATTACATTATATTTTCATATTGGAAAGAAAAAGATATCCACCGTTGACTGATGTGTCCCCATTAATAGCCTACACAACTTTTAGATATCAAAAACATACCATGGCCTCCAAATTCCATGGATAACTATATGGGAATAGGATTTATATCCACTAATTTTTTTATTGTGTGGACCAAATTTGGTGCAACAAATTACTATAAAGCACTGGAATCAAATAATGTGAAATCTATGGTAGATGTTAAAATGATCATAAAACAAACAATCTCTACCCCCTGGGAATTGGTTCCTCTATGGAATTCATATGCCTTTATCCAAATACTCTACCTCATAACTAAAAACCTATATATACACTCTTTGGTTTGGGTCCCTGTGTAAGAGACTCATCATGGGGATCACATTTGACTCCTTCATACCCTCTCAATCAATCACACGCCAATGTGCCTGACTATTGAAATAACATCCTCAACCCCTAGTATTGTTGTGGTCATAAAGTTCCATGAAAACCCATTACATACTAAACTTCCTAGAAAATCTAGAACTAAGAATGATGATGATCATGAACTCTATAAGCATAACACCCAAATGATAATGACAAAAAAAATTGGGAACCGATAGCCATATAATATCATGTAATGTACAATTATAGTTTTCTACTTGCTAGATAGAACCTTAAATACCCTAATGCTCAATATATTATATATGAGTTTCTCCTCCTAGAGAAGATCAACTAAATTACTTCGTTAGGAACTCATCCCTATGATTATATAATTGTAATTACATATTCCTTATATTCCATCTCTATATATGAAGGGAGTATAAATAGTGTGATTACATATTTAATCATGGGATATAGAGCCTCTTCAATAAACCATTATCTAGACTCTTCATTGGAAAAAAATCAAGATAGAAATAAATATTTTCCTTTAATGTGATCAATAGATTACACATACTCCATCTCCCATTAAAATGGGAGAGTATCTCTTACCTCTTTAAAACCTTCATCATTGATTAAAACAACTTTAGATGAAATTCTCACTAAACACTATCATAATAAACCTATTTTTTCATCCTCTATCAAAGACATAGTGTCTAAAAAATGCACTACACCTCGCATACTATTGATCTCCATCATAACTTATTACACTAATCAGGATCAAATCAAGAAGAATAAAATCTAAATATCCTCCATCCAACACTCTTAAAAAACAAGGATACTTACATCATTACACTCCATGAACTGATGATAGTAGGAACATAATGAATTCTAAAAGATCTCATCATACCCAGCATAATTGATCCACCAACAATCAATTTGATAATCCTACCAATCATATCCTCTTTTAATTGAATTAAGATAATGAACTAGGGACACTTATAAATGAACACGGGAATCCCAAATTTGGATATCATGGAATTTATTAAGATATATTTGTCTAAAATCATATTTATTTTCCCAACAACATGTTTTTGATCAAAAGTTAAATAAATCATGATTTGAATACCTATATTTTTACTCTATCATGTATGTTGTTCCACTAAAATTAGCATGTTTTCCAATCTCAATTTCCTTAAATTATATCATAAAGGGCCATAAAATCCAATTTCATAGCCATTATTATTTTATTACATCACAGTAAATGATAGATTAACTTAGTTTCTCAACTAAAAAATTCAATCTACAAATATACCTAATATTTTTCTCTATAATTTATCTTAACAAAATGATTAGATACAACTCTATCACAAAACCTCATCTATCAGTACTCATATTAAGGCTAAAATAATGATAGGTAGTGACCATTGAAGGCTTCCCCCATTAGGCACCATGGTTGTGAAAAGCACTACAGATATAAAACATAAAATGAGAGACATTACCCACAATAATACTTTTAAGATAATATAAGAAATCCACTAATGAATAACCACATAATCAATATAAAATAAATGTCTTAAAATCATTCATATAAATTAATACATATAAATATTTTAAAATTCATTCATTAAATTATAACTTATTTTATAAACTCTAATGTAGTTCCAAGCACCAAGATATTAATTCATAGATCGATATTTGAAATCCACCTGAAAAATTGAAAATATGTTTATATATATATGTGGTGTTAGAATATCATGTTCACCTATTATGATAAAATATCATGTTATCTCCAATAGATGTGAAAAAGTTATATAAATGCACTAGTAAATCAATATAAGAACTAATATTCACCTAAAGAGTCTGACTAACCATCCCAATCTCACTAAGGCTTACTCACAAAATGACACATATAATATAGTAAAAATAATAATAGAAAAGGTAGATAAGGTTCTCTATAAGAAATTAAACACTGGTTTTATACTCTCACACCAAAACATAAAACATTATTTACTATAATACTTATATATATATATATTAATCATTAATATAGTCAACAAAGACCCCAAAATTATGGGCATCCAACTCCATCAATGTCAAATAGGCCCCAAATATATTGGGATTCAAAATATATCATTGTTGTAGATCACACCAAATCTCAAATAAGGTATGGTATCATGAAAATGAAAGAAATTAACATCATTCCATTATCCTCCCAGGTTCCCCCCCCCCTCAATATATCACCACCAACATGAACTACCACCAGCCACCTCACACCATTGCCAATGAGAGAGAAAGGAATAGGGATAAGATTATGAATCTACCCTCACCAACCAAAATATTTTATAAATCACTTTATACAAAAAAATCATCCTTAAAAAAATTACTCAACATGGGTGGGGAGTATATGAAATGGCATTAAAATAAAATTAATGTATTCACACATAATACTTAGCTTATGGGTCCACGTATAATATTTCTAACATAGCCTACAATATTTCCGCATAATCCAACAACATCACCACCATATACCGAAACCACTATATTTAACTCACCACACATATCAATAAAAAATAATATGTGATTCCCTCTTTATTTATATAATGAACCATTTTTATTATTTCAAAATTTACTAAACATTATTAATTTATTAATCTATTAAATCTCATACTTAATAACAACCAACTCTAGCCATCACCCACATCCATTCCCTTTCATTTTACATTGTTAAATTCATTAATAAATTTCCAAATATTGAATTTATATCCCATTATATTCTTATATTATCATTATTAACTACATACCATAGCTATTGGAAAACAAAAACAATGCTAACACATGACCACACAGCCATCTCAAATCCCCCCAGTGCATACCATAAAAAACAATTTTCACCACCCATCCATCACATTAATACCTCAACCAACAACTACTAACAAGTCCCCAAACATATCCCATGCTAAATAAATAGTATCCCTACTACCAAACATACACTAGTTAAAAACGGGTTTTCAACATTAATTTTTTTATTTGTTTTACATCGGTCAACTAGAGACATCATTAAAAATGAAATTATAAATAGGTTTCCAAAGTTAGTTATTTTAACTGATAATAAAAGTTTCCTTTAACCATGGTTATTACATAAACCATTATATAAAATAATGAAACTATGAAAAATATGATGGGTTTATGTGAAATTTTTTTTATAATTGATAAAAAAATATGCTTTTTTGAAATTTAAAATGTTTGTTAAAAATTTATCATTATAAAAAAATAAAATTTTCAAAGAAATTATTTTAATTTATATTACCCAAGTAGTTTATCAATGAAAACTCATACAAAATGGGAAATAAATAACACATACAGTTTCATAATAAAATTTACATCACACCATAGTTAATATCATTTCAATATTTAAATTTAAATTTTAAACATAAAAATATATATTAAAAATGAACTAAAACCCTATCAACCCAATAAAATATTCCTCCCATACTATCAAACCTATCATTTTTAAATTACTTTATTTTATTAATTTTTCTAGGATCGGGTAGTTCAGGTTGAATCCTGACTTAAATTTTTGAATTCTTATTTAAAAATTCATGTTTTGGCTTTGACTGTATTTAGTGTATCGTGGTCTATGTCACGTAGATTCGTCTGGGTCACCACATGACCTCACCAGGTTCACCACATGGCCTGACCGATGTTCAAGGTAGATAAATAAAATGGAAGGGAATAATAAAATGGAAATAAAATAAAATAATAAGTTAAATAAAATTTAAGAAATTATTTTAATGGTAATAATGATAAAATTTTTTGAGAATAATAATATTATTAATATTATTAGTGTTAAGAATATAAAATTTATTAAGTTGTTACTAATATTGGGATAATAAATATTATTGTTAATATTATGTAATGTTATTTCCATTTTTTATTATTATAAAACTACTAATATCAATGTTATTATTATTATTATTACTATTATTATTATTATTAAGTTTATTAACTTTGTTATGTTTTATATTATTTTGATGGGGTTTTTTAATTATCCCATCATTATAAATCTTAGTATTATTAGGTCATTGTTACTATTATTATTATTACTATTATTATTATTATAAATTTTATCATCATTATTTTATTTATTTATTTATTTTGATTTTATTTTTATTTAGATTAATTTTTGGACACCTCCCCTTCTCTTTCCCTCAACCAATTGCACCCCTCTCTCTTTCCCTCATCTTTCTCGCTCGGCTTTTCCCCTGGTCCCCATCGCACCACCCACTCATCTCATGCACCCTTATTGTCATCTCGGGTGAATGGATAGCTCCCTACCACCCCATCGCGACCTCCACTCTCCACTCCCGGTCATGCCACCAGTGACTGTTACTCCATCTACAGCCTATGCACGTCGTCTGTTGGTTTCCCCGCCTCCCGGTCGTGCTCTCGTCTAGACTCCCCCCTCCTGACTGTTCTCCCATCCAACCCTCTCTCTATCCACTCCAGAGAACACCCTCCCCCTCTCTTGTCCCAGCCAGTGCCTCCTCCTCATGGATGAAGACCTACCCACACCTTCTATTCAAGTGAAACCTCCCTCCGCTGGGGAACCTCCAGCACGGCACCCCTGCTGGCCGACCTTGTCTCTGACACGCAACCACCCCCCTACGATTGAATATCATTTCTTTCTTTCTTTTTTCTTGGGTGTTCTTGGTTGTTCAACGGGTATAGTTTCTTTTAGGATTCTAATTTGAATCTTTTATTTTGCTCAAATTCTGTTTTTAGGGTTTAAATTGATTTGGTTGTGGTGTGAATTGGTTTCCATTGGAGTTTCACACTAAAGTTTGGAAGTTTATTCACCTGAGGTAGGTGTTTCTGCATTTAAATATTATTTAATTAATTAACTTGCTTGTGTAATTAATTTTTCATGTTCTTTAATTTATTTTTTTGGTGAAAATTTGGATTTTTTTAATCTTATAGTGCGTTAGATTTGTTTAGAATCATGCTCATCTAGTATGGGGGAATTTTTGGTGAAATTTATATTTAGTCAATTATTAACATTTAAATAAATTGTGCAGTTTGTTATTAATCTATGAAATTTGTTTGAACTGTGTTTTTGACATAGTGTTGTGTGGGTTGAGTGGATAAAGATAAGTGATTTCTTTCTAAACTATCTTATAAATTTTTTACTTGTGGTTTTTTGAGCTTCATAAATGGTGAAAAAGTGTTTTATAAATGGAGTAAGAGTTTTTACAAAATGTTTATATGGAGCATGTCACAATTTTAAAATTCTGTTTGAGTGCTTATGGTGTGGAAATACGTTTTGGGTGTGTAAATGGTGATTTTGACATGTATAGTGTTGGTTTTGATTTTTGGTGTGATTAAGCATGTTTTATGGTGTGATTGTGTGGTGAAAAAATATATTTTGTAAGTGTTTTAAGAACATATATGATGAGGTGAATTTTCTAAAATAAAATGGTTTTGTTTTGTATATGCCTTATTAGGGTATTTCTCAAAAGTGTTTTGTGCCTTATGTGAAATGAGCATGATGAGAATTCAAAGGAATTTGAAAATGAAAATGAGTTTTTTAATAAATTTCTTAGTGGTTTTCTTAATCCTAAAATGGTTTATGTTTAATTATGCAGTTGGTTTATTTGATTTTGTAAATGATGCATATTGAGTTTCAAAATGTTTTTGGTGTGCATATTATTTCAAAGTGGAATCTGTGTGTGTGCAAGTGTGGTAATGGGTATAGATAGTGCCTCATTTGTTTTGTTTATCTGAATGACATGTTATGTGTTCTTGGAATTAAAATGATCATAGAGAGGGAAGCCTGGGGTATAAGATGGGGGGACTAGGACTAGTGGGCTAGTGTTCGAGAGGTGACTTCAACCTAGTTTCACTAGAAGTATTGACGATTGCAACACTAACTAAACATATTAATGAATGGGGTTTGTGGTTTCTAAGCCACGGTTATTGTGGGTCATGGTTTCTAAGACACGTTTTCTGAGGTTTGTGGTTTCTAATTCACATTTTCTAAGAGTCGTGGTTTCTAAGCCACGTTTCACTGAGAAATAATATTCTAGGGTCCCACTTGTTGCTAGTACCTATAGGGCATATCCCACCTTTTGTGCTCCTGGACTGCATTACACTCACCATTGACATACAGTGTAACTTTGGTTTTTCTTAAAGGTTTGGGTTTTTCTTAAAGTTTTGGGTTTTTCTTAAAGGTATGGGTTTTCTTAAAGGTAAGGGTGTACTCTTAATTTAAGTTGTTTTCTTTGAAGTTGTTTTTATTGACATTGTTTATTTACAGTGTTCAGGATTTTGTGTCCTTGCATTTATTAAACCTTCAATTGTATTTGTCATTTAATATTTATGCATGGAATCTTTTCCTTCAGTGACATCCTATTTCGATCTTGGCTCACACCCTACATACACCTCTGGGTGTATTTCATTTTTGTTCCTTGTGTATTTTAGGTCGAGACATTGTGCTCAGCGATGGTGGTTTGGGTTTTTGATGGGCTTCTTGTGAAGGTCAGTGTTGGTAGCTTGAGGATGTGGCTCCCCATGTTGCATGAAGGTTCGGGTAGATGTTTCAGTTTTCTACTCATTGTAGTCTTCTTTGAGTTTTAGGTTAGGTTGTAAACTTTAAATTTGGTCTAATGTTAAGGGCTTGTTTGGTTCTATTTTTCCAACTTCTATTTATTTATCGGTTGGTTGTTTTTATGTCTCTTATTTCGGGTAAACCATTCACAATCATTTCATTTTAATACCTGATCACTTTTGCTAGCCCATGGGGATCGAGAATGCCCTTTGGGTCTTACCATAGAACGAGTCATGTGTCGGGTCAGATGGAAACACATCCTAGTTCGTGGAAAAATGGTATCAAAGAAGGTTTTCTCTGTTGGGTCGTGTTCTTTTGGGTTAGATTCAGGGTAGAACAAAGTTAAGGGTGTCGTAAATCGACGTTCTCGCTACGAGTAAGGTGCCTAGACAACACACCTCGTGGCGGGACTCAACTTACCAGGGTAAATTAAGGTTTAGCTGAGTCTTTGGGTCTTGTGGTTAATCTTGTTTATGAGAAATTAAAAGGGAGTAGGTTCAGTGGTCCCAGTGATCTCTCAGGGTCTGGAAAGCCATGTGGAGCAGGGGACAATTTCCTAGAATACTCTCTGCAGTGGTGGCGTGATTTTTGTATGGCCACCAACCATATATCCCAGTCACCTACTGATACTAGCTTCCTCTTGCATCGCCCCTCCTCTATTTGTTTCGAATTCATGTAAATATGGTTTTTAAGTAAAAATGATTTGGTACTGGAAAATTATTTGAAATTAAATGCTTTAAAAAGAAAATTATGGGTAAGGTTTGAAAATTGTAGGTTGAATGTTTTGGTTTTGAAAAAAATGGAAAGGGTCTAGTTTTGATCCTTGGTGTTATCATGTGAAACCACATGTATGGGTGTATATAGAAAGAGAAATGGTTAATGATATGAGTGTATGAGTGCCTTGATGGAAATGAGGTGGGTGCCAGTGTGGCATAGAAACATGCATGTGTAAGGCCCATAGGACACCATTGGTATTTGTGAAACCCACCAGCATCGTTTATTTTAAAAATGTTTTGTTGAAGTAAAATTTGATGTTTTAATAACCAGTGATTGTGTGGTGTGTCCTTGTATGTTGAAAATTTTGGATGTGAGGATTTTCTAGCTGAGAAGTCTTTTTGATAGATTTTTGTCTTGAATTTTAATTCTTATTTTTAAGTTGGTGTGAAAGTGTGTGGTTAGTGAATTCTTTTGAAAAGTGCTTTGGGAAGCCCTAGTAGTGGTTTCCCCTGCATTTTTAGTGTTATCTTTCTATATGTATTGGCCATTGGACCAATTTTATTGAGTCTATGGTTTTCTTTATTGACTATTTCACGCCTCCATAAAGTACTAACAAGCAATTGAAGTGTGTCCATAGGTAATTCACCGCTGGACGACCCTCTAGTTGATTAAAGTAGGGACTCTCTCTTTTTAGTGATAGTGATAATTTATTCCCTTATCCTTTTTGTTTAAGAGGATCCTCTTGCAGTGGGATTACATATGTGAGGGGATTTGAAGGTATTTTTGGTATCTTTGAGTTTTTCGAGTCGTCGGGTATGATTTTTGACACCGTTGTATCTGAAGGTCCCCCCTAGAAATGGTGAAAGGAATTCCAGCGAGGTAGGGTGAAAGCAGTGTGGAGTTATCGGTGCTGACCGATTTCTTAAAAGGCATGTAGTGATTTCATCAACCAAAAGGATCATGTTTAGTGACATCTTACAGTGTGAGTTATCTTTTAGGAGAAAGGGTGGATTTCATAGAATCCTTTGGTAACCCCTGTTTTAATGGGAGTGTTTCCTCCTCTTTGGGAGTTATAATTTTTATGTTCAAATGGGAGTGTTTTTCATGCATCCTTCTTAAGTTTCTGGTTTAAGGTGAAGAGGTGATGGATATGCATCAACTAAACCCATTTTTTTATGGAGGTTCCATGAGTGAGTAGTTGTATGTTGTGGTGTGTTGTGGTGTGTTGTTTTTTATGGTGTTGTATCGGTTGTGGTATAGTTATGTGTGGCCCCAAAAGAATAAGATTTGTTAGAGTCTTAATTTCCTGAATTTGAGTCAAGAGGTACTTAAAATATCATGGCTCTAGACATAGGCCTTGAAGTGAAGCTGGAACATGGTCAGGAACCCCAAGATTGTGTGGGTTCCAGCGTTATTTCTATTATCAGTATTGAAGGTTAAGGTGGTTTAAATTTTTTTTGAGGTTAATCAGTTCCGAATGACCCATTTGGGTGCGTGGAGTTCC
This sequence comes from Viscum album, assembly GCA_963277665.1. NCBI lineage: Eukaryota > Viridiplantae > Streptophyta > Magnoliopsida > Santalales > Viscaceae > Viscum > Viscum album. Next base: position 1,508,714,540 of record OY728147.1, on the reverse strand, counting down.
CTATGACTATGAGGAGGTGTGGTTGTCGCATTACCTTAAAGTACTGGGGGTTGCGTCCCTCCAAATGTAATCGCTTTTAGTTTTCCTTATGGGGAATGTTGGGTAAATCAGTCTCAAATTTGAATAGTACTCATCCATGGATGTGGAGATGTTGTATTGCCTTGGGTTGTTATTTTGATTCCCCAATAGTTGGGACATACCCTCCCTGCCCCTGTTGGTGGGGTGTTTGGTCACTGTCCGGAAATTTTTAAAGTTTTGTATCTTCTATCAGTTATAATGGTGGGGAGACCCACAGTGGGTCTCACACAAATGTCTCTAGAATGAATTGGTGTTGGCCTTTTTCATAATGGTGGGGAGTCTTCTTGGACCTCCTTGTATCGGTTTTCCAGTCTTGTTTTAAGCGTTTTTAGATTTCTAATGGTGGAGATCCCCTTTGGGCTTCCCCATGTTGGACTTTTGGTTTTGTTTCTAGAGATGGATTGGTGGTAGGTAATATGAGTTTGCCTTGGGTGGGGTTTGATCTTGTTTGTGCACTCCAATTAAACAGTGTGGTTTTCATTTAATGGTGTTTGAGGTGTTCAGTTTGTGAATTGGTTTCTGTGGGTGTAAGAGTTTCCTTACCTGATTAATCACCTTGAGGTGTCCTAGCTCTTTGGTGCAGGTGACACATAGCTTAATTTTTTTTGGGTTTCGTGAGGTTGTCTTGTAATTCACTTTCTTTAAGAATGGTGTTTTTTACTCTTTTCTCTTTATTTTTTATAGGGATCATTTTTGAACTTTAAGGGGGTATCGTTTTCTACGTTGGGGTTTAGCCTTAGTTGTGGATTTCCTAGGACAGAATGTGCTATGGTGGGGATAATTGTCATACCAATCATTTTTAAATTATTTTATTTTATTAATTTTTCTGGGCATTGTGTAGTTCAGATTGAAGCCCGACTTAAATTTGGGAATTATTATTTTAAAAACACATGTTTTGTCCCTGACTACATTCAGTTCACCACAGTTGAAGCCACGCGGCTTCGCCTGGGTCACCGCGTGACCTTGTCCAGTTCACCACACATCCTACCCAATGTTTAAGGAAGATAAGTAAAATGCAAGGGAATAATAAAATGGAAATAAAATAAAATAAAAAGTTCAATAAAATTTAATAAATTCTTTTAATGATGATAATGATAATATTGTTTGAGAATAATAATAATATTATTATTATTAGTGTTAAGAATATAAAATTTCCTAAGTTGTTACTAATATTGTGATAATAAATATTATTGTTAATATTATGTAACATTATTTCCATTTTTTATTATTATAAAACTACTAATATCAATGTTACTATTATTATTATTACTATTATTTTATTATTAATATTATTATTATTATTAATTTTGTTAACTTTATTATTTTTTATATTATGTTGATGGGGTTTATTAATTATCATATCATTATAAATCCTATTGTAATTATGTTATTATTACTATTATTATTATCATAAATTTTATCATCATTAGTTTATTTATTTATTTATTGATTTTATTTTTATTTAGATTAGGGTTTGTAGCCCTCCCTTTCTCTGTCCCTCAACCAGTTGCACCCCTCTCTCGCTCAGCTTTTCCCCTGGTCCCCATCGCGCTGCCAACCCATCTCGCACCCCCTTCTCATCGGCTCTAGCAACCACCCAACTCCCCAAATCCTCATCGTGACCTCCACCCGCCACTCTTGGTCAATCCACCTACAACTATCACCCCTTCTCTAGTATTCACATGTCGTCCGCCGGTCTCCCCACCTCCCGACCGTGCTCCCGTCCAGCCACCTTCCTCCCAGCGACTCTCCCATCTGGACCTCTCCCTCTCCACTTCAGCGAACACCATCCCCCTCTCTTAATCTGGATAGTGCATACTCTTCATGGTTGATTCCCTACCCACGACATCCCTTTGAGCGCAACCTCCCTCCATCGGAGAAGCTCTGGCATGACACCCCTTCTGGCTGACCTTATCTTTGGCACACAACCCCCCCCCTCCGGTTGAATCTTTTTTCATTATTCTTTTTTCTTGGGTGTTCTTGGTGTTTCAATGGGTATAGGTTATTTTAGGAGTTGAATTTTAATCTTTTCTTTTATTCAAATTTTATTTTTAGGGTTTAAATTGAGTTGGTTGTGGTGAAAATTGGTTGCAATTGGAGTACTGCTCTAAATTTTGTATGTTTATTCACTTGAGGTAGGTAGTTCCACATTTAAATATTATTTAATAAATTAACATTCTTTTTTAATTAATTTTTCATGTTCTTTAATTTATTTTTTTGGTGAAAATTTGGTTTTTTTAAATTTTATAATGTGTTGGATTTGTTTAGTAGTGTTCTCATATGGTATGGGGGCATTTTTTGGGAAATTTATATTTAGTAAATTTTTAGCATTTAAATAAATTATGTAGTTGGTTGTTAATCTATCAAAGTGGTGTGAACTGCATTTTTGACATGGCGTTGTGTGTTTTTGGTCATAAGTGAAGGTGTTGTATGGGTTGAGTGAGTAAAGCTTAGTTATTTCTTTTTAAACTATCTTATAAATTTTTACTTATGGTTTATTGAGTTTCATAAATAGTGAAAAAGTGTTCTATAAATAGAGTAAGAGTTTTACCAAAAATATTATATGGATAATGTCACACTTTTGAAAAAAAATTTGAATACATATGGTGTGGAAATACGTTTTGGGTGTGTAAATGGTGATTTTGACATGTGTAGTGCTAGTTTCAATTGCTGGTGTGATTAATCATGTCATATGGTTTGATTATGTGGTGTGACAATATATTTTAGAAGTGTTTGACATACATATATGATGAGTTGAATTTTATAAAGTAAAATGGTTGTGTTTTGTATATTCCTTATTAGGGTGTTTCTTGAAAGTGTTTTATGCCTTCTGTGGAAAGTGCAAGAAGAGAATTCAAAGGAATTTGAAAATGAAAATGAGTTGTTTAAAAAATTTCCTAATTGTTTTATTAATCCTAAAATGGATTCATTTTAATTATGAAATTGGTTTATTTAATTTTGTAAATGATGCAGATTGGTTTTCAAAAGGTTTTTGGTGTGTTTATTATTTTAAAGTGGAATGTGTGTGTGTGCAAGTGTGGTATTTGGTATGGATATCACCTCTTTTGTTTTATTTATCTGAATTTGATATGTGATATGTGATGTGAACTTGGAATTTAAATGTGAACAAAGTGGGAAGCATGGGGTATTAGGTGGGGGGACTAGGACTAGTGGGGTAGTGTTCTGGAGGTGACTTCAGCCCAGTTTCACTGGCAGGATTGAAGATTGTAACACTAACTAAACATGTGAATGACTGAGGTTCATGGTTTCTAAGCCACTGTTACTGAGGTTCATGGATTCTAAGACACATTTTTTGAGGGTTGTGGTTTCTAAGACATAGTTTCTAAGGGTCATGGTTTCTAATACATGCTTAACTGAGACACGAAATTATGGGGTCCCACTTGTTGCTAGTACATATAGGGCCTCTCTAACTTTCTATGCTCCTAGACTGCATTACACTCACCATTGGAATATGTTGTAACTTTGGTTTTTCTTAAAGGTTTGGGTTTTTCTTAAAGGTTTGGTTTTTTCTTAAAGGTTTGGGTTTTCTTAAAGGTCTGGGTTTTTTTAAAGGTAAGGGTGTACTCTTAATTTAAGTTGTTTTATTTGAAGCTGTTTTTATTGATACTTTTTCTTTAGATTGTTCATGATTTTGTGTCCTTTCATTTATTAAACCTTCAATGGTATTTGTCATTTAATATTTATGCATGGAATATTATCTTTCTATGACTTCCTACTGGGATTTTGGATCACACCCTACATACACCTCTGGGTGTATGTGGTTTTTGATTCTTATGTATTTCAATCTGAGACATCATTCTTAGTGATGGAGGTTCAGGTTGTTGATGGTCTTCTCATGCAGGTTGGTGTTGGTACCTTGAGAATGTGGCTACTCATGTTGCATGAATTTTAGGGTAGATGTTTTAGTTTTCTCTTTTTTGTAGTCTTCTTTGAGTTTTGAGTTAGATTTTAAACTTTAAATTTTGTCTAATGTTAAGGTCTTGTTAGGTTCTATTTTTTCATCTTATATTTATTTATTCATTGGTTGTTTTTATGTCTCTTGTTTTGGATAAACTGTGACCAAGAATTTCATTTTAATACTCAGTCACTTGTATCATCCAGTGGGGATTGGGAACCCCCTTCAGGTCCTGTCACGGACTGGGTTGGGCGCCAGGTCGAATGGCGACCCGACCTAGTTCGTGACACATACACCTTAATAATGATTAAACTCTTTTCCATAATAAGGGAGAGGTTTATCATAATGATAATAATTAAAATAAAATCATTTAATATGTTTTATCATTATAATTTTAATAAAAATTAATGGAAATGTTATAATTAAATCTAACCCTTTTGAATTTTTTGTCTATATATATTGTAATAATTTTAAAAATAAATCTTAAAACATAACATAATCATAATTATACTCCTTCTTTTCCATTACATTTAATTTTTAAATGATGTTTTTGGTTAGAAAAATCATTTTAAGTATTTTTTTCTAAAATGAAGTACTTATAAATGAGGCATTCCCTTTGTGAAAACATATTTCAAAATTACATTCCTATTTCATATTGTTTCTCTAAATTAATCCCATATCCTGTTTGAATATAATATGTATGAAATAAAATAAAAATTGATTATAATTTATAATTATTATAATAATCAAGCTTACATGTCAAATACACCACTAATGATTTCTCACACTTCTAAGTAGTAATTTGTCTTCTCTTTTGGGAAAAAACAAACATCTAATGAAAATTAATATTAAAAAATTATAATTTATGATTATATTCTGTTAAGATAAATAAAAATTTAATAAATATATATTTCATACCCTTAAATATAAGGAATCATCTAATAATGAATTGCATCATTTTGAATCATTTCATAAATATATACTCTTTTTTATTTATCATTTATTATCTTCGTTATTTATGATATAAATTGTGGATCAAAAAATACATATACTAATATCATGTCATAATAAATACAATTTTTATAAATATGCTTAATAAAAAGCAACATAAGTATTATGTTTGAATAAATTGGTATATTTGATGAAATATGATAATATATATATATGGAAAAGACATGCATCACCTTGATTCCCACATAATATCCAGTTACAAGCTTCATGATATCTATTTTTAAAATCATTATAGTTATTTTTTTCCCACAAATGTTAGTATCCAATGGATTCTTATAAAGAACAAATAATAAATGTGAGTATGTTGATAATCTATAAAGTCCAGATGTAATGACCCAGGTATTTATAGAATAATACTTTTTGATTTCTATTAATACTTATGAATAAGATATTAATTTTAAGTTAAAGGGGACACTTTTATTGATAGTATACTTGACACGCAACAACGGGCTTCTTCGAAATCTTACATTGAACAAAACATTGAGTTATACTGAAAAAATAAAACAATAATAATATTATTATTTTAAATTGTAGTTAAAGCCTAGTCGTTGGAATGGCAGGAATGAATTGTATCAACGAAATTTTGAAATATGGTTTACACATGTTTAAATTATGATTCATTGATTACCAAATTTATTAGAAATGGAAATAAAAACCAATTGAATATAATGGATGTGTTTTTATTAAAAAACTATTTAAAAGAGAATAATTGTGTTTTCATATCACTCTTTATGGATTTTTATTTAATGAAAAATATATGATATATATTCAATGTAATGTTTTAAATTCATATTATATGTTTTCTAGATATTATATAAGAATAAATTCATTTTTTCAGATAAAAGAAGAATTTTTCTATAAATGCAGTTTACCGCCTTTTGATGGAAAACCCTTTTTAAATCTATTTTTGAAACCTTTATATATTTTATTTGACAAAATAAAATTCTTATTTAGAAGAAAAACATAAAAATTTACTTTGGATGAAATTTTGGTAATTTTCTGCTAAAGTTCATTTTTTTAATGAATAGTGAAAAACAATGCATTTTAATTCAAAACTGTCTTTTAATCTAATTTATTTATGTAGTTTGATTTTCATTTTAATTGGTTTTAAATTGTAATTGGATTATATTTTTATCATTTAATCCAATGTTGGTCATTCTAAGTAATTTCACTTTGAAATTGGACATAAACGCATGTTAATCTTTTGGTAGTTTTTACTTCTAAAAACACACTTTGATTTTGACAATATGAATTAATTTTAAATTAATTTTTACCAATTATATGTTTTGAATTTAGAAAAATTTATTGCATATTTGGAATCAAGAGGTTAAAATTGTTTAAATAGATAACTTTTATTTTTATTCATTATGAATAGTAACTTCAGTAAATATTTTATTTACCATAATTAAAGGGTAAATCTAGTAAATAAGGGTAAATATAATATTATAATAATATTAAATTACCCTAACACATTTCTTAACCCAATTGGATGAGATATTTCTGACCATGGGCATCCTTGGGTCTATTTTAGGACCACATGGATCCACTTGTGTGTGAAAATGACATTTAATTGGATTTAATTTAAAGTTAAGGAAAATATAACCTAAACATATATATTTTAGTAAAAATATTTTTATATGAGTTTATATAAGTTATATTTTCGACTATAAATATTCATTATAAATATAAAAAGATTTCCTATATCAGGGTGTTTTATTTATAATTTTTATACATAAAATAAATAAATATCTTTATAACATATTGGTGATGTAGTGATTACATTATTAATAGAAGATTTAAATAAATGAGGTTATAAATATTGAAATAAATTTTTTTTGAAACTTTTTATGCCATCCACGAATTTAGGGATAATTATGACTTGTTAAATTTTAATTTATGAGGTTTTTTCTAAATAATCAAGTTTGTATGGATTTTTAAAAATTCATGATATAAATAGTATAAAAAGTGACATAAATGATTTTTTAAAACAAATTTTATTTTATTAAATGATATAATTTTCCTACAATATAATATTATTCAAAATTACTTATATAATTTTTTTCATGTCATTAATGAACCACTTGAGGTTATATTGGCATTTTATGGTAACTATATTAACCATATAGTATGAATATACAAGAAGACATGGTAATAGTTAAATTAGTTAACTAAGGGTTAAAGCTAAATGATAAGGTTAAATTTGAAACCAAAACTTGTTTAAAAAACTTATATTGAGAGTATTTCAAACAATCCTCATCTTATATTTTAATTAAATGATTTTTGGACCTTTTGAAATTTGAAATTTAGTTTATAATAAAATAATATTTCAAGACATTCCTAAAGTACCCCTCCTACCTCTTATAAAAGGCCACCACCTCTAACCCCCTACTCACACTTCTCAAGCTCCTTGTCTCATCCAAAATGTAATGAACCAAACTTTCATTAATGAAAATTCCTCTTGATATAATTAAATTTCTTATTATGGTTATATAAAATGTGAACTTAATTGGTTTTATGTTTCTGGATTTTAAAATACCGTTATGAATTGTGATCATTGCTAATATAGTCATTGAATAGTGATCACATGATTAGTATAAATATAGGGCTTTAAAAAATCCAATTTACTCATAAAAAGGATTTGATGGCCTCATCCAATAGACTCGACCAGTACGAAGCCCATTTGTTGAATCTTGGAAAGGAGGTGGCGTCATTGGGATTCTCTCTTGACTAATCTCAAGCTGAGCTTGAACACATTAAGCTTGAGCGGAATCGACCACGGGAGAAGTGGAAGTTAATAGAGATTACCACCTGAGCGATGTTATCCGAGCCACCCAAAGAGTTTGTCACCATTGCAAACCTTACCCTTCGGTCTTATTTGGGTGTTATAAGGGGTTATGTAACAAGACACTAGAACTATGACAATGTACATTATTTCTGTATAAAGAATGTGCATTCATTTTATTATTGTTACTTTGTAAATAGTTTTTGAATCACAAATAGTATTTTTAGTTAATATTCAACAAAGAAATCTATTTTGATTAATTAATGGATTTTTGAATTAAAAAATATTTTAATAAAATAATACTATTAAATTACTTTTTATTAAATATAAATGATCATATAATTTTATGAATGAAATTGTGATTTTTATTAAGGTTTGAAAACTATTTTTGTCAAAACCCATGAATTTTCGGTAAATGTCGGTTTTTATTTTAAAAGTAAAAATTCTAACATTTATAAAATTATTTAGATAAAATGAATATTATTTTTGGAATCAGGACATTGAAATTATCCAATGGTGATTTTTTCATAATTTTCTGAGACTGTTGAATTTTTGGGTAAAAATTAAATACCGTTTAAATATATAATGTGGTTTATGACATCGTAATGACCCAATAGTGAGGTAATAAAATACTATAAACATTATTATCGGCCAATATATGTTTTAGCATTAAAATAATGTGATTTTAGATTTGTTTTATTTATTTTACTAAGCTTTTGTGGACCCTCCAATACTTATAAAACATTTTGTCTTTTTAACTTGTTTTCCTAGAGAGTGTGAATCACCTCCACATAATAAACCCTATTATTTTAAGAATTTCAGACATTGGCCTTATAAAATATTTTTTCCAATCCACTTTGGAAAAAACCATGGGCAAAAACCATGGACTGGTTTGTGGTATTGATTAGTTTAATGTGAGGTGTCCCAAACCCAAATAATAAAGAATTCCCTCTTTTTCCTATATAAACCCACCCAAGATCCCACTTCCTCTTCACTAAAAGACTTTGTAGTTAGACCAAACCTTTGACTCCCTTCTCTATATTCCTCCCAAGGTTCCATAATCTCCCAAGAAGCATCTCTCAAGCCTCTCCCAAGCCTTTGGGATCACACTTCCAAGTAAGGGATTTCTTCCTTTCTCATTTTTGTCTAATTTTCTTTAAGTTGTTACGCCCTTTTTTTCAATTAAAAATGTTGGGGTATGATTTTTCACCTCCAACATATTTTCCTATTTATGTTTGGATGATGGGAGACCCCTTTCTCTCTCATTAAATCCTCCCATGTGCACTCGTTACCATGCTGAAATTCTGTGAGGGATTTCTCTTTCCTCTTTTACATCCAAGTAATTATTTTGTATTATGCATCTAAATTCCATTAAGTTTGTTGGTAAATGTATCAATATTACCCCCTTAATATCTATTTCATGTACATATTATGAGACACCATTTTCTATCTCATCAACTATTTTCATGAATCCTTATGTCACGCTGTTATGCTGCAGAAATTGCATCGCGTTTTTCCAAGCCAAGATCAGTGTGTAGTGAATACCATACCCATGCCTCTATCAAGGGTATTCACATTTATTCACATATACCTATTGAATTTAACTTTCATGTATTTATTCCACATTAATTAATCATGTAATAACTTATGATGTTGATTAATTCCATGTTATATGATCCATGTGGCACACATATGCATGAAATGAAATCTTTAAGAAGGGTGTGCCCTAATAGCACTCCAGTGCATTGGGTAAAGTATAGTATCATGATATTTCATGTGAAAGGGGTGTTTACTCATGATAATTCAATTAAAACAAGGTTTTACTTATTCTTTATGTGAAATGAGGGTTTACTCATGCTCTATGTGAAATGAGCCTTGGCTCATGCTAATTCCATATTAAGTGTTGTTGCCACATTTCCATGTTATGATTATCATGCTTTATCGTGTCTTTAGGTTAAGGTTTCTATTGTACTCCATTGATATGCCTATTTTCTAATACATATTTTATTCCTCATGTTATTCCATGTTTATTCCTTTACTGGGATTTATAGCTCACCCTTTTCTTATGCATGTCCTCAGGTTATCCCATGCAATGCTAAGTATGAGGGAATGTAGTGGTCATGTAAATGAAGTTTTCAATAAAGATATTGTGTTTTTTATATTCTAAGATGTTATTTAATGTTCCAAAGCCCCAAAGACACTATACCTATTGATCTTTTATGTTGTATCAAGTGAATATTTTATGTAATAAATCAGGTTTAAGTGTGAAATAAAAATTAGGGTTGTTACAGTTGGTATCAGAGGATAGGTTTAATTATTTTGGGATTAGGATTAGAAAACCCTAGTGAAGACATAGAGATAAGAATAAGTATAATAAAAAAATCACTAAGTATTGGTGAGTATTGAGTAATTTGTTTATCAATCAAATACATCCATGTCTAGATACGAACAGGTAGAGGCAGCTTTAGCACAGATGTATCTTAGGGGTAAAACCTGAAAACACCGCTTTGAGCTAAACTCAAATGGGAACTGGTTTACGATAATGGGTCTTATTTCACTCTTGGTTATGACACTCTTGAGGGATATTCTTAGGTAAATTCATAAGCTTAGTATGAACCCTTATTAAGGGAATTAAAAAAAATCCCCTAAGAATATATGTTAGAAAGTATATCATTGATAGCATAGATTGATTCCTATGGATTTATAAGTTAAGGAAATAAAAGTTGTTTATAAGTCATCAGTTTTTTCCTTTGATTGCCCTTTATGTGTTACCCCTAACTTTCCTTTTATTCTATCCAATGTCCGGTAATAGGAGGACTCGGGCTAACAATCGATGTGAAGATTAATGTGATGACTGTGTAAATGAGATGCCCAATCTGATGGGAGCAGGAATCGCAAACTTTTTCATGCTTCTCTCTCAGTTAACTCAATCTTTGAATAGTAACATGGGTCATGAGGAATTTTTAGCCCCCCCCCCCCAAGAAATAACAAGTTGTTACCGAGAGATTCATGAGACAATGACCTTCTACTTTGAATGGATCATTTGATCCCTCAATCGTCGAATAATGGATCAACTCCATTGAAAAGATCTTCTTCATCCTTCACTGTTCCGAACAAGAGAAGGTTATTATGGATGCTTATCGTATGGAAGGTGAACTCAATCGATGATGGACGTTGATCAAAAATACAAAGCCTGAGGAAGAGATCGAGGCATTGGAATAGAAGGATTTCTAGAATATGTTTTTCAATAAATATTTTCCACGTACCCTTCGACTTAATATGGAAAGGGACTTCCTTGCACTCAAGAAAAAAAATGTCGAATATGTCAGAGCGTATGAGGAAAATTTCACAAGACTTGCACGATACGCCTTTGGATTTGTCGTTACCCACGAATTCAAGGTTGACTGCCTCTTTGGTAGGCTGAAACATAACCTATGGAAAGCGCTGGAGATCTGTGACATTAACAACTATGAGGAAATTGTATGATGTGCCCTTAAGATCGAAATGATGATCAGAGAATCTCAGGGGTATAATGGGGATAAGAAGAATAAGGTGGACTTCAATTCTGGCGGTCCGATGGATAAATCCAATGGTGCTATGAAGATCCAACACCCCACTTTCCAAAGGTGTGGAAAGAATCACCCCATAAATTTCTTGAAGGGGATGAGGAAATGATTTAGGTGTGGAGAGAAGGGCACCTAGCTATTAATTGCCGAAAAGAAAAACACAAGGCTACAACAGGGGAGAGGAATTCTCCATTAGAACCTCAACGTGTTTTTCATTGCTACAACTACAAAGAACCAGGGCATCTTGCAAATCAGTTCCCTAAGCCAAGGAATTTTTGAGGCAGCCCAAGGAACCAAGGGAGAACTTTTTCCATCACTACTGCCAAAGTGAACCCCAACAACAATGTTGTGATAGGTACGCTAGTTATTCATTCAAGAATAGTGAATATACTTTTTGATTCAGGTTATACGCATTATTTTATATCCCAAAAGTTTAGTAGAACAATCCCAGCACCACTACAAATCATGGAAGTAAAGATGTCGGTGAGTATAGAAAATGGGGAAATCATTGCATCCCATGAATATAACTCCTCCCCTATCATAATCTATGGATTGAATTTCTAAGAGAACCTCATCATACTCCCTCTTGTGGAATTTGATGAAATTCTTGGCATGGATTGGCTTTCCTTATATAGAGCCAACATAAATTGTTGTGAGAGGGAAATCACTCTCCATGTGCAAAATCGACCCCCGATTCTATACAAGTGAAATGAGGAAGATCAATCTTCTTTAGATCCATCATCTCAAGTGAGGATATTACTACCCTATGAGCATGCATATATGGCACAGATTATTGAGTCTAAGGAGGCAATCATCCTTGAAGACATACCTGTTGTGAGGGAATTTGTTGAAGTGTTTCCCGAGGAATTTCCTTGTCTTCCTCCTAGAAGGGGTGTTGAATTCTCAATTGATCTTTTACCTGGGGAATTTCTAATATCCAATACTCTATATAGAATGGTTGTTGTGGAGCTTAAGGAGCTGAAGAAACAGCTATAGGAGAATCTGGATAAAGTGTTTATACACCCAAGTGCTTCACCATGGGGAAAACCAGTCCTCTTAGTCAAGAAGAAGGATGGGTCAATGCGCCTTTGCATCGATTATCATGAGCTTAACAAAATCATGATAAAGAACAAGTATCATCTCTCACAAATTTATGAATTTTTTGATCATCTTTGTGGAGCACAATACTTCTCCAAGGTAGATTTGTGTTTGTTATATTATCAAGTAAGGGTAAAGAATGAAGATATCCCCAAGACTAATTTTCGTACCAGATATGTGCACTATGAATTCATAGTAATGCCTTTCTTACTAACTAATACTCTAGAAATCTTCATGAAATAGATGAATAGAGTCTTTAGGGATTACCTCAACAAATATTTGGTAGTATTTATAGATGATATTATGATATACTCCAAAATCAAGGAGGATCATGAGGAGAATCTAAGAACAATACTAGAGACCTTTTGGAAGGAGAAACTCTATGAAAAGTACATCAAATGTGAGTTCTAGTAGAAGGAAGTCTCATCCTTGGGCTATATCATCACAAGCAATGGGATATTTTTGGATCCCTCCAAAACAGATGAAATTGAGGGATGGCTGAGGCCAACATTGGTAATGGATATCCATAGATTCTTGGGTTTAGCTGGATATTATTGACGATTTGTGAGAAATTTCTCACAATTTTCCAACCCTCTTACCGAGTTAACTCAGAAGGGAGTAAAGTTTTCTTGGAGTGATGAATACGAAGAAAGCTTCAAGGAGTTAAAAAAGAGGCTTATCACTGCACCCGTGCTCACTTTACCCACAAGTGGAGAACTTTTTGTGGTATTAAGTGATGCTTCGAAGAAGGGAATGGGCTATGTGATGATGCAAAATGACAAAGTCATTGCCTATGCTTCAAGGAAATTGAAATTTCATGGGTAGAATTATCCAACATGTGATTTGGAGTTGGCTACGGTGATCTTAGCTTTAAAAATTTGGCGGCATTATCTATTTGATGATAAGTGTGAAATATATACGGACCACAAAAGCCTCAAGTATATATTCACACAGAAATAGTTGAACATGTGCCAATGAAAATGGTTAGATCTGATCAAAGAATATGACTGCTCAATCTATTACCACCCTGGGAAAGAAAACAAGGTTCCAGATGCTATAAGTAGAAAGGAACCAGCAATTATATCATTGATAAGAATTGATAAGGACCCAATCTTCTTATATTTGATGAAGATAGACATGTGAATCATAAATAAGGGAACAACATCAATCCTTTCACAAATTATTGATCAACCACCTCTTTTAGAAAGGTTAAAGGATACTCAAAAAGATGATGTGGGAATTAAGAAGAGAGTGGAAGCTACCAGAAAAGGGAAATCCTCAAAGTTTAATGTTAATGAAGAAGGAATTTTTAGATTTGGGAAAAGAGTATGTGTTTCATCAAGTCTGAAGCTGAAGAAGGAACTTTTGGATGATGTGCGTAGTTCAAATTTCTCTATTCACCCAGGAAACAAAAATATGTATCAAGATCTCCAAGAGCATCATTGGTGGGATATTATGAATAAGGTTATCACTGAGTATACATCAAAGTTCCTAGTGTGTTATCAAGTGAAGGTAGAGAGATGTAATTCTAAGGGAATGATGCAACCATTTCCCATACCAGTAGGGAAACAGGAGAAGATGACCATGGACTTTGTCACCGGACTTCCAAAGACATCCAAAGGTAACAATGCAATCTGAGTTGTTTTGGATCATCTTAAAAAGTCTGCACACATCATTGTAATTCAGGAGTATTTCTTATTGGATCAGCTGGCATGGATATATATCAGGGATGTGGTAAGGTTGCATGGAGTACCACTATCTATTTTCTCCAATCAAGATCCAAGATTCACCTCTAAGTTTTGGAAGAGTCTTCAACATGCTCTAGATACTGATTTGAACTTCAATATGGCTTATCATCCTTAAACTGATGTTCAGTCTGATAGGACTATCCAAACACTTGAGGACATGTTGAGAGAGTGTTCTATGGACTTCAAAGGAGGGTGGAACCATCATCTTCCACTGGTTGAATTATCCTACAATAATAGTTTCCACTCAAGCATCTGAATGGAACCTTATGAAGCCCTGTATGGGAAGAGGTGTTGAAAACCAGCATGTTGGGATGAAGTCAGTGAGTTTAAGCTGCTAGGACTAGAAATGGTCAAAGAAATTGTAGAGAATGTGATAACCATTCAACAGCATATCAAGTCAGCCCAGAGTCGACAGAAGAGTTATGCAGATAACCATTGATGAGACCTTGAGTTTAAAGTTGGAGACATGGTATTTCTATGCATATCTCTATGGAATATAGTCATGAGGTTTGGAAATAAATTGAAGTTAAGTTCTAGGTACATTAGCCCCTTTGAGATTTTTGATCATGTTGGTGTTGTGGCCTATCGACTAGCACTTCCACTTACCATGGTCAAATACATGATGTCTTTCATTTATCCCTCTTAAGGAAGTACATATCAGACCCTTCACATATACTCTCTTTAGAGGTATTATAGCTATAGTATGATCTATAACGCCCCTACCCCAGTTACCCAGAGTCGTTGCATTATTACGTAACATTGGCATGATCACAAGGAAATCATGTCCCGAAAGACCGATCAGTTTAGTATTATTAGAAACAAGATTCATACATAAGTTCAACATTACAACTTGAAAAGAAATAAAACACTAATTTATTCCATTAGAAACATACAATCCTCCTAGATTAAGCCTGTAAGTCACTCATAATTAACTTCTTTGCATCCTGGGAAAAATAAAACATAGAAAGGAATGAGCTCAGATGCTCAGTAAGGATAACAATATAGCGGAAGCTTTCATAAATAAGCATAAACATTTAAGGAAATGTATAAGACTAAAAGAAAAGAATTTTAAACTTAAACTTAAGCATAATATGGTAAAGATAAAATCAAAATAATTCCATTTACTTACTCACATGTATATTTTACTAGTCGAATAATCACATGCAATATCAAGAGCCACTTTCATAATGATGGAATGCATAATTCTAGACTTTCATAACCACATAATCAAGGCCTTATGCTAAGAATACAAATAATATTTTGTAAAGGCCTTGTGCCAAGACACTAGTTTGTCTCATGAGACCTACCGATGCATCGAGGAGCTATAGTGGGATCCACCCATCACTTTCTAAGTCTAATGCATTCTTCTTATGAAAAAGTTTAAACATAAAATAAACATTCATATTAAAACTAGCATATGGAATGTCAATACTTTATCCATAAACAATGAATGGTATACCAATAACACATCCACAATCAAACATATCACAAAACCTTCTATATAATATGGAATATTTGTATCATAATAAATCAACATCAAACAAGATTAAAATCCATCAAGGGATGTTGATATAGATGAATATGATTTGTAAAAATCTTTGAGAGAAATATCCCTTTTTCATAAAAACATTTAAAATTCACACAATTTAGAAAGAAATAAATTTAAATACATTTTTGAATCAAATTTTCCTATACCACTTTGAAACTTTTGAAAGGAATTAACATTTTAAAAACTTTCATTTCCATATAAATAAATCCTTAAAACCCATTTTGAAAAAATGGACATTAATGAGAATGATTTATAAGAATAAATATTTAAAACATTTAAAATGATTTTTTAGTAAAAAAATGTCCCTTAAAAGAATCCCTTTGAAAACACTTTCATGAAACATGGACATGGTTAATAAATATGTTCTATTAGATACTTACACATAAACAATCTCGGATAATAATGAGATTGAGGAATTAACCCTTACCAATTTGGTAACTTACGAAACATACACCCCATGAAATGAGTATCATACAATGAAGATGTAAATACAAATAAATTAAAGTGTATTACACAAAGAATACATTTATGGGTAGTATATACACCACACAAAAGGAAGTAGTGGCAATATAGCAAAAATCTCATGGGAATAATGAGTGAGATGAAAACCCCTTACCTTGCACTTTCCTTTGGTCGAGGGTATGTTTAACCTCCTGTATAATGACCATTGTATGTTATTATATTATAACAGAACCATATGCATATTTATTATATCATACATGATTCATTTACGATTTTATACTACCCATTTAATATTGATTTCCATGTTAAATTAACATTTTGGGTAATAATCGCTTTCTTTATCGTACGTATTTAAACTTGTTATTCTTGATCGTATCATTTAGATCATGATTTAAATACATCAAGAATATAAAAAATTATTTATATATAATATATATTTAGAATATAAATATGTATAATATATAGATATAATAAATGGAAAACACCGTTTATGGAGACGGTAGGTCGTACGTACGCATAAACGTTGTTAATGTTTTCATATCGTATTGAATGGAAGTAAGTGAATGAGATGAATGTAAATAAAAAAATATATATATCCAGTAGCATTATTATGTCATATATTAAATACTTATTAATAATATATATTTTTATAATCATCTTTGAATGGTGAACATGGAAATGAATCTCATCACGTTCGTGGAGACGGTAATCCGTACGTACGCACGAGTGACAATATCATTATTTTGATATTAAAATAGTATATAGTTGAATGTTATATCACATATACAGAATAATTATCATGTTATATTTATTATTTACATTAGTTATACATATTATTATACCCATCCAAACGAATAAGTGTTTGAATAACAAACATCACCACAATGTGGAGATGGTAAGCCGTACGTACGCACGTATGGTGACTTTCTCATTTATAGGATGGATGGAATAATGAATATAGTTGTACCATATTTATAATAACATCATAGTATATAGAAGATACTAGATTTATCATTTAATAATGGAAACAACAAATAAAGAGTAATTGGAAGAAGAAAATATCTTGAAAGAGGTGATGAAATATTTACCTCTTCTTCGGATTCTTCCTTTTGATTTGATCAAAAGGACTCCATAGGTTGGCTTTATGACTAAATTAAGGCCTCTAGAATGAAGTGAGGGATGTTGGGAGGATATTTGGGTAGGGTGTGTATGAGAAAAATTCTTGAGAAATGTGATAAATGGGTAGGAAGTGAGGTCTTTTTAAAAGGGAGAGGAGCGGCTCTTTAGGAATGTTTGAAACAATTATTTTATTATAACCTCATCTTTGGTTTCAAAAGGTCAAATATTAATTAATAAAAAAATTAAGATGAATAATGGTGGAAATAAAATAATCTAATAATAATTGTACAGGTTTTGGATATTGTTTTAATATTTATAATCTTATTTATTTAAATGATTTATTAATGAGGTAAATATTTCATCATTATTGTGTCATATATAATTTAATTTATTTGATGTCTAGAAATTATAAAAAAAATACCGTGTTGTAGGAAATATTTTTATATTTCTAAATAATATTTATAGTAGAAAAGATAACTTATATAACCCCATGTAAAAGTTTATTTACTAAAAGATATTTGTTTATGTTATTTTTGTCTTTACTTTAAATTAATTAATATAAAATGTCATTATTAATCCCATGTGGCTCCATGGGGCCCCAAATTCAACACAAGGATGTACATGGTCGTATATTTACCATCCAATAGGATTATGACACATGTTAGGGTAATTTAATATTATTATAATATTATATTTTACCCTTATTTGTTATATTTACCCTTTAATCATGGTAAATAAAATATTTACCGAAGTAACTATTCAAAATGTATAAAAATAAAATTTACCTATTTACACAATTTTGACCTCCATATTCTAAATATTGAATCCATTTTTCTAAATTTAGAACACATAAGTGGCAGAAATAAATTTAAAATTAATTCCTGATGTCAAAACAAAGAGCGTGTTTTTAAGAAATAATAACTATCAAACGATTCACACTTGTTTATGTTCAGTTTAAATGTGAAATTACATCCAATGATCAAAATTGGATTAAATGGTAAAAATATAATCTAATTATACTTTAAAACCACTTAAAATTATAATTTAACATAATAAAATATTTTGATTAAAAAAGTTGTTTTTAATTAAAATTTAGTATTTTTCACTATTAATCAAAAATATGAATGTAATTAGAAAAGTGACAAAAAATTATCCAAACAAAATTTTTATGTCCCAATTATAAAGAATAATTTAATTTCATTAAATTTAATATATAAAAGTGTCAAATATTGGTTTTAAAAAGGGTTCTCCATTAAAAGATGGTAAAATTGCATTTTTTGAAAAATACTTCTTTTATCTAAAAAAATGAATTTTTTCTTATATTATGTCTATTAAACATAGAATATGGATTCTAAAATTTTATAGATTATATAATATTCAAAATTCATTTAATACTATTCAATCCCGCTTTTTGAACAGCTGGTTTAGTAAGTCGTGGTATGCTCAAACTCGGTGTTCATTTAGCGCAAGTTATTGAATTACTTTGAAGATATAATGTACTATGAAATATTGGGGTGTTACATTCTCACCACATTCCATAAATTGCATCCTATCAATTTTAAATTATTCTTCAAAAATAAAAGGTTAAAAATAGAAAATACCTTTGTGGAATACCCACATCAGAAATCGGGTTAATAAATTTTAGTCTTAATAAGAGGGAAAGGGAAATGAAAAGTCACCACCAAATTATAATCTCTATTAGGATAAAATTGGTGGAAGTTAGAGACACATAATTAGAGGAAAAATGTAAATATTTATAGGGACTGATTAAGGTCATCAATCCCAAACAAGTGTAAAATTGAGGGCCTCAAAGACATCAATCTATGATGATTTAAAATATCATCAATTCAACAAAACATAGGGTGTTAGGATAATACATTTTTGGTTTTAATATCCCTTAACTAAAGTTTAAGAATTAATTTCTTCATAGAATAGAAGAAAAAAATACTTGACAAGTAATGTTCTATCCTTTAACTAATTTCTACCTCAAACTCATCTTTCACTCTGAAAGATAATAGAACATTAAAATACTCTATTTATCCTAATAGTATAGGGTTCCAAAAAAATGAATTTATAATTAATTTGCGAGATTATTTAAAAAATAACATTATACAAACCAGGACATCACGTAGGACAGTGGTAGGTGTTGCACCCTTGTTTCCCTTCTGTTGTGGGTTCAAATCTCACGGCCTTGCCGGATGCGACGGGTTGTCGCCTGATCTCCTGATGTTCCTTTTTATAACAATCCAAAAATAATCTAAAAAAAATTATTTATCCTTAATAATAGTATCCAATGTCAAACTTAATCTATTCCAACCTTTATACTTATCCAAAATAATTCTGTCTAAACTCACAGTCCAAAATTTATAAGGAAGGTAAGCACAATGAAGATCCTTTTTACCACGTAATAACATGTGTATACTTTCATCGTGTATTTTTTCAAAACATGGTAACAACCTTATTTATTACATTCATTCTCCCTTATTCATTATATAATACTAGATATATTACTTATATGCAAAAATTTTGAATACTCCAGCAATGATGGAATAAACAAACCCTTAATCAGTTCCAAGGAAGTCAAGAATATCCAATATAATTTATCCAAATCAACCATCTTTTATTCCAAAATCACTACCTCAGTATCAAGACCATGTTAATGATTACCTTTCCTCCCACAATGTATTTTTTAAAAAGTTTAACTTGTTATTGAGTCACTTTTCATAGAACCATATAATCTCAAATCCTCAATGAAATAGTACTGCAGTACAATCCTTATTTATTTCCATAATTCATATGACTGGTATATCATCGATACAACAATGAAATGACATAATTCTTTAGTAACAACATAAGAACACTAGTCATTCCTCTTAATCTATGGTAGTATCATAACATGATTATTATCCAATAGCATCATTTGCAGTATACTCTGATGACTGGGACATTGATTCACATAGTGTATCAACTCCTTGCAGATGAAGCATTGTACATTTGAAACCTTTTTCTTACCCTTTTAATCACGTACTTTGTGTCCTTTTTCTCCACACTTACAACAAACTCTATTTCCCTCCAATAATTTACCAAGGTTATTCTTTCTACAGTTATCAAATATGGGAAAATCATTATTTCCCTTATTCCCTTTATCTATCTTTCTCTCTTCCATCTTTTTATTCTCTTGTTTCCCTTCAAATCCATAGGACTCAGAGAATTCTTTTATTATCTTATTAATACATGATACTATTTCTTCATATGATGAGAATACTTGGGAGACTATTTCCCTTTTAAATTTTGGCTTAATACCATGAAAGATATGATCCTTCTTACTCTTTAGATCATACGTATTGCTGGAGTTCTCATTCCTTCTACTGGGTGCCATTTCTGAACAAGGTCTTACATTAGGTCAGTTTATGAATCGCAATTCATAATTAAAAACTTGTAAAATAACTAACATAAATTTAAAAGTTTATGGATATAATCCATAATCATAAAAATGTTGTCTTTGAGGAAGTATTTACTCCTAAATCCTTTATAATGTCTTGTAATGAAAATGTGAATTATCCTAAGCATATCCCTCGGGATTGTCGTAATCAAGAGTGCAGCAAGGCCCATTGTCATGCACCAGTTCTCGTTCGAGTCTAGATCAAAGCAGTGTTTTCAGGTTTTACCACTAGGTACATATGTGCTAGTGCCGCCTCTACCTACTTGTATCCAGACAAGGATGTATTGTATGGAAAATACACAAAATCTCTAAAATACAAAAATTCTAGGAAGTTCATCAATACTAATCCACATATTCTATCTTAGGGTAATGTGCTCTAATCAGAGTTTATCAAAATATAGTTTCCAAGGTTTGTACTAAATTTAATCTGATACAAATTATAACACCTCGACCCCAGTTACCCAGAGTCGGTGCATTATTACGTAACATTGGCATGATCACAAGGAAATCATGTCCTAAAAGACCGATCAATTTAGTATTATTGGAAACAAGATTCATAAATAAGTTCAACTTTACAACTTGAAAATAAATACAACACTAATTTATTCCATTAGAAACATCCAAGACTCCTAGATTAAGACATAAAGTCACTCATAATTAACTTCTTCACATCCTGGGAAAAATAAAACATAGAAACAGGGAGCTCAGATGTTCAGTAAGGATAACAATATAGTGGGAACTTTCATAAATAAGCATAAAAATTTAAGGAAATGTATAAGACTAAAACAAAAACATTTTAAACTTGAACTTCAGTATAATATGGAAAATATAAAATCAAAATAATTCCATTTACGTACTCACATGGATATTCTACTAGTCGGATAATTACATGAAATATCAATATCCACTTTCATAAGGATGGAATGCATAATGACAGACTTTCATAACCACATAGTCAAGGCCTTGTTCCAAGACTACAAATAAGATTTTGTCAAGGCCCTGTTCCAAGACACTAGTTTGTCACATGAGACATACCGATGCATCGAGGATCTATAGCGAGCTCCACCTATCACTTACTAAGTCCAATGCATTCCTCATATAAAAGGATTAAACATAACATAAACATTTGTATTAAAACTAGCATACGAAATGTCAATACTTTATCCAAAAACCATGAATGGTATACAAATAACACATAAAAATTCAAACATATCACAAAACAATCAATACAATATGGAATATTTTTATCATAATAAATCAACTTCAAACAAGTTTAAAATCCATCATGGGATGTTGATATAGATGAAAATGATTTGTAAAAATCTTTGAGAGAAATATCCCTTTTTCATAAAAAACATTTAAAAGTCACACAATTTAGAAAGAAAGACATTTAAATAAATTTTTGAATCAAAGTGTCCCATACCACTTTGAAACTTTTTAAAGTAATTAACATTTTAAAAACTTTCATGTACATATAAATAAATACTTAAAAACCATTTTGAAAACATGGACATTAATGAGAATGATTTAGAAGAATAAATATTTAAAACATTTAAAATGGTGTTTTAGTAAAAAAATTCACTTAAAATAATCCCTTTGAAAACTCTTTCACGAAACATGGACATGGATAATAAATATGTCCCAGTATATACTTACACATAAACAATCTCAGATAATAATGAGATTGAGGAATTAACCCTTACCAATTTGGTAACTTATGAAACATACACCCCATGAAAGTAGTATCATACAATGAATATGTAAATAAACATAAATTAAAGTCTATTACACAAAGAATACAATTTTGGGAAGTACATACACCACACAAAATGAAATAGTGGCAATATAGCATGAATCACACGGGAATAATGAGTGAGATGAAAACCACTTACCTTGCACTTTCCTTTGGTCGAGGGTACGTTTAACCTCCTGTATAATGACCATTGTATGTTATTATATTATAATAGAACCATATATATATTTATTATATCATACATGATTCATTTTTGATTTTATACAACCCATTTAATATTGATTTCCATGTTAATTTAACATTTTGGGTAATGATCGCTTTCTTTATCATACTTATTTTAACTTGTTATTCTTGATCGTATCATTTAGATCATGATTTAAATACTTCCAGAATATAAAACATGATTTATATATCATATATATTTAGAATATAAATATGTATAATAGATAGATATATGAAATTGAAAACACCGTTTATGGAGACGGTAGGCCGTATATACGAATAAACCCTGTTTCTGTTTTCATATTGTATTGAATTGAAGTAAGTGAATGAGATTAATTTAAATACATACATACATACATACATAAATATATATATATATACAGTAGAATTATTATGTCACATATTACATACTTATTAATAATATATATTTTTATAATCATCGTTGAATGGTGAACGTGGAAATGAACCTCATCGTGTTCTTGGAGACGGTAATCCATACGTACGCAAGAGCGAAAATATCATTCTTTTGATATTAAAATATTATATAATTGGATGTTATATCACATATAAATAATAATTATCATGTTATATTTATTATTTACATTAGTTATACTCATTTTTATACCAATCCAAATGATGAAATGTTTGAATAACAAACATCACCACGACGTGGAGACGGTAAGTCGTACGTACGCACGTATAGTGACTTTGTCATTTAAAGGATGGATAGAATAATGAATATGGTTGTACCATATTTATAATAAAATCATAGTATACATAAGATACTAGATTTATAATTTTATAATGGAAACAACAAAGAAAGAGGAAGTGGATGAAGAAAATAACTTGAAAGAGGTGATGAAATATTTACCTCTTCTTCGGGTTCTTCTTTTTGATTTGATCAAAAGGGATCCTTAGGTTGGATTTTTGACTAAATTAAGGACTCTAGAATGAATTGAGGGATATTGGGAGGATTTTTAGGTAGGGTTTCTATGAGACAAAGGCTTGAGAAGTGTGATAAATGTGTAGGAAGTGAGGGCTTTTTATAAGGGAGATGAGGGGCTCTTTAGGAAAGTTGGAAACAATTATTTTATTATAACCTCATCATCAGTTTAAAAAGGTCAAATATTAATTAATAACAAAGTTAAGATGACTCATAATAGAAATAAAATAATATAATAATAATTTTATAGGTTTTGGATATTGTTTTAATATTTATAATCTTATTTATTTAAATCATTTATTAATGAGGTAAATATTGCATCACTATTGTGTCATATATAATTTAATCTATTTGAGATCAAAAAATTATAAAAAAATACCATGATTTATGATATCATTTTAGATTTCCAAAGAATATTTATAGTCTAAAAGATAACTTATATAACACCATGTAAAAATTTATTTACTAAAAGATATTATTTTATGTCGTTTTTGTCTTTACTTTAAATTAATTAATATAAAATGTCATTATTACTCCCTTGTGGCTCCATGGGGTCCCAAATTCAACCAAAGGATGGAAATGGTCAGCTTTATATCATCCAATAGTATTATGACACATGTTAGGGTAATTTAATATTATTATAATATTATATTTTACCCTTATTTATTATATTTACCCTTTAATCATGGTAAATAAAATAATTACCGAAATAATTATTCAAAATGTATAAAAATAAAAGTTACCTATTTACATAATTTTAAAATCCTGATTATAAATATTGAATCCATTTTTATAAATTAAAAACACATAAGTGGCGGAAATTAATTTAAAATTAATTCCCTCTGTCAAAATAAAAAGAGTGTTTTTAAGAAATAATAACTATCAAAAGATTGACACTTGTTTATGTTCAGTTTAATTGTGAAATTACATCCAATGACCAAAATTGGATTAAATGGTAAAAATATAATCTAATTGTACTTTAAAACCACTCAAAATTATAATTTAACACTATAAATTATTTTGATTAAAAAAGTTGTTTTTAATTAAAATTTAGTATTTTTCACTGTTAATCAAAAATATGAATGTTATTAGAAAAGTGCCAAACATTTATCCAAACTAAATTTTTATGTCCCAATTATAAATAATAATTTAATTTCATTAAATTTAATATGTAAAAGTGTCAAATATTGGTTTTAAAAATGGTTCTCCATTAAAAGGCAGTAAAATTGCATTTTTTGAAAAATACTTCTTTTATTTAAAAAATGAATTTGTTCTTATATTATGTCTATGAAACACAGAATATGGATTATATAATCTTAGAGATTATATAAAATTCAAAATTCAGTTAATACTATTCATTACTACTTTTTGAATGGCTAGTTTATTAAGTCGTGTTACGCTCGAACTCGGTGTTGCGTGTAGTGTAAGTTATTGAATTACTTTAAAGAGATAATGTACTATGAAATCTTGGGGTGTTACATGATCTTTTTTACGAGGAGAAACCAGTGAAGATCTTAGATCGTAGAGAAAAAGTTCTACGAAATAAGACAATGCCCCTCGTCAAGGTGTTGTGGCGAAACCACAAGTTTGAAGAAGCGACATGGGAATCAGAGGAAGTGATAAAGCAAAGTCACCCACATCTGTTTTAGTGTGGGAAAAGGAAATTTTGAGGGTGAAATTTCTTAAGGGGGGAAGATTTTAACGACCCAAACTTTTATTAATGAAAATTATTCTTGATCTAATTAAATGTATTATAATGGTTATATAAAATGTGAACTTCATTGGTTTTATGTTTCTGGATTTTAAAATACCGTTATGAATTGTGACCATTGCTAATATAGTCGTTGAATAGTGATTACATGATTAGTATAAATATAGGGCTTTAACAAATCCAATTTACTCAAACAAAGGAAGCAATGGCCTCATCTAATAGACTTTCCCTGTACGAAGCCCATTTGTCGGAGCTTAGAAAGGAGGTGGCATCATTAGGCTTCACTCTTGACCAATCTCAAGCCGATCCTGAACATGTTAAGCTTGAGCAGAACCGATTATGGGAGTAGTGGAAGTTATTTAAGATTACCACATGAGCGATTTCATCTAAGCCACCCTAAGAGTTTTTCACCATCGCACACCTTACTCTTCTGTCTTATGCGGGTGTTATAAGGGGTTATGTAACAAGACCCTAGAAATATGACAATGTACATTATTTTTGTATAAATAATGTGCATTCATTTTATTATTGTTACTTTGTAAATAGTTATTAAATCACAAATAGTATTTTTAGTTAATATTCAACTAAGAAATATATTTTGATGAATTAATGGATTTTTGAATTAAATAATATTTTAATAAAATATTATTATTAAGTTACTTTTTATTAAATATAAATGATCATATAATTTTATGAATGCAATTGTAATTTTTATTAAGTTTTGAAAACTGTTTTTGTCAAAACCCATGAATTTACGGTAAATGTCGGTTTTTATTTTAAAAGTAAAAATTCACATATTTAAAAAATTATTTATATGAAATGAATATTTTTTTTGGAATCAAGATGTCGAAATTTTTCAATGGTGAATTTTTCATAATTATTTGAGACAGTCGAATGTTTGGGTAAAAATTAAATACCGTTTAAATATATAATGTGTTTTATAACATCATAATGACCCAATAGTGAGGTAATAAAATACTATAAACATTATTTTCTGCCAAAATATGTTTTAGAATTAAAATAATGAGATTTTATATTTTATTTATTTATTTTAAAAAGTTCTTTTGGACCCTCCAAAACTTATAAAACATTTTGTCTTTATACAATTTTTTCCTTGAGAGTGTGACTCACCTCCACATAACCAACCCTATTATTTTAAGAATTCCGGCCATTGGCCTTATAAAATATTGTTTTCCACTCCCCTTTGGAAAAAACCATGGGCAAAAACCATGGGCGGGTTTTTGGTATTGATTAGTTTAATGTGAGGTGTCCCAAACCTAAATAATAAAGAATTCCCTCTCCTTTTCTATATAAACTGTAACACCCCAAGATTCCACGGTACGCTTCTCTTTAAATAATACAGTAGCGTATGTTGTATGCAACTTCGAGATTCTAACACACTGCGACCAATCAAAGTAGTCGTTATGAATAGTAATACCCACTTCATGAAATTTTATAAATTTTACCTCTCAAAATGGACTTAATTTTTGGATTCGTAATATTGAAATTATCCTAGGGTGAAATTTTTGTACTTTTCGGATAACTTTTATATTTTGATGAATAGTGAAAATTACTAAATTTTAATTAAAAACAGCTTTTTTAATCGAAATAATTAATAGTGATAAATTATGAATTTGAGTGGTTTTAAATTATATTTAAAATATATTTTTACCATTTAATAAAATTTTGGTCATTGGACATAATTTCACAATTAAACTGGACATAAACAAGTGTCAATCTTTTTAGTTATTATCTCTTAAAAACATGCTTTTTGTTATAACAACGGGAATTAATTTTAAATTAATTTCTGCCACTTCTATGTTTTGAATTTGGAAAAATGGACTCCATATTTGGAATCAGTATTTCCAAATTGTGTAAATAGGTAACTTTTATTTTTATACATTTTGAATAATTACTTCGGTAAATATTTTATTTACCATTGTTAAAGGATAAATCCGGTAAATAAGGGTAAAAAAATAATATTATAATAATAATAAATTACCCTAAAACGTGTCATAACCTTATTGGTTGATACATGTCCGACCATCGACATATTTGGGTCGATTTTGGGACCTCATGGATCCACTTGTAAGTGATAAGGACACTTTATATTAATTAAGTTAAAATAAATACAAAAATGACATAAGCATATATCTTTTAGAAGAAAAAAATTTACATAGGGTTATATATGTTGGATTTTCACCTATAAATATTCATTAGAAATATAAAAATATTTCCTACATAATGGTATTTTATTTATAATTTTTAGACATTTAATAATTAATATTATTTATGACACAATAATGATGCAGTATTTTCCTTATTAATGAAAGAATCAAATAATTGGTATTATAAATGTTAAAATAAATATAATTTTAAAGTTTTTATGACATCAATGAATTTTATTAGTTAATATGACATTATATTATTTCTTAAATGAATTTTTTCGAATTAATAAAGTTTTTAAGATTTTAACAAAAATCAATTATTGAATAGTGTCAAAATTGACATAAATGAGTTTTCAAAACAAGTATTATATTATTATTTGATATTATATTCCTAAAAATATAAGGTTTGGCCAAAGGACTTATATAATGATATTTGTATCATTAATGGACCACTTGGGGATCTCTTGGATGTATATAGTAAGTTTATCAACTATATAATATAAAAATACAAAGTGACATGGTAAATGTCAAACTAATTAACTAAGAGTTAAAACTAAATGATAAGGTTAATATAAGGACACAAACCTATATAAATTCTATTTGTTGAAAGTATTTTGACCCATACCCACTTTATAATTTTAATAATCCACTTTGGATCCATTATAAACCGAATATAAATTTATTATAAAATAATATTTCTAGCTTTTCCAAAGGTGCCCCTCACCCCTCTTATAAAAGGGCACTCCCCCTTCTCTCTAATTCACACCTTCTAAGCCATTTTTCTCAGACAACCCCTACACAAATACTCTCTCAACTTCCCTCAATTAAACCTAGAGGTCTTAGTTTGATCATAAATCCATCCTAAGGATCCCTTTTGATCAAATCAAAAGGAAGAACCCGGAGAAGAGGTAATGTTTTCACCACCCTTTTTCAAGTTCCTTTCTTTTTCAACTTATTATTTATTTATTTTTCCAATTATAAAATAATAAATCCAGTATCTTCTATATATTGAGATTTTATTATAAATATGGTACAACCATATTCAGTATTCTATCCATCCTTTGAATGACATGTCACCATACATGCGTACGTAAGGCTTACCGTCTCTATGTCGTGGTGTAATTGTTATTCAAAACATTATTATTTGGATGGGTAAAATAATGATGTGTAATTCATGTAAATAATAAATATAACATGATAATTATTATGTATATATGATATACTATCCAATTATATATTATTTTAATATCAAAAGAGTAATATTGTCGCTCGTGCGTACGTACGGACTACCATCTCCACGAATGTGATGAGATTAATTCCCCGTCGTATCCATTCAAGTCTAATTCTCATTTTATGATTTAAAATACTGTTAAAAGACTTGATATAATTCTGGATATGAATAAGATACAACCTATCCATAACAAACGCGTCTTATGTAATAAAACATATAAAAGAAAATGAGAAAGTTAACACCTAAAACGGCGATAATACTAACATATTATTAACAAAGCAATGTTAAAATATCATATATGATTTCATATTAATGTATATGATTATTTTATAATTTAATAACAATTATTTCATCATTATACATGAGTTTAATCTACCCTCAACAAAGTAAAAGTACAGGGTAAGGGTTTTTCATCTCACTCCTTATTCCCGTGAGATTCATGCCATATTGCCACAATTACCTTTTGTGTGGTGTATGTACTGCCCATAATTGTATTATTTGTGTAATACACTTTAATTTATGTGTATTTACATATTCATTGTATGATACCTCTTTAATGGGTTGTATGTTTCGTAATTTACCAAATTGGTAAGGGTTTATTTCACAATCTCTTCATTATCCAAGGTTGTTTATACGTAATTATCTACTGGGATCTCTTTATAATCCACATCCATGTTTCTTTAAAAAAGAGTATTTCAAATCATTCTTACTATATTATAGACTATGGTTTAATGTCATTTTTACCCTTGTAGACTTTTTATAAGAATTTTATAAAGGAATCTTTCCGTCATTTTCCAAACAAGGTCCTTTTTAACCTTTTTGACAGAGTTAAGGTAAGAATGTCTTTTTTAACTTATACGGCGGGTGCGGCTATTTTCCGCCATTATAAAATCTTCAAAGATTCACTTACAATCTAATAAGGATATTTTCAAAGTAAATGTTTTATTTTATAATTATGTTAATTTTAAATGATTTAAAAAAATAGATATTTCTCTCAAATAGTTTTGATTTCATCTATGTCAACATCCTTTGATAAATTTTACACTTATTTGAAGTTTATTTATTATGATACAAATCATACATATTGTATGTAAGGTTTTGTGATATGTTTGACTATGGATGAGTTATTTTTATGTCATTAATGGTTTATGATTAATGTTTTGGAATTTTGTATGCTAGTTTTAATATGAATGTTTATGTTATATTTCATCCTCTTCTTAAGATGAATGTGTTGGACTAGTATGTTCCAGGTTGGGGACCGGTAAAAGTAAGCCCTCCGGGTTGGGGTCCAGTTACAATAGACCCTCCGGATTGGTGTCCGGTTATTAGAGGCACTCTGGTTTGGTGTTCGGTTATTAGAGGCACTCCGGGTTGGTGTCTGGTTATTAGAGGTACTCCAGGTTCGAGTCCGGTTATAGAGGCTCTCCGGGTTGGGGTTCGGTTACAGTTATCCCTTAGGTCTTGGCACGAGGCCTTGACACAGAAATTAAAGTTCGGCATTATGAATTCCATCATTATGAAAGTGGTTATTGATATTTCATGTGATTATTCGACTAGTAGAATATCCATGTGAATAATTAAATGGCATTATTTCATTTTATATCTGCCATATTATGCTGAAGTTTAAGTTTAAAAGGCTTTTGTTTTAGTTATGCATTGTCTTAAATGTTTATTCTTATTTATGAAAGTTTTTGCTATATTGTTATCCTTACTGAGCATTTGAGCTCACCCCTTTCAATGTTTTATTTTTCCCAGGATGAGAAAAAGTAATTTATGAATGACCTGCAGGGATAGTATGAGGGGATATGAAGACAAGATGTTGTTGTAGTAGTTTTCACTTTCTGATGTAATGTAAACTTTATGAATATATCTAGTGATTCCAAGGCTACTAAACTAATCATTCTTTCGAGACTTGATCTTTTGTGATCATGACAATGTTATGTAATAATGCACCAACTCTGGGTAACTGGGGTCGGGGCATTACAGTTGGTATCAGAGGAAGTTTAGTACAAACCTTGGAAGCTAGATTTAGATAAACTCTGATTAGAGGACATTGACCTAAGATGGACTTTGAGGATTAGTATATAATAACTTCCTAGAATTTTGGTATTATAGAGATTTTGTGAGTTTTCCAAGCAATACATCCCTATCTGGATACGAGCAGGTAGAGGCAGCTCTGGAACAGATGTACCTAGGGGTAAAACCCAAAAACACCGCTTTGAGCTAGACTCAAATGGGAACTGGTACATGAAAACGGGCCTTGCTGCACTCTTGGTTATGACACTCCCGGGGGATATACTTAGGATAATTCTCATTTTCTTTACAATCCATTATGAAGGGTTTATGAGTATATACTTCCTCAAAGAAAACATTTTTTTTATGGATTATATCCATAAATAGTTCAATTTATGTTAAGTGTTTTACAAGTATGGAATTATGTATTTGGATTCATAAATTGATCTAGTTTATTCCATTGTTTAGAAATGGCACCTAGTGGAAGAAATGGAAACTATATCAATGCACTCACTCCATGTAGGGATTTCCCTCCTGCTCAAGATAATTATAGTGGAGCTAGTGATGCAACTGGTTCTGATCAGCTAATCACTAAACTAGGACAACTCGCTCAGGTTATGAATAATAACCTTAACCGTATGGAGCACCCTGACCCGCAACGTGGAGGATCAATGTTAGATCGCTTCATTAGTCAATAACCACCAACATTCAATGGAAATACAAATCCCTTAGTATCTGAGAAATGGATAAATTCCTTAGAGAAAATATTTCATGCCTTGGGGAGTAGAAAAAAGGAAAAAGTTTTCATGGCAGTTTACCGCCTCACTTGAGATACTGATCAATGGTGGTCGTTGATTCAAAATATGAAGGAAGATGATGAAGTATCAAATATGGAATGAAGTATGTTCAAAGATCTTTTCTAAGAAAAATACTTTCCTCATGACCATCGAGCAGATATGGAAAGGCAATTTCTGAGTCTGAGATAAAAGGAGGATGAGAATGCCACAAAGTATGAGGATAACTTTACAAGTTTAGCGAGGCATGCTACAGATTATATACGTAACCCAAGAAGTAATATTTATCATTTATTTGATGGTTTAAAACAATTTCTTCATCGAGCATTAGTCTCACAATATTTCTCAATGTACGAAGATATAGTCTCATGTGCTATCAAGACAGAAAAGGAATTATCTAAATCATATGACAATAAAGTAAATCAAGAGAAGAAGAGAACGATGGATCAAGAGATAGATAAAGGGAAAAATGGAAATAAGTACTTTACATTATGTGAAAATTGTGGGAAGAAACACCCTGGTACTTTCCTAAATGGAATGGGAGTTTGTCACAAATGTGTAGAAAAAGGTCACCAGACTCGTGATTGCAAGGGAAAGAAGGAGGCTTTCAATGTTTAATGCTACAATTGTAGATAAATGGGGCATTATGCAAATGAATGTACTAAGAGTCAGGGAACCTTACCTCAGAAAAGGCCAAGGGATCAAGGCCAAGCTTATGTTGTTACTATAGTTGAAGAGGAATAATTAATGTATTTGTGTTTTTGGACTCAAGGATTATATTCTGGTTATGAGAATAACATGATATATATATAAAGATTGTACTGCAGTACTTGTTGTTCTCATTATGGTTTTAATATGACTAAGGTAATTATATTTTCAGTATGTGACAATAAGAGAAACTTTACTCTATTTGGAGAATCTGATGTTGCGATTGATTTTGGAATTTAGATACCTTTCACAGAGAGTCTAGACAGAGGTACTTTGGATAACTATAATTTTTTGGAATGGATTAAGTTAAACTTTGGATAGTGTTATTCAAGGTTAAAACATTTCTTATGATTATTTTTGGAAAATTATGATACTATAGTTTTAGGAAAAGGACAACCTGCAGGTCAGGCGGCAACCCATCGCGCCCGGAAAGGCTGCGAGACTTGAACCCACAACCGAAGGGCGATAAGGGTGTATCACCTACCACTGACCCAATTGATGTCCCAGATTGAATAATGTAGTTTTTTTAGTGGTTATTCTAGATGAATTATAAATTCATTTTATTTTTGAACCCTATACGAATAGGATAAATAGAAAATTATTTTTAAGTTCTATTATCTTTTAGAGTGAAAGATGAGTTTGTGGTAGAACTTAGTTAAAGGATGGGACTCTACTTGTCAAGTATATATTTTTCTTCTTCTCTTATTCGTTGAAGAAATTAATTCTTATACTTTAGTGAAGGGATCTTAAAAAAAATGTGTTATCCTAATACCATATGTTTTGTTGAACCGATGGTATTTTAAATCATCATAGATCGATGAATTTAAGGCCCTCAATTTTGCACTTGTTTGTGATTGATGACCTCAATCACTAGATATAAATATTTACGTTTTTTCTCCAATTATATATCTCTAATTTCCACCAATGTTCTCCTAATTGAGATCATAATTTGTTGGTGACCCTTTAATTTCCCTTTTCCTCTTATTAAGACTAAATTTTATTAACTGAATTTCCGATGTAGATTTTTCAAAAAGGTATTTTCTATTTTCAAACTTTTATTTTCAAAGAAAAATTTCGAATTGCGAGGAAGCAATTTATTGAAGTAGGGGAGAATGTAATACACCATGATTCCATAATACGCTTCTCTTTCAATAATACAGAAGCATGTGTTTTACGCAACTTCGAGATTCTAACACACTACGACCAATCAAAGTAGCCATTATGAATAGTAATACCCATTTTTTGAAATTTTATAAATTTTATCTCTCAAAATGGACTTCATTTTTGGATTCAGAATATCAAAATTATCCTAGGGTAAAATTTTGGTACTTTTCGGATAACTTTTATATTTTGATGAATAATGAAAATTACTAAATTTTAAATAAAAACAACTTTTTTAATCAAAATAATTAGTAGTGATAAATTATGAATTTTAGTGGTTTTAAATTATATTTATAATATATTTTTACCATTTAATACAATTCTGGTCATTGGACATAATTTCACAATAAAACCGGACATAAACAAGTGTCAATCTTTTGATAGTTATTATCTCTTAAAAACACGCTTTTTGTTTTAACAACGGGAACTAATTTTAAATTAATTTCTGCCACTTCTGTGTTTTGAATTTTGAAAAATGGATTATATATTTGGAATTAGGATTTACAAATTTTATAAATAGATAACTTTTATTTTTAGACATTTTGAATAATTACTTCGGTAAATATTTTATTTACCATGGTTAAAGGATAAATCTGGTAAATAAGGGTAGAAAAATAATATTATAATAATAATAAATTACCCTAAAACGTGTCATAACCTTATTGGTTGATACATGTCCGACCATGGACATATTTGGGTCGATTTTGGGACCCCATGCATCCACTTGTAAGTGATAAGGACACTTTATATTAATTAAGTTAAAATAAATACAAAAATGACATAAGCATATATCTTTTAGAAAAAAAAATACACAGGGTTATATATGTTGGATTTTAACCTATAAATATTCATTAGAAATATAAAAATATTTCCTACATAATGGTATTTTATTTATAATTTTTAGACATTTAATAATTAATATTATTTATGAAACAATAATGATACAGTATTTTCCTTATTAATGAAAGAATCAAATAATTGGTATTATAAATGTTAAAATAAATATAATTTAAAAGTTTTGATGACATCCATTAATTTTATTGG
Organism: Viscum album; assembly: GCA_963277665.1. Taxonomy (NCBI): domain Eukaryota; kingdom Viridiplantae; phylum Streptophyta; class Magnoliopsida; order Santalales; family Viscaceae; genus Viscum; species Viscum album. Next base: position 1,508,680,021 of record OY728147.1, on the reverse strand, counting down.
TTAATATGACATTATATTATTTCTTAAATGAATTTTTTTCGAATTAATAAAGTTCTTAAGACTTTAACAAAAATCAATTATTGAATAGTGTCAAAATTGACATAAATGAGTTTTTAAAACAAATATTATATTATTAATTGATATTCTATTCCTAAAAATCTAAGGATCGACCAAAAAACTTATATCATGATAGGTGTATCATTAATGGACCACTTGGGGGTCTCTTGGATTTATATAGTAATTTTATTAACTATATAATATAAAAATACAAAGTGACATGGTAAATGTCAAATTAATTAACTAAGAGTTAAAACTAAAAGATAAAGTTAATATAATGACCCAAACCTATCTAAATTATATTGGTTGAAATTATTTCGACCCATCCCTACCTTATAATTTTAATAATATACTTTTAAGACATTATAAACCGAATATGAATTTATTATAAAATAATATTTCTAGCTTTTCCAAAGGTTCCCCTCACCCCTCTTATAAAAGGGCACTCCCCCTTCTCTCTAATTCACACCTTCTAAGCCATTTGGATCATCCAAAACCTGCCAAAATAATCTCTAAACTTCCCTAACTTCAACCTAGAGGCCTTATTTTGATCGTAAATCCATCCTAAGGATCCCTTTTGATCAAATCAAAAGGAAGAACCTGAAGAAGAGGTAATGTTTTCACCACCCTTTTTCAAGTTCCTTTCTTCTTAAACTTCTTCTTTCTTTGTTTTTCCCATTATAAAATAATAAATCATGTATATTATATATAATGATATTTTATTATAAATATGGTACAACCATATTCAATATTCTATCCATCCTTTGAATGACATGTCACCATACGTGCGTACGTACGGCTTACCGTCTCCACGTCGTGGTGTAATTGTTATTCAAAAGATTATTATTTGGATGGGTATAATAATGATGTTTAATTCATGTAAATAATAAATATAACATGATTTTTATTCTGTATATATGATATACTATCCAATTATATATTATTTTAATATCAAAAGAGTGATATTGTCGCTCGTGCGTACGTACAGACTACCGTCTCCACGAATGTGATTAGATTAATTCCCTGTCGTATCCATTCAAGTATAATTATCATTTTATGATTAAAAATAATGTTAAAGGACTTGATATCATTCTGGATATGAATAATATACAACCTATCCCTAACAAACATGGCTTATGTAACAAATCATATAAAATAAAACAAGTAAGTTAACACCCAAAACGACGATAATACTAAGATATTATTAACAAAGCAATGTTAAAATATCATATATTATATCATATTAATGTATATTATTCTTGTGTAATTTAATAACAATTATTTCATAATTATACAAGAGGTTAATCTACCCTCAACCAAGGAAAATTACAAGGTAAGAGTTTTTCATCTCACTCCTTTTTCCCGTGAGATTCATGCCATATTGCCACTATTACCTTTTGTGTGGTGTATGTACTGCCCATAATTGTATTCTTTGTATAATAAATTTTAATTTATGTGTATTTACATACTAATTGTATGATACCTCTTTCATGGGTTGTATGTTTCGTAAGTTACCAAATTGGTAAGGGTTTATTTCACAATCTCTTCATTATCCGAGGTTGTTTATACGTAATTAACTACTGCGATATCTTTATCATCCACATCCAGGTTTCTTAAAAAAAGTATTTCAAATCATTATTACTATATTATAGACTATTGGTTAATGTCATTTTTACCCTTTTTGACTTTTTATAAGAAGTTTATAATGGAATATTTTTATTGTTTTCCAAACAAGGTCCTTTTTAACCTTTTTGACAGAGTTAAGATAAGAATGTCCTTTTTAACTTATACGGAGGGTGTGGATATTTTCCACCATTATAAAATCTTCAAAGATTCCCTTACAATATAATAAGGATATTTTCAAAGTAAATGTTTTATTTTATAATTATGTTAATTTTAAATGATTTCAAAAAATAGATATTTCTCTCAAATAGTTTTGATTTCATCTATGTCAACATCCTATGATAAATTTTACACTTATTTTAAGTTGATTTATTATGATACAAATCATCCATATTGTATGTAAGGTTTTGTGATATGTTTGAATATCGATGATTTATTTTTATGTCATTAATGTTTTATGATTAATGTTTTGACATTTCATATGCTAGTTTTAATACGAATGTTTATGCTTTATTTCATCCTCTTCTTAAGATGAATGTGTTGGACTAGTATGTTCCAGGTTGGGGACTAGTATAAGTAAGCCCTCCAGGTTGGGGTCCGGTTATAGCAGAACCTCTGGGTTGGTGTCCGGTTATTAGAGGCACTCCGGGTTGGTGTCCGGTTATTAGAGGCACTCCGGGTTGGTGTCCGGTTCTTAGAGGCACTCCAGGTTGGAGTTCGGTTACAGAGGCTCTCCGGGTTGGGGTCCGGTTATAGTTATCCCTTAGGTCTTGGAATGAGGACTTGAAACAGATATTAAAGTTCGGAATTATTCATTCCATCATTATGAAAGTTGTTATTTATATTTCATGTGACTATTCAACTAGTAGAATATCCATGTGAATAAGTAAATGGCATTATTTCATTTTATATCTTCCATATTATGCTGAAGTTTAAGTTTAAAAGGATTTTGTTTTAGTTATACATTTCCTTAAATGTTTATTATTATTTATGAAATTTTCCGCTATATTGTTATCCTTACTGAGCATCTGAGCTCACCCCTTTCAATGTTTTATTTTTTCCAGGATGTGAAGAAGTAATTTATGAATGACCTGCAGGGATAGTATGAGGGGATATGAAGACAAGATTTTTTTGTAGTAGTTTTCACTTTATGATTTAATGTAGACTTTATGAATATATCTAGTGATTCCAAGGCTACTAAACTAATCGGTCTTTCGAGACTTGATCTTTTGTGATCATGTCAATGTTATGTAATAATGCACCGACTCTGAGTAACTGGGGTCGGGGAATTACATAAACCCACCCAAGATCCCACTTTCTCTTCACTCAAAGCCTTTGGAGTTCGACCAACCCCAGACCTCCTCTCTCTATAATCCTCCCAAGGTTCCCCAAGCTCCCAAGAAGCCTCTCTCAAGCCTCACCCAAGCCTTTGGGATCACACTTCCAAGTAAGAGATTTCTTCTTTTCTCATTTTTGTCTAATTTTCTTTAAGTTGTTATACCCTTTTGTTTTTAATTAAAAATGTTGGGGTATGATTTCACACCTCCCCCATATTGTCCTCTTTATTTTTGGATGATGGGAGGACCCTTTCTCTCTCATTAAATCCTCTCATGTACACCCGTTACCATGCCAAAATTTTGTGAGGGATTTCTCTCTCCTCTTTTACATCCAAGTAATTAATTTGTATTATGAATCTAAATTTCATTACATTTGTTGGGAAATGTATCCATATGACCCCATTACTGTACATTTCATTTACATATGATGAAAAACCATTTTCTATCTCATCAACTATTTTCATGAATCCTTATGTCACACTGTTATGCTGCCGAAATTGCACCACGTTTTTCCAAGCCAAGATCAGTGTGTAGTGAATACCATACCCATGTCTTTATCAAGGGTATTCACCTTTATGCACATATACCTATTTAATGGTACTTTAATGTATTTATTCCACATTAATTAATCATGTAATAACTTATGATGTTTATTGATTCCATGTTATATGATCTATGTGGCACACTTATGCATAAAATGAAATGTTTGAGAAGGGTGTGCCCTGATAGCGCTACAATTCATTAGGTAAAGTATAGTATCATGATATTTCATGTGAAATGGGTGTTGAATCTTTATAATTCAAGTTCGATGAGGTTTTACTTGTGCTTCATGTGCAATGAGGGTTTACTCATGCTCTATGTGCAATGAGCCTTGGCTCATGCTAATTCCATGTTAAGTATTGTTGTGACATTTCTATGTTATGATTATCATGCTTTATCATGCCTTTATGTTCATGTTTCTCTTGTTATCCATTGATATTCCTATTTTCTAACATGTATTTTATTCCTCATGTTATTTCATGTTTATTCCCTTACTAGGCTTTATAGCTCACCCATTTCTTATGCATTTCCTCAGGTTATCCCATGCAATGCTAAGTACGAGGGAATGTATTGGTCATGTAAAGTAAGTTTTCAATAAATATGTTGTGTGTTTTATGTTCTAAGATGTTATGTAATGTTACTAATCCCCAAAGACACTAGACCTCTCTATCTTCTATGTTGTATCAAGTGAATATTTTATGTAATAAAACAGGTTTAAGTGTGTAATAAAAATCAGGGTTGTTACACAAAATCTGTTCCAATAATCTCCCAAAATCTCTATATTCCTCCTAGAATACTTGACTTAGGCATAAGGAAATTTAAGAAAACCTTTTGGCTCAAATCAAAGGTAGTTACCCATTTTAAGAGGTAGCGTCTTCTCTAAAGTTCTGTTCTAATATTCTAATTCTTCACTCCTTATTATATTATTATTATTTTATTACATAAAAACACCAGTATACTCAATATATTGGTATTTTTATGAGAAGGATTCGAGCTACACTTACACACACCTCAATATAATGGATTTAGAACACACTGTTTCTGTGGACGGTGAACTACTGCCTCACGAAACAATAATTGTTCAATTATCTTCTACCGCCTATCATGGTGGCCATTATGATGGAATTGTATTTATATGATATATATTAGGTTTAAATTGTCTTTATTATTCTTTAATTTTTATTTATATCATACCTTTATTCATTTCATGATGTTTAAACATGATAATTTCATTTGAAGAAGCACGGACTACCACCCTCTCAAAGTGATATGACTCGTTCATGCCATATATGGAACGTATAAAGGATGGAATTAATTAACTTATGTAACATATATAAAATATTATATTATACTGGATTTATAATATACCTATGTATCATTAAGTTTTCATTCCATTAAATATGAAATAGAAATGAAAGTGGTGTTCATGCGTACGTACAACTTACTGTCTCCATGAACGATGCATTTCATTTCTTATCTCCAAATGTTATGGAATATTATAAATACATATATACTGGATATATATGATATTTATATGAATAATATTATGGATATAATTTACTTTTGACCACATGGACAATTTTTAATTATAACAAGATCGTGTTCGACTCAAGTATCAAATATCGACAAAATGACTGATATTAACTTAAATAATTATGTAATTTTTATAATGTGATAATAAGTGATATAAAAGGAATTATAAACTTGAAAACGGTTCTGAATCAAGTTGAAATTAACTTAATTTTATTATTCAGAAAACTTAAGAACGAACGAGTCAAGTCAGACATGAGGTAAGGGAACTTCTTAACCCAATTTCTATTCTTTGGGTTAAACTTCTACTTCTTGATTATGTCGTTCTATGATTATGTGAGATATAACTTTTGATATCCTATCTTGTATTTATACTTTCTTTATGTGTATTTATACTGAATACACATAATTGATCTATTTTATTTATAAAATGATCTTTTTAAGGGACTTCATCTCAATCTCCTTTTATTGAGGCATATTTTGATAATATACACCTCTTTCTTTTACATGGTGTATAATAAACCCCTTTGACATTTACTTTAATTCAAAGGGAATATTTTATCTAGGAATCATTTTACTAAATGAAAAAAGGGATATTTTTAACATTTGTGGAGACAATGACCTCTTTATCGCCGTAATCGTTTTTTGGCTTCCTCTATAAGCCTTAATGTTTTTAAAAGGAAAAAAAATACCTTATTCCCTTTTTGGGTGTTTTGGTATTGGAAATGGTTTTGAAAGTTGATTTACTATTTCAATATCTTGAAATTATTTACTGTGGTTTCAAATGAAATTTTATTAGTGAAACGTTGATATTTTCAATATTTTATGTGTTATGATTTTATAATGGTACTTGGACATTTGATGGGTGGTTACGTGATAAACCAATGATGGGTGGTTACATGATAAACCAAATTATACATGGTTCTGTGATAAACCAATTATGGGTGGTTATGTTATAACCTCCAATGAATTGGGTATGGAAGTCGACCGTATAGCTATTACATTTAGTAATATGTGTGGAAGTTGACCGTATGGTTATTCCATTTAAGTATGTTTTTGTCCCAAGTTATCTTTATATGCTATATGTTGTTTTATATAGAATTTATTGTAATATTTTGGTTAAAAAAAGGGTAATCAATGAGCTTATATTAATTGAAGTGTTTTTGCTACTTCTTAAAGGTGAAAGGTATTACTTTATGATAAATTTTTCATGGTTAACTTGTTATTTTGGAAAACTAACAATTTTCCTTCTTTATGTATCCCTTATTGATCTTTTTATGCTCATAAAAAGTTTTGAAATGTTTTTCATAGGACATAAATATGAATAGTGTCAAGGATGGTATCAAGGAAAATTCATGTTTTTTAAATCATGGAACTAAACTTATCTCTTTTTAAAAGAGTTTTTTTATGAAAAAATGGACAGTGAGTAGAAGTGTCTACTTGTAATATTCAAGTTGTTATGTCTGAGTTATGACCTAATTATCTAAAGCTCTAAATTGGAAAATATCCTCAATGAAAATTATTAACATAATTCAATATTATGTAATGTTTAAGGCTGGGGCCTTACACCAGAGGAAGTTATATATGAATTCATAACATCCTATACATATTGTTGTCTATACAGTATGAACTTACCATTAATGTAAGGATATAATATATATGTACATACATATATTAAAATTTAAAAAAAAATATCACTAATATGAAATAATTAATCTAATCAATGGATAAATCCATGGTATTCTTTAGAAAGTATAAATAGACAAATTAAAAAAATGGTTGTCACTTTATCAAACTAGAGTTTCCTCATTTGTAATGAATGGTACTATTGAAAATATATCTAATATATCCAATATCAGCAACCTAATTTGATCTATATCTATCTTATGATTATATACAATATCCCCAATATAATATTGAGACATATATGAAAAAATATCATACTTGGGATCCCTAATATATAACTCACAATATATTGAAATTTTTGTAAGAGAAGATATTGGAGTTTGATATTATGGTGGAGGAGTAAGTGAGTGATATATATAGAGGTATAGGAGGGTATATAGAGCCTAAAATTTTCCTTTTTATTTCTATAAATATCAATTGTAACACCCCGAGATTTTATGAAAAATATTATTTTAATTTCATTAATGTCTTGTGTTGTATTCTACACCAAGAATACCTTGCGCTATATGCAACAACGTATTAGCTTGCAGTATACACAACACTATTCTTGGATCGTGTTACACACAATTTTGATAATAGTTATTCTACGCAACATTGAGTATATATATATATATATATATATATTCAATGTATAAATGAAATATGGTTGGATTCTGTTATACGAAACAACGAAGGATTCTTTCACAACACGCAACCCTGACTTGGCTTGCATTACACGCAATCGCGACCTTCCTCGATAGCGTGTGTTGTACGCAATACCGGGTTTTAATAAACAACGATATATTATTATAATATTGTCATGAACTAGTCGTTATGAATAGTATTAACTAAATTTTGAATTTTATAACATTATTATTCATCTTACACATTTTCTATAATATGGTATAAGAACAAAATAAATTTTTCGGGTAAAATAAGTATTTTTCAAAAAATGCAGTTTTGCCGCCTTTTGATGGTGCACCCACTTTAAATCTAGTATTTGACATGTTTATATGTTCAATTTAACAAAAAAAAATTCTTCTTTTGAATCAGGATATAAAAATTTACATTAGATAAAGTTTTGATATTTTTCCGATAACTTTCATATTTTAATGAATAGTAAAAACACGCTATATTTTAATTAAAAACAACTTTTTTCATCGTAATATATTATGTGGTTAAATTATAATATTTAATGGTTTCAAAGTATAAATAGAATATATTTTTACCATTTAATATAATTTATGTCATTAGCATTGATTTTACCTTGAATTCGTTGGTTAAATCAATTCAATCTTTTGCAATGTTTTAAAGAAAAACCCGTTTTCTTTCGACAACGGGATTAATTTTAATTTAATTTCTGAATCTTTTGTGTATTGAATTTGGAAAAATGGATTCCATATTTGGAATCATTGGGTCCAAATTATGTTAATAATCTACTTTTTATTTTTGGGCATTGTGAATAGTAACTACGGAAAATTTTATTTACTATAGTTAAAGGTAAATCGGGTAATTAAGGGTAAATATAAGATTATAAAATTACCATAACACTTGGAAAAATCCTATTGGATGGTTAAAAGTAGACCCATATAACCTAAGGTTTGGATTAGATTCATTTTATGGACTTTTTTCTATGAAAATAATTTAATTATTATTAAAACCAAAGAATGTGACAACATGTCACTTTTTTAAATCTTATAAGTATAATAATTTTAATTTAGTGAAAAAATTCATGAAACTTCGAACATTAATAGTCTCCAGAAATATAATACAATTATCTACATCATAGGAATTTATTTAGAATTTTTAGGGATTAAATAATTATCATTTATTATGACACAAAGATGATGCAGTAATTGTCTTATTAATGAAATATTGACATAATTGATGTTATAAATGCCCAAATAAATGTAATTTCAGACTTTTTATGACTTAAATTAATTTTATAGGTTAATATGACATGTTATTGTTGATATAAGTAAATTTTTTCTAACTTATCATTCTGTTATGAATTTCATAAAAATCAAGTACCAAATAGTGTCAAAATTTACATAAATTAGTTTTTAAAACAAATATTATATTATTAATTGTTATTTAATTTCTAAAAATCTAGGGTTCGGCCAAATTACTTAGATAAGGATATATATATTAATAATAAACAACTTGGGGTTCGTTTGGCTTGTTATGGTAAGTTTATTAACCATATAGTGTAAGAAAACAAAAAGACACGGTAAAAGTTAAATTATTTAACTTAGAGTTAAATCTAATTGATAAGGTTAAAATAATAACCTAAACTTGTCTAAATCCTATTTTAAGAGAGTATTTCGACCCATACCCACTTTATCTTATAAATAAGACCCTTTGGAACCATTATAAACCTAATTTTACCTTAATATAAAATAATATTTTGAGGTTTTTCTAAGGTGCCTCTCTCCTCCATTATAAAAGGGCACCTCCTCCCCCTCTTCCTCAAACCACTTTGAGCCTTAAAGCTCGTCCAACCCCTGCCAAAATCTCTTCTCCACTTCCCTAGTATCATCCTAGAGGTCCTGGTCATCTTCAAATACCATCCTTAGTTTTTAAGTGGAGGTTAAGAAAAGGCGCGTCAAAAAGAGGTAATATCCATTACCAATCTTTTTCAATTTCTTTCTTCTTCAACTTCTTCTTCTTTAGTTGTTTCATGATAAAGTAATAACATAAGTATTTCTTATATACTGATATGTTATTACAAATATTAAACAACTCTAATTAACCTTCTATCCATCCTATGGAAAAAGGAAATCACCGCGCGTGCGTACGTACGGAATACCGACTCCACGCCGTGGTGTAATCTATTTTCCGCCACCACCTTAATTGGATGGGTATAATGGTGTAATGAGTAACTATATATGATTATTATAAAGTGATATTGATACTGAAATAGTATACATACACTTAAACACAACTTCACGATCATGAGAATGATATCATCGCTCGTGCGTACGTACGGACTACCGTCTCCACGACGCGATGAGATTAATTCTCCACATTAACCATTCATGAATGATTATAAAGTATATATAATGAATAATAATGAAATATATGACATGTTAAATATACTGGATTTATGTATATATATATATGTATTTCATCTACTTACTTCCATTCAAGACAATAAGGAAAGGAAAACAGCGTTCATGCGTACGTACGGACTACCGTCCCCATGAACGGTGTGTTTCATTTCATTTATCTATCTATTATATATATATATATACTTAATATATATGATATATAAATCATGTTTTATATTCTGGAATTAAGTAAATCATGATATAAGTAATAATAATGTCAAGAACAACAAGTCCAAACACCTACGATAAATGAAACGATTTTACCCAAAATGCTTCTTTAACATGGAATTTACAAAAGAATGGGTAATATAAAGTCATAAGTGAACCATATATGATATCATAACAATTAATATTATTCTGTAATAAGTTAATAACATTATTTAAATCATTATACATGAGTTTCGGATACGTACAAAGCATATCGGACATAAGGTAAGGGAAATATCACAATCTCATTTTTATCCGAGATTGTTTATACTTTAGTATTTACTGGGGTGTATTTTATCATCCACATCCATGTTTCCTAAATATGTAATATTATTTCCATCCACCTACAATTGTTTAAATCCAATTTTACCCTGCGGTAAGTTTTTAGTAAAGGATATGAAAGGAATCTTTTGTCGTTTTTCGTACAAGGTGCTTTTTTGACTTTTCCGACAAAAGTACGAGAAGAATGTTTTTTTAACTTATACGGCATAAATGGATTTTTAAAAGATTATTTACAAGAATCATCCTTTACAAGTTTTTAAGTTTATTTTTAATCAACTTATTTTAGTTTAAAATTGTATGACATGTTATGAAAGGAAAATGTTTTTGAAGTAGAAAGGATATTTTCCTCAAGAATGGAGTTCAAGTGTTTTATCAAAATTATTTTCCATCTAAGGTAATATAGGGTTCTATTTCTATCCATATTATTACATTTACTTGATTACGTTGTGATGGAAATATTTTTATGAATTCCTTTATCTTATAATTGTTTTATGATGTCATGATGTTTAAGATTCCCATTTTTATTACATGGGTTATGCAATGATGTATGATTTATGATTTTGTGGCACACATAAGAATGGTATCATTATGAGATGGGTGGGACCTATATCTCCCTCCAATGCATTGGCTAAAGATTTTATATCTCATGATATAGACATGGCTGGAACGGTAGGTTATACCGGTTCAGTGAAACAGGACTGAAACGAGGAATGAACTCGGTTCAGAAAGGGACTTTGTCCACTAAGATAGTCTTGGAAATGAGTCTTGAATAACAAGAAATGATTCTCTATTATTATGTGTGTATGCCACAAAGTTTCATGTTTTAATTTATGATTATTTGGATTACATTTCACTACTAAGATTTATCCCATGTTATGATATTATGATCTTATTTGCAGGTTAAGATTTCCAAAATGTTATGTTCTTATGAATATGATGTGATTGATTTTTATTTTGATTACCCTTACTGAGAATTTGAGCTCAACCTTTTATGTTTTCTTTTCCCCAGGATATAAAGAAAGGTTTTAGGTAAGAAAAAAAAAAGGGAAGATCTTTATGGGAGATGTTGAAGATCTTTCACCATGATTAGAAGATTACGTTCCGAGTTTCAAAAGACACTAAACTATTACGGTCCTTGTGTGTTTGTTTTTATTATGTATTAAGTATTCCGCAAAAGTAATGTAATATTCATGTACGTCAAGCATCGGGTCTCTACAGTTGGTATCAGAGGAAAGGTTTAGTCAACCTTTGGAAACTAGGATGCGAAAATGTTAGTGAGATCCCTAGAGATATTTCTAAGGTATGTCTAAGGATGTCCCTAAGGTTAAGTATACGTATAGGTTATAGTACTAGAATTACGCTAACGATCATAGAATCAAACCTAAGATGTTAGATATTGAAGTTACTCCCCCTTTATTATGATTTTTGCCTCTCACACTATTCTTTTTGGGTTTTAGAAAATGGCTGGAAACAAGATGATTCACGATAATGGAGGATATTATGGACAATGGAATGATATTCTTCATGAGCAACCAAATGAAATGGGATGTGGAAGTCCAAACATCATTATTATGCCGAATCAGCAATCTCATAATATGATCAATAAAGTAAAATTTGTTAAGTTTCCTGATTCGGCTAATAAGAGAAATATGGAGTTTCATGATGATCATAGAGGAAAGAAAGTTCAATTTCCCCTATGTAAATCATGTGGGAAGAGGCATCAAGGAGAATGTTTCAAAGGAACTGGAAAATGCTTTGGGTGTGGAAAAGAAGGACACAAAGCTAGTAAGTACAAAGGAAAAGGTTCAGTAAACACCAGGGATGAGGATAATGGTATTTCTACGACATCAACAATGGTTAAATGTTTTAAATGTGGAATGTACGGGCATTATGCAAACCAATTCCCTAAGGGAAAGTCTCATGAAGAGAATCAGTATGGTCGTATGGGTAGTATTTATGTGGATGATGATGAAGAGACTACAAATGATATGTGAGATGAAAGAATTGTTGAAGCTCGGTCAATGGTTTAAGAATGTAGTGGAATGATTACATGTTTATAATGTGTAATGTTGTATAAGTAATCTCATGGTACTATGGAATAAAGAGACATCTAAGTATTGTTACACTGTTGTCTTTCCTTGAGTTTTGAAAGTGTATGATTAATGGTACTAGTATCCATGAAAGGTTATTCAGATATTTTTGGAATGTAGATGGTATGCGCATAATGAAGGGATAAGGAGAAAATTAAATGTTTGATAGTATTCATGAGCTCATGACTGATATAAGGAGAAGGTTATATCATGGTTTGAGTATATATAATTTTGACGATTTTGGTATGTGGAAAGTGTTAACGTTTAACTGCATTCATGTTTTCACTAAGGTTCAATGGGTATTCAAGATAATACATGATTAAGGCCTTTGAATGTTTAGAATGTGACCAATAAGACATATCTTATGATATATGGGGATCAACGATGGTATTAAATCTCTGGTAACCATTTTCACTATATTATGAGAATGGACTGCAGTATTATAGATAAGCCTAAATATTGGAATGAATTATGTTGGACATAAGTTAGTATTGTTTAAGGATAGAAGTTATTTCGATATTATTGATGGGATGTTATAGTAATATAGTTTTAGAAAAAGGACAACCTGCAGGACGGGCGACAGCCCATCGCGTCGGACAAGGCTGTGGGAATCGAACCCACAACCGAAGTGCGACTGGCCTTTATCGCCTACCACTGGCCTACAGGAACTCCATGTTTAGTAGAAACTAGTTTTATTATATTAAGCAGTATGATATATGAAGTATAAGTCCATTTTAGGAACCATATATCATTAATCTCACTATAGATGGATTTATGTATTTTTTGATAACTTTTCTAACCTTTTGTTTGAGACAGATGGAATGACCCATCATTCAATCACATGATTTTCTAACACATCACGAATGACAAATTCAACTTCATTTCTTTAAGAGATGAAGTGGAAATTGTCCAAATAATGACGAACGGTGAGACTATACCAAAATCACGAAAGTATTTCTTCTAATTCCAATTTCATCAACTTTAGGGAAATGATCTTGAAAAACCAAAAATGTTGTCCTACTGCCCTTATATCCGATGAATCAGATGGTACCTTAGATCACCACAAATCAATAGCTTTGTGATTGTTGGCTTTTTCCATAGCCATGTTCTCTACCACTCTCCATCAGAACATGATGGTTAGATTTCTCTTCCATATCCATATTTTCACCTATGTGGAAAACCAGTGATTAGTTTATTTGGGTAACCATTACGTTTCATACTTTTGTTTTTAAAGATTGGTTTTGGTATTCCTTTTTACTATGTGGGTTTCTATTAAAGAAACTTTCAAATAGTAAAGCATTTATAACCCCGACGAATTTCAAGAGAGAAATTCATTTTAAGGGGGGTAGAATGTAACACCTCTAGATTTTATGAAAAATATTCTTTTAATTTCATTAATTTCTTGTGTTGTATTCTACACCAATAATACCTTGCGCTATACGCAACAACTTATTAGCTTGCAGTATACACAACACTATTCTTGGATCGTGTTACACACAATTTTGATAATAGTTATTCTACGCAACATTGAGTATATATATACATATATATTCAATGTATAAATGAAATATGGTTGGATTATGTTATACGAAACAACAAAGGATTATTTCACAACACGCAACCCTGACTTGGCTTGCATTACACGCAATCGCGACCTTCCTCGATAGCGTGTGTTGTATGCAATACCGGGTTTTAATAAACAACGATATATTATTATAATATTTTCATGAACTAGCCGTTATGAATAGTATTAAATAAATTTTGAATTTTATAACATTATTATTCATCTTACACATTTTCTAGAACATGGTATAAGAACAAAATAAATTTTTCAGGTAAAATAAGTATTTTTCAAAAAATGCAGTTTTGCCGCCTTTTGATGGCGCACCCACTTTAAATCTAGTTTTTGACATTTTTATATGTTCAATTTGAAAAAATAAAATTCTTCTTTTGAATCAGGATATAAAAATTTACATTAGATAAAGTTTTGATATTTTTCTGATAACTTTCATATTTTAATGAATAGTAAAAACACGCTATATTTTAATTAAAAACAACTTTTTTCATCGTAATATCTTATGTGGTTAAATTATAATATTTAATGGTTTTAAAGTATAAATAGAATATATTTTTACCATTTAATATAATGTATATAATTATCATTGATTTTACCTTGAATTCGTTGGTTAAATCAATTCAATCTTTTGCAATGTTTTAAATAAAAACCTGTTTTCTTTCGACAACGGGATTAATTTTAATTTAATTTATGCATCTTTTGTGTATTGAATTTGGAAAAATGGATTCCATATTTGGAATTATTGGGTCCAAATTATGTTAATAAGCTACTTTTTATTTTTGGGCATTGTGAATAGTAACTACGGTAAATTTTATTTACTATAGTTAAAGGTAAATCAGGTAATTAAGGGTAAATATAAGATTATAAAATTGCCCTAAAACTTGGAAAAATCCTATTGGATGGCTAAGAGTATACCCATATAACCTAAGAGTCGGATTAGATTCATTTTATGGACTTTTTTCAATGAAAATAATTTAATTATTATTAAAACCAAAGAATGTGACAACATGTCACTTTCTTAAATCTTATAAGTATAATAATTTTAATTTAGTGAAACACTTCATGAAACTTCTAACATGAATAGTCTCCATAAATCTAATACAATTATCTACATCATAGGAATTTATTTAGAATTTTTAGGGATTAAATAATTATCATTTATTATGACACAAAGATGATGTAGTAATTGTCTTATTAATGAAATATTGACATAATTGATGTTATAAATGCCCAAACAAATGTAATTTCAGACTTTTTATGACTTAAATTAATTTTATAGGTTAATATTACATGTTATTGTTGATATAAGTAACTTTGTTTGAACTTATCATTCTATTATGAATTTCATAAAAATCATGTACCAAATAGTGTCAAAATTTACATAAATTAGTTTTTAAAACAAATAGTATATTATTAATTGTTATTTAATTTCTAAAAATCTAAGGTTCAGCCAAATGACTTAGATAAGGATAGATATATTAATAATAAACAACTTGGGGTTCGTTTTTCTTGTTATGGTAAGTTTATTAACCATATAGTGTAAGAAAACAAAAAGACACGGTAAAAGTTAAATTATTTAACTTAGAGTTAAATATAATTGATAAGGTTAAAATAATAACCTAAACTTGTATAAATCCTTTTGGATGAGAGGCTTTCGACCCATCCCCACTTTATCTTCTAAATAAGACCCTTTGGAACCATTATAAACCGAATTTGACCTTAATATAAAATAATATTTTGAGATTTTCCTAAGGTGCCCCTCTCCTCCCTTATAAAAGGGCACCTCCTCCCCCTCTTCCTCACACCACTTTGAGCCTTCAAGCTTGTCCAACCCCTTCCAAAATCTCTTCTCCACTTCCCTAGTATCATCATAGAGGTCCTGGTCATCTTCAAAGACCATCCTTATTTCTTCAAGTAGAGGTTAAGAAAAGGCGTGTCAAAAAGAGGTAATATCCATTACCGATCTTTTTCAATTTCTTTCTTCTTCAACTTCTTCTTATTTAGTTTTTTCATGATAAAGTAATAACATCAGTATTTCTTATATAATGATATGTTATTATAAATATGAAACAACTCTAATTAACCTTCTATCCATCCTACGGAAAAAGGAAATCACTGCACGTGCGTACGTACAGAATACCGTCTCCACACCGTGGTGTAATCTATTTTCCGCCACCACCTTAATTGGATGGGTATAATGGTGAAATGAGTAACTATATATGATTATTATAAAGTGATATTGATACTTAAATAGTATACATACACTTCAACACAATTTCACGATCATGAGAAGGATATCATCGCTCGTGCGTACGTACGGACTACCGTCTCCACGACGCGATGAGATTCATTCTCCACATTAACCATTCATGAATGATTATAAAGTATATATAATGAATAATAATGAAATATATGACATGTTATATCTA
This sequence comes from Viscum album, assembly GCA_963277665.1. NCBI lineage: Eukaryota > Viridiplantae > Streptophyta > Magnoliopsida > Santalales > Viscaceae > Viscum > Viscum album. The sequence continues at coordinate 1,508,663,575 of OY728147.1, read as the reverse complement.
CTGGATTTATTTATATATATATATGTATGTCATCTACTTACTTCCATTCAAGACAATAAGGAAAGGAAAACAGCGTTCATGCGTACGTACGGACTACCGTCTCCATGAACGGTGTGTTTCATTTCATTTATCTATCTAGTATATATATATATATATATATACTGAATATATATATTATATATAAATCATGTTTTATATTCTGGAATTAAGTAAATCATGATATAAGTAATAATAATGTCAAGAACAACAAGTCCAAACACCTACGATAAATGAAACGATTTTACCCAAAACGCTTCTTTAACATGGAATTTACAAAAGAACGGGTAATATAAAGTCATAAGTGAACCATATATGATATCATAACAATGAATATGATTCTGTAATAAGTTAATGACATTATTTAAATCATTATAAAGGAGGTTCGGATACGTACAAATCATATCGGACATAAGGTAAGGGAAATATCACAATCTCATTTTTATCCGAGATTGTTTATACTTTAGTATTTACTGGGGTGTATTTTATCATCCACGTCCATGTTTCCTAAATATGTAATATTATTTTCATCCACCTACAATTGTTTAAATCCAATTTTACCCTACGATAAGTTTTTAGTAAAGGATATGAAAGGAATCTTTTGTCGTTTTTCGTACGAGGTACTTTTTTGACTTTTTCGACAAAAGTACGAGAAGAATGTTTTTTTTAACTTATACGGCATGAATGGATTTTTAAAACATTATTTCCAAGAAGCATCCTTTACAAGTTTTCATGTTTATTTTTAATCAAATTCTTTTAGTTTAAAATTGTATGACATGTTATGAAAGGAAAATGTTTTTGAAGTAGAAAGGATATTTTCCTCAAGAATGGAGTTCAAGTGTTTTATCAAAATTATTTTCCATCTAAGGTAATATAGGGTTCTGTTTCTATCCCTATTATTACATTTACTTGATTACATTGTGATGGAAATATTTTTATGAATTCCTTTATCTTATAATTGTTTTATGATGTCATGATGTTTAAGATTCCCATTTTTATTACATGGGTTATGCAATGATGTATGATTTATGATTTTGTGGCACACATAAGAATGGTATCATTATGAGATGGGTGGGACCTATATCTCCCTCCAATGCATTGGGTAAATATTTTATATCTCATGAGATAGACATGGTTGGAACGGTAGGTTATACCGGTTCAGTGAAATAGGACTGAAACGAGGAATGAACTCGGTTCAGAAAGGGACTTTGTCCACTAAGATAGTCTTGGCAATGAGTCTTGACTAACAAGAAATGATTCTCTATGATTATGTGTGTATGCCACAAAGTTTCATGTTTTAAGTTATGATTATTGGGATTACATTTCACTACTAAGATTTATCCCATGTTATGATATTATGATCTCTTTTGTAGGTTAAGATTTCCAAAATGTTATGTTCTTATGAATATGATGTGATTGATTTTTCTTTTGTTTACCCTTACTGAGCATTTGAGCTCACTCTTTTATGTTTTCTTTTCCCCAGGATATAAAGAAATGTTTTAGGTAAGAAAAAAAAGGGAAGATCTTTATGGGAGATGTTGAAGATCTTTCACTATGATTATAAGATTACGTTCCGAGTTTCCAAAGACACTAAACTATTACGGTCCTTGTGTGTTTGTTTTTATTATGTATTAAGTATTCCGCAAAAGTAATGTAATATTTATGTACGTTAATCTTCGGGTCTCTACATCAATTTTACTAAATCTATAATGTTTTCTTCTATTATCTCACCCATCTCTTGAAATTTAGCTTATAAAGTTCTACTTTTCTATTTTAAAATTAATCATTAAGAAAATAACTAAAAAAATAGACACATTAACAACCCATGATCCCACATTGTATCTTCACACTCATCCTACTTGTGTGGTATTTCCCAATGAAATTGATAAAATCTCATTCTTACCCTCATGTGTGAAGGTCCACTATGTTATCTACTCATTAAGGGATTAATGTATAGAATATTGGAAAATTTTATTAGTATATCATAATATTTAATGACTCTAAATAAACTAAATAACCAAAATATTTCCTTAAAATCCTATGAATAATATCCTTTTAATCTTTTATAAAGGATTTTATATTTTATCATTCACCCCTATTCTGTTTTTCGGATCAAACTAGTGGGGTAGGAGGGTAAATCCTTTTAGATCCTGAAGACTCGACTATAAATTTAAAAAAAATTGTTCATTATTTATTAATATAATAATTTATTCCTTCCATTAGATAAATAATGAATGTATTTGTTTTTTTGATTTCATCCCTAGATGTGATATATTCCTTTTTTATTAATTAACGATAATCAAATCCTAAATATGATTATTAATTTTTAAAAAAAATATTCTAAAGGATGATATGTTTTTGACCAAAAATTTATTTCCATCTACTTTTTAAAAACTAATTAAATGTTAAATCATCTATAAAATGATATATATCACAAGTGAATTAATTTTTACTTGAAATAAAATAAAACTTCATTTGAGGGTTGATTTAAAAAAACTCTATTTTCTAAAAGATAATGATATATACTTATTCTTAAATTATCTAGTATCAGCTACATCATATGTCATCTAACATGATATTAAAAAAACTATTTTAATAAAAAAAATATAATTATATGTAAAATAATAATAAATGAGATTAGAAATATTCTCTCCAAAAATATAAATAGTGTCATGTTTTGATACTTCCCAATTCAAAAATCAAAATTCCAATATTCTCCCAACCATACATTATATCAAAACTTCATTACTATTTTTAATATTTACCCCTAGGATTACTATTATCCTCAAACTCAATATATATCATTTGGTCCTAGTTATAGGAAAGTAATATTCTAGGTAAATATCTTCCACCATGTTTATCAATCTTGGAAAGAATTTCTACACCTATAGATGTAGAGGGTTCATGATCAGAGGGATGAGGACACTTTACAACCAATATATTTTTATAATCCCCTAAAAATTCTTAGGGTGAATAATATAATTGATTTGACCTTATCCTATGAATTAAATTAAAAAAAATTATAAAAGAATGTCAAATTCAACTTATATATATGAAATTAAATAATAATTGAAAAATTAATCAATAAAATATAAATTAAACTAAACATATTTTTATACTTATATATTAGAGTACCTTACTAAATTTAAAAAAAATAATGCTAATAAACATTAATGATATATAAAATTATGTTTAAAAATTAAAACAAAACATAAGTAAATGATTATAAATATATATATATATATATATTATGTATAAAATTTAATAAATTTTTTAAAATGATACAAATAAAAACAATACAACACAAATCAAACCTCTCTGTATCATATTATTTAGAGTAAATAATAAAAATGATCAAAAAATGTTGATTTTTTTATATAAAACAAAATAGGTAGAAAAAAAAGAAAATTGTATAAGATTATATAAATCCAATGGTAACATATAAATTTTAATAAAAATTGTAAAATGATACCGATGAAATAAAATAACACCAAACTAAAAAAAAACTCAGTTTATTTTTCATTAGTAGTGCACAATTTAAAAAAAAATAATGACTATATTAACAATTCATAAAATTATATAGATGGAGGGAAAAACACTTATATGAAAAATTATAAAAATTCAATAGTTATATATAAGGTTGATTAATTGAAAGGTTTTACAATAAAAAATAAACTAATCTCAACAAACAATTTATCATATTTTTTAAATTATGTGTATTATCCTATAAATTAATGATAATATATCTAACATTTTAGGAAATTTCTAATGGAAAACATGAAATGGATATGTATATATATATATATATATATATTTCCTATAATATTATCATATTACTAATGGATTGTTCTCCTATATTCCATCATTATGATTGGTATGTAAGGCACATACCATGTTTAAGATCTAGTCATAAACATTTTCTTATAATCATTACATGGTGGTAGGTATCCCATATAATTCATAATTTTCATCTTGCTTTCCATCTTAAATTTTCTTCCATAGAAAATCAAAGACAACTACATGTTATATGAATCAGGAAGATATAAAAATTGTTTCACATGGGATTCCATGATAAAATGAGAATATGTGTTTTCCAATCATTCTGATTGACAAGAGTCATAGTGAATTCATTATTTTTGAAACAGTTGTCACCGATAATCCATTTTCTATTAAACATAAAAAATAAATGTTTAATGAAATAAATATCTCATATTTTGCAAAAAAAACACTATAATATGCACTTAATATAGATATTGGGTTTCTCTCCTTTCGACATGAAAAACGCATTACTTCTATGACCACCAAGGAAATAATATTTTGAGTTGTACTTATGTTATTTGAATCTATATTATAAACTACATATTCACTAATGTCATACACGAATGATGTTATGAAATTTAAACATGGGTTGCTCGATAAACATATCCGTATTTCTGATGAATCTGATATACCATGTATAGAATCTTTAAACTTTGGAAAAAAATTCCTCATTTAATATCCATATTTTAAACTTCTCTGGATAATGTTTTTTAACACATTAATATTTATTGTTAGATATGGATGATAATTACTAATTTTTTTCAAGATTTATAAATTTTAATTCATTTTTTTCATCTTTCAATGATTTTATAATCAATCAATATATTAACATTCCACTAAAACTTACTCAATCATAGTGAGATATAGGAAAATTTATGTGATCCACTACAAACAAGTAGTTGTTACAAAACTCATAAACATCATTATAAATCTATTTCTCAATAATAGAGGATTCTAGTTGATATTTATTATTAACATATACCTTTAATATATTCATATATATTTCAATTAGAAACATATAACATAGATATTCAGAGTAAAAAAATCATTATTTATCATAAAAAAAGAACCATTAAATGAATCATGATACCCTAAATTTTATTGGAATATATATTCCCAGTTTACAATGTATAGAAACTGCATCATTCTATAAATTGTTCAATGAATTCATATGCATATCTTTTTTAAAAATGGTTTTGTAAAAATATCACACCTTCATTATACACATTATTATATTGATGAGTGGTATTCCATGAATAGAAATTGTTATGATATGTTTCATCTAAAAATGAAAATCATGAGATTCCATTCCTATTAACTAAAAATAATTTGTGAATTAATTTTTTTTATTTTAACAAATAGTCCTATGTTACATTGAAACCATCGAGTCACTAAAAAACAAATTTTATTTCTCCTGGATAGTGTATTAATAGGGGGATTCCTATATGTATGTATTCATTTAGGTGTGGCTATTAACTCTGAATATATTAACAATGAATTTATTTGGATTCATGAATTCAAAATATTATTATTATTTACTTTAATATCTAATAATGTTATAATAAAAAAATCATAGAAATTCTTCTCAATATACATGAAATTAATGTCCTATTTAACTTCATGATATCTCTAATATAAATATAAAAAATGCTTATTATTTAATACCAATATTTATATCATTATAATATTTTTTGTGTCTTTTAAAATGAGACATAAATGTATTTTACCCCTAAAAAATACTATTCCATTGAAAAAGGTATTAGAGAAATATTAAATTCTAATGAGATATTGAATTCATTTCGTAATATTGAATAGGAGATATCTGAAATGAAAAACTATAAATAACCCATGTATACTATTTTTCTCAAATTTTTTAGATAATATGCAGTCCCTTCATTGTGAATTCAATAAGACTTATTCACTGTAACACTTTATCTAATAAAATAAGAATAATATAGAAATTAATTTATAATTAATAGTATAATTTCAGGCAATTGAAATAATTCCATTTTATAAGAATCAAACAATTCAATACCTGCATTCCCTAAAAGATTAAAATGAATAAAATTAGTTAAATAAAAACATTAATATCATTTCCAAGATGTTTTTTACTAAAATAATTAAACTCAACATATTTATAATCCTATCCTACAATTTTCATGAGATAAATTATAAATTACCAATAAAATTCTCTACGATATATGTTTCCTTATAAGGATCCATATGGATCCATTCCTTCTATTTAGAGTCCGGTTATGAGATTTCTATCTTTATTTCAAATTATATTAAATTGTTGATTAATTTCACTCCATTGTGGGAAATCATTTTGATAACATAATTTCTAATCATATAATAACTTATAAGAATCTTATATTACACTTTTTGTTCCATTTTAATTTGGAAAAAAAATTCATTAAATGAGGAATTATAGGATGATACCAATTTGTCTTAGCATGATTCTTTCTAATAGATAAATCAACCTAAAATGATTTTTTCAACTTAAATAGTGATTCCCACATTTTAGAAACTCTATTATACTTTTATATTAAGTATAATATAGAATAAAGTAATTCATGTAGACATGTATCTTCTTTTCCCCAATCCCATTAGGGATCATATTTTAATTTATTTATAACAAGAATTAGGAATATTATTGTCTTTTCAAACTATATCTTTCAATAGTTATATAAAATCTATGAAACTCTTATCACTCTATCCATAAAACATATATACAATGGTTTTTAGAATCAACATATAGGAACCAAATAATTATTCCATTCTCAATTTCCTTTACTTCAATATCACAAATCATTTCATCCATTTCATTAGAATTATCATACTAAAAATCATCATCATCAATAGGAGTGTAATTCTAACCAATTTCAGAATGATAAATCAAATGATATTAATTCATATAACAACTAAGAAAAATAAAAGAAATCATTTATTTTTTTGAATCATTTTTTTATTTAAACATTTCAAGCATGGATAGAAAAATAGGTCATTGTTTGAAACATTTGATTTAGAAGATTCTAAAAAATAACCAACTTCTTCCTCATATTCATCAATTTTTAAACTTTCATTAATTCAACTACAAATCATTATCAGTAATTAAAAATTTCATATATTGAATGTATTTTTTAATATATTTAATTATAATTTTAAATATTCATTTAAAAATTTTAATACAGAAAAATAAATGTGAATCATTTATAAAATAAAATAAACACAACATATTTCTCAAAAAAATTATCAATTTATACATATTTAATTATCTAACATATATAAAATATTAAAAAAATAGAATAGTTGAATAAAAAATAAAAAAAGATTTTAAAATGTTGACCATAAATAACATACAATTATTCCTAATTTTTTAAAATAAAATTCGGTAATTATATATCTATTGTTATCATAATATATAAGTAAATATAAAAATATAAATATTCAAATTATTTATCAATGTCAAAATAATTATGAGAAAAATCAAATGAATTGGGATAATGTTCATGTGTATAGTTAATTCTTATAGTAGCCTTATTTACATTCAAAATCCGTCAATTTTTATCATGGTAAGAATATATGATGCACAAAAATATACCATTAATTGAAATATAAATTCTTAAATAAATGGGAACAAGCCTAACTCATAAATCGAAACATTGGTCTATCAAACCTTTATAGTGATTGAGGCTTTTCATACACAAATATTACATATTTTTATATAAATATTCAATAAAATTCACAAACACATTCCCAAGGATCGTATAGGTTTAGTTTCTTTGGAGAGTAAATACACAAACTTCTAATTATATGTAATATCATCAATGTATCCCAAAAATATCTCTATATTTAGTTCTTTTCATAGAAATACCCTACACAAAATATTTATTCATGGACTAGTAAAAAGAAGCATAATAAAGGATGTTCTTAGATAATCTATAAGGGTTAACAAGTTAGATATAAATTTATGATCATATAAAGCCATAATATAAGCATAAAGGTGAAAGATCATGACCATAACTTTATAAATTTTATACCCAATCTTTCAAGGATCATTTACAAGAGTTATGGTATAAATAATGGTGGATCATAAGACATGAATCACAAAGGAAATAAATGAACATGATCAATGAGATCATAATATAGACATAGGAATGTGGAAAAAACATAATATCCTAACATTTTGAATATGTATAAATATAAAAAAGTTCACTCACTAGGTAAAGGACATGAAATCAAACCCTCACATAAACTTATGTATATAAAATCCAAGTAAATGGATAATATTAAAGACATGAAACCAGGTCCACACATAACATTGTGAACATGAAATAATATTAACTCATAACATAATTTACTCATGAGTTATCCATATTTAACCAATTAATTGCAGATCTATAACATGTTCACTCATCCCTAGTTTATAATGTAACCACCCGTCCTTGGTTTATAATGTAACCGTCTTCCCTTGGGTTGTAAAGTAACCACCATTCCTTGGTTTTAACATAACAACATCCATGGTTTAAAATAGAAACACCTATCACATAATGAACACCATAGATATGTGTTCCAAAAGATCATAAAATATTCATCATATCATCACATCATAAATAGTGTAAGGGAGACATGTTTCATAATCATTTCATCAATTCATCATAATATAACCCATAAGAATAAATGCATTTCATAACAATTTCATAATCATAATCATAAACCATAGAGAGAAAGAATAAGGATAGATCCAATAAATTATATCCCCAAAAAAACGTAAAAAACTCCAAATTAGTTTTTATTTATGAATAGAAATTCCATTAAATGATTATTAAAACTTTATTAAGAAAAATATCTTTTCCTTTTAAAAAAATATAAAATAATTTTTTCCCAAATATTAAAGAAAAAAATTTCTTTTAAATGAACCTAAAAACTTTTAAGGGATAATTTAAATCATTTACTAGTCATGACCATGAAAAATACCATTCACATTATACACATTAAAACAAATATTCCTTTCACATTTTTGAGAAAAAAATTCAAAATTACTTAATTCAGAAAATGACGAGAAGATTTCATATAAAACATTTTGAAAAAATTAAAAAATGAAAAAAAAACTTTAAAAATAATTTTACAATATTAAAAACATTATTTAAATAATTTTTAGAAAACATAGACAAGTAGGAGACATTATTTTCTAGCAAAGAGTGAGATAAGTTTGATTTCCCTTAAAAATATTTGGTATATTTAGTTCATAAAGTGAGAGAAATGAAACAAAAACTTTATTATCCATAAATAACCATATGGTAATAAATTTAATTAGTTTTTTAAGATATATATCATAATATTTCATCATCAAAATCATAATAAAAAATATCCTAATAAACAATGAGATTGTATCATAAATCCTTTAAAAATTTGGTAACATTTGAATAATAGGCCCCATGAAATAAATTAAAATATATGGATATGTAAATAAGAATAGAATTTATAAGAATAATTATAAAAATAATTCAGGGTAATTATATACACCACACAAAATAAAAAAATTTATTATGTAATGTTCCTCCCATAGATAAGTGTGAAATGAAAATATATAACATCGAGTATCAAATTTTTCATTCATGTTTGAACCTTCTATTTAATAAATATATATTTATTATAAATATGTTCCATAATAATAATAATATATATTATACCATATATTATTTACTTATAACCTATTACAACTTATTCATTAACAATTATTTATTTTAATCACTATTTTGAGTGATAACTGCTTCATTTTTCAAGTATATTCTTGATCAGTAGTTTTGGTACTTGTAAATTTCTTATGGTAGAATAATTTTTAGAATATTAATCATGATATAATATCATATATATTAATTATATAAATATTTATATTCATCCATAAAATTTAGATAAGAAAAAATTAATTACACCATTCATGGAGACGGTTGGTTGTACGTACGCATGAACATTGTTTCCTTTTTTTATGAACATAAAAAAAAGAAAGATAAATATAAAATTACCTTTAGAAAATAATTTTTATGTCATATATATCATATATATTAATTAAATATATCCTTATTATAATTAATGTCAAAATATAATGAAAAATGTATCACATCGCTTCGTGGAGGCGGTAGTCTGCATGTACGCATTAGCGACATTATCATTTTACAACAGATTGGAAGGTAAGATGGTAGATGATATATTATATTTCCAGAAGTATAATTATTTCATAAATATAATGTATATAATATAAATATATAATTAAATCAACCGTTGATATATTATGATGGAAAAATAATTACATTGGTTCGGGGGATAATAGTTCACCATACACATGATTGTCAGTTTTGTTTCCCATTTGATGGAAGAGAATATGGATATGGGTTATTAAACTAATATTATAACATATCATAATATGGGACATAATTATGTTATTATAACATCAAAGTTGAAGAATATTTTAATGAGGTGGATGAATAAATAAAACTAAAATGCTCAGTTAAGAACAATATCTCTTCTTCATAAAACCTCTTTAGGTTTACACCAAAAACCTTATTAAGTAGGTTTAATAATAAAAATATGTCCTTTAGTAATTGGACTTGTTTTTAGGTCATTTTTACCCATATCATTTTAGTTTAACTCCCGATAAAACCACTTTCACCTTAAGAGAGGTAATTAATTTTTATTGTTTTTATTATTAATTATGACCAAAATTTAATTTTACCTTATTATAAAAAACTAATTATTATGATTTTAGATAGGTAATAAATTTTTTTCAAATTAAATTCATAAAAATGAAAAAATTTAATTTTAAATTAAATTCGCAGACATAGTGGAAATGTGGGTTTCCAAATAATATTTTTTATACTTATTAATTGTATTATAACAAAGAATAACATAAAATTAAGTAAAATAAACCAAATTGGATTAATAATAATATAATAGAACTAATTTTAATTTTAAACAATTGTAAAATATTATAGAACTTGTAAATTTTATTAAACAAAAAGGACATTTTTTAATAAAAATCGGTAATTTTCCTTATTCATCAAAAAGTAATAATTTCAAAAAATTATAAAAAATTCAATATAAGATAATTGTAACATTATTATTTCAAAAATAAATTTTATTTTTTAAAATAAATTTCCTAAAATCATAAAAAAATCATTTTATTATTTGTTCAAAAAAGAAACAAAAACATTTTTTTAGAAAAATTTATTCTCGAAATATATAAAGACTTTAATACAAGTTAGATACTTTTTTTATCAATTTTTCATTTATAAAACCATTTTACCTAAATTGAAAAAGGCGGTTATTCTTATTCTTACCAAAAATATTATTGGCTAGTTTATAATGTTCATATTTTAAATAATAATATTAATAGTGTATTGAGGTTCGTTAAAACTCAACATTGTGTGTAGAGCAAGCTATCGATAAATAAAAAAATATATATATATATAATATATGGTTGTTACATTACAATCCGCTTAAAATTAATTTATCCCTTGATATTATGTCATATAGATACAAACAATTTAGGATACTTCTACCTCATCATATCTTCAGGTTTCCAGGTAGCTTCTTCAAGTTAGTGGTTCTACCAAAAAAATTGACAAGGTTAATGGTCTTTTTTTGTATCACCTTATCCATATGATCTAGAATTTATGTAGGTTTTTCTTCATAGTAAATATCATGATCAATAGTTAAAACCATTGAGTTAATATATGTAAAGGATTAGGTATTTAATTCCTCAAAATTGATATATTGAACACATCGTGGACTCAAGAGATGTTTGGTGGAGGTTCTAAGTGACATGAAATCATCCCTACTTGATCAAGAATAAAAAAAGGTGAAATATACTTAGTACATATCCTTACAATTTTTTCCAAATCTCAAAAAATTATTCTATGGATAAAATCATAGAAAAACCTTCTCACTAACTTCAAACTCCAAATAATGTGTTGGGGAATGTTTCTCATACACCATCAAATATCACAGCTCATAAGTAATAAACATGTCATTTTGCATGATAATTTATATTAGTTCCTTCTTATATGAATCACAATATATTACATACCCTTATACACTATATGGTAATATAAGAATGGGTTCAATGACTATACTTCTCTTTAGATTCTCAAAATTTTATTTACATTAATTAATCTCAAGGAACATAGATCTATTTAGATTTAACATGGTGAGTGGGTTAGGAATTTTTTGATAAATTATTCACAAACCATCAATAATATCTAGCCAAACTAAGAAAACTTTAGATCCCTAACATTATGGTTGGTCTGGTCCAATGTTTAATAACTTCGACCTTTGATGGATCCATATTTTTAACCACTTTTAAGATTATATGACCCATAAATTAAAACTTTTGTAGCCAAAAGTCACATTTGGTGATTTTTTCATACAAATTATCCTTCCACAGGGTCTTCAGTACAATTATCAAGTTATATTCATACACTTTATTTCAATTTGAATATATAAAAATATCATTTATAAAGTATACCATAAGCTGATGAAGGTAATATATAAATACTCTATTCATTAAATCCATGAATATATTGGGGGAATTAGTAAGACCAAACATCATCACTATATATTCATATTGTCTATAAGATGTAAAAAATTAAATCATGGTTATATACTTATTCTTAAACCTCAATTTATGATATCCATAAAGAAGGTAAATCTTGTAAAATTGTTGAGCTCCATGCAGTTGATCAAACAAGTCATTAATATGAGGTAGAGGATACTTGCTCATAATTATCATATTTTTCATCTTTAGATAATCAATGAAGATTCACATAAATCTATATTTTATATTAAAAAAGTAATAGGTTCACCCCAAGGTGACACACTAGGAAAAATAAAAACTTTTCAAGATTATCATATAGTTTCCTTTTCAATTCATGTGACTCAATTGAGGAAATTCTATATGGAGTCTTTCAAATATGTGTAATATCAATTATGAGTTTTTTTATACTAAACTTCACAATTTAGTGTAAGTCTAGTAAACTCGTATATAATGACATTAATTAAATCCCACATAATAGGCATATCGCATATGTTGAGTTTCTCACCAACTGTCCAATATAAATACCCCTTTTGGATAGAATTAGGACCTATACAATGGATTCAATTTCCATTGGATATTTGTATTCACCCTCACACTGATAAATGATAATAGGTTCATTTGTAATAATAAATTTCATATCCCCCCTCATTAATTTATATGGGCACCATATATGGTAAGAAAATATATACCTAGGATCACATCAAATTAAACTAGAGGTAGAATCACAAGATTTTCTAAAATCACTTTCCTATAAACCTAAATCAGTAATTAAATATAGAATTGAATATGACCATCATAACATTAAGATTTTACACCTCTAACTCAATATATAATCATTGAGTTAGTGATTTAATACCCTTTTAAAATTCCTTATATATAAAATATTGGGTAGATCCAGAATCAAATAAGCTATTAACTATTCTAGAGTATATGATAATAATACCTTTCACAACATCATTCTCATAAACCACTTTGGAAATTGTGATCACATGAGTTTTCTATTTTTATTTGATCCTAGGAGGATTTTGGTGTTTATAATCAAAAATATTCATATTCTAGCATTGGTTTTTGAAATGCCTATACTCTTTTCATTTAAAGTATTAGAGCATAGATGGTGAATTAGTTGGAATTATCCTATCATCCATTGTATCAACTGGTCCCTTTACCTCTTTTAGACAATCAATGGATTTATGACCAGTCTTACCACATTTTAATCATATCCAATATCCACTCAATAAATTCCCATGATGTTTCTTACCACATTTCTTATGTATCGATGACTGGTATTTCTTTCCATCATGTGATTTATTCGAGTTCTCATGAGAATCAGCCTTCATTTTATTATCAAAACCATGGGATTGGTGTCAATATTCTATTTCCATTTCTACCTTGAGTTTCAATTTAATGATTTCTTCATGGATAAAAAATTCACATATAGCTAATTTGTTTTAGAGACTCTATTTTGATCCAATAAAGTAACAATCATTTTTTCTCCTAGGATGATGATTAAACCAAAAGAATACAGTTTAATGCTGTAAAATTATCTTTATAGGTACCAATAGATTCATCATCTTTATTATTGAAATCATTAAATTACTTCTACATCCTTTAATATAAAGTTTTAGGGAAGTATTTAGTAAATAATATCCTCTAAAACGCATCACATTCCATGGATTCAATTTATTCCACTTGACTCAAATTAATAATAAGGTTCCACCAATGAATTTTTTCACATTCCAAATGATAATCTACTAGGATATAATTTTCATGTTCATGGCACTATAAAATTAAAAATATTTTCTCAATGGAACTGATTCATTTATCAGCCACTAGTGGACTATAATATGTAGTAAAATATATTGTATGTTTCCTCATAAAAGTCTCAATAATAAGTTGTTCCCTTCGTTGATCATTTTGAAATCTCTACATGCTTTATGGATTGAGAAAATTATGTGAGAATAAAAACATATTTTTTAATCCCAGGTCCCATATAATTTTTTTACTCTATTGTAAAATTATTTCATTTTCTATTACATTCATCATTAACACGATTACTTTGTGTTCCAACCATTAATAAAACTAAAAATCATAGTGTGAGTTACACAAATCATATTGGGAAACCACATAAATGAAAAATAATTTATAGGATGCCTAAATCAGGACACATTCTTCTAAATCTATGACACCTTAGGTTTATCCTAGGATATCAATGTTAATCATCTATTCAATTCATTCATGATGGTTCATAATGAGGTTATGAATTTTAAAAACATATCCCCTAAGATTCTCAAAATAGGTGTGATGAAAGGCCTAATATCATGAAACAGCTGATGATTAAGTAAAACCCTAATGTCCCCTTGATGGAGTTTTCAAAACCTAGGTACAAATGTTTAAGAACCATATCCACTTGTAGTATCTAGAAAGGGGTGTAATTTATTTGAAACCACTTGCTCTATCCATCACAAAAGATCTAAGACATTTTCTTATGAATTGACTAATCCTTATGGTTCTCACTAAATTTTTTAAAACCTATTCTCTAAATATTGAATAAAAACTATTTAGATACCCACTATAGTGACCCTGGTTTTTCTATAATAAATATTATATTTTTTTAAAATAATATTAAATTAAATTCAAAAATAGATTCTCGAGGATCGTATATGTTTAGTGTATTTGGGGACAAGAAAAAAAAATATTTTATATTTGAAAAAATATATTCATTATCTCTCCCAAATATCTCCCCATTTAGTACTCTTCATAGACATTCCCTACATAAAACCTTTCTTCATATCCCTAGGAAAGGAAACATAAGAAATTATGAGCTCAAATTCATTGTAAGGGTAAACATGGGAGATATCAATCGATGATCACATGAAATCATAAGATAATCATAAAGTTGATATATCATTACCATAACATTAAAAATTTAATATCCAATCTATCAAAGATCATATACAATAATTATGACAAAAATATTGGTAGTTAATAAGACATGAATCATAAAGGAAATAAATGAACATGATCTATTATTTCAAAATATATACATATAAATGTGGATAAAACATAAGATCATAAACTTTTTAACATATATAAATTGAAATAGGATCACTCATTGGGTTAAGGACATGAAATTAGGCCCTCACATAAACATATATACATGAATTCTAGGTCCATGTATAATATTATAGACATAAAACTAGATCTAGTCATAAAATTGTGAACATGAAATATAGTTCACATATAACATAAATAGATCATGAGTTATACATATTTACCCAATTAATTGAAAATATATAATGTTCTCACCCATCCTCAGTTTATAATATAACCACCCATCATTGGTTTATAATGTAACCACCAGTCCCTGGATTATAATGTAACCACCCATATGAGGTTATAACCTAACCACCATCCTTGATTTTTATGGAACCACCCATTAGATAATGGTAACCATACATATGTGTCACACATGATCATAAAAAATTCAATGTATCATCACATCATAATCCCTTTAAGGGAAACATGTTTCCTAAACATTTCATTAATTTTTCATAGTATAACCCATGAGAATAAATGGGTTTCAAAATCATTTCATTATCATAATAATAAAACATATAGACAAATAATAAGGATGGTACCATAGGATGATATCCATAGTAAAACATATGTATCAATAATGGTTTTTATCATTGATGGATATAAATTCCATCAAACTATCATTAAAACATTCTTGAGGAAAATATCCTTACCATTTTGAAAAAACAATATTTAAAATCTATAATTTTCCAAATATTAAAGAAAAAATTTTCTTTGAAAATTACCTTTTAAACTAAGAATTTATTCTTAAAATCATTGAGTGGTCATGATGGTAGGAAATATCATTCATACCATACACATTAAAACAAATATTCAATTTATATTTTTATTAAAAAAATAAAAATTACCTCATTCTGAAAATGAAAATAATATTCCTTTAAACCATTTTCTAAAAAGTCAAAAAAAGGAAAAAATAACTTTAAAAAATAATTATGTAATAGTAAAAAACATTATTTAACAAATTTTTAGAAGACAAGGACATGGAAGATAAAGTAATTTCTACCGAAGAGAGAGATAAGGAAAATTTTCCTTAAAAAATTTCTTTTTGTGTCTTTACTTCTTAATAAGAGGAAAATGAATAGAAATCATGTATTCTATAAAAATAAACATATGAAAAATATAATGAGGTTCTTGAGAGTTATATCATAATATTTGTTCATCAGAATCATAATCATAGTTAATCCCAATAAACAATGAGATTGTATTATAAAACCCATACCAATTTGGTAAGTTTTGAATCATATGACCTATTAAAGAAATGAACATTTATAGATATGTAAATAAAAATAACTATCAAAAAATTAATCATAAATAATATTCATGATAATAATATACACCACATAAAATAAACAAGTGGTGAATATGGTATGAACCTCACAAAGATAAAAGTGAGAATAAAATTCATTACCTCAAGTCTCAAATTTATTCATACACATTATAAGCTCCTATTTAATATATATATATATAATACATAATTTCTAGGACCATTCACATATATATCATACCATATTTTTTTTCTTATAAACTTTTACCACCCATTCACTAACAATTCTTTATTAAAATCATTATTTCGATTGATAACTGCTTCATTTTTCATGTGTGTTCTAGTTTGGTTATCTTGATCCTTATAATTTTATTATAGATAAATAATTAATATAATTTTAATAATTATATAATATTCTATATATTCATTATATACATATTGATTATCATCTATAAAATTTAGAGATGATGAAATGAATTACACCTTTTATAGAGACAGTAAGTTATATACACACATGAACGTTCTTTTAATTTTTTTAACAGATGGAATAAAATAAATATAAATAATAATTCACCATTATAGAATCATTATTATATCATATATATCATATATATTAATTAAATCTATCCTTATTACCATCTATAAAAAATTAAATTAAAAATGTATCACATCGCTTCATGGAGGTGGTAGTCCACACGTACGCACGAGCAACGTTATCATTTTCCAAATTATTGTAAGTTAAGAAGATTTATATAATATTATAATTAAATAATTATAATTATATCATAAATATATTTTTTATACTTTAAATCCATAAATTGTTTCATAAGGCTATAGTCCATCATACACACAATTAATGATTTCATTTACCATTTCATAAAAGAGGAGATGGATGTGGGTTATAAAATTTACATAATAAAATATCATTATATGATAGATAATTATTTTATTATGCCATAATAGTTGAATATTATATGTTTTTGGTGGAATAAAAAAATAAAATAAAAACTCTCAGTTATGAATGGTACCTCCTATTCTAACAACCTCTTTAGGTTTACAATAAAATCCATATTAGGGGTTTTTAATCATCATAATAATTCCTCTAGGAAATGATGGGGATTTAAGGAAGGGATTTTAGAGGGTATTTTTTGATTCAAAAGGCTTTTAAAGTGTTCATAGGAGAGGATAGGAGTGACCTTCAATAAGTTAAGGATATGAAATAATTAGAATTTTTGAAAAGAAAAAGTTATACCCATGTTTTTGAAATGACATAAGGATCCAAAATTTTACATTATCTGTCCATAGATGAGATAATGTCTAAATATTTCCATAAAAAATTAATTTAATATGTTTTATGTCATTTAAACCCTTATATTTTTAGTTTAACCCCGATAAAACCATTTTAAGCATAATAACAGTAATTAATTTTTTCTATTTTTATTATTCATTATGACCAAAAATTAAGTTGGTGTTAGTATATAATATTAATTATGAATAAAAAAATTAATCCTTATTTCCAAATTCAATTCACATAAGTGGTATATGTTAATTAAAAATTAAATACATAGACATGACGAACAAATGAGAAAAGTATTTTTATCAATGCTTAACATAAAATTGATTCCAATAAACCTAATTGGATTAATGATAATATAATTTATCTAATTTTACTCTTATAACCATCATAAAAAATACATCTTTAAAATTATTTAAATGAAAATGATTTGTTCTAATAAAAATCAATATTTTTCACTATTAATTGAAAACATAATATTTTTTGGAAAATTGTCAAAAAATCATTCAAAGATAATTTTGAAATTTTGACATAAAAAATTAATATTATTTTTTAAAAAAATTAATTTTTTAAAAAATTACAGTTATTATTTATTCACAAAAGGAAATAAAAATATTTTTTTCGAAAATAGTATTTTCAAAGAATATAAAGAATTTACTAAAAAATAATAATTTTTATCAATAAATTTATTTTATCTTAAATCATTATAATTAATTTTCAAAATGTGGTTATTCTTATTCATACCACCAGGTTTAAAATTTGGGTTATAATGGTCATTTTTAAATAATATTATTAACAGTATAGTGTGGTTTATTAAAACTTGGTGTTGCATGTAACACTAGCTATCTAAAAAAGAAAAAACATTTCATAATATATCTGGGTTTTATACATAGTAACACACTAAAGAATAAATAATGTAAATGAAACAGCATTTAATTCTTATCATATTATATTTCAATGAAAAGAAACATTTTTGAAGTATATTTCTATTATATTTCAAGTAAAAACACATCCTTTGTTAAAAAAGATAATTTTATTATAGTGGGCCCAAGGGAAAAACGTTCACTAACACTCATTTATCTAAATTATAAAAGTTGTATAAATTTCAAAATATTTATTTTAAATATGAATGATAGAAAATTATAATTATATTTAAAAAATTACAATAGATAATGAAATACAAAAAAAGCATAATAAACAATGTGTATAAGAAATAGTATTCACAAGTAAACCAATAGATAAGATGTATTAATTAAATTTAGAACTAGAATTATGTAAAAGAAATGAATGGAAACTAAAAGATATCTTACCATCAATAGAATATCTAAACCTGAGTGATAATAAAATATCATTGAAAAAATCATATAGGCAATGATAGCTGATTATTTCAATTGAGAATCACACCAATAATGGTGAAGGTGGAGATAATGTCAACATAAAGAGAGGGTAGTGATGATGTCTATGAAGCAAGAGGGGGATAAAAATGATAGAAAAAATAAGATTGTGGTATAGATTAAGGTTAAGGTTTCAAATAGGGTATTTAGGGTATATAAAGAGAGTTTTTTGTTATAATAAAACATATCATTGAATCAATAATTTTTTAATTATTTTCTATTTATATTATCTTATTACCGACATAAAAATATATATAATGATTTTTTACATTGGTAATAGATTAAATTATGTAAAAAACATATTTCTATTTCAGTTACAATATAAAGTTGCAAAAACGTGCCCTAATTTATTATGTCAGTTATATTATAACTAGCTGAAATAATTGTTTATGATAATTATTTTTAACAAATGATATTATAATCCCATAATTTTAAATACATTATCACTAGTTATATTATATATCTAAATGGTTAGAACCATCACCACACAACCCCTAAATATCCTTACAATCTCATGGATAATTACAAACACATCCATAAAATTAGTACTAGATTTAAACTCCAATATTCATCACAAATTCCAATTTAAATTGGGAATTAATGACATTTTATAATATCTTTATTGTAAAATTTAATAAAATTTTCAGACTAAGAAACTTATTTATAGATATATATTAGCACTAAACCATTTATGAATGGAGATTATATTAAATCAATAATAAAAGGGGTTCAATATTCATAGTATCCATAAAAATCACAATATAACAACATCTATGATAAAATTAAACCAAACAAAAAAAAAGGAAAAGAAAAGAATGCATGAAAACTCATCCCAAATGATTTCAATTAATTTGAGCCTATTAATTGTTTTTTTAATGTCAATTCATACTATATTCCAAAAAGAAAACAAAGGCACGATAATCTTATAGATATACAAAAACAATATTAGATGAATTTTCCCTATTACTTCAGTTAATGATTATTGAATCATTGGGAATGATCTTAGTAATAGGAAGATGATCAAAAGACCAATATAACAAAAATAATATTTCAATAACCTAGAACATAGAATTTTACATTATTATTTAGACATAACTTCACCCAAATATAACATTCACTCAACCAGATTCTCTCTCATTTAGAGGGTGATGTATTAAAAAATTACCACTGATGATTTACCATAATCTATTGGCATCAACTTGTGTTAGAGATATGTACTATGTGAAAAACATATGGATGATATTGATAATTTTTTCCTCAATTGTGTCATTGATTATTCTCTATGGAAATCTCATACTATCCTATTTAAAGTGGTAGTCCCATATGCATCCTGCATATAGGCACACCTCATGGACTATATCGATATTCCTATCTCAAAGAAACTATTAAACCTATTTTTAGTGATATCTTATAAATTATTCATGTTCTTTGGACCATCCAGAATAAGAGTTTTAATGAAATTGTTAATTTATTCTTAAATTCAACCCTCTCTCAAATCATTCTTTCTATGAAAAATGTAAATGTACTGTAAAATGTTTATTATAGTAATTCCATTCGTGAACTTACCATGCTTAAGTGTCTTAAAATTATATATAATTATCATTATCATTATGGAACTTTAAAAGTCATGTAGATTCCACTATTATAGGTCTGGCTCATGTGTAATACAAATAGAGATTCTAAGGAGAGTTCATGCCCTTTTGGATATCATTCTATTTTTAGAAATAATAATGGTGATGTAGTGGAATGACTATATGGTCTAGGTGGTATCATGAAATCTCTTGAATTTGAGATTATTTCTATTATAAATGAAATTAAAATAAAAAATTAGTGAGGATGGCTCAACTTTTGTCTTGAATGTGACACTACCACTGTTGTACAAGCTATCAAAAATGAAATTATTCACCTTGTGTGGAAGTTTACTTCTAAATGGATGAAATTCCTAGACTCTCTCATGTCCATGAATTTTATCATTACACATGCATATGATGAGGAAATTATTTTGGATGTTAGGATGGAAAATAAATTGGTAAATTCTCTTGAATTTACCTAGATAAATCTGCTACCTGATGAGCTATCTTCCTTCTTTCGTAGATACTTTTTTGAAATTCCTTTTTTCAGACTTTTGTAATGTTGTTTTTATTTAATAAATGAGACTTTTACTTCTATAGAAAGTTCTCATTCTCAAAAAATACCTTCTAAAAAAATCTAGTTCACCTATAAGTGAGGAGAAAAATGGGAGAATGATAATTTTAAAATGGGGTCTATAATTTATACTAAGAAGATTCTCAAAGGAACACAATGCAACACCACTAACCTTTCCATTGTGAATACAGTTTCACCCAAAACATTGATTCCATACTACGAGATACACCACTATCACCCTACATTAAATATCCCCCAAAATCAATTTCATAGTAAGAAATGAGATCTTAATTACTTGGGGTATTTCTATAGTGCAACCAATGCACCATGTTGTTGTATAATGCCTCATAGATGTGACCATCTCATAGATATAACCATAAGAAAATATTTAATTATAATACATTCAAAAGAACTTTTAGGATTAGATTCATTGAGAATTATAAAAAAAACATTAATTAATAAATCCCATGTTCATTATATCATGTTATAAATTTTTCCCATTATATATGAAACTACTTAATCCATAATGAGACTTCATCATCTCCCACAAATTTTTCATGTAAGAAAATCCTCTATACACATCATACATTCTCATCATCATAACCTAGGGAAATGAAATCACAATAATGGGGTGAGCTAAGATGATCTTTAATAGTAACCATAAAATTTGAGAATAAAATATCATTAGTCATCATAAGATATATATATATATATGGGTATATTCATTATATATAATAAATTTATACCCAAAAAATAATTGATCATAAATCAGAGAATAATTTTTAGCTTAACATGGGATATTAATAAAAAGAGTGTTAAAATATGAGTCAATAATCATGAGCCATGATATATTATCACAGTCCTATAAACATGAATAAAACTATGGAAAATATTTCATATAAGGATTAAACATTAGAATATGGAAATATTTCATTCAAGTGTCTCACCATTAGTTCCCACATATAAGAGAAACTAAAATTTACTCATTATTACATACATCAAAATATATAAACTTTTAACTAATGAATTAGAGGGTGATATAGGACCCAACCTTTTATTCATCCATACATACATTTTCCACTTGAAAATCTTTCAATTATCACACCATAAAAAACCAAAATAAAAAAGTGGGATATATAAAACACTCAAATAAAAATCATTCAATTTTTAAAAAATAAAGAACCCATGTATAGAAAATGGGGTCCACTCAACACATCATAAAGAACCAATTTTTCACAAACCAACCCAAGTCTTTCCTCTATCAAGCTCATGAACCAACCTGTGACATCATTGAGGCGTGTTCCTAGCCGACTAAGGGTGGGGAAATGCACCATGGGAATCCATATTTAATAAGTGGGAATGATTTATCCATATAAATCACTTCAAAAACAAGAAGTAAAAAATTAATTAAAATTTTAGGATGAACTATCCATAAGTTAGGTTCCATGCTAGAATTAAGAAGTGTAAAAAATAAACAAACATTAAAATATAAGGACAGTTAACAAATCAATTAATCAAATCTCTCCTTTATAATCCATGTTTTTCATTAAGGTATTAAATTATTTATTCTTTTTGCTTTTCACATATGTATAAATTAATAAAAATATATAAGGTAGTATATGAGGTTTTGGGAGAGTATAAGAATGTTTAGGGCCCAATGATTTAGTTTTTAAGGAAGCTATATGGGGAGAATGGATAGACCAACACTTGCACTAACCGTGCACTATCACTGTAAAACTTGAGAATAAGAGTTGAATGGTTTAGAAAACAATTCAAAGGAGGGATACAAACCATATGAGGCATGAATTTTCCTATAATATCACTTATTAACGTTTGTGTATGGTTTTTCTAACCATGGCCAAAATCATTCAGGTTGTGGTGCTCTTGGATAGTAGGGATGTATGGTTTTTGTGAGGCTTGACCAACCATATAGAAAGACCACGCACACTATTAAAAAGTGGGGAAAATTACCTTATATCCCCTATTTCCCCTTAAATCTAATTTCTTTATTATACCCATTTATTTTTACATAGAATCCCACTATAGTCACTCCCTCTCCTCTCCTCAATGTTTTGCTGGATTTACCTCACCTAACCTCAATTTCTTATTCCATTTGTGTCATTAGAATACCATTTTTAATGCTACTAGTTTTTTAACTTCTAATCTCTCTATTTTATTCTATCTAATCAAATTCATCCCTATTTTATAAAAAAATACTTTTTAAGGTATTTTTTCTAGTTATTTATTTTCTTTTATTCCTGCTCAGATATGAGACCGATACTAGATGAGGAGTCTTACTAAAACCCTAGAAAATTGGTCTATATTAATTTACCATAAAGTATCACCATTTATATAATACATAATTGTTTCATACAATGATATTTCTAGGAATTTAACCTAAAATATATATTCCTTTAAGTTTTATCCTAAAACCTAACCTATACATACTACATACCTTCCAAAAAAATTGGTGGATAATGACCTCAAACCAAGAAACCCCTTAGGGAGTTCTTAGTCTAAATCACATAGAGATAATAATTAAAATGTTACAAAACCCCTAATTTAGATATGTTTGGATTTAATTTTAGGAAATCCCATCTCTATTATTTATCTTAACTTCACTTAGGGTGTGTTTTGGTGTATCACATAAGATAGTGAATTTCAATGATAGTATTTTGGGTATGTATTAAGTAATTTAAAAGTTTCT
The DNA here is from genome assembly GCA_963277665.1 of Viscum album. Lineage (NCBI taxonomy): Eukaryota > Viridiplantae > Streptophyta > Magnoliopsida > Santalales > Viscaceae > Viscum > Viscum album. The sequence continues at coordinate 1,508,639,227 of OY728147.1, read as the reverse complement.
ATGTTTTATTAGAAGACTATGGATAATTTATATATCTTAAAAATAATTAATATTATTTAATTCCAAGTGGAATTAATTAATTAAATTTTCAAATAAATTAGAAATCTCATGGGAAACGTTCAGAGACACCTCGAAGTTTGTGATAAAATTTTCAAACAATATTGACTTGAATTGATTATATGTACCTAATAATAATTAATTGATGCATTTGTTATTAATTTTTTAACTTTCTCAAAGGGATGTGAAATTATTAATGTGTGGAAGATAATTCCACCAAGATCCTGAATTTAGGAGAGACATTAATAATATACCCAATATAATGGAGTAAAGGAGAGCACTACTAATGGTTCAATGCTTAAACTATAGAGAGGAAGGGCACTATGCAAGATAATTCACTAAACCTCAACTCCTTGAGGGAAATCAATGTCAACAACAATAAAATAAAATGGAGAAAGGGAAATATTATGACATCACTACTACTGAATTAGAGTAATTAAATGAGGTTGTATAAGGTACACTTTCTATTCACTAAATAATGGGAAAAAATTATTTTATTATGGTTTTATACATTCCTATAAATCTTTCAAGTTTTCAAGAATAATTGAATTGAATCCCTAATACCTTGAAGTAGAGATATCCATAAAAAAACTAGTTGTTTAATCATTTCAACCCAAGTGTTGGACTCTTCTCATGTTGGTGTATGGGGTAATATTCTTCCGGAAAATATCATAGTACTTCCCTTGGTGGAATTTGATTCTATAATAGGCATGGATTGGCTCTCAGTATATAGATCACAAGCCAACTATTATGAAAAGGAAATATCTTTCATATCCCAAGCTATCCCATGATACTCTACAAATTAAAGTAATACCATGAATCTCCTTTGTAAAATCCCTCAATGGTGTGGGTGTTGATAACCTATAAAGAAGCATACCTCACTCAAATAGTTGAGTCAAAAAAAGGTATCAACCTAGAAGAAATTCCCATTGTGAGAAAATAAAGTGATTCATTTCCCGAATATTTACCTAGACTTCCCCCATATCTTGAGGTAGAGTTCTCAAAAGAACTTATATCTGAATACACTCCTATATAAAAATTTCCCTATATGATATCCTTAATCGAACAAGAGGTGTTAAATTATCATTTGAAATAGAATTTTTTTAAAGGGTTCATATAACCTAGTGCATTGCTAAGGGGTGTACCAATGATATTTGTAATAAAAAATGATAGATCAATGTATATGTATCAATTAAAAAAAACTCAATAAGATCACCATAAATAACAATTATCCTCTTCCAAGTATTGAAGACTCATTCGATCAACTTCAAGAAGGTCAATACTTCTCAAAGGTGGATCTTTATTCTGGATATAATCAACTAAAGGTGAATAAGGAAGATATTCAAAAGATTTTTTTTGTACATGGTATGGGCATTATGAGTTTCTAGTTATGCCCTTTGGGCTTATTAATTCCCCCTTAATATTCATGGATTTGATGAATATTTTCTTTAGACACTACCTTGACACATTTTTTGTACTTTTTATCAATGATATTCTCATCTACTCCAAGAGTAAGGAGCAACATAAAGAACATATAAGGATTATACTAGTGACATTAAGGAAGGACAAATTGTATGCCTTGTTTAGAAAGTGTGACTTTTGGATGTAGAAATTCACATTCTTGGTACACATAATCATAAGTGATAGAATTTCTATGGAACCTTAAAAAACAAACGAAATTAAGGAATAACCTAGACCCACTAGTGTCAATAAAATCTAAAGTTTTCTTGGATTGGTATGGTAATACTGACATTTTGTGAGAAATTTATTATGATTGTATAGACCACTAATTATATTAACAAGGAAATGGTTAAAGTATGTCGCATCAAAATAATGCATTGAAATATTCAAGGATCTAAAGAAGAGGATGATCACTACACTTGTACTCACATTACCAGTGATTTTAGGATGTTTTCTAATATACGATGATGCTTAAAATAGAGTCTTGGATTGTTTAATCAAGTATAATGATAAATTTATAGGTTATGCCTCATAGAATTTGAATATCCATGAGAATAACTACTCGACACATGATCTAGTTATTTCCACTATGATTTTTTTTCTTGAAAATCTGGCGGCACTACCTCTATGGTGAAAAAATGACATATATACCGAACATAAGAGTCTAAAGTATATATTCACACATATAGAACTCAACATGCATCAAAGGATATGATTAGATATAATCAAGGACTATGATTTATCTATTCTTTGTCATTATGGGAAGAAAAATAAGGTAGTTGATGCACTTATCAGAAATGAACCTAGAACTCTATCTATGATGCGTATTGAGAAAAACCCTATCTACATGGATATTAAAAGGATAGATTTTAAAATCATAATTTTAGGGAATAAATACTACCTTTCCCAAATTATTTCCCTACCATCTATATAATAAAAGATCAAGGAGGCATAAAGGGATGATCTGGAGCTTTGAAAGAAAGTGAATGTAATAAAGGAAGGGAAGCTGCAAGAGTTCCATATCAATGATGATGGTGTGATTTGGTTTGAAATGAGGATGTGTGTTCCTTCATCGCATGAGATAAAGAAGTATATATTGGATAATTCACATATATCTCCTTTATATGTCCATCCTGTAAGTAATAATATGTATTGTGATCTTTGAGAACACTTCTAGTGGGACAACATAAAGAAGAAGATCGAAAAATATATCTCAATGTTATTGATATGTAATAAAGTTAAATAAGAGAGAAAAAGGTAAAAATGGATGATTAAAACATTTTCAATACCCATGTGGTAATGGGATAATTTCATTATGGACTTTGTCACTGATCTCCTAAAGACATCCAAATAAAACAATGTGATATGGGTTATGGTTGATCAAATCACTAAAAATGACCACTTTATAACTATTTTAGAGGATCTATCACTTAAAAAAATTCCAAGATATATGTGAAGGTAGTGGTGAGGATTCATGGGGTTAAAATTTTTATCATCTCTGATTGTGATCCAAGGTTCACATATAAATTCTAGAAAAGTCTTCAGCATGATTTAATTAATGAATAGAACTTTAGTACAACCTATCACCCCAAAAATGATAGAAAATATGAAATAACTATCTATACACTAAAGGAAATTATAAGATCCTACTCAATGATATTAAATGTGGATGGGATAAGAATCTATTATTAGTTGAGTTCTCATACAACAACAACAACATCTACTTGAGTATTCAAATGGATCCATATGAATGTTAGTATGGAAATCGATGTAGAACTCCAACCTATTGGGATGAATTTAGTGAATGAAAGATACCTGGAATTGATATCATGAAAGATATGATAGATAAGCTTAAATACATCCATAAAAATATCAAATCTACTCAAAGTCAAAAAAAAGATCTATGATGGCAACTGTCAAAGGGATTGGAGTTCTATGTTGGAGACAAAGTCTTCCTTAAAATATCACCATGGAAAAGATTCGTGCAGTTTTGAATGAAATGGAATCTTAGAACTAGGTATATTGCCCCCTTTGAGACCCTTGATCTCATAGGATAAGTTTCCTATCATCTTACACTCTCATAAAATATGGATCAAGTTCATGACATGTTCTATGTATCTTTCTTGAAGAAGTACATACCCGACCCCTTGTATGTACTAAATCCAAAGGTGGTATAATTGGAGAATAACCTCTAATATGAATATCAGATAGTAAATATATTGTATTGAAGATAAAAAGTACAATGAGACAAGACAACTCACCTTGTAAAATTGTTTTGGAGAAACTATAAGTATGAAAAAGAGATGTGGGAACCAGAGGAAGCGATATAATATATTACAATATAATCTAAATACATGAATTTTTCAGTCATATTTGATGTATGGATGATGTAAGCCCATAATATCAAACTCTCCTTGATTATTTAATATATTTAGTGATAATGTTTAACATTATTTATAGTCTTCATCCAAAATAATAAAATAATGAATATAATAATCAAAAAACACCCCTCTCATCCCCTATAAATACCACCCCTCACCACCTCTTCTCCTCACACCTCCAAAGCCTTGAAGCTTGTCCAAAATCTGCCCAATAATATTCCCAAGAATCTCCCCCAAATCTATGATATTTTGGTCTCAATAAAAGACCAAACCCAAGTGCCTTAAAGAGGCTCTCAATGAGAAGAAATTCAAGAGGTAAAATCCTCATTCATTCTCTTAATTTCTTTTCTATTTCTTTACTATTCTTATCCACTCCTTACATAATGTATCCAAAAATGAATGATAAATCAAGAATATTATATATACTAGAATATTTTTATGTTAATGGAATGTCTATCATAAAACCCATTATCCTCTCCCTTTTATTATAAAAATGAAAACATCGTTTGTGATGTGTCGTGTAATGACCCGGACCCGGCCAGCCACCCGAACAGTGCCAAACAGGTCGAGTGTCACTACCTTAGGCGCACCTCCCCTAAACGCCAAAGGTTTTCAACTAGCAGAGAGGGTCTATTAGGTATATTGGGGAGGCTATACCCTCTCAAAGGATCATAATAAGGGTACTGGTCCAAGTATAACAGTAAAGATGCAGTGGAAAGAAAGACTCAGTCGACTCGAACCAGACCCGTAGAGCGGAAGCATAATCAATATAGATAAACAGTGGAAATAGTAAATATAAAAACAGTAGCGGAAATAAACACAACAGCATGCTAATAACATGTAACTACCAATGAACAGTAAAACATGCATCCAGATAAGGTCATACACAACTAAATATAAAAGGGCGTCAATGGCTAACCAATAGTAGCTACAACAAGTAAGCATGCCAATACAGAAAAGTAAATAATACAAAGTAAACCCCAGCTAGGCATGACCTCAAGGTCCACACCATCCCCATGCAATAACTAACGCAGCCCAGCTCCTGAAGCTGGCCTCATTCCTACACGTAAATCCATAAAGTCTACATGCGTCCCGAAGGGCCCGTGCAGGGTGTGAGACAAATCTCAGTAGGATACCACCCAATGGTGCGTACCAAAAATAAGTGTTTAAGCAGTCATCCATTTACAAGGAAAGCAGTAAACAGTACAATGCACAATTAAACACAACCTCCATTGGTGCTCAACAGCCACCATGGAGCGTCACCTGCTTCGGCCAACGTCGGAATCTCTGTCGTGTTACCCGGAACCATGTTCCACCTGACACCTCATGTCTCAAGTACTGATGTCCCGAAGGCATGCCCAATAATAGTAACCCGGCACCATGTGCCTCCTGACACCTTGTGTCTCAAGTACCGGCGTCCCGAAGGCACGCCCAAAAATAGTAACCCAGCACCACATGCCTCCTGACACCTCGTGTCTCAAGTACCGACGTCTCGAAGGCACACCCATCCCCTGAAGACTCCACACCTCCAACGTGGCTTTATACGACAAGCACCCCCAACCAAAATACCCAACCGCAACTACGGGGGCCTCTACCCACACGAGTGGTCAAAACCACCTCATCACGGAGTATCTCTGTGTGTACACTACTCAAAGTTCCGGGTGAGCGGTAATCACCAAAATAGTACCTAAGCCACTAACACATCTAACACCTCGTGTCCCTATGACCATGTCGCTCAAGTATGATGGCATCACCATCCTAGTAACCCAGGCCATGCCCAACTTGACAGTCATACTGCCTCAAGCCGACATCCATGATGCCCAATCTCATCATCAAAACCACCCAAAGTAACCCGGGTCGAGCCCAACCTGTGATCAGCATCACTCAAGCGTAACCGATCCAAGCCCAACACAACCCAAAGGGTCCAGCAGATGCAATTCAGAAATTGCATATATAACATATGTAAACAGAAAACATAACTAGGTAAAACAAACTAAACAGTTGAATTGCACTATGCAAGGTGTTGTCCCATACCAGCACTAAGGTCTTAAATGCCTCTAGCAATTTATGTCAGGCTTTAATAAATTAAACTAAACATTTTAACATTGTCCTGTACCATCACTGAGGTCTTAAATGCCTCTAGCAATTTATGTCAAGCTTTAATAAATTAAACTAAATAGTTTAACACATTAATATTTCTATTAAAACCATTTTGGCATTCCCCGCCCAAAATGCCCTGATGAGCCACGACCCCTCACCTGGCCCGCTCATGAAAACTGGTAACAGGGTATACCCAAAGGCATCCCATAGGTCCAACAAGCAATTAAATATGAAATAGAAGATAAAACAGGTCCCCCTCAAAATACCCGAAAACGTGTTGAAGGCCACATCACCCAAAGAACCACGAAAACACAAAATGAGGTATGCACCACCTACCTGAGACTCGTACGATGCTACTCCTCCGGTAACAGCTGCCAATTCGGTCTAAAACGCGGTAAATCTACAAAAGATTCAATACCGTTCAAACGCCTATAACTCATTATAGAATGAAAATCAGACAAAATGGCCAAAGGGGAATTGAGACCTTACTGAGGGGGTTCCAACGCACTAAACCGTTATTGAATCCGAATTCGGAAGAAGAACCGGGAGAAGATTGAAGATCCAGCCGACTTGGGGGCGGAGGTTCTGTCCAGAACCTCAAAATGAGGTTGCTGCCCGTTTTAAGCAAAAAAAAAGAAAGTACATGGTGTGTACTTTAGGACTACACGCCGTGTATATTTCTTTTAACTGTTCATAAGATGGCTGATTTCTCCACATTAATTTCCGAACCTGCCGACATGAGTACACGGCGTGTACCTAGGGGTACACGGCATGTACCATGTTTCTCTTCTCTCCCTCGCCGACTTTCCCACACACCATGTATATCCCTTATACATGGCCAGACTACACAGCGTGTCCAAAGGAAACACAGCGTGTACCTGGTTCTACCCGGCCAATGGCCTACACGCCATGTATGGCCACCACACAGTCAGGTATACACGACATGTTAAAAACTATATGTTGTATAGTAAGAAATTTCTACATGGTCATCACACGGAATGTACTCGGCGAGCACACGGTCGACACTTTCTTAACATATACACGGCGTGTTGTCTGGAAATTTCCAGAAACTTCTCGTTTTCTCCAATTCCCTCAGAAACCAGTCAAAAATTCAAACAGGGTCAGTATTTTGACTCATTCCAAAAACTCAGGTTCTTACAAACTCCCCACCTTAACATAGCTCATCCCTGAGCTACCAAACGAAACCTGGAGATGGCACCGTACATACCACCCCGATCAAAGTAACCCGGACTGCCCCAGTCTCAGAGGTCCTGGCTAAATTCCTCAAGGGGGGGGGGATCCCCACCTTAGTAATCGGCTAACCCGGTCTCAACCCAACAAAATGTAAAGAAAACAAGGTTTACTAACCTGTTTTCTGGACGCATAGTCCTTCCGTGATGCATCGTCACCCCTGCGCCCCATTGGTGCTCCTGTGTTGCTTCTGACACCCAACGTAACTCGCACTGCATCGGTGTCCGCCTCTATGAGGTTCTGGTGCCTAGAACCTCAAGTAACCCGCATCCACGATGCCCCGATGCCCAGGGTACCTCAAGTAACCCGCATCTGCGATGCCCCGATGCCCACGACACCTCAAGTAACCCGCATCCTCGATGCCCGGATGCTACACATCTCATACATATATATATATATATAGAATATATCACGCACCTGATATGGTTCCAATCCCACTGACAAGAATCTAGTCAGTCCACAAAGATCTTATGCACCACGTGCACTCAAAACAGACATGCCTCTACAGGTCATGCCAAAAAGGAAACATGGAGATCACGGCCACACCACGGTGTACCTCTAACTATCATCGGCTCACCAGCCTACTCAGACTCTGGAAGCTCCATGGTGTGAACCTGGCCTGAAACACAGCTTCCTGATGTCTGACCTCCCTGCAATTCTGCTCCAGTAACCGGACATTGACCCCTCAGTTGGGTCCCACTGTCTCTGTCACGACCTCCACGCACAGCTGAACCCTGACTACCCTCTCCGGGTGCCGAACCTGAACCAACTCCAGACGCTACAATCTGTCCTGGTCCCTGCCTACCGGCTATCTGAGAAGGCTTCCTGTAAAACCTCTCCAGATACCCGTTCTGTCCACCTGCCCGGCACTCCTTCGGGGGCCTATCGCACTGAGCCCAAACATGTCCCAACTGTCCACACTGGAAGAAAATCACCGAAGAACTACCACGAGGTGATCTAGCTGAATCTCTGGCCTGACTGACCTGCTGGAACTCATCATGTCCTCGCTTCCTACTATTCGAACCATCACCTGAAGCTGTCACCCTGACCAAGCGAGACTTCTCTCTCTCGTTGCTCTCAACTATGAGCGCCTGGTTCACCGCCACGGAGAAAGAACCCAGCCTAAAGATGTTCACCTGGACCCGAATGGTGTGTCATAAGCCATATTCGAAGCGCCTCACCCTAGCTACATCGTCGCTTACCATACTAGGTGAAAAGCTAGATAGCTCAGTAAAAGTAGTGGCGTAGTCCATGACGGACATGTCTCCCTACTGAAGACTCAAGAACTCCCAAGCTCTCTCTGCCCTCAGTGTCTCCGGGTAGAAGTGCTCAAAGAACCTGTCCTCAAAGTCCTTCCAAGCCAGTCCCTCGTGCCTATAAGCCTGAACCTATACGTCCCACCAACGCTTCGCTGGTCCTCTCAGCATGTACATCGCCAGCTTGACCCTCTGACCTGGAGGCCTCTCGAGCTTCTCGATGATCATATGCATGCTCTCTATCCAGTTCTCATCCACTTGAAGACCACCCTCACCCTGAAATAGTGGTGGGTGATGTGACTGGAACTCCCGCATCACATACGCCATAGAAGGCTCTATACCCTGCACACCTCCATCAATACCCTGCAAGACACGTACCAGGCTAGCTCAGAGCTGCTCGTCGAGCCATGACCTGAACGATGCCAAACTCAGCTGTTGTCCTGCCTGCACGGGATCCTGAACCTGCTTCAGTCCCTGAGCCTGTACCTGCGGCTCATGCTCTGCATGTACCGAAGTCTGACCCTGATCCTGTGGCACTATATTATCTCCTTCCTGACGCTCCATCGATCCATGAAGGAGTAACCCGCTGAATACCATAAATGGTCAGACAGCCCATATATATATAACAATATATTCTACGCAGATAAGGAAAGTAGTAAAAGGCAGTGCATAACAACTACCCTCACTCCCCCTCACCGCAACCCATGCCCTACGGTATCCCGGCATCATGGCCTCCTTACCCGCCCTCAATAGAGCCAAGTATCAAAAGTACCTTGGGCCATGTCCATCCCGACAACTCACGTTGCCTCAAACCGATGACTGATCCACCCAATCCTAACAGTTACACTGCCTCATCCATAGTACATGCCTGCTCTCATAAGAGTCAGACCCAAATATTTTTCCACATGCAATTCTACAGAAATAAAGCATGGAATCCATATTGCAATAAAAAACCAATTATATCAGGAGTTTCACCTATTCACATTTCAAATCATATAAATCATGGAAATTGATTTTTTTTCATTCACATGGCACTATCACTTCACAAAGCATCCGTGTAATTATGAAATTGAAATACCCTAAAATGTGCCTATCAAAAGCCAAGAAAGCAAGCCTCACCAAACCGATCAAGGTCCAATTCTCCCTTACCATACCAGGTCAAGGGTCACATATCACAATCACGAACATCACACATCAAGTGAGCCACTGAGGTGGAAATCATATAAACTGTAATCTGAGAAAAAGAAAATAGCAATTCTCACCCATGGAAACTAGGTCCATCCCTCGTACCTGGGGCTGTAGGCACCCAAGAACAAGCTAAAAACCCAGTCCATGTAACAAACTATCTCCAGTCTACCATATCCCAACTAGTAAAACCAAGAGAAAGAAACGAGAATCCTCAAACTCATTAGTAGCCAGTAAAACGCTGCTACTAAATCCCTGTCAAGAACTCCTCTGATACCACTTTGTAACGACCCGGACCCTGCTAGCCACCCAAACAGTGCCAAACAGGTCGAGTGTCACTACCTTAGGCTCACCTCCCCTAAATTACAAAGGCTTCTGACTAGCAACGAGGGTCTATTAGGTATAGTGGGGAGGCTATACCCTCTCGGAGGATCATAATAAGGGCACTGGTCCAAGTATAACAATAAAGATGCAGTGGAAAGAAAGACTCAGCAGACTCGAACCAGACCCGCAGAGCGGAAGCATAATCAATATAGATAAACAGCGGAAGTAGTAAATATAACAAAAGCAGAAGAAATAAACACAACAGCATGCGAATAACATATAACTACCACTAAACAGTAAAACATGCATCCAGAGTAGGTCATACACAACTAAATATAAAAGGGTGCCAATGGCTAACCAACAGTAGTTATAACAAGTAATCATGTCGATACAGAAAAGTAAACAATACAAAGTAAACCCCAGCTAGGCATGACCTCAAGGTCCACACCATCTCCATGCAATAACTAACGTAGCCCAACTCCTGAAGTTGGCCTCTTTCCTACACGTAAATCCATAAAGTCTACACGCATCCCGAAGGGCCCGTCCAGGATGTGAGACAAATCTCAGTAGGATACCACCCAATGGTGTGTACCAAATATAAGTGTTTAATCAGTCATGAATTTACAAGGAAAGTAGTAAACAATACAATTCACAATTAAACACAACCTCCACTGGTGCTCAACAGCCACCATGGAGCATCACTTGCTTCAGCCAATGCCGGAATCTCTGTCGTGTAACCCGGCACCATGTGCCACCTGACACCTCGTGTCTCAAGTACCGACATCCCGAAGGCACGCCCAAGAATAGTAATCTGGCACCATGTGCCTCCTGACACCTCGGGTCTCAAGTACCGATGTCTCGAAGGCATGCCCAAAAATAGTAACCCGACACCACGTGCCTCCTGACACCTTGTGTCTCAAGTACCGATGTCCCGAAGGCACGCCCATCCCCTGAAGGATCCTCACCTCCCACGTGATTTTCTACAGCAATCACCCCCAACCAAAATACCTAACCGCAACTATGGGGGCCTCTACCCACACGAGTGGTCAAAACCACCTCATCACAGAGTATCTCTGTGTGCACACTACTCAAAGTTCCAGGTGATCGGTAATCACCAAAATAGTACCTAAGCCACCAACACATCTGACACCTCGTCTCCCTGTGACCATGTCGCTCAAGTTCGATGGCATCTCCATCCTAGTAACCCAGGCCATGCCCAACCTGACAGTCGTACTGCCTCAAGTTGACGTCCATGACACCCAATCCCGTGGTCAAAACCACCCAAAGTAACCCGGGACGAGCCCAACCTGTGATCAGAATCACTCAAGCGTAATCGGGCCAATCCCAACACAACCCAAAGGGTCCATCAGATGCAATTCAGCAATTTAATATATAACATATGTAAACAGAAAACATAACCAGGTAAAATAAACTAAATAGTTGAATTGCACTATGCAAGGTGTTGTCCCATACCAGCACTGAGGTCTTAAATGCCTCTAGAAATTTATGTCAGGCTTTAATAAATTAAACTAAATAGTTTAATGTTGTCCCATACCAGCACTGAGGTCTTAAATGCCTCTAGAAATTTATGTCAGGATTTAATAAACTAAATTAAACAGTTTAACACATTAATATTTCTATTAAAACCATTTTGGCATTCCTCGACCAAAATGCCCCGATGAGCCACGACCCCTCACCCATCCTTCTCATGAAAACTGGTAATAGGGCATACCCAAAGGCATACCATAGGTCCAATAAGTAATTCAATATGAAATAGCAGATAAAACGGGTCCCACTCAAAATACCTGAAAACGCGTTGAAGGCCACGTCACCCAAACAACCACAAAAACACAAAATGAGGTATGCACCACCTACTTGAGACTCGTATGATGCTACTCCTCCAGTAACAGCCTCCAATTCGGTATAAAACATGGTAAATCTATAAAAGATTCAATACATTTCAAATGCCTATAACTCATTATAGAACAAAAATCAAACAAAACGGCCAAAGGGGAATCGATGCCTTACCGAGGGGGTTCCAACGCACTAAATCGTGATCGAATCCAACTTCGGACGAAGAACTGAGAGAATATTAAAGATCTGGCCGACTTGGGGGTGGAGGTTCTATCCAGAACCTCAAAATGAGGCTACTACCCATTTTAAGCAAAAAAAAATAAAGTACACGGCGTGTACTTTAGGACTACACGCCGTGTATATTTCATTTAACTGTTCATAAGATGGCTGATTTCGCCGCCTTACTTTCCGAACCTTCCGACATGAGTACACGGTGTGTACCTAGGGGTACACGGTGTGTACCAGGTTTCTCTTCTCTCCCTCGCCGACTTACCCACACACCATGTATATCCCTCATACACGGCCAGACTACAAAGCGTGTCCAAAGGGAACACGTCGTGTACCTGGTTCTACCCGGCCAATGGCCTAGATGCCATGTATGGCCACCACACGGTCGGGTATACACGGTGTGTTAAAAACTACACACCGTGTAGTAAGAAATTTCTACATGGTCATCACACGGCATGTACTCAGTGAGCACACGGCCGACACTTGCTTAACATATACACGGCGTGTACTTTAAAGTACACAGCGTGTAGTCTGGAAATTTCTAGAAATGTTCTGTTTTCTCAAGTTCCCTCAGAAACTAGTCAAAAATTCAAACAGGGTCGGGATTTTGACCTGTTCCAAAAACCCGGGTTCTTACATGTCGATTTACCATCATCGTGAACGATGCATTTTCATTTTCCATTACTGGCTTAAAATATAATTTATATAAGTTATAATTAAATAATATTTTATCATACATATTATAAGTTATATAATGTTATATAACAAATATATAAACATGGTATTAAATTAAATTATATAAGTTTGTTATGGTTGTCAAAACCACCAAAATAAATTAAATCATTTTCATTAATGTTTTATCTAATTAATCATCCCTGTAACATATAAACAAATGATATAAGACCATTTTATATTATTTAAGTTAATTAATAACATGTAATTTCAATTTTTGAGAATTATTTCAATTTTACATGAACTTCTATACTCATATACAAGCGAGACGATCATGAAAATCAAGAAAACAAACACTCCCTGAACAATGAGATTGAACAATACAACTCCCCAAAATGGACATAAATGAACTTAATAAAATCATAATAAATCAAATAAATGTATAATATTTCCTTTATTTTTTAATTAATGGATATAAATTTATTTTCGAGAATATTAAAGTGAATAAATCATTCGAACATAAGGTAAGGGTATTCTCAAACCCAACTCCTTTTCTTTGGGTTATTCCTCTTTCATGTCAAATTTCAGTGTGGATATTCTTTTAATATTACTAAAATATATTTTGAGTGTACTTAAATTTTATTTTCTAGGATATAAATGTTTATAATCTGATTTTATGAAAAATAAAATGATTTTCAAAAAGAACTCTTCTCTCCAAAGCACATTTTGACTCCTTTTGAGTTATTCTACTTCAGTTAAGAATGATGAATCTTATTCCAAATATGTTTTTACCTTTTCATATGGGAACCCAAATTTTATTCATTATTTATGAAATACTTATGAAACCATTTTTTTAAAATGAGTTATTTCATTACTTTTATTGATATATGTTCTATGTGCCATGCATGATTATGTAAATGTTATGATGTGATGAGTGCGCCTATAATTATACAGTGCTCCAATGCATTGGATAATGTGATGTATCGCATGTGATAATGTGAAATATTCATGAATATGAAGCTATATTTTTTCAAAATGATGATGTTATAATTATTTACATATTTTATGCATGAACATGATACTAACTTTGTTTACAACTATGTGTGGTATTTGACTACTAAAACATTAAGTTTCATTTTTATGCATTAACACATTTCAAACCTTTATATAATGCATTATCTCATGATTATGATGATGAAATTATGATTATTTTATTATTATTATTATTATTATCACCCATTTTATACTGATTCATGTCCTTATTTATTCTCTTGTTAGGATTTTAGCTCACCCATTTCCTTGATGTATATCCTTAGGTGACTACATGTACTAAGGATAATGTGAGATCTAGAAGGATTAAGAATAATATTTTTATATAAATGATTTTGTTTCATTATTCATAAGTGATTTATATTCATAATTTTACAAATATACTAAAACCATTTATCCTTGATTTTAATTATTTTATGTCATTTTTCTTAAAAATAATGTGGAAGATATGTAAAAAAATGGGGTCTCTATATATTACCTTGAGTCCGACTTGTCATATGTTTCATTATCTTCCTGAAAAACAAACTTATGTTAATTATTTACTTTCTTTATAACCTTTTTAAAAAAATAAAAAAATTATTTCACTTATTACCATGTTTTATACAATTACTTAATCAATTAAGCTTACATCAGGTGTTTTCACCATATTAGGCTTATGTATCAAAAATGACTAATGTAGGTTGACTATGGTCAAGTAGGTCATTATATAACATATATATAATAATAATAATAATTAAATAATAATAAAATTTATTTATAAATTATTATTTTATAATAAATCATGAAATATGGTTATGAAGAATGAACCAAGGTTATGATCATTGAGATGGTAGGTCGTACGCACGCATGAGTAACGTTCTGATTTTTGAATGATCATTACAAAAATAAAGAAAACAAACATTTATATTTCCAAAATTATAATTATATATTAAATTAAATATTATTAAATCATATATATACTTTTATATAGAATTCTTGTGATGAAAAATTTATCACACACTTCAAGGAGGCGGTAGTCCATGCATCCACAAACAACGCAATCACTTTTTCAGTGAGTGAGAGGGTAATAAATAAAATTATATATTATATTATTATAAATGTAATTATGTAATTAATATCATAATTATTTTATTTATATCATATATATTCATTAAACCCATCCTTAACCCATTATTTTTAAAATCGTTAACGAATCACATCGCTTTGAGGAGGCAGTAGTCCACACATCCACAAACGATGTCATCATGTTCCCAAAAATGGAAAGAATGAATGTATTTGTTATATAATAATTAAATAAGAATTAATAAATTATAAATACAATATATTTATCATATATAAACTATAATTACATATTTATTCCCAACTTCGAATGGTGGTAATGGAAGAACAAATGATATCAATCTGTGAGGCGGTAGTCCACTGTAAACACGAAAGATGATTGTGTATCTCATTTGATGGATGTGTTTGTGATTTTAGGTCATAAATTTTTCATAAAATAATATCAGTACATTTAATATATTTATTTTATTATATAATCTTGATATAAGAATAATTTAAGGGGGTGTGAAATAAATAATACAAAAGTGCTCGTTGAACCTCTTATTCGGGTAACTCCTTTTGTTTTATACCAAAATACTTTCTTGGTTTGATTTATTCCAAAAATTAGGATTAAGGGATGAGGTAAGATATTTTTATATTTTATTTTTCATTTTTTTGATGATAAAATAGTCATTAAAGTTGTGAATAAGTTAGGGGGTGAGTGCCTTTTTATAGTGGAGGAGGAGTGGTATTCTTGTAAATACAAAAAGGTAAACACTATTTAGAGGTCTTCTTTACATCATTTTCCCCCAATAGTAAACAAAATTTGAGAAAATATTGTATAGGGTATAAATATGGGAATCCAATGGATTTTGTAAAATTTTCTCGGTCATTTTTACCCTTAAGATAAAATTTTCTCCACTAAGTAAAATCATTTTTACCTTAATCATTGTAATTAATTTTAATTACATTCAGAAATATTTTTGGTCAAAAAATAAGTTGGAATTACAATAAATTATACATTATTATTACTGATATGAAATAAATTTTTAAAAATTCAAATCACATAATTGGGAGAAATTAATTTAAAATTAATCCCATAGACGGGATGAGAAATCGCGTTTTTAAAGTGAAAATGTTCAAAATGTCCACTAAGTTTTTATATATGAATTTAATATAAAAATGATTACAATTAAATAAATTGGATTAATAGATGTTTAATTTATCTATTTGGACTCTAAAACTCATTAAAAATATAATTTATCACTATAAATTGTTTAGAAAAAAATCAGTTTTTAATTAAAATTTTGTATTTTCACTATTCATCAAAAAATAAAATTTCACTGGAAAATTCCAAAAATTAAAGTGAAATTACTTTTTATATTCTTATTTCAAAAAATTAAGTTTATTTTTTCATATAAAATATATAAAATTTTCAAAATTTAGTTTTAAAACACATGATCTATTAAAAGGTTACAAAATAACCTTTAGAAAAATACAGTTTTTTATGCATAAAATTGGATTTGTTATTATATTATGCCTATAAAATATATTGGATGAATTAAAACACATTTTATTGATTATATAATATATAATTATCATTAATATCATTAAATAATAGTAATAAATTTAAATTATTAATCTAATATTCCTTTGATGCATAAAAATAGTTTTTTACAAAAAAAATCCTTTATATTCAATTTAATTTTATATTAATTTATAATTAATTGGTAACCAATGAATTAAACCATATATTTTAATAAGTTATTTAATAATATTTATATCTTTTAATTTAACTACTATGAGATAATTTTCATTTTAGATGAAAGTATTTATAGTATTCAGTAAAACTCAGTATTGCGTGTAATGCAAGCCAAACTCGATGTTCTGTGTAGAGAAAGCTAACCTTTGTATTGAATGTAATGCAAGATAAATAATTATTGAATGCATTTTTAATATATATAATAGATTAAATTTATTTAAAATAATAAACATATCACAAAGTCTCGAGAGTTTATACTTCTTTCCATGCTTGGTGTTGCGTGTTAGACACACTTTTGAATAAATTGTTCTTTCTTTAGAATTTTAGGGTGTTGCATTATACACACCTTAATTAAATTATGTCCTCTCAATTTAAGCTTGACCTCAGTATTCAAAGGTTCAAAATTTAGAAATACCGATTTTGAAAATTTCACATCATAAAAGAGTTAATAAAACATCCTCTTAATAAGAGAGAAAGGGAAGTATAAATTTCATCTAGCACTACTGGAAAGGGGGTCTTTCCCCAGGAATATATCCCCACGGTTTAGAAAAACTATGGGGATATGTGTTTTTTATTATCTATTCCCATGGTTTTATTAAAACCATGGGAAATCAATCCCTAAATTCACTCTTCCTTCACGCTCCTCCTCCCTCTTACATCGCGCTTCTCCTTCACTCTTCCATCGCGCTCCCCACTTGAACCCTCGCTTCCCCGACCACTGCCTCTCAGCCCTCTCCTACCCTCCCCGACCACTGTGTCCCAACCATCCAACCTATTCCTCCTAGTAATCTCCTCCCCTCTCCAACCTCCACCTCTTGACTATCCAACCACCGCATCCCAGCCATCTCCTCCCCTCCCCGGCCTCCACCTCTTGGCTCCACCTCTGCTCCCGACCTCAACCTCTCGGCCTTTGCCTCAGCCTCAACATCCCAGCCTCTGCCTCTCTACCCCTAGCTTTGGCGACATCCCCCCTCCCCCCCCCCCCCCCCCGCCCTCTTGTATCCCTCTATTCCAAAAACTTCCCTTCTTGGCTCCCTCTCCTCTCATCCTTCACCTCCGCCTCAACTTCCCCCAGCTCCAACAACATCCCATCTCAATCTCCACCTACCTACCCCCAACTCTGGAATATAAGTATGAAATTTATTCTCCTTTCTTTTTTATTCTTTTTAAAATAATCACTTATTCTTATATCAACAGCCTCAACAAGTTGACTAAACAATTGCTCTTTTTCATTGTTTATTTAATTAATAACCATTCATCTTAGAGGTAAATTCTACTTCCTCTCGTTGTTATTGCAACATCTTTTTCATTTACAATGTTTTATACCAATGAATTTTATTCTTTGGATATAACAAAAAACACTACTAATTTAGGATCAGGTTAAAAACCTCAAAAAGTTGACTACACAATTTCTCTTTTTCATTGTTTATTTAATAAATAATCATTCATCTTAGAGGTAAATTCTACTTCCTAACATTTTTATTGAAACATCCTTTTTTCATTTACAATTATTTATACCACTGCATTTTGTTCTTTGGATATAATCAAAAAATCTATTAATTTAGGATCATGTTGTTGAGGTCCTTTATAATATTCCCTTACCACATAAACATTCCAAGAAGTCTCCCAAATGTTCCTCCCTATTTTTTGATCCATATGTTATTTCATTGCATCTAATTATTCATAGTAGTGGAAGTAAAAATTTTCATGGATTTCCTAGCTGCTTGAGCCCCTATCATTGAATACAGGTAATTAAGAGACTGATTTTTATTTCCCATTGGTAGAAATATTTTATATCCAGGTATCCTTCCATTCTTGGTTTAAATTGTTTCTCACATAATTTCAACCATATTCGTTTCCAATTTTGAATTTAACTCTAGCATCTTATAATCATCAATTGCAGTTAATCACTCATGAGACTTCTCTATAATCAAGTATGGACCTTTGTTGTTGAGTTTCAGTTTATTCTCCAGGAACTGAGAAACTCCAGTGAAATACCTATAAAATTACACCATCTCTTTCACATATTTTTTCCAATTCTAGTTTCGATGCATTATGTTCTCCGCCACCGAGGTCATCTTCTTTGCTAAGACATTCAATTTTTCTAGAATTGTGAAAACATAGTCTAGGAACTACTCTAATCCCATGAGATAGAAATCATAACTCATATATATATATTATTGAGTCCCCCCCCCCCGATTGATAACTAAAACTCCCTTATGGTTCTTTTCATTTCACTATATAGGATATATTATACTATAAAGAAAAATATTTGGGTCCATACCTTCCACAACACCAATAAAACCCTTGAAATATTTAACTTCCAGGTTGATTCAAGATTAACCCCACTCCATGTTCTAGTCTTCATGATGTAGTGTAAGCCTACTCTACAATTGAAACAATATATTGTATCTCCACACATGGGTGGCTCCAAGATTATATTAAAACTCAACAGCTACATGCTCATGCACAAACTTATCATGAATACTATATCCAGGATTTAATGACCCACATTTAATCTATATTATCCCCACACATCCTAGAAACTATACATTCCTATTCTATATTCCAATCTCACAAAGCATAGAGCACCCTTATTGTTTCTTCAAACCATAGACGTCTCACCATGTCAAACCATGTAAATGAAAAATCATAATTATATCATCATTTTATAATTCAACTAGAGTCCATTCATAGTATCACCACTGTTATAAAATATTATCCTGAGTTTATAGGGCCATGCACATAATCCCTTTTCCATTGAAAACTATAAACTTTATTGAAACACTAACTCATAGAGTATATTCATCTCAATATCTCTAGGTATCTCTATATTCCTAAACCCAAACTCCTCCAAGATTGTTATTACCCATGGGCACCGGAAATTCTATCCACCATCAATGCAGTTGTTTAACCTGACATGTACCAATGTTACCTAGGCTTGGAATTTGAATGAGACTTCCCTTCCCCAAACCATCTATAAGGATGAAATAACTAGCACATAAGTACTTATCCCAGAGAACCCAAGTCACCTAACACACCTATCATAAATACATTGTCAAATATTTGGGAATTGATATCATAAATTGAAGTTTTTACTTATACCTCACACACCTAAATGTTCTTAAAAATGTCCAACCAGTCTGATGGGTTACCCTAAAAGGTTAGAATGTACTAAATTCCAAACCTGGATTAATGCTAAATAAGGTAACCACTCTCTAAAACCTACTCCATACATTATGCCTAATAGTGGTCATAATTATGGGTTGTACTTATCCCCATCACAAGGTAACATGGAATTTAACATTCCAAATACTTACTTTTATGTTTCAACCACCAATTGAAATTAATTTCAACCTACCCACTCCTAGGTCAAGTATAAACCAATAGTTTCACAAGTAATCACTAAACATCTCAAAACAAGCTCACTCACACTAGAAAAACATTAGAAAAACATTAGAAATAAACATTCTAATATAACATATATAAATAATACATTTAATGACATAATGAAATGCTTTAATAATAATCAAAATAATCCACACAAAAAAATTAATTTTATGAAATACATTTAGGTAGTCATAATATAACTGAAATATCAAAAGATAAACTATGAAAACTATGAAAATGGTCTTGAGTATCAACTTGGACCCAACACCCATGCTTTAGAAACCATGTAATCAAAAACATCAAGTGCGTTCCCAAATCTAAATATACAATATAATATTGATAACAACTCAGATGCCCAATTTCCATGGTAGAAAGTGCAGGGTTTTATTATAACTTAGTAAGACTCAAAATATGGTGTCCCTAAAATTAAAATTCACTTGTTATTTTCATTGATATGTGATTTAATAATTAATTATTTGTTATTGTATTAATATTTGAAAATTTTATAATTTAAGTTAAATTGTAATAAAAATACTATTAATTCTTGATCTTTATAATGGCACTCAACATCATTTTGTATCTACTTTTTCCATCACAGACAAGTCTATAGTCATGGTACATGTCAAATAGTAAATGGTAATAATGTAAAAAAAATCAAGGAAACCAAGGAAATAATAATCTAAGAGAACCCAAATGGCTCAATATAGCATTTTATCTCAATAAAACTCATAAAAAATTCAAATGGGTGAGCCTTTCCATTCTTCCTAATCCATTCTTCTAGTCTAAACTCAAGGAACCATCCTTTACATTTAGAAGAACGGTAGTATTATAACCCATAGCTTACGATGGAGGTATTCCAACCAAATAGATCAAGTCTAATCTAGTTAACTCATTATTCAAAATTAAATGAGGTTACAACATAAGAATCCAAAATAGTAATCGATGACATTTGATACATAATACATTACCTAAATCCCAAGGGATATTCCCCTGGTCATTTCACTTCAATTTCACTCATTTTTATTTCTTATGAAAACCCTAATCACAATGTGTGTAAAATTTAGTGTTCGATATTAATCTAATAACATGTATTTTATTTTTCAATTGATTTTAAATTCATTTATTTTACCAAAATGACCTTTTCCTTTTTAAGAGTCTTGTTGTGACTTGTTCCATTATTGTTTTATATAAATTATCTAAATGATTTTCATTCTTTGAGATGAAGTGGTTTTCTTTAAATTTCTTTTCCCGCTTTGAATTAAAATTGTACCCATGACAAATATTAAATTAAATGAAGGGATTTAGTTTATTAAATTGGATATGAGCATATTTGATGCACATCCCCCTCCTACTTTGGTTGAGAATCCCCTCCTAGGTTGCACATCCCCTCCTAGGTCAAGCTTTCCCTTACCCGATGCGAATCCACCCTAGGTCAAGCATCCCCTTCTATATTTTTTGGATTCACCTATTCCTTTATAGTGAGTTTCTAATATTTTTATAGCATGGTTAATTGATTCATTGTTTAGTTTGGGTTAATATTTTTTTATTCATTTTGTTGATTCGGTTATTCATTTTTTTAGTTTGTGTATCTATTATTTGTTTAGTTTGAGCTTTCCCTTACCCGATAGCTTTTCTAGCATGGTTTGAGTTTTTTTTATTCATTTATTAATTTGATTCATTGTTTGGTTTGAGTTTTCTATCATGGTTAATTGATTTGGTTATTTGTTTTATTGATTCATTATTTAAGTCGAGCATCCCCTTCTACGTTTTGTTGATATATTTTTCTGGCTATTGATTCGTGGTTAATTGATTCATTATTTAGTTTGACTATGAGTTGCTAATATTTTTTTGGAATCCCCTTCTATTCATTTTTCTTGTATGGTTAATATTTTTATGGAATGGTTATTCTTTGACACTGAGTCGCTAATATTTTTTGTTTTTCTAGTATGGTTGTGGGTGTGGGGGGTGCAGGGGGTGGGGATGGGTGTAGGGGGAGGGGGTTGGGTACAGGGGGTGGGGTTGGGTGCAGGGGGGTGGGGGTGGGTTCCAGGGGGCTAGGTGCAGGGGGTGGGGGTGGGTGTAGGGGGGGCTGGGTGCAGGGGGGGATTGGGTGCAGGGGACAGGGGGGCTGGGTGTAGGGGTAGTGGGTAATTGATGCACTTACTACCATAGAATACTTAGCTCTAAATGATATCCCATATAGTGACATTGGATTCCATTTATTATCTCTTTATTTTTCATAAATTATTGAATTGTCAAGTCTAAATTAATGAATGTAAAAAAGGAATATATTACATAGTTTTTATTTCTAAAATTTGCATTTTGTGAAATTTGAAGTTATTATATTGATTGAACGGGTTGGGTTTTTTGAGATCCCAGATCCCTGATTGATATGGTATAGGATATAGTTTTTTGGGGGGGGGCTTACAGGTAGCTTTGTAAGAAGGATGTGGCATTTCAATAAAGTCATACATCATGGTGGTGTTGAACATGTTTGGTGGTTAAATCCTGGTAACTTGATCCAATATCTACCCTTCACTTTCCTTTATAGTTGTTCATAGTTTTAGGCCTTTCTTTCCTTTATTTTAGGGAAATTATTTTTCCCCTTATACTTTTGTATTAACTTTCTATTCATTGATGTAATTTCTATATGATTTTTCTTATAATGATTACTATATAGAGGGGGTGTAGGTGGGAGTTGTGGGGGTGCATGTGGGGGGTAGTGGGGGTGCAAGTGGGGGGGAAGGGGGGTAGTTGGGGTGAAGGGGGCAGGGGGCAGTGTGTAGGGGGTGGTGGGGGTGAAGGGGGCAGGGGGTAGTGGGGGTGAAGGGGGTAGGGGGTAGGGGGCAGTGTGTAAGGGGTGGTGGGGGTGCAGGTGGGGTGGGTGGGCAGTGGTAGTTTAGGTGGGGGCAGTGGGGGGTGAAGGTTGGGCAGGGGGGTAGTGGTAGTGAAGGTTGGGAAGGGGGAAGTGTGTGGGGGCAGTGTGAAAGGGGTAGTGGGGCTGAAGGGGGTAGGGGTAGTGTGTAGTGGCCAGAGCTGGTGTCGATGCTGGTGTTGATGATGATGTTGGTGGTGTGAGAGGTGGTGATGGTGTTTTTATAGGAGTCGTGGATGAGGGTTATAATGATTCTAATGATATTAATATTGAGACTCATTATTGATGTAAATTGTATTTTTTGTATTGTTAATATGTGGAATTTTATTATGCAGTGTAGTTTGATTATTGGAATATTGAATTGTATTGCATTTTTTCTATGTATTTATACATATATTGAATTATTGTATTATGATGTATGTTTGTTTATGTAGTGGTTAACTTTTATTATTATTATATTTAATTTTATCCTCCTTTGATGTGACCATCATACCTCCTCACTGACGCTACTCTGAGGTGACCCCTCTATCTCCTCTGGTGCATTTTTGATGGTATGTAGTTCAATTTTCCATTTTTTTCTAACTCTTTTATCTTTCTACTATTAATTTCTCCCCCTCATTTGTATATATTTTAAATTTATTCTATAGGTGAACCCATTATGGCGCACCTCTGATGGTATGTTTTTTTATAGCATGAAACTTCGGTGTCATATACTTATTTTCAAATATATAAGCTTCCATAAATTAGTTTAATTGCTTATTTGTAACTTTATTTTTTTATGATAATATGATCTTTTTTGTTCCAAGATTGTTATAATTGGGTGATAGAAATATTTGATCGAGTAAAAATGTGTGGACGTATTAAAGAAGTTGAAGAGTTGTGGAAATTGGTTGGATGTTTTATGCATTATGTGCTTTGTATTCAATTCACATAAATGTTATATAATCGATATTCATTTCTATAATAACACAATCAGGCCTCGTTTCCGAATTGTTTTTTTCTGAAATTTATTTTCTATGTACTAGGGGTTGGGTACAAGCACATCCAAGGAAGGAAAATAATACTTTAGTGAGCTCCAAAAGCACAAGAATGAATTTATATGGGTCGATGATAAATATGGAAATGCAATTGAGCTTGAATTCAGCAATAAAAATATAAAAGATAAAAATAATTGGCTTCGGCAGTTCGGGGTTCAGAATTGACTTTGATAGTTGATTTCTAGGGTTATCTGTAATGATATTTTTTTGCAGATTAAACTTTCATTTATGATCCTTGATAAAGTCAATTGTGGAGTCCTAAGGTATCACAGCAGGCGGGTGACATGCTTGGAATTCCATCCCATAAATAACTCCATTCTACTGTCTGGGGATAAGGTTGGTTCTTTAATTGTCCTTTTGATGTATATATTCTAATAAGTATGTATTTTATGCTATTCATCTATATATTTTTTGTTTCCTTGGTTCCTTTGAAAATAAAGGACAACTTGGTGTTTGGGATTACAATAAGGTTTATGAAAAGATGGTGTACAGAAACATACACAGCTGCATACTCAACAATATGAGGTGAGTTATATGTTTATTGGGATACAGGGTCCACCTATATTTGTTTGTATGAGATGAACATTTTTTTTCCTAGGAAAAATCATGCACATGCTCACACACTCACACATTAACACCACAGTTCATATAGAAGAACAAAAACCACTTATTTTTTTAGACTATATCAAAAGTGATCATTGATAAGTGTTATAAGCAGTGGTATCAAACACCCTTTCATCTTTTTATTATTATTCCTCTACACCTCTTCATTGATACGGTTGAGTGTGTGCATACAAGTACATAGGAAAAGGCCTCTATAAAACCCCAAGAATTTAAAAATATATTTATTATAGAATGAATTAATCACTAAGTCTCTACCAACACCACTTTGTTACAACCTACCCATGTAAACATAATTTTTTCACTTCAATGATGAGAATTTCAAAAATATGACATACACGGTTGTGATTAGTAAGTTATTTGGAGTCCGATAAGGAAAACTTATTTTTTGGTGAATAGTAACATACCCTTATGAATAGTAATATAAATAGTAACATACCCTTATGAATAGTAAATATTATTATTATTTTATTTTCTTAAGGAAATAAGATAATGAGATCTTAATTAGTTTTTCAATGAGAAATAAAACTAGTTTCACTTTAAGATTGTTATTTTTCGAATTAACTATGACCTTATTTGAAAATTAAATTAATAATATTTAGAAAATTATTTTTGAAAAATGGATTTCACTTTTGAAACCTACACATCGATAAATGGTTAGAGTGAATTTTGGGAATTTTTCTGAAATAGTTGATTTTTCAGTGAATAGTAAAAAATACAGTTTTTAGTTTCGGTGTGTTAATGACATCATTAATGATATAATAATGATGTCATAAATCTGGTCGACTTGTGCATAGTTAAATAATATGTGAGGTGTCCCAATTTTCTTATACCATGGGCAAATACCATGGGCAAGCCCATGGTTTTTCAAATACCACTCATGATGTTCCCCTTGAAAATTATTAAAATAATCCCTCACTTTTCCTATAAATACCAACTCTTCCCTTCATTGAATTCATTCCCAATTCTCCCTCAATAAATTTCTAAACTCCTTAACTCCATATTAGTCCTCCCAAGGTTTCCTCAAGTTCCCAAGGTCCCAACCTTCAAGTTCTAAGGGTTACTCCACAAGGTAAGAAAATTCTCAATTTCTTTCTTTTTTCTTTCAAGTTCTCTTTTATGTGGTATATGTTTCAAATTTCCATACCATGTTCTTATTTTTCTTCTTATTATTAATCTACTCTATATTATGATTCATTTCTGGATAGGTTAACCTTTTCCCCTCTCTTTTTTATATTTTCTAAAACCATGTTGCGTAGCCGTTAGGCTACCAAATTTTTGTAGGAAATTTCAAAATTATTCTTTTATTTTGAGTTCTTTATTTATTCTTTCTTCATCTCTTCTTACCCAAGAGGAATGAAATCTCCAGAATATTGTATATTCTAGATGTTCTAATTTTCATGAGAAATTCATCATCAATCTTCTTATTTCCCCCACTTGTTCAAGGAATTAAAAACATTGTCTGTGACATGTCGAATTACCGACATCGTAGACGATGTGATTTCAATTTGCATTAATTATTTCAAGTCTAGTCATGAAACAATTTATATGGTTGAACCAGGTTATAATATTTTTGTTATGATTCACCCATGGTTCTGTATTTCTTTGGTACTCATGGTTCTAATTTATAAAACAAAATGAGGTTGTTATTATCAAAGAACCACTAAAACGATCTAAACGAACATCATTAATGTTTTAACTAATGAATCATCATCATGGTATATAACCCAAAATAATTATAAGATCATTTTTATATCCATAATTTTATTAATAAGATGTATTAACAATTCTGGATGTTTAACCATATTTCAAATGAACTTCCATTCATGGAAACAAGTAAACGAACCATGAAAACCAAGGAAGAAAATGCTTCCAAAACATGAAAATTGAACCAATTTAACCCATAGAAAGGGCCATGAATGAACCTAATAAGGTTATAATAAATCAATTAAATGTATAGGAGTTTATGGAAATATTAATTAATGGAGCTAAATTTGGTTATTCAGGTCATTAAAACAAACAAAAAACACACTCGAGCATAAGGTAAGGGTTTTCCACCCGAACATCCATTTTCATTCTCGTTATTTTTATTGTCTAATTTACTCGATGAAATTATTATGTATTGTTATGTACTCCTCATAAATTATATGTGAGTATTATATATATTTAAACCAACCAGAATCCTTCCTTATTATATGAATAGTTACCCATTTTAAAAGAAACTTTCAAAATTGTTTCCAAAATACAAGCCCAATTGTATGGGATTTCTTAACTCAATTTTCATCCTTTGAGTTAAACATCTATTTCATTGGTTACATTGTTTCAATAATATGTGTGAATGTCATTTTATTATTCTATACTGTATATCCACTTATATTTTGTGGATTTTCATTTGTCACACATAAATATTTCATTAACGTATCCTCCTCTAATGATACAATCTTTGCAAGGGATATCTTAACTCAATTTCCATTCATGAGTTAAACATCTTTTTCATTCCAAGAATATGTATGGATGACCTATAATTGTTTTATTATGTATATCCACTTTTATTGTGTTGGTTTATGTTTGTCACACATAAATATTTCATTGATTTATACCCACTCTAATGATACAATCTTTGTAAGGGGTTTCTCATCTCACTTTCATTTCTGTGAGATTTTCATTGTTCACCACTTATTTCTTGTATGTGGTATATGTGTACTACCATTTGATATATAATAACATTATTATCTTTATATTCATTTTATTCAATGATTCACTTGATGTTCATTAAGTCCTGGTCATTTGATTTGACTGATTACATTGTAGTAAGGGACTTTGTCTCAACTACCTTTTCGTTGTGACTAACTTTGTATTGGGCACCTAATAATACTTATGTGGTGTACCTACTGCCCATTTGAGATCACTTTTCATTTGAAATTATATTTATATTAAATATTCATAATCTCATGTCATGGATATGTTTGTTGTCTAAACAGTATACCATTTTACATACAGTGTTTATTTGGAAAGATATTTTAGTTATGGAAATATTGATGAATCTGTATACTCTACTCTATACGGATATTGAAAAGGCATATTACACTTGTATTGAATCAATGTATAAATAATGATTTGGACATTTAGTGGCGGTTGGGGCCCACTACACCCCCTCGATGCATCAGTAGGTCTCATGAGACAAAACAGTTTAGCGACAGACCCTTCAAGTTTGTTTCCAAAAAATCAGACGGGTTTCTACCCACAGAACTAAATCATTTCAACGGTATTATGGTTTTATGTGCCAGATAAATGACGTCCAATTAATAAGAATTCACTTTATTCATTATCAGTTATTATTATCCATGTGGTTTTCACTATGACAAAATCTATGGATGCAAACACATTCTCAGTTTGTTAATGGCATTAGTATTTCATTTATTCAACATGTCATATTGATTATGTCAGATTATCTATGATTCACTTATTATTTTATTCATGCTTCCACTATTTTTAACCCTTACTGAGCATTTGAGCTCACCCATTTCATTGTCTTTCTTCAACAGGTGATGAAGAGAAGGCCTTTTATTGAGTTCCTATGGATGCAGTTTTTAGTTTTTATTATGTATTTTATTTTGTAAACTTTTCCAATGTAATTTGAGTTACATCAGTATATCTAGTTTCTTCAAGACTAATAAACTAATAATTCCTTTGGGATTTTCATTCCTTCTAACCATTCCAATATCACAAGTAATGCACCGGATCCAGCCTAGTGGAGTCGAGGTGTTACAGTCTCCCATTTATGACATACCTTTCGAAGCTTGTATCCACCTCTGGCCTATAGCGGTGAGCTTGGGGTAGTTGCAGATCGAGCCCTGGTTAGGTTTAGGTCATGATAAATTGGTATCAAAGGTGGTTATATCCTTGGAACGATGTTTGGATTAGTCCCCTTATGAGACTTTGGTTGTGATTTAGGGTAATAGTTTCAAAGGTTCTCGAGGGAGGCTATCAGGAGAGGGATCCCAGTAATGGTATGGGTGGTCAACATATCCATTCACTAGGACCTTGAACACCTGCTTGTCAAATCAAAATACTGAGAAATTAGTATTAGGGATCAATGGTGCATGTATCATATATGATTTAATCTTTAATTTTCCTTATTGATTAATATCTCCATTGTATATATCTATGATCATCTAACCATGGTACATCTTGATTAAATTTTTATGATGCCTTTGTGGTAAAAACCATCTAGGATATCAGTTTCAGATCATAAAAACAATCCAATGAGTGATGAGGCCCTAGTTTAGAGCCTATCCCATGAGATCCTTCTGCTAGGTGGACATGTAGCATCACCCCTACCTATTGAGAAGAAGATAATATTGTCCGAGAAAGCTAAGGATGCGTGTAGTCTTGGTTCACTCCATGAATTCTAGCATCAAAGGATGATGAGGTTCTGTAGAAATCTAAATCCCCAAGAAACATAGGATTGGATAGAGTAGATGGTCCATTTTTCATGGTCAAGTGAAAACCAAAGGATCATGTGGTCACACTGGAAGCTAGCCTTTTCCATTTTTCTATTGGGCACTAGTGGATTCTTATTACCTAGATGCATGATGAGCCAACACTCTCGTTTCCTAACTTGCGACAATTATTTTTTGAGGATTATTATCCCTCCTTCTTGTTCTCGATTTGGATTCAATATCATCTAGAGTTGTATAAGGAAAGTATGATAGTGTATGAGTATAATACGAGATTCACAGACCTTATGTGGTATTCCCTTGACATTATCCAGGATGACAACTTTTGGACATAGAAGTTTGAGCAGGAACCCCGTAGAGAGATCTATGACAGCATGGTGTCCTTGTGCATCCCCACCTATGTTTGGGTGTTATAGAGTTCACTAGTGATATATAGATTCCTATCAGAGGTATTATATGTAGCTAGAAGTAGCATTGGGTGTTACAAATTTGAGTCGTCTATAGCAGCTTGAAGGTGATAGTTTCTAAGACCTCAATTTAGGAGACCTACTCATGATTAGACTCAATAACATAGTCAGGGGAAGCACATAAGACTGGGGAAGACCAGAGATGTGTGGTTTTATTATTTTGATGGGTGAAGTCACATAGAATTAGATTTCCTGACCAGACGTGCTGAGGAGTGCAGTCAAATAGCTAATGGACCACCATGACAAAGACAGCACTATGCTCAGGGATCACACAGGCGTGGGTAGGGTGGCCCCCAAGGAGGCAGATTTGGTAGAGGAGAAGATGGAGCTCCAGTATGAGAAGCTATGGGTGGTGGAAGACACTATGAGATTCTTCCACCACCTCCACCAAGTGGCCCAAGTTAGGATGAGGGAGTTAGCGGTTGGGTCTGAGGATAGTTGTAGGCTATGGACACTTATGACCCAGTTCAACACAGTATGATTAAACGTACAATCTATTATTATTCTACTATTTATTGAGTATTATTAGACACAATTGAAAGTCATTCCTTCATCTTTATAATCATGGTGTGAGATCTGGGTCTCCTAATTGAGGTATTAGCCCAACATCTTTGTCTTGAGGTTTCTACATAGAAATATTCTTATATATCATTTATATGTTGGCATTAAGAGATATCACTTAGTGAAGATAGTTTCACATGGTACCTTTTGGTCATAATTATGGAACCCTATAATGTCATCTTGGGTATGGAATGTTTTTCCATCATCTGAGCCCAGATTGACTTTCACTACAAATTAGCCAAATACCTTCACACTGATGGGATGAGATTCTATTTTGTGGTCAAGAGAGATCTAATGGAAGGGAAAGTGGGTTCTCTGAGCAGGAGGTTTCATCCCATCACCCATCAGTTGGTGAGTATATTCCTTTGTGCAGTAGGCTCTCCATGCATTTGAATTCATTCATTTGTGGAGGATTTTATGGAAATCTTCCCCAAGGATTTTTTAGGACTACCTATGAGGTGAGAGATGGATTTTTGTATCGACATGCATGCTGGTACCACTCAGATATTTTCTACAGCATATCAACTAGACACTGCTAATCTCATGGATCTGTGGTTATAGTTGGAGGACCTTTATGAGAATGGTTTTATCAGGTCTAGTATGTCGCTCTAGGAAGCTCTAGTGTAGTTCATGAAAAAGGAGGATAGGGTCTTGAATCTTTTCATGGATTATAGTCACCTGAACTAGGCCACAATAAAGAACAAGTACCCCTTGTTGAGGATTAAATACCTATTTGACTAGTTTTGAGGTGCGAGATACTTATTGAAGATCAATCTCTCGTCCAGCTACCAATAGTTGAGGGTTAGAGAGGATGATATTCCAAAGCTGGAATTCTGATGTCTCTAAGGACACAATGAGTTCCTGGTGATACCCTTTGGTGTGAATAATTTTTCCTCCATGTTCATGGATTTGATTAATGAGGTATTCCATCCATACTTTTACCAATTTGTGGTTTTATTCATTGAAGATGCTCATATACTTTGCATCAAAGGTGGATCATGCAAAGCACTTTAGGATGGTCATATTTTATTCAGGAGCACAAGATTTATGGTAAACTCTCAAAGTTCCAATTTTAGATACATGGGGGTTCACTTCCTAAAGAATTTCATATATGAGCATTGTTTAGTCATGGACTTGGAAAAATCGATGTAGTGATTTATAGGGAGGCACCCAAGAGAATGTTAGAGTTGTAAAGTTTTCTTAACCTGGTGGGGTACTACAGAAGGTTTTTGGAAAGATTCTCTAGGATTTCATCCCCTTTGACCACCCTAACATGGAAAGGAAACCTTTTACCTAGACTGAGAGGTGCGAGTGGCACTTTGAGGAGTTTAAGTTGAGGATGATGGGTGATCATGTTTTGAGACTACTGGAGGAGGGAATGGATTACATAATGTATTGAGATGCCTCAAAAGTTGGGCTCGACTGCGTGTTGATGCAGCGACAGATAGTTATCACGTAGGGGTTGTGGTAGTTGAGAACCCACAAGAATAACTAAATAACTCATGACCTAGATCTAGAAGTGGTTTTCTTATCCCTAAGGATGTGGAGGAACTATCTTTTAGGAGAACGCTTCATGGTTTACTTAGACCATTAGAGTCTTAGGTATGTCTTTGCTCAGAGGTACATGAAGCTAATATATTAGTGCTGGTTAGAGCTCCAAAAGGATTATGACTTTTATATATTATATACTTCAGGGAAGGTCAACATGGTAATAGATTCCCTTAGTAGGAAGTCCCATTATCTCTTGGTGTAGGAGGATTCTGAGCAGTTGGATTCCTTGTAGCTAACCTTGGTGAATAATGAGGGTACATATTTTACTTGGTCTATGGTGTTGAATCCTCCACTTCTCAAGCATGTGAGGGAGTCCCAGTTAGGATACATTGACTATGAAGTCTTGCATAATGAGATATCCACAGGAGATTCACCATATGGATATTCTGAAGGAGGGAATCATGTAATCCTTTTTCAAGAAAATATGATGGCCCTAGTAACCATTAGAGAGGAGGTTATGTGAGAGTTCCACACATCTCATTTGGATGTACATCTCGATGTGGGGAATATGTCTAGATACCTTAAATGGTAGTTTTGGAGGTCCGGTGTGTGATGGATGGTGGTAGAGTTCATCTCATGGTGCATCACCTATCAGCAGGTGAAGGTTGAGCACCAGGTTTTGGTAGGGTTTTTTCATACCCTTGATATATCATAGTTGAAGTGGGATAATATATCCATGGACTCTATGATGAGGATTACCCAGATAGCGAAGGGCCATGACACCATCTTAGTGATAGTTGAATGACCCACAAATTCGGAACACTTCCATGTTATTAGGGAGTAGAGTTCAGTAGAGAGTTTGGTGAAGATGTATGTATGTGAGATTATACACCTTTATGGGGTTCCCTTGACTATTTTCGCCGATTTGGATGCATGGTTTATGTCACGATTGTGAAGAGTACTAAAGGAGAAATTCAGGACCTAGATAAGGATGAGTATATCTTTTAATCCCCATATAGATGGGAAGAACGAGTGCACTATCCAAGTGTTGGAGGATATACTAATGGAATTTATGTCATACTTCAGCCAGAGTTGGGAGGATCACTTTCCTTTGGTAGGGTTCACATATAACAATAGTTACCACTCTATTATTAGCATGGAACCTTTTGAGGCCCTATATGGGATACCTTTAAAATATCCATTGTTCCATAAAAAGATCAGCAAGACATATCTTGTGGGGTCCATAGATTGTGTAGGTGATGACAGAAAAGATATAGGTTATCTTCGATTGGATGAGGACAGCTCAAAGAATAGAGAAATATTATGCAGATCAATAACCTAATCCTTTGGAGTTCGAGCAGGTAGACCAAGTTTTCTTGAGTCTCCCCATGATGAAGGTTGTGGAGATTTGGATGGGGTGGAAAGATATCCCCAAGGTTTATCGGGACGTTCAAGATCTTGCAGAGTGTTGTCAAGGTTTCTTACCACCTCACCCTACCCCCATAGTTGGATCAGGTGAACGAAGTCTTCCAAGCATTGCAGCTGAGGAGATACATGCATAAACCTAGACACATTATTGACTGGGGTGAGTTGGAAATTGAGGATGGATCCACTTTTGTGGAGCATCCAGTGGAGATCAATGATTGATAGGAGTGTACCCTACATGGATGGATGATCCCTTTGGTTCGTGTGTTGTGGCAGTATAGAAATGTAAAAGAGAGTTCTTGGGAGAGAGATAGCTGGATGAGGTCTGAGTATCCCAAGATGTATGTCCAATTTTACTTTTCAAGGAATTTTTTTTGAAGGATTAAATTTTTTTAAAAATCATTTTTTCCTTCTATGACTTTGAAATATTTCTACATATATTTTCTAAGCTATATGTTGAGATGACATGCGATTCCGAGGCCCAGTGTGCCGAAAATTAATTTTATAAAATATTAAAAATATTTTATATGAATCACTTGTATTTTCTTAATGAAACTGGGATAACACTTGAATGGAATCTCAAATCAAAAATTTGAGACCACGGTTAAGTTTGGAATGCAATGTTTACCCTAGACGCAAACTGAAATAGGTCAGCACAAAGTGTTCAGAAATAGCGACCATTGGCAGGTGCATTTAGTTAAAATAAATAATTAAATTTATTTATTTTAATTAAATTAACATAATATAATTCCTATAAATCCATTTTTATGTATAATCCTTCAGGTTTAGCTACATAAACCCTTGGAAGATCGAGAGCGTTCTTTCTCTCCTTCCATTAGCAACTCGAATTAGACACCGATGAATCTCCAAATCGAAGTAGATCGAACCGTGAAAAACAAAAAAAAATGTCTCAATAATTGGGTAGATATTTATTAAATGATGACTAATCTAGTATCTGAGAAATAAATTTCAATTTCTCTATTATTCCCTTATTGATTAAATTGATTGAGAATAATCATTCCTTCTATGATCTATGCCAATTAATGGACTTTTCATGTGCCTGAGTATTGAAATAAAATTTATTATTCATTTTTATTGTAATCCCAGATATCCCTGTTCATGATCATTGGTGAAGAATAATTTTAAATTATCGATAAATATTTTTTTAATTCTTTTCTCCCATAATTTCTTCACATTAGTCATCGTTGGGCCATGGGGTCGCGATTTGACATTTTCGGATGGGACCAAGCCCAAAAGGACCCCCAAATTCATGAAAGATTCATGTTATAGGAATGTATTGACAAATAAATTATGGTTTAAGTTGGATTTCATTATTAGGGTGACCAATTTGATGAATGAAATTAGGAACAATAGTGGTGTGACACAGAGGCGTGGTTGTGTGTGTACGGAATCGCATGAGAATGATTGGGATTCAATTTCTAGCCACCAGATGGATAAAATCTAATGGACATAGTTAGATCCACCATTTTCATGAAGAAGAGAGGTTGGATTCGAAGGAGGAAATATTGGATCTGAAGTGTAGAGTCCAAATCTAAATTTCTATGAAAATCCCGACTGCACACTATGTAGTTCAAAATATCACATGGCATGTGACCCCTATATTGTGGTGGCTAGGGTTTGGAAAAAATATAAGGATGGAATGATGTGTAGGATGCATAAACACCATGTAGTCCTCCTCAAATGGAAAAGAAATGTGGAGGAGTACATGGTCAAGACATCATGTGGGAGGAAACAACCAGGCATAAGATGTGTACTAAAGTACACGAGAACGACCAAGTACATTCCAAGTACTAAAGTAAATGAACACGACCAAGGTGCACAGGAATGAACCCTTAGTGACTTGGGCATTCCATGTTGACCTTCTACATATTGTGTGTTGCTACATGGTTGGTGATCTATGTACCTCCAGGGATATGACTGGGTGATGGAGTAGGACCACACACCATGTGGGTCCCCTCACATGCCATCTACCCCTTGGTTCCTTTTGAGGAAACTTCAAACTCTCATATATCCTTCATTTAGACGTAGATTTTGGAATAAGATTAGCATATCCTAAGTTTTTTTCATGGAAAACACAATGGATCCACATGCTATGGCTTTTGGGATATGATATGAGATGGTCTGGGAGTGATGCTTATTTAAGAGGAACTCGGAAATAGCAGTGATCAGACAAAGGAGCAGTAGCAAACTATATAGTGGAATCCCTGATTAGATTGGGCGTGGGTCATCTATCCACCATGTAGAACCCCATATCGGATAGGGAAAAGTTCATCATGTAACCAGAGTGGAACCTCCTAACAAACCAGGGCATGATTCCTCAACCTATAGAGTGGAACCCCCCTGAGTGACTAGTGCACGAGTCCTCTATCTACCGAGTGGAACCCCCTATTGGATAGGGAGAGGGTCCTCATGAAACTAGAGTGGAACCCCCCACCCCATGATACACCAGGGCAAGGTTCGTCAACCTATGTAGTGGAACCCCCTAACGAACCAGAAAGAGGGTCCTCGGAACCCCCTATCAGATAAGGTGCAGGTCCTCAAAACACCAGAGTGGAACCCCTAGCCGCATCAAGGAATGGTCTCTCAACATACACTTTTGGAGTGACCCCCTCTCCACAAAACACTATGGAATAGGTCCCCTAATTGTAGATTCTATCCCCTAAACTATAGACTATAGTGGAAAGGATTGGTCCTCCACACTGTTACTTCTGGGAAGACGTGTGAGATACTGGGCATCATTGACGGACTTTTGGGACTATTGTCAACTCTTTCATGGACTGGGATATGATATGGAGGTCCCCTTATCTCTCATTTGGGATTATTTATTTTGATCCTATATGTTTGTGTGTGTGTGTGTTTACTCTATTGATTTGGGTTAATCTATTTATTATCTATTCCTATCATGTATCTCATTGCTCCCCATTCAACTTTGGTGTTATCTTCAGATACTTCCTTGGCTATTTTCAAGGATGCTTCTTTAGTAGTTGTGGTGTCGCCTATGCTTTAGAAGCAGAAATGATGGTTCTGATTCTTGCGGTCAACTTTGTCAAACAAAAGTGCCGGAACAACATTTGGATTGAAAGTGACTCAACTACTATTGTCCAAGATATCTAGAATGGTGTGGTGCACCTTGCCTGACTGCTTACTACCCATTGGATGAGATGCCTTTCTTTGCTTCTGGAAATCAAATACATTTCCACTCATGCCTTCTGTAAAGCGAACATGGTTACTGATGGTCTTGCCAATAAGGGAATCAACCAGGGTATTACTTGGATGGATGATCTGTCGATTGATATTCTCCCTCTTTATGAAAAATATTGTAATAAAATCCCCTCCTTCATACTTATGTAATTTCTTTCTTTCTATTTAATAAATTGTGTCTTGGTCTTTGACTAAGGTACCACATTCCTAAAAAAAGTTATCACTATCACACTCTTATACGCCCTAGAGGTTTTTCATGTTTGGTATACATTCTATTGGTTATATATTTTTATTATTATTCTTATACACTTTTTCATTGATATGGTTGGGTGTGTTTATATAGGTACATAGGAAAATGCCTCCCATTTAGGATATGTCTTTCAGTACTTGTCGCCACCACCTGGCCTATGGAGGCGATCTTGGGGTAGTTGTGGCTCGAGACCCAGTTAGGGTTGGATCATGAAACACACATTATTTAATAAATGTAAAATTATTTATTTAAATTGATATTTAAAAATTATTATCTGTATTTTTATAAGAACTATGGAAAAGGGGAATTATTTTACCATTCCTTTGATGTAACTATGAAACTAAATTATTGTTTCATGCTTTTCTTATCTTTAAAATATTGGGATTATTTGATAGAGATGTGTTATGGAATAACGGGTTGTGATCTTACTGATCCTATTAGCTCACACCCCTTACACTCCCTTAGGGGTGTGTAGACCTTGTTTTCTTAGATTTAATAAATGTAAAGGTACTGTAGAGAGGCATTGCGGTTTAAGTTAGCTGGGCATGGATAGTTAGTGGTGATATGGTGGGATGTTTCCCATATATCACATAGATTATTTAATGTCAGTTTGGAATTTCCTTCTTTTTTTCTTTTGGGAGATGTTTCTTTGTTTTTTACTTGATACATTTTTTTCTACCACTATTTCTATTTTGATTTTGGAAAATTTCCTTTCTAGTTATATTTCCATATGGGTATGAAATGTATCTTATTTCAAGTTTGAAAAATCATTCCCTCTAGTTGTTTTTTGATTCATGGGTGATTGTATTCATCTAGTGGGGATAAATAATTACCTTCATGTCCAGACACAATACGGTTTAGAGGCTATATATTACTATTATCCTGGTAGGTTCATGACAAATTTTCACAGTTATATCAAAAGCATGTTAAAATAATTTCACTTATTCGATAGTTCTAATAACCTTCAGATAATATAGTTTCAAAGCACTATCAAATAACCATTTTAACATTTATCAAAGCATGATTCACATTTCATATCAATTCCAAAAATATAAAAATACAAACACAATAGAGATCACCCCTATTATAATATAGGTTTGGGCTATTTGGGTCAGTCATACCCCCAAAACCAATAATGACTTGTTCCTATGTCATGTCCCTATATCCAAAACATCTACAATTTAGGGATGAAGGAACACACCAAAATGATAATCCCCATATGATGTCAAGATCATGTTACTTGAGAGAAATAATTACTATATAGGAATGAAGTAAATACCCAAAAAGTGAACCCCCTTATGGTGTCAAAGGACAATGTCCTATAGTAAACCCTCACCTAGGTACACAAGGATTCCATGTGTTGTGTTTGAAAAAATATTTTAGAGCGATTATTACATTTAATAAAAAAATTAAAGATGTACATTTTACTACCAAATCCATGCTTTGAAATCTAATTTCACATGTAATTTTATAATGCTCTAAAAACCTCTTACATTTACAAAAAATCAAGGGAACCCCCATATTTTATAAAAAATCCATTTATGCACGCATATAATTCAATTAATTTATTATGCTAATTATCCTTTAGATAACCATTTATAAAACCAAAATGATTCATGGTTTATCAATCATAATATAGGTAAAGAACCACCTACCTCCCACTTAGGTCACACGCCAACCACAATAGGATCAGAACACACTAAACGAAAAGGGAACACTTGAAGAATTGAGGGGAGGGCCTAAAAAACACTTCTAAAATCGTAGAATTCTATAAGAAAAAAATTCATGGAGATGATGATCATTACATACTATAATGATCAAACATGTCCCCTAAAAACCAATAATAGATTTTCCATCTGGGAGATAAACATAAGATGAATTTATAATGTGGTTGAGAGGGAAAATAACATGATCAATAGATCAAGACAATGCACATGAGCCTCAGCCTGATTGGTGAGGACTCTTAAGTGAATCCAGTCAACCCTGGATCAAATCCAAGCAGAGGCATAATTTTCGGGGGGGTACTGTAGCAGGACTATAGTAGGAATGTAGTAGACTATAGTAGGTACTGTAGCAGTACTGTACCAGGTACTGTAGCAAGAACTATGCAGTAATGTAGCAGATACTGTATCGTGGAACTGTAACAGGCACTGTTTGGCACTGTAGCAGTTGGGAATTTTCCCTCGTTTGGGCATTCGGGCCACCAATTTGGTCCCTAAGACCTTTAAGGCCTTCGTCCCACCCAAGCCTTCGGGCCAGTAAGGAATTCGGGCCACCTCAAGGCCTTCAGGACACCTTAAGTGCAGATGCAAACCAAAAAACCTACAAGTAACAAGCTCTATAAGGAGGATGAACAATGAGATTTCACCACAGTAGAAGCTACACAAATTGCAAGAATGAGAGGGTATGGAACCTGCCATCGGGACAAGCCTATGCATGCACGGGATAGCCTAGACGAACATCCATGCGAAGGTGGAGAGCTGATTTCACGATGAAGATGCTGGGGAGGAGCAGTTCCAAGTAGTTAGTCTAGGTTGTATGAAATTTTTGAATCCTATGGGCAATGAATTCCTCTAAGGCCTATGGGCCATGTAATACTTATGCCTACGGTCCTTGTAAGGGTTACACCTCACCCCTTGAAAGGTGGATTATCAAAAATCAATAAAAAATGAAGGCCTTCGGGCCATTGGATGGATAGATCAAGACAACAAAGCCTATAATAGTTTCATATTCTATAATATCAAGAAGGAACAAGTTAGACTCAAAAAACATAATAATCTTTGACAACCAATCAAATTAGTATTGAAACACAAAGTCGAGAGATCAAAGGAGAATATAATGACAAAGGTAAGCCTATCCGGGATCAATGTTCGAATTATGGTAAAAAAATTAGAGATTAAGTGTTTAATTAGGGGTTTAATGGGTATAAACGTACTAAAAACCCATTAGTTAACAAGCCTAGTCTGAGGCCACTGACTACCTGATGTTGGCTACCTTCTGGACAGTGGCCATTATAGATGTGTAGTGGCTTTCAGTTCACCTACAAGTGGCCTAGTGGATCCCCACCATCTTGTTGCTGGATAAATGAAGAACGAATGTAGATAAAGACTCTACAATAGATATTTTGTGTACTCCCACTATCTCATAGATGGAGTTCTTCTAGGAACTTCATTCTTCCAGTATGAAGTCACCAAGATGGTGGATTACAATGGTCGACTAGTGGACTTCTCCAACTAACAAATAAGTAAAATTCCTCCTAAAAATCCACTGATTCCCCTCTGATATCTCATGAATCAAATAGATAACCACATAAACATATAAAATGAATGAAACTGGATAATGGATTACACCGATCAATCTGTAGATTACACCATCCAACCGGTGGACTTTTACATCCAGAAAACAAGTCCAATACCTCATGAGACTCCATCAATTCACCTCTAAAACCTCCTCACCAAATAGATAACAATATAAACATATAAAATGAATGAACCTAGAGTTGGATGTTAAATTAAAAATATGTAAAATTAAAGGTTCTCTACTGAGAAGAAGATATGGGGTTGGTTTCACATACAAGAAACACATCAGATAAAATATGAGTCAAATGGAATTG
This sequence comes from Viscum album, assembly GCA_963277665.1. Lineage (NCBI taxonomy): Eukaryota > Viridiplantae > Streptophyta > Magnoliopsida > Santalales > Viscaceae > Viscum > Viscum album. The sequence continues at coordinate 1,508,599,196 of OY728147.1, read as the reverse complement.
AAATTTTGAGGGAACATGTAAAGCCTTATGAATATCTTATAAAAATTATGAGTGGTTTTAGAAAGAATAAAATTTCCTAACATTTATTATCATTCTAAAACAACATAAATTTGTAAATATGATTGGAAATTAAAACCCTTATGGTTTGAGTAACATTTTAATCAGAAAGCCCTTTCAATATGGGTATCTTTTTAATCGAATGAAATTTAATGAAAGTAAATTGTATAGATCTTATAAACCCATTTTTTGTTAAAATGAATCCATTAGGTAGTAATCACATCATATTAAAGGTATCATGGAACACATTAAAAAATATGTCTCAATAAAATTAATTTGAGAAAAAGATCAAATTACAACCTTAGAAAAATTAGAGTCAATCCCTGTTGAAGGATATTATTTCAAATTAAACATAAAATGTAATAAATAATGAATGAATCATAATACAAAATATTAATGGGTTAGTGGATACACTATTATAAGGAAAACATGGTGTATAATAAGAAGTGTGTCTCAAGGAGTGAATATTTGAGATAGGAAACCCTACATTGATATTTTATTCGATGAATAAACTATAACATCTTATATAACAACATAAATATAGTAATAACTTATTTAAATACTATATTAAATGATAGAACTATTGACAAATTTCATTTATAATCGTTTCCTACATGTATATTAATTAGATTTATATATTTTTCCGCGTTAGGGGTTTATAGTTTTGACAGTTTATATTAGTTTCTTCGGAGAGGTGTTGGTATTCATTATTCAACCAATGTTAATAATTAAAAGATCATTAATGTTACTATATGTATGATTTATAATTATTTATCATATTTTTATTCCCTTTGATGAGTATTTCAATCTTTATCCTTGAATATTTAATTTTTAATAAGCACTCTTCAATGATTTTCTTAACCGACGAAAGGTGTTTTTTTAATTATTGAGTTAGATATTGGTTAATCCATTATAGAATAAAAAACCATTTTATAAATATTTATTTCATGTTATACTATTAATTAAGTTTTCATAGTAATCCATGATATAATTTCTTATCATTGTTTGAGTTCGTTGTCAAAATGACCCAAACATGAACATAACATAAATAAGAGATAATTAAGAGTATATATTTTTTATAATATCATTATATGAGTTGAATAATTATATCATTTATCAATTATTATTATGATATATCAGAATTATAAAGAATTCGTAGATGAATTGATTAATAGTAATAAATTTCATAGTATGAATAAAATGTTTTTCCTTCATAGTCCAATTGTTTAAAACGGTTAATTTTATTAGAATTGTTCTTTGTTCGTATATTATATTAAATTATTATTTATATAATATTATTAATATCATAAAAATAATATTTAAACTTTAAAAAATCATCGAACTATCCATGAAAGGTGTAATTGAAAAGAAAACATAAATTCATGGAGGCGGTAGTCCATACGTACACATGAATGATGATTTTGTTTCCATAGAAAGGGAAAGAGATGTAATATGGTTTATCATTTTATAATATTAAATAATTAATAAATATCATTAGTATACATTAAATTACAATTTTAACTATCCACATTATGCAGTGAAGGAAAAAAATTATTTTACTTCATGATGGAAATAGTCGGCACCTATAAACGTTTCATGTTTTTGTTTTTCTTAAAGGAGAAGGTAAATAGAGGTTAATTCTTGTAAAATCATTATAATAACATATTAGGATATTATTTATACTAATTTTATCATTTAAATATGATTTAATAAAATTTATTGATAAATAAGTTCGCATAACAAAATAGAAAAGAGAATATAGATGTTATAAATTTATACATCACTTTAGGATTATATCCTTTGAGAAGGGGGGTAAACCATTTAGGGCTGATAATTTGAGAAGAAAAATCCAATTTATTATGTACATGAGTGTTTGTCTAATATTTTGGATATTTTTTTAAAATCTATTAGGTTTTTTTGTTAGGAGAAGGGATTATAAGAGCTCCTCTTTTATAAGTTAAAAGGGATTGCACATTTGTAAATACTCAAAATATTTTAATAATTGGATGCCAATATCAAAGAATATATATCCAAAATTGTGAATAAATTGAGTGGATATGTGGTAACATAAATCATATCCACAACCACACATTTCCAAACATTTTTTAAATATGTTTTAGCTCTTCTCCTTGTAGATTATTTAAATTTATCATTTTATCTTTTACTGTGGTAATTAGTTTTTACCAAAGTAACTTATCTATTGTGCTTAAAAATAAATCGATACATACTATAAAATTTATACATGATGATTCCAAATTTTATATTTATTTTATTTAATTTAAATTATAAAACTACTAAAAATTAATTTTATAATTATAATTATATAATGTATTAAAAACCATTTATTGAGAAAAATATTACTTGAGTTTGAAAAATGTAAATATTCATTTATAAATTAGAATACATAATTCTAATACAATATAATAACTCAAAAAATTAATATTTTATCTAAAAAATGGTTTCATAAATTTTCAAATCATTCTTATAAACTAATAATCCAATAAATGGAAAGATATTTTTATAAATAGTACATTGAAGAATTCACCTAGAAATCAATTTTCATAGAAACGTCTTACAAATTATTTGTAAGATAATATTGAAATGTTTGTTGCAAAAAATAATTTATTTATTTTAGTTAAAAAAATTTAATTTGTTAAATCATTTAAAATGAAAATAAAATATATAAAGGTAAAGTTCTTTTTATTAAAAATTGACCTTTTTAGGATTCATGTATTTTTAATCATATTTCATATAGATTTATAAACAATTGAATATTGATATAATAGTTTATAAATATAAATATTACCAAATATAATATAATTTAAAATATGGAAAATTAAATTTATTATGGTTAAATACAATGTCCCATTTTTAAATGGTTCATCGAGAGACAACATTTTTCAAATATTGATGAAAGAAAATATCAATATAAAATTATTTCAATTGATAATTATCATCTTATATACTAATGGCTATTATTAATGTAATAATAATATTTCATGGTTTACTTTAGTCAGGTGTTGCATTAGTTTAGTATTGTGTGTGACATAATATAATCGAGATAGAATAATTAAATGGGTATAATATCTTTGGTCATTACACGCATCCACCCCCAGACCATCAAAACCAATAAAACATACCACTCTAGGTCTCAATATTACAACATACCTCTATATCATTTCCATATTTTAGGTATCATATTAAAGGGAAAACTAAAGCCTCAAACATACATGCTATATGAAAAATTGTACACTACTTACCCTCTTTCATGAAAGATCCCCATTGGCATAACCAAAACCTATGCACTATTGTCTACTCCACTAGATGAAATCTCATATCCACCTCCATCAACTTATCTTCAAACCTCCTTCAGGAACACTGAATCCCCAAATACACATAAATTAAAAGGTTGGAAGATCCAATTTATTACCAAATTTATATCAGTTCTCCATTCAAAAATAATTTATTTAATAAAATTCATAATAACATCTATAAGTGTAACATTCTACACCATTAAATAATTTTCATCTTGAAAATATCAATTTCTCTCACTGTTGAAAATATACAAGGGGGGTTTTAATATATTCATGAATAATGATTGAATTTATAAGGATTTTTCTACCTTGATGTCATGGGTAAGACTGATTTTATCTCACAATAGACATATATAACTATTTTCATTTGTGAAAACCATCTGTTCTGAATATAATACCTTTAACATAAGACAAATGGGTTTTAGGAAATTTACCTTTCATAGATCCATTTTAATGTTATTATATTCATCCAATTATTAAAACCAAAATATTTAGAATAATAATTGATAAGCATATTAAAGTCATCGATCTATGCATTATCCTTAAACATTAATTTATACCAATGATTCATTTGATTCAAAAATTTATTCAAAATATATCCCTTTTAGCTCAACATAGATTCCCATAAGATTAAAACTCTTAATATCAATAACCAGATCCCCCAAAATAAGTATATCCTAATATACCAAGATCATATAATATTCAGAACACAAAATCATGAAAATGTACACTTATGGAATTCAAAATAACCATTATCCCAAAAACAAATTTATTCACTCAATAAATCACATAATATTCAACATATAGTTTAATATTATACTAGTACTCCACCCGTGCATTTGCATGGCGCTATAAAACAATTCTTATTTTCAATAATAAAATATCATTTTTCTAACTTAATAATTGTATTAATATTGAATATATTTAAAAAATAATTGAGTGGTACATAATAATGGAATAGAAGTTAGGGAAATCATTGAGAAATCATAAAACATATTACTAAATATTTAGTTGAATTAATGAGGAATAGAAATTTATATTGGACATTCATGATGAAGAAATCAATTACATAAAACAAAATATGATTGAAATGGATAATTCAAATTATGATCAGTATAATATAAAGTTTGAAGGAATGTCATGTAACTGAAAATAAAGAAATAAAAGGGTTGGATAAGAAGTCTAGGTGATGCTAAAGTAAATAGAGGTGAAGGGTATGACATCACCTTGACCATCAGAGCACCATGCATGCAATGGCTTGATCCCAACCCAAAGGCTGGTAGACCGATACTCCATTGGTCTCAACTGAAGTGGCATAGACACCCCAGCAAATACAATTTGTGGTGCAATAGCTTCATGAACCACAGTGCTCGATGATGCTTCATGTTAGGGCAATCATTATACCCAAGATGAAAGAATTGGTCTGCAAGTGTTTTTGTTGCAACATATTTCACATGAAGGATTCAATAAAAAATTGATATAAAATGGCAGTAGTAATTTACAGATCCTTCACAACAATCAGCATGTGTTATATAAATAAAGTTACTATGCTAAAACCAATGAAAATGGGTTGCTGGTTTTCAAATAGTAATTTATTTTATACATGCTCTAAAAAGTAATTCATGTATCTGAACTTATACATTGTACAATATTTTTATATTGCATGTACATAAAACTATTGAAATGAAAGCTGGGTAATTTGGGCGGTACTGTTGAAATAAATTGACTTCATTCTCTTATTTGAGGAATCTGATAACCTATGACTTATATGTTATCCAATGCCAAATGAAGTTTAATAAGACATCAATATTTCCTATTCTCTAACATAAATATTAACTACCCGAATATTATTTCCTTCCACTTAGTTTCTCTAGTAGCACATCCTCTAAAAGATTCCAAATGAAGTCGTATTTCATTGAAATATGATTCAATGAGGAGATCAATTATGGTTTGTTGGCCAAGTGAATCACCCTTAGGCTATAAAATTATAACAGGATGATACTTTACGGTTTTTAAATATCCACTTTTTTACCCTTCAACTAAACCAACTTTATCTGCCTTGTTGGATTTTATCCAACCACAAACTATGGCAATTCCTGCATCCATCTACTAAGATCTGTACTTCAGCATCTCTGCCTCCAACTCTCATCTCATTGCTTCCACCCACTGGTGCGGCCTTGTGTTCTGCATCCGTAGGAGTTGAAGATCCTCTATTTCTCTCATGGCATCCTCCATCATCTTCTCAAAAGACTGCATCACCTCAATCACCTCCCGTAGACAATTAGTGGAGTTCTCGACCTCTTGATTGTCGAATCAAACCCATTTCATTAAAGGAGATAGTGTAATCTATAGACACATTAATGAAGGATTAATTACCTGATACTATAAATAAAATGTTTGTTATGGGCTATATGGATATAAACTTGAGTAGTTTCAATCCAAACTATAATCCCATAAATAATTGAGAATGAGAAACAAAACTCATGAGGTCAAAACTGAATTATACAATCAATGTAGGGGTATACACATGTAACAACAGACCACAATATAATAAAAATAGAATCTGATCAGCAGAATATATATAATATATTACAGTGTATAAAAGGAGAATAGTTTTAGTATACTACTGTTTGATATTAATCAAAACTGTAGGAAAAAAGGTTATGAACATTTTATGATGTACAAATTTTGCCTCCTAGAAAGGAAACATGAAATCAATTACTAAATAAAACTGTCGGAAAAAAACATGAAACTGGATATTAAAAAATCACATAGTATTAACTAAAACATGTAAGGTTTATTTGAAACTGGAGGTCAATGTAATTGAACCAATAAAGTATAATATGTAGGAGATGTAATAATCTAATAAAGTCATTAAAACATTGTAACTATTATATGAGTCTATAAATAAAATCTATTAAAAAATGTATGAAACAACAATATTCAAAATATATAAATATAAAATTACCAAAATACATAAATTAGTATATATAGTGTAATTCAAATGATAAGTGACCTCTGATTTTTTCAGAAAGCATTGGAAAAGAAATATATATTTGAAAAATCTTCAATCTAAAAAATGAATAAAGATATTAAATTTGAACAAATAAAATTACACAAATAAATTCTATAAAAATGAAAATTAGAATTAAAATGTTGAAGGGAAAGCTCCTTGTTCATACCTGAACCCAAATAGATGTAGTTTCACTTATTGAGATCATAGAAAGAAAATAAAGTTCTCCTTTCTGAAATGTCTGGAAGTGAAAGAAGAAACAAATATAGAAATGAATTTAGGATAAATAATCATGTTCCTCTACTGTAAAATGAACAAATCAATAATTCAGTGAAATGAAAATTTTACGGCTAACCAGTTGAAGACAAAATGATAAGCCAGATTTGTTTGCAGATAACACTTAATGTTTAGTACATAAAATGATAAGCCAGATTTGTATGCAAAAAAGAATTGAAACAAATTTAGCGAATAATAGATGTTGAACCGTAGTACTGACAAATAATAGAATGGTCTCAAAAATCTGAATGTGCTGAGGGAACAAAGGACGAAAGTATTTGATATTATTTGGGAAAGAAATAATAGTCACAAAAATTTGTATTCATAGTCAATGTAGTAATATAACAGTGAAGTAAATACAAATAATCTATATGTTCAGTTGTTTCAAGTTGTAGTGACTTATCTGTAGCATTCAACTTCAAGTTATGTATTATTGATGTATTTTTTTGTAATACAAAATAAATAGTAAAACAGTTCAATGTTGAAAATATAATGTCCACGTTGACAGACCTATGAAGTTGGATGGAGGATCTATGTCTGAGTTTCTTCTAGGAGTAGTTTCCGTCAAGGTATGATTCATTGAATGTTGTTCCTCGGGCGGTTGGGTAGAACCTGCATGCTTATTACTCCCTCATTAGAATAACATCATAGTTATCAATGTTATTAAATATTATAAAGTGTATATATATAAAGAGATATATAGAAGAGATACATGATATGATTGTTGGAGTGTATAACATACCTTGGATGAAAAATGGTTGCAGTTTCCAATAAGATTATAAGGAGAACTGTTGATCATAGTAGTTACATGCCTAAGAATCTATATTGCACTGACAGAGAAGAAATTTTGCACTGGACTGGTTTTTGCTTACTATGATGAGGAGGCAATGACTGACTCATTAAATGTATGATCATTTTTATTAATACCTTCTAAGAATAATAATGGAATAGGTAGTCGTTAAATAGAAGTGTAACATATAAACCATATAGGTAAAAAAAGTTCAACTACAACATGCTCATAGAATGAAAGACTGTGTTGTATAATGGTATTCATTCGTTGTCTTCCCTTGTTTGATCCAGCAGATATTGTTGACAAATTCAAATAGTGTTGAAAGACAGTGAAATAGGGAGATGAGAAATTATAGCAAGGCATGGTTATCTATTTTGCAGTATGAAATCAAAGTAATTAAATTTGAGATTGTAAACGAAACTAACCATTAGTGGATATAGGCGATAATGGAATGCATCAACGTCATTCTATGCTATTAGCTGGTGTGACCACTTCACCTGTACAATATTTTCCAATAGTTATTATTATCGTAAAAGTGTCAGTAAAGTAAAAATAAACATTGTCAGGCAGGAAGCTAATATATTACAGAGTTATGATATTTCGATTTGCAATATGGTAACCAAAGAAAAAGTGATGGACTTTTTAAATTGAACTTACCATTACTGGGTAGAGATGACAAATCCATACGTGTTCTTGTTTGAGTTCTTCTTGTTGGTGTAACGGCTTCAATTGCATCAATGTTTTCAAGAGATATTCTGCCTGTATAATTGAAATTATAGTAAATATATTAGCCTCTAATTGATAAAAAATGGAACAATATCAAGACTGTAGAATAGAAATAATATAACCTGATTGAAGTTGTTGTCATAGTAGTCTTCTTTGAAATCTTCTGTCTCTAGATCTCGACGAGAAGTTCATGTTTGTATTCTATATCTTTTTATTTAATCGTAAAGGAGTGTAGACAGTATATATTCTAAAGACAGTCAAACATTATAATGAGAATGTAATCGCTGAATATTGTGCTGACTGTAATGTAATCTCTATTAAATCATAAGGAACATCACTGCTAGACTTGTATGTCTGAATGCTACAAGTTATAATTACTTACTATGATGAATTGAATATAAACATGACTAATAGTGAATGGTCAATAAATAAAGGCCGAGTAGATTAAACATGTGTACTTGAAGTATTCAAATAGGAAAAATTAGTATGAATGTTTCATTACTTTTTGATAACCTGCAAACAATCAAAGATGCAGAAAAGGGATTGGTATTGATGAACATAAGGAGAACATACCTATTGGGGAGATGTTGCTCTGTAGGTTGTCTGAAGAGTGTATGGGTGATGGTTAGGTGGTCCTCCAAGAGGTTGTCAATCATCGAAAATAATGGTTGTCACTGCAGCTCGTAATGGAATGGATTGAGGGAGGTGAACCGAAGGAGAATCTGAGGGCACTCGCATGCGGGATAGAAGAGTACGGTTGGTAGAGGAAAACAGAGGATGAGTAGGTGGTCATTGATCATGAAGGAGTTGAAGCCCTAGAATATGAAGACCGAATGGAGAATCTTGACTCGGTAGACCGAATGGATAAGCGGGGGAAACCCTAGATTGGGGTGTCTGAAGGAGGTGAAGCCGGAAATTGGAGATGTAGTGGAAACCCTAGTTTGGGCAGACCGAATAAGCTGAAAGTTGTGGAACACGAGTATGGAATAATGGAGGACCAGCGGAAACCGGAGATTGAGGAGACAGAAGTCGCGATGGGGTGCGACGCGACGAAGTAATATTAGAGGATCAGTGGAAACCATAGATTGGGGAGACGGAACTCGCGATGGGGAGGCCGACTGATTGGTTAGAGAAGCAGCGAGAAACCTAGTTTGGGAAGACCAACGAAGCTGAAGGTGGTGGACCGCAAGGATGGAATAATGGAGGAGCAGCGGAAATCGTAGATTTGGGAGACGGATGGGGCGATGGGGAGGTCGGATGATTGGAAGGAAGAAAGTAGGATAGAAACGTTGTGTGGAAGGGAGACCCTAAGAAGGCGCTTCCTAAGAGATTAATATATTTCAAAAATAATCTTAATTTCATTTTCACTAAATCACTTTTCACCCCCCTAGGATATCTATATTTCTCATTTTATATTCCAAAAATAAATTGACACACTGTCACGTGTAAAAATATTTTTCTCAACATCAAGTCACATACCAATCCAAAAGGTTATCAAATCCTCAATCAGATATTTATCCTATGACCTAATAAAAATACATAAAATTATAATTAATCGCCATATAAATCCAATCACATTATTCCTCAAAAAGGGATAATCCATTAATTAGAAACCATAATCAATAAAAAACCATTAGTCTCACAAAATTATCCACAACACTTTAATATCCTCATATATTAATGTCATAATCATTAAAGTTATCTAAACCCTTCTCAAAAACCAACTAAGATGCCCCACACTCATAAACTAAGATCACCCTCAAAAAACAAATTATTTTCATATTGGAATTGATACCAACCAATGCAACCCGAATTTAATGATCCATAACTCATATACTGGTAACATATATTTAGTCACTTACATAAATAAGACATGTAAATATAGAGTTTTAGAAAATTTGGATAAAAATACACTAACAAAACCCATATCATTTTCATCCAATAAAAAAATTCCATATATTACAATAAATTTCATATTTCTCATCATTATAGCCTAGGGAAATGGAAACATAAAAAAGGGTGATCTAAAACTCTCATTAAGGGTAGTTATCATAGAATAAGAAATGCATGAATAATTTTTATGAAATAATTATTAATTAAATTCATATATCAATATCACTATAGAAGTGATGTAATGATATTGAATATATCATTGATATTTTTTTTAAGAAAGATGAAGGCCACACCTCTTATTATAATCAAGCAAAAAAGGAGTCCAAAGGAGTACGAGAAAACAAGGAAAAACCTAAAGCAAAAAAACCTAGATACCTACTTTTTCTTCAATCTTTCAATTATCTTTCATTCTTCTCGAATTGCAAACCATTCAACCCTTCCACGACCACACCACCAACTCCTCGATCTCCCTCTACTTGGGAGGAAGAGCTTAAAGCCTTTCAAGAAGTGTCTCAGCATCAGTTCTGTCAGAATCAGAACTATACTCTTTCTTCTCTTTGCATTTGTCAGGAGAAGCATCTTCTGTCACCAGGGTCATCATCCTCTCTACCTTCGTTGATTTAGTCAGAGTAAGGCTCTCCTGGTGCTTTGTCGCATCAGGAGAGCCCTGAATTGTGTCCTGAATCTCAATGGCACTATCAATATTTTGATCAGAGAAATGAGAAGGGCTACCTGCAATCGATTGATCAACCACCACCGGAAGCACAACTGGAGGCTTCATCTTCTTGTAGGAAACAAGCTGAAATCTCTCATTATCCATAATGGATTTTGAAGAAACATGACAAGCTTTAGAGATGACTGGAGAATCAAATTCTAAAATTTGTTTACCCTTTTGAATACCTGAAGCAAACATCCTCTCATGTGAAAGTTGACGATCAACTTCGTTTTGAATTTCTTCTTCAATCACTTGTTCATCTATTAAGTCATCCTCACGGTCTGGCATTTGAGGAGTCGAACATATTTGAATTTGTTGCAAGCCAACACTACTACCTTTTCTATGAGTATCAGCATTGTGGACATTCGAATCTTTGGAAAAGATTTCGGTCCAATCTCAGAAGTATAGGCATAGACATTAGGTGAGACACTTGACCGACCACCCTTCTCATCAACCGTTCGCTGGACTCCATCCTCAGGAACAACTCTTTGTGCTTCTTTCTTTTGTTCGCCACTATCAGCATCAATGCCACATCCATCATCACCCTTGCAAAGATCATTGTTGTCCTCATTCTGGAGTAACTGAGAAAGAACATCAGTTGTTTGAGCAGGTGCATTTTTGCACTTCTTGAGAATTGTTCATGTCATCTCCACACAAAGAAAAGAAGTTACATACAGTGGAGCGCCTACAGGTAGATGATTCATGACCTATAACATTATAGTCCTTACATAATTTTGACATTTTTTAATAAATGATCTTCAACTCAATGATATCAACCAGAGTACTCAAATTAACCCATAAACTCTTACCCAGATTTGAGTAGTGGTGTTACCAACCTCAAATGGATTGAATTTTTTATCCTATTCATGAAGGTGAATAATCATAGGTTTGAGCACAATGGAACCAAAGCCCCAAGCTCTGACTTTAGTTCTTGGGGAGAGCATATTAAAGTATCCTCATCCTAATGAGACATTTTCAAGACGAAAAACCCCAAATCGATGAAATCCGCTCTCTGATTTCATCAATTTTTAGAGACTGAGCACATTTAAGAAGAAATAATCAAGCTATAATCTAAAACTCATTCATTTTGAGCCGCTCTGAAACATCAGCTTTGATGTGCGCAATATTTACTTTTCTTCAAATGGAAGAATCAGACACACCTTTAAATCAATCAAAGGATCTGTTAGCAGGGGATCCCTCATCAGGAACAACATGAGGCACCTGAGTCCGGTTCTCCAACCCTGTAGCAGATCCGAGACTTCCGCCCTCCGCATTCCTCAAAAACACTGCCGGTCGAGGAGCATGCGCCGCCTTAAGAACGGGCGCCTGAGTCCGGTTCTCCAACCCTGATGGAGATCCGTGGCTTCTGCACTCCGCGTCCCTTAGGAACACTGCCGACCGAGAAGCATCCGCCGCCTGAAGATCAGATCGAGGCTCAGCTACGGTTTGCTAAGGCACAGCAGCGGCGGATCTATCCATCACCTCCTCAGATCGAGCGAGTATATCTGGAATCGGATGAGGACCAACCAATCTCTGCGGCGCATCATCAGATCTAACAGGTAGATCTGAAACCGAGCGAGGACAGGCCGGGTCACGCGTTTTCATCGCATCCGTAGGGTTGCGGGCATCAGCGAAACGCTGTGGTTCACGAACAATCAAAGCCACCAGCGCATCGCCTCCGGATGAGTGGAGATCAAAACCAAGGAAGTAAGGGATGGCCATGACCAAACCCTAGAGTCCATCGTCGAGGGAGGAGGCTCCCGCTGCCCGTACCGCCATCTATCATTGAGATTAAAAACATGGAAATGATAGAGAAAATAATGTTTTGAGGGGGATGATGAGTGATAAATATATCATTAAAAATAATGAAATTCAATGGGAAATACCCGTTACAAAAAATGCAAGGTATGAACAATAACTTAACAAGTGATAAATGGAGACCATTAATTTATAAGTAATAAAATATTGATAAATAGATAAAAAATATAAGGAGATACATATTTATGAAATGTAGAGGAAACTAGTTGTAAAATTATAAAAAAAACCAATAATCATTTGTATCATGGTTGATTTTTTTTATTAGTCACATTAAAATTGCAATTCAAAACGATGAATATACGACATTGATAACCATGATTTAGATTGGATTTTGAATATTGAAACCATGAAATGAAATATAGTTTATGAAAATTGTAACATCCCAATCCGAAACACCAGGTCCGAGCCAAAATGTCACATAACCTCGTGTGCGCCTCCCCGTACGCAAGAGGTCGTTGACTAGTAGAGAGGGTCTATGTTCGATAATGGGAAGACTATACCCTCTATGTCATGTTGTAACGTCCCGGTTCTGGGTGCTGCCCAGAGGTGCATCGTGTCTGGTTGGTTACATGGCTTCAAGCGCATTTCTCCAAATGTCAGAGGATGCCGACTAGCAGCGAGTGTTTTGGGTGTGATAGTGAGAAAACTATGCCCTCATTGGCAGAGTAATACAGCGGAAAATAAACAGATGACCATAGCGAAAGCAATAATAACATGCAATAAGTAAACAACGGAAGATTGAAAAAAATAAACAACTAGAGCACATATATAAATGATGCATGATACATATGTCTAGGAAAACAGTCAAACATGTTACAATACTGAAATACAGTACTAAACCAAAGTACAAGGAAAACAAATAAACTCCAATAGCATCGCAAGCCTCAGCTTGGTTCCATGCTCTCCAGCACTACAGCAGTCAAGTACCTGATGTAGAAGAGCGTTTGCCCTTATCTATACCTACAACAATATAATTTGTTTGGGTTTAAAAGCATGACCCAAATAGGGTGTGAGACGAATCTCAGTAGGCAACCACCCAAAGATCTGTACCTAACAGTCATTGAATATATATGGCAGACAATAAGCAAAATGAAGCAGTAAACTAGGAAGTACTCAGAAGTAAACAATCTCACAGTTTCAATTGCATTCATTTTCATATATCAAGTAAGCAGTTGCTCGAAACAAGCAACCCTCTGAGAATTACTCACAACCTATCCCCTCTGGTTCAACCAAACAATTTCAAGTAACCCTCTGGGTAAGTTTTCACGGCATAACCCCTCTAGTTCAACTTATACAATGATATAACAACCTTCTCGGTAGCTTATACGGTCTAACCCTTTTGGTATCATGCAAACAAAGACTCTTTGAGGAAGCACTCATCGTCAATTCCCCCTATAGTCTTTTAACGATAACTACAGACACTCCGAGGAAGCACTCAACGTCAATTCCCCATGTGGTCTCGTAATGGTAACTATAGACATTCTGAGGGAGCACTCAACATCAATCCCCCCTATGGTCTCGCAGCGTGATAAAAAATTAATAGACACTCTGGGGAAGCCCTCAATGTCAATTCCCCCTATGATCTCACTACACCAGGTTCCCACAGCCCTGTGTAAAGCAATCGTGCACAAATGATGTTCAGTAGCCAAAGTAAACCTAAAAGTACTACTTGGCTAAATAGCTACAAGGCATACCACAACATTAGATAAAATCTCTTCATCCTAACAATACTAGACATGAAAAGCAAGTAGCCTAACATGCAAAGCTAGACCAAACGGTCAATATCAAAACAGGCATGAGCAACACATCCATAACATAAAAAATAACCCTATTCACAATCAAACAACCTCTACTCAGCCACACAAGGCATATTAGGCATTAACATGGCTAAAATCCCTAAACGTGCAATACTCCGTTCTAGGGTATTGGGCACTTTTGCACATAAAATTCAAAGACTAACTACAAAAAGGCACAAAACACCTACCTCGGTGTTGTACAATCGATATACTTTGGTGTTGGCCCTTGAATCGACCTAGAACGCGGTAGATATACAAAAACGTCCAAAATGTTTAACCAATGATATCTCACGAGAGAGGAGAAATCAAGAGATGATAATCTAGAAGAAGGAAGAACTCACTGATGCAATTCCAACGCAACCGACAGAGTTTGATTCGGAGAACGGATGGTGAGTCGGAGGCCCGAAGAAGATTCATCGGTATTCATTTCTCCTGGACGAGACAGACCTAGAAGAAGAGGTTTCTGTCGATTAGACGCGACCTCGACCCGACATAACAATTAAAAAGAAAAGTACATGGCGTGTTCTTTAAAAGTACATGGTGTGTACTTGCCTTAACCGACCTCCACTTTAGGTGGTCTCCAGGTCACCCCACATGGTCATGCACTCAGCCATTACACGACCAGTACACGGTCTCTTGCGGCAACTGGGTACACCGCTTGTACTTCAAAGTACACAGTGTGTACTCCAAAGTACACTGTGTGTACTCCTTAAATTTTCAGATTCTCCTCTTTTCCTTAAAAACACTATAAAAGAAAAAACCATACCTGAAATGAAGATCTAGGTTCTTACAAATGTCATTGAGAAGGATAATAAACAATAATAACAAGAGAAAGAATAAAATAGCAGAGTAAATGCGGAAACTAGAGATGACATACAAGGTTTATAAATAAGAGCTCCCAAAGTGGAAAGGTGACAAGAGTAATGGAATGAAGATGATAAATAAAATAATTACAGGTTCCTCTGGTGTCTGCCTTGGTCGGTTGTCCGCTCTAATTCCAAGCTCCACCTGCTCACTCATTCATTATAGGTCCCTTTCCCTTCACCAACTGTAACACCCCAACCCCAGTTACCCAGATTCGGTGTATTATTACATAACATTGGCATGATCACAAAAGATCAAGTCTCGAAAGACTGATTATTTTAGTAGTCTTGGGATCACTAGATACATTCATAAAGTTTACATTACATCATAAAGTGAAAAACTACAAAAATATAGTCTCCATAGTCCACACTCATATCCCCTTCAGACTATCCCTGCAGGTCAGTCATAAAATATTTCTTCACATCCTGGGAAAAATAAAACATATAAAGGGGTGAGCTCAGATGCTCAGTAAGGATAACAATATAGTGGAAGCTTTCATAAATAAGCATATACATTTGAGGCAATGTATAACTAAAACAAAAGCCTTTAAAACTTGAACTTCAGAATAATATGGAAAAGATAAAATGAAATAATGCCATTTATATATTCACATGGATATTCTACTAGTTGAATAATCTCATGAAATATCAATAACCACTTTCATAATGATAGAATGCATAATGCCAGACTATCATAACCACGTATCCAAAGCCTCGTGCCGAGACTACAAATAAGATTTTGTCAAGGCCTCATGCCAAGACACTAGTTTATCTCATGAGACCTACCGATGCATCGAGGAGCTATAGCGGGATACACCCGTCACTTACTAAGTCCAATGCATTCCTCATATGAAAAGTTTGAAACATAACATAAACATTTGTATTAAAACTAGCATACGAAATGTCAATACTTTATCCACAAACCATGAATGGTATAAAAATAGAACATCCACAGTCAAACATAACTCATTTGATACAATATGAAAGATTGTATCATATAGATTAACCTAAATCAAGAATAATGAAGGATATTGACATAGATGAAAATAATCATCAAAACTATTTGAGAAAAATATCACCCTTTTTCTTGAAATCATTTAAAAGTCACACTATTTGTCAAGATGCCATTTAAAATAGATTTTTGAATCAAAGTGTCTCATACCAATTTGAAACTTTGAAAATGAATTTTAATTTGAAAACATTAATGTTCATATAAATAAATCCTTAAAACCACTTTTAAAACATGGGCATTAATGAGTAAGATTTAGAATAATAAATCTTTAAAACATTTTAAAATGATATTTTAGTTAGAGTTCCTAACCAAAAGAGAGACACTTGAATAAAAATAATTGAGGTAATCAAAACTTTATAATATCATGAGAATAAAGGGATTCATGGTATACTATGTCAAAGTACATTATATACACCTTATAAAAGTGATTTGGTGTATACAACAAAGGAGTCTCAAATGGAATGTAAATTGAGATGAAATCTCTCATAAAGGCATTATCCTTAGGTTAAGGATAAATCAACGACATAATTATGTGTGAAAAATATAAATACACTCAATATGATTGGATATTTAGTGTAAAACAATCAAAGGACATTCACACATATTCTTGTAAAAACAACACCAATGAATTAGATGTTTAACTCAATAAATGGAGATTGAGTTAAAATTACTCTTATCAAGTTCATATCGATGACTTGAGAATTTATCAATGGGGTGATTATGTGTATCAAAAGTATATCCACAAAAAAGGGAGTGGAAATTATGACATAAGCAAATGAATAGTGATTCCACACATAATCTTGGAGTATAATAATCATTGAAGTATGCGTAAAGCCAAATAAGTGGAAATTTCAAATTCCCTTATCGATTTTGTAACTTAAGAAAAATACACCCATGAAAGGAGGATCATACAATGGTGATGTAGATATCCATAAATTAAAGTATATTACACAATGAATACAATCATGGGCAGTACACACACCACATGCAATAAATAAGTGGTGAACAATGAAAATCTCAAGAAATTAAAAGTGAGATAAGAAACCCATTACATTGTACTTTTTCCTTGGTCGACGGTAGGTTAACCTCCTGTATAATGGTAAAATAATTTTTATTTAATTATAAAAAAATAATTTACATTAATATGATATCATATATGATCTTTTAACATTAATTTGTTAATAATATATTAGTATTATCGTCGTTTTGGGTGTTAACGGATTCGTTTTCCTTTATATTATTTGTTATGTGAGACGTATTTGTTATGTATGGGATGTATCTTATTAATATCCAGAATGATATCATGTCTCTAAACATTATAAAATGAAATTTAGTCTTGAATGGATATGACGGGGAATAAATCTCATCGCGTTCGTGGAGACGGTAATCCGTACGTACGCACGAGCAACAATATCATTATTTTGATATTAAAATAATATATAATTGGATGGTATATCATATATAAAGAATAATTATCATGTTATATTTATTATTTACATGAATTACACATCATTATTATACCCATCCAAATAATAATATATTGAATAACAATTACACCACGATGTGGAGACGGTAAGCCGTACGTACGCACGTATGGTGACATGTCATTCAAAGGATTGATAGAATACTGAATATGGTTGTACAATATTTATAATAATATCACATTATATAGTATATACTGGATTTATTATTTTAGAATGGTAATAACAAAGAAAGAAGAAGTTGAAGAAGAAATGAACTTGAAAAAGGGTGGTGAAAACATTACCTCTTCTTCGGGTTCTTCCTTTTGATTTGATCAAAAGGGATCCTTAGGTTGGCTTTATGACCAAACTAAGGCCTTTAGGTTAAAGTGAGGGAAGTTTAGATAGTATTTGGGTAGGGTTTGGCCGAACCAAAAGGCTTTGAAAGTGTGAAGAATTGGTTATAAGTGGTGTCCTTTTATAAGGGGGAGGAGGGGCACCTTAGGAAAATCTAGAAATATTATTTTATAATAAATTCATATTCGGTTTCTAATGGCTCCAAAGTGGATTATTTAAAGGTTAAGGTAGGGATGGGTCTAACACCACTCAAAAAATATAATTTAGACAGGTTTGGGTCATTATATTAACCTTATCTTTTATTTTTAACTCTTAGTTAATTAATTTGACACTTACCATGTCACTTTGTATTTTTATATTATATAGTTAATAAACTTACTATATACCTCCAAGATACCCCCAAGTGGTCCATTAATGATACACCTATCATGATATAAGTCTCTTGGACGATCCTTAGATTTTTAGGAATTGAATATAAATTAATAATATAATATTTGTTTTAAAAACTCTTTTATGTCAATTTTGACACTATTGGGTATTTTGTTTTTGATAAATTTATAACAGCATTATTACTTCATAAAAAAATTATATAAACAATTCTAATATGTCATAGTAACCTAGAAAATTATTGTAATTTATAAAAAGTATCAAATTACATTTATTTGGGTATTTATAATATCAATTATCTTAATCTTTCATTAATACGGTAATTACTGCATCATCATTGTGTCATAAATAAATTAAATTATTTAATGTATAAAAATTATAAATAAAATACCATTATTTAGGAAATATTTTTATATTTCTAATTAATATTCATAGTTGAAAATATAACATATATAACCCTATGTAAAAATTGCTTTTCTAAAAGATATATACTTATGTCATTTTTGTATTTACATTAGCTTAATTAATATAAAGTGTCATTATCACTTACAAGTGGATCCATGGGGTCCCAAAATCGACCCAAAGATGCCCATGGTCGGACATGTATCAACCAATAGGGTTATAACATGTTTTAGTGTAAATTAATATTATTATAATATTATGTTTTTACCCTTATTTATTGGATTTACCCTTTAACCCTGGTAAATAAAATATTTACCGAAGTAATTATTCAAAATATCTAAAAATAAGAGTTACCTATTTACAAAATTTGGAAATTATGATTCCAAATATGGAGTCCATTTTTCCAAATTCAAAACACATAAGTGGTAGAAATTAATTTAAAATTAATTCCCGCTGTCAAAACAAAAAATGCGTTTTTAAGAGATAATAACCATCAAAAGATTGACACTTGTTTATGTTCGTTTTAAATGTGAAATTATGTCCAATGACCAAAATTGTATTAAATGGTAAAAATATATTCTAAATATACTTTAAAACCACTCAAATTCATAATTTATCAATATTAATTATTTCGATTAAAAATGTTGTTTTTAATAAAAATTTAGCAATTTTCACTATTCATCAAAATATGAAATTTATCCAAAAAGTACCAAAATTTCATCCTAGGATAATTTCGATATTACGAATAAAAAAATGAAGTTCATTTTGAAATATAAAATGTATAAAATTTTAAAAGGTGGGTAATACTATTCATGACGGCTAGTTTTATTAGTTGTGGTGTGTGTTAGAACTTGAAGTTGCGTACAACACATGCTACTATATTATTCAGCGAGAAGCGTACTATGGAAGCTTGGGGTGTTAAATTCTACCCTCCTTTAATAAATTGTGTCCTCTAAATTTTTGAAATTGGGCTTGGGAATATAATGGAAATCCCCACATTGGAAAAAGAGTCAATAAAACTATCACTTTAAAAGAAAGAAAGAGAAGTACAAAGGTCACCTGAGATAACCTATACTAGGATTACATGTAGAAAAACATGGATATGGATGATAAAATAAGTGTCAAGTTCTGTTGGAGAGGGATAGAAAACATGATTAGGAGAAAGTTAACAATAAGAAAACCACAAACTTGTGATGGGACAAAGGGTCATTAGTTTCCCAGTAGGAAAAGTAAACGGACAACATTTTTTTTAAGTTACATTACATAAAGATGAGGAATTCATTTCTGAGATTGAATAAGAACATAAACTGATATACTTAATTTTTAAATAAATTTCTACTACTAACTCATTTTTAAATGATGAGTATTCCAGAAGACTTGGTTACACTAGAAGAGCTACAATAAAATTCTTATAGAATCACATGATCCATGAAGAATAAACTATATATTTACCTTGTCTTTAGAGATTAATCAAAACCAAAATGGTTATTATAAGATATGATGATACCCCAAAAGGTTATTTCATTAGATAAAGAAACACTAATCACAATTTCTAAAATTAAACCAACAATACCCCAAAGTTAAATAAATAGAATTCAATAAAGAATTGTCCTTAAAATACTTTAATAAAAATCCAAAATAATATTGAAACTCAAAACTTAGAAGAATTTGGTTATGTAGTCTTCCACGTTAAATGGTATCTCCAAATGACATCAATTACTCTTAAAGTCACATACTTAAAAGTAATTAATCCAATCACATATTCTCTATTATAGGTTAATCATTTCCATAAATAACACAAATCACTATAAATCCACAATAAAAACATAGATAAAAATCCACCATTACTCCTCAAATGAAATCCCATACTATTCTATTTTCCTTGGGTATATAGTGTTCCCAACAAAGAGAACATCTTCCAAAATAAAATTTATCACTTAATCACCAAATCATTTTCCTATACTAAGGGTATTCATTTGATAAGACATAAAATCCCAAATCAAATTATTATTGATCAATAAAATCATTTAACTAAAAATAATAGTCACACTAACCAGGGACTTTACGTAGTCCAGTGGTAGGCGATAAATCCCAATCGCACTTTGGTTGTGGGTTCGATTCCCATAGCTTTGTCCGACGCGACAGGTTGTCACACGGTCTGTGTGTTGTCCTTTTTTAAAAACTATATTTTATAACATTACCAAAATGAGATAAATTCCTCAAAATAACCATAACATAATTTAACCACAAATGTTATCTCATACCTTGCATTTTCATCCCAAATTATAATAACTTGTAATTGCCTCAAACCCAATGATCATATAAAACCAAATGGTTATTTATAACTATATCCACAAGATAAAAGACAATTATTCCTCAAATATCATTCTCACATGGCAAACTGCAGGGTTACAAATACAAGAGAGAATTATTCCAAAGTAAACCCATCAATAAGGAGCACTAATACTTTTTAAACATTCCTCCAACCATTTATTTCCACAACTTCTTCTTTGACCAAGAAAATATCCTATAGAATAGGTCATTCACTCGGGTAATGGCCAAGTCCCCTACATTTATAGGAAATGACTGTAAATGGATTCTTGGGACCATTTTTATCTTCTTCCATAGTACTCTTCATTTTTCTTTGGCAATTCATCACTTTATGTCCTTACTTCTCGCACGTAAAGAATTTCTTTGTCCCATTTAGACACTTTCTTAGGTGTCTCATTCCACATTTCCTATATGATGGAAATTTAGGATTCCTTTCTCCATGGTCTCCACTGCTGGAGCTCTTATCATTCATCACCTTTCGCTTCTTTGTTCAGTCCAAGAATTGGTTAATATATATATTGTTGATCATATTTTTGGAAAATTGATTTGGCATGAAGATGATATCTTTTACACCTATCAACATTCCATTTTGTTTCTCATTGCCTCCACCGTTCCCACCTTGTACATCATTCTCAAAGTCACCATGACTTCCTTGGAATCTAGCCATTAACTAAAACCAGAAAGCATTGTGTGAGTAACAGTAGTCATAAAATCATTTAGAGAATATCATGTCACCATATTCTCAATTTGAAACACATTAGGATTAACCAAGGTCATTTACTCTCATCGTATATATAATACTTCAAATCAGTTTGTAAATAAAATGTAAATTATCCTAACCATATCCCTCGAGAGTGTCGTAACCAAGAGTGCAGTAAGACCCATTGTCGTGCACCAGTTCCCGTTCGAGTCTAGCTCAAAGTGGTGTTTTCGGGTTTTACCCCTAGTTACATTTGTGCCAGAGCCGCCTCTACCTGCTCATATCCAGACAGGGATGTATTGCTCAGAAAACTCACAAAATCTCTACAATACCAAAATTCTAGGAAGTTCTTCTATACTAATCCTCAAAGTCTATCTTAGGGATATGTGCTCTAATAAGAGTTTATCTAAATCTAGATCCCAAGGTTTGTACTAAACTTCCTCTGATACCAACTGTAACGCCCCGACCCCAGTTACCCAGAGTCAGTGCATTATTACATAACATTGTCATGATCACAAAATATCAAGTATTGAAAGGCCGATTAGTTTAGTAGTCATGGAATCACTAGATACATTCATAAGGTTTACATTACATCATAAAGTGAAAAACTACAATAATATAGTCTCCATAGTCCACACTCATATCCCCTTCAGACTATCCCTACAGGTCGGTCATAAAATATTTCTTCACATCCTGGGAAAAATAAAACATAGAAAGGGGTGAGCTCAGATGCTCATTAAGGATAACAATATAGTGGAAGCTTTCATAAATAAGCATATACATTTGAGGCAATGTATAACTAAAACAAAAGCCTTTAAAACTTGAACTTTAGAATAATATGGAAAAGATAAAATGAAATAATGTCATTTACATATTCACATGGATATTCTACTAGTTGAATAATCACATGCAATATCAATAACCACTTTCATAATGATGGAATGCATAATTCCAGACTATCATAACCACGTAGCCAAAGCCTCGTGCCGAGACTAAAAATAAGATTTTGTCAAGGCCTCGTGCCAAGACACTATTTTGTCTCATGAGACCTACCGATGCATCAAGGAGCTATAGCGGGCTCCACCCGTTACTTACTAAGTCCAATGCATTCCTCAAATTAAAAGTTTGAAACATAACATAAACATTCATATTAAAACTAGCATACAAAATGTCAATACTTTATCCACAAACCATGAATGGTATAAAAATAGCACATACACAGTCAAACATAACTCATTCGATACAATATGAAAGATTATATCGTATAGATTAACTTAAATCGAGAATAATGAAAGATATTGACATAGATGAAAATAATCATCAAAACTATTTGAGAAAAATATCACCCTTTTTCTTGAAATCATTTAAAAGTCACACTATTTGTCAAGAAGCCATTTAAAATAGATTTTTGAATCAAAGTGTCCCATACCAATTTGAAACTTTGAAAATGAATTTTAATTTGAAAACATTAATGTTCATATAAATAAATCCTTAAAACCACTTTTAAAACATGGACATTAATGAGTAAGATTTAGAATAATAAATCTTTAAAACATTTTAAAATGATATTTTAGTTAGAGTTCCTAACCAAAAGAGAGACACTTGAATACAAATAATTGAGGTAATAAAAACTTTATAATATCATGAAAATAAAGGGATTCATGGTATACTATGTCAAAGTACATTATATACACCTTATAAAAGTGATTTTGTGTATACAACAAAGGAGTCTCAAATGGAATGTAAATTGAGATGAAATCTCTCATAAAGGCAGTATCCTTAGGTTAAGGATAAATCAAAGACATAATTATGTGTAAAAAATATAAATACACTCAATATGATTGGATATTTAGTGTAAAACAATTAAATAACATTCACACATATTCTTGTAAAAACAACACCAATGAATTAGATGTTTAACTCAATAAATGGAGATTGAGTTAAAATTAATCTTATCAAGTTCATATCGATGACTTGAGAATTTATCAATGGGGTAATTATGTGTATCAAAAGTATATCCACAAAAAAGGGAGTGGAAATTATGACATAAGAAAATGAATAGTGATTCCACACATAATCTTGGAGTATAATAATCATTGAAGTATGCGTAAATCCAAATGAGTGGAAATTTCAAATTCCCTTATCGATTTTGTAACTTACGAAAAATACACCCATGAAAAGAGGATCATACAATGGTGATGTAGATATCAATAAATTAAAGTATATTACACAATGAATACAATAATGGGTAGTACACACACCACATGCAATAAATAAGTGGTGAATAATGGAAATCTCACGAAATTAAAAGTGAGATAAGAAACCATTACATTGTACTTTTTCCTTGGTCAACGGTAGGTTAACATCCTGTATAATGGTGAAATAATTTTTATTTAATTATAAAAAAATAATTTACATTAATATTATATCATATATGATCTTTTAGCATTTATTTGTTAATAATATATTAGTATTATCGTCGTTTTGGGTGTTAATGGATTCGTTTTCCTTTATATTATTTGTTATGAGAGCCGTATTTGTTATGTATGGGATGTATCTTATTCATATCCAGAATGATATCATGTCTCTAAAAATTATCAAATGAAATTTAGTCTTGAATGGATATGACGGGGAATGAATCTCATCACGTTTGTGGAGACGGTAATCCGTACGTACGCACGAACAACAATATCATTATTTTGATATTAAAATAATATATAATTGGATGGTATATCATATATAAAGAATAATTATCATGTTATATTTATTATTTAAATGAATTACACATCATTATTATACCCATCCAAATAATAATATATTTAATAACAATTACACCACGATGTGGAGATGGTAAGCCGTACGTACGCACGTATGGTGACATGTCATTCAAAGGATTGATAGAATACTGAATATGGTTGTAACATATTTATAATAATATCACAGTAAATAGTATATTATGGATTTATTATTTTAGAATGGTAATAACAAAGAAAGAAGAAGTTGAAGAAGAAATGAACTTGAAAAAGGGTGGTGAAAACATTACCTCTTCTTCGGGTTCTTCCTTTTGATTTGATCAAAAGGGATCCTTAGGTTGGCTTTATGATCAAACTAAGGCCTCTAGGTTGAAGTGAGGGAAGTTGATAGAGTATTTGGGTAGGGTTTGGCCAAAAAAAGGCTTTGAAAGTGTGAATAATTGGTTATAAGTGGTGTCCTTTTATAAGGGGGAGGAGGGCCACCTTAGGAAAATCTAGAAATATTATTTTATAATAAATTAATATTCGGTTTCTAATGGCTCCAAAGTGGATTATTTAAAGGTTAAGGTAGGTATGGGTCTAAAAACACTCAAAAAATATAATTTAGATAGGTTGGGGTCATTATATTAACCTTATCTTTTATTTTTAACTCTTAGTTAATTAGTTTGACACTTACCATGTCACTTTGTATTTTTATATTATATAGTTAATAAACTTACTATATACCTCCAAGAGACCCACAAGTGGTCCATTAATGATAAAACTAACATGATATAAGTCTCTTGGCCGAACCTTATATTTTTAGGAATTTAATATAAATTAATAATATAATATTTTTTTTAAAAACTCTTTTATGTCAATTTTGACACTATTGGGTATTTTGTTTTTGATAAATTCAAAACAACATTATTACTTCAAAAAAAATTTATATAAACAATCCTAATATGTCATAGTAACCTATAAAATTATTGGAATTTATAAAAATTCTCAAATTACATTTATTTGGGTATTTATAATATCAATTATCTTAATCTTTCATTAATATGGTAATTACTGCATCATCATTGTGTCATAAATAAATTAAATTATTTAATGTAAAAAATTATAAATAAATACCATTATGTAGGAAATATTTTTATCTTTCTAATTAATATTCATAGTTAAAAATATAACATATATAACTCTATGTAAAAATTGTTTTTCTAAAAGATATATGCTTATGTCATTTTTGTATTTACTTTAACTTAATTAGTATAAAGTGTCATTATCACTTACAAGTGGATGCATGGGGTCCCAAAATCGACCCAAATATGCCCATGGTCGGAGATTTATCAACCAATAGGGTTATAACACGTTTTAGGGCAAATTAATACTATTATATTATTATTTTTTACCCTTATTTACCGGATTTACCCTTTAACCATGGTAAATAAAATATTTACCGAAGTAATTATTCAAAATGTCTAAAAATAAGAGTTAAATATTTAAAAAATTTGGAAATTCTGATTCCAAATATGGAGTCCATTTTTCCAAATTCTAAACACAGAAGTGGCAGAAATTAATTTAAAATTAATTCCCGTTGTCAAAACAAAAAATGTGTTTTTAAGAGATAATAACTATCAAAAGATTGACACTTGTTTATGTCCGGTTTAAATGTGAAATTATGTACAATGATCAAAATTGTATTAAATGGTAAAAATATATTCTAAATATACTTTAAAACCACTCAAATTCATAATTTATCACTATTAATTATTTCGATTAAAAAAGTTGTTTTTAATAAAAATTTAGTAATTTTCACTATTCATCAAAATATGAAAGTTATCCGAAAAGTACCAAAATTTCACCCTAGGCTAATTTCAATATTACGAATCCAAAAATGAAGTCCATTTTGAAAGATAAAATGTATAAAATTTCAAAAAGTGGGTATTACTATTCATAACGGTTAGTTTTATTAGTTGTGGTGTGTGTTAGAACTTGAAGTTGCATACAACACACGCTATTGTATTATTCAGCGAGAAGCATACAATGGAAGCTTGGGGTGTTACACCAATTCTGTCAATAAATCTACAAGAATATCAAAATACCTGAGTAGGGTGTGAGTACAAGACTCAGCAAAATACCACCAACGTATCCTTAACCTAATGTTCTCAAGTATACAAATGTGTACCATGATAATAATAAATGTAGTAAGAACATAAACATATAATCCCAAAACTGAGTGGTAGTGCACTAACAAAGCCGCCAAAACCCTCGACCCTACTTGCTTCATCTCCATGCCGAAAGATAACTGAATGAGTCGTAAGAAGTTAACATGCCCTTGTACAGTGTCCTCACAGTGTCATGGAGATGATACCCGGTGTCATCTATCCCTAAAGTGGACAAAGTCACCCAAATCCTATAGACGAGATCAACTTGTGTACTCACATCAGCTAGGATATCTCGTGGTGAAAAGCACTTGGCATCAAGGCGTCCTTGAGCACTCCCTCAGCAAGACACCATAGCGTCCTCGTATCTCCACCCTGTGTTTTGACCCCTCGTCACTATTGTTGCAATCAAGCGTTCACCTCCACTAGGGAATAAATATGACACGACGGTCCACCTATCTCAAATACCACTAACAAACACAAGGCATGGTGATACATATACCGGGCAAGCACATAAGTAGGCATAGTATATCAACATGGGTATATATCACCATACACAACAACATGTGATAGTAATCAAATATGTATAAAAACTACACTTATATCACTCATGGGGTCACTATAGCTTCTATGGGTTACACACGGACATGCAATCATAATCCATCATGATCAATTTAAATGCCACAATTATAATCGTCAAAGCAACATTTGAAAACATGATCCCAAGAAGGTAAGGAACTTCCTACCTCGAATGGCGGAAAGACCTCTTTGCTATTTTATTATTTTGAAATGTGACACGTCAAAGTCTCAAGTTGTTGGTATGTCAGTGATCGAGGTTATCAAGAGTTTCCTAGAATGAAAAAATCTATTTTATTTCAAAATGAAATAAAATATTACATGCGATGTTACTTTATCTTTCTTTAATAATCTTTAGATTATCGTTTTATGTCAACGTATGCAATCACAATAATTAAACCCCACAAATAATTATAAATCTTGTTCAATAATTATATCCCAAAATTAATTTGAGAAAAGATATGGTATTCCGCATAATTATTCTTATATATATATATATATATATGTTTATATAAAACCTTTGATAAAACTATTATCGTTTATATAAAACTTTACATTTATGTAATGATAAATTCTTCAATAACTACTATTTGATAATTTCAAGTAATTATAATTTTTTTAATCCACGTAATTATAGTATGTTAATTTCAATAAATTATTTTCCGGTCAAAATATTTTAGATAATTTGTGTATTTAACCCTTATAATTTACTTCTGGATTATTTTGATAAATTTATGTTTATCAGTTTATTTTTAAAATAAAACACATAATTTTCATGATTTGAGAAGATAGAAAAGGATTAAAATAAATAAATAAAAATAACAATAAAAACAAGAAGAAACCTAAATGTTGGGATGTAATTCACAAGAGGATACAAGACGATGGGGGTGGCTACAGTGCTTGAAACAGGACAAGAGACCCATATTGGATCAACGGAGTTCACCAGTCATGAGAAAAAGAGTTTTAGGATAGTCTGATCTTCATAGAATCCCCAAAAATCAGAATCCAATCGACTCATATGCAACCCTCGTCGCGTTTCAAGAAGCGTAGCTTCAATACCCCATTTAATGATCTGTTTCAACTTGAAATTTATTACGGAAGGTTTTAATTCATCTGATTAATGAGTTTATGATTTTAGAACATAAAAAACGGATGATTTCCAAGCTTCTGGTTTCTTGAGGTGTAAAAAATGGTGGGTTCTACATTGAAGATGATTACAAAAATAAAAAAACAAAAATTTCAATTATTTTAATTAATATAATCAACTAATTATTTAAAATAAATATTAAATAATATCAAATGTTCGTTGCGTATAAAATTTATACCCTATTAAGGTAAAAACCTTGTTTCGGACCCAATGGTGGAATCATATTTCTCATAGGACACACCATTTGAGAGATATTAATGATTTAGTATTTAAAAAACAGAATAAATAATTAATTAAAATAAAAAAGTTATTTTTTTTGCGAGCGAGGCGTTCAAACTCCCGATGCTGACAAATGTTATACCCTTCCTAGGGTAAAAAACACATCCCAGACCCATCAGTGTTCTCATATTCCTCATTCAATGCTCTGTTTTAGAGTTATTCAATTATTTTGAATAAATTTCTCATGCTTAAAATAATATATTTAATATATTTTTTTCTGTCTTCGCTAAGACTTCACAGTCCTCCGAAACTCATATTTACTAAGTGTTTAACTCAAGAAATATTTAATTTACTATTATAGAGTATTAATTTAGTGTTTTACCCTTCCATGATGTGTTTAACTAAAAATGAAACTTTTTTCTGATAAACTATTTTCACCATTTAACATATAATGATTTATCAAGAGGTATTTTATAATTACTGTAAAAAACAAGAAGTTACAATTATCCCCCTCTAACAACTTCTCTTCCTTGAGAAGTAACTCTAGTGGTCTTTCTCAAACAACTCAGGCCACTGAGCTCAAACATCAGACTAATTATCCCACGTCTCTTCCTGGATCTGTCCACGCTACCACTAAATTCGAACTAGTGGTACCATTTTTTTAGTCCTTTATCACTTTGATTTGTAATCCACATGGACAGACATCATAAGGTGCAATGGTTTCCAACTCAACATCCATGAAATCTACAATATGTATAGGACTGGGCATCATGTACCTTTGAAGTTGAGAAACATGGAACATATTATGCATACCTTGATAGTGAGAAGGGAAATCCAAATGATACACCATTACTCTTATCCACAGAGTGTGTCCCTCATTGGTCTCTCACTAAAAGAATCACTGAATACCACTCTCTCATATTCTAGGGTTTCATGTCATCATTCAATGACATATTAGAGGAAGGTAAGTTAGAGAAACATAACTCTATTGGTAAGTCAAGTCTAGTCATAACTCACATATATAAGGAAAATAAAAGTATCAAATAGGGAAGATGATCAAAAGGACATGATCTAGATCATACCTCATACAATAACAAGTTCTTTATCACCATAAATTGGTCCTAGATCCATTTTATAGACATGTATTGCCTTAGATCCTTGATCATATCCATGATTTTCCTGAGTCATCGTTGTCTGGTGAGTCTGTATCCCCTTCTGGGGTTCTCCACTTGACCTTTTCCCCCTGATCGTGTTGGTCTCCCTCTCCTAGCTGATACTCTGGTACAAAAATGCTGGAGGTGTCTTATCCTGCCTCATTGTCAGCACCAGCTTTGGGGTGTCATTCACACCGGACTATAGTGTTTAAACTTCCCATAGTTAAAACACTAAGGGTCACCTCTATAAGTGACTTAAGAGATAGAGATCTCCTACACTTGCATGCCACTACTCTACTGCATGTTCCTAGGCTTCCTCTTTCTTTGATCAGAAGAGTTGTTCACAATAGTAGTGGAAGATCCACCTACATGACTAGTGAAAGGCAGTAAAATGCTAGTTGTTCTTCCATCCTTAAGAATCCCCTCAATGGTTAGGTCCTCCCTCAGAACCTCTGGGTATGAATCTAGGTCGAAACTCCGGACCTACTATCTAAGGTCAGGTCGAAGACCAATTTCAAACTTCCTGGACTTTTGTGCCTCATTACCATCCAGAAGTGGTGCAAAATGGAGGAGCACGGTAAAATGTGTAGAGTATGCTAATACTATCATGGAACCCTGAGGGAGATCCATGAACTCCTGTGCTCGATTGATCTTCAACATGTTAATGAAAAAATCATTGAAAAACAGGGTCTTGAAAGACTCCTAGGTGAGACCCTCACATCGCCCAACCTATCCCATAACTCCCCACCAACGCCTAGCAGGTCCTTGTAGCATGAAGGATTCCAGCTTCACCTTAATTTCCGATGGAATATCCACGAGGTCAAAGATTCCCTCTATGATATCCACCCAATCCTTAGCATCCTATGGTCCACTGGTGCCCTAGAAGGCTGGAGGATGTTGGAACTGGAAATCCATCGCATAGTCAACCATGGACATTGGTGGTGGATGATAAGGGACCATTGCTTGAACCACTAGAGTTTGTGCAAGGATGTTCCCAGGAGTATCTTGCTCAGCTGGAGGTCCCACCAAACATCTACATAGAGACATCTTCTATACAAAAAAGAGGATTAGGAACACAAAATTTCATAAAAAGTCTAAGGGATCAAACAATGTTTTTCTTTAAACCAGTATATGGGATCAAACATGGTTTTCCTAGGAGTCTACCCTTATCCCAAGGTATACCCCTCCCAGCACTAACCCTTGTTCCCATCCATGCACATTATTCATAGTCATCATATATATACTAACAGAAAATGTTCATAACTCAATTGATTAATGCCAACAAATATATATCATGAAAAAAACTATCCCGAAAAAATAGCACATATCAAGACATTTAATTAAGGAAATACTATGCAGTACTATAATAGGTATATATATGGCATGTGAACCTATGTGCCTAGTCATGATGCACGAACATACTTGAAATTTTATAAATCACATATAATATCATGTTCCTCACCCAAGGTGAATAAATAATAACAACATAACATAAATTCCCACTTTATGGAAACTTGGAGGTTCATTATGTAGTGCTGGATAGACACTAACATAGTTACCTTGCCCAAGTCCCACTATCCTAACTCCTATCTAACCTGTACCAACCTAATACAAGGCGAAGAAACAATTTAGTGTAAAACTAATTTTTATACCATTTTGTAACATCCCAACCCGAACCACCGGGTCTGAGCCAAAATGCCACGTAACCACATGCACGCCTCCCCATATGTAAGAGGTTGCCAACTAGCAGCGAGGATCTATGTTCGATAATGGGGAGACTATACCCTCTATGTCATGTCATCAAGAAGGATAATAAATAAAAATAACAAGAGAAAGAATAAAATAATATAGTAAATGTAGAAACTAGAGATGACATACAAGGTTTATAAATAAGAGCTCCCAAAGTGGAAAGATGAAAAGAGTAACGAAATGAATATGATAAATAAAATAACTACAGGGTCCTCCAGTATCTACCTTGGTTGGATGCTCACTCTAGTTCCAAGCTCCACCTGCTCACCCATTCATCACAAGACCTTTTCCCTTCACCAAGTCTCTCAGGAAATCTACAAGCGCATCGAAATTCCCAAGTAGGGTGTGAGTAAAAGACTCAGTAGAACACCACCAATGTGTCCTTAACCTAATGTTATCAAATATAAAAATGTGTACCATGATAATAATAAATACAAGAAGTACATAAACATACAATACCCAAACCGAGCGGTAGTGTTCTAACCAAGCTTCCACAACCCCCGATCGTACCAACATCAGCTTCATGCCAGGAGATAATTGAATGAGTCATAAGAAGTTAACATTACCTTGTATGTCATACTCATGGTGTCATGGAGATGATACTTGATGTCATCTATCCCTCAAGTGGACAAAGTCACCACGATCCTCTAGATGAGATCAACTTGTGTACTCACATCGTGTTAGAGTTGGTGTCCTAGAACCAACTATTTTTACATTGATTACATAGATATTTAATGTATTTATATATTAAACATCTTATTACATATTGTTCATTGTTATTAATGATTATGATGTAATAATGTCCAAGTGTATTTGTTGCATTGATAAGGTCATGGAAGTTTCCCGCTATGACGAGAACCTTGAAATTCTATAACAATATTCTTGAATATAGTTCTGTGGTTGGATGACATAATATGATGGGAAACATAGCATACAAAATGTCAGGTATGATTACTCATAAGAATATGATACTTCCTCTCATGAAGTTCGCACTTGGTAATCTCCAAGACAAGAGATTATTAGAACAAACCCGCCAGTAGGAATTCTGCATGTTTTGGTGTCATCAGATATTCTTATATGCGAGCATGTGTAATGATATTTAGAATTTATGATTATCATTAATACGTGTCACGACTCTCACACTTTGATTTACTGATGAAAACTATCACATAGACAGTTGGAGGGAAGTATGGTACATTGGGTGCATCACGAGTGACATATTATTATGGATATGTCAAGGAAAGATTTTTCCCTTCCATTTATGGAAGTTTATATCTATTCACTTTGATAGAAATAGAACTGTCGTGTGAAATTCCATGACCATGGTGTAACAAAGGGTTTATTTTAGGTAGTCAAAGAACGACATATCAAGAAAAAAGGTTGATGACACTATCATGAAACCTATTTGATGAGATATTGAGACAAAGGGATTATATTACACAATGAGTGATTATATGTGGATGTCGTTGTTATGACTTTAAGTTCTCTCTATTGGGTGCCTTGACCCATTGCTAGATAGTACTCTTGGACTTTAGATAATCCCACCTAATGCCAACAATAAATAATCCTTGAGGGTCACACACTAAGTGTTTTTGGTGGTCTCGGTTAAATTCTATTTGAATTTAATTAATGGAATAAATATTTTTCTCAAGATAGTGGAATAATTTTATTCAAGTTAAAATGATTTCATAAATTAAATAAATATTTATTCACTGGATTGTGGGTAAAATATATATATTTATTTTATTGAACATTTAATAAATATTTATTTACTAGTTTGTAAATAAAATATTTATTTAAGAGAATAAATTATTTATTTATTTGGGTGTTCAATAAATGGAAGTGGAGTTCAAGCGGACCAAGGTCGGTCTGGTAGTAAAATAATTATTTTCAAGATGATAAATAATTATTTAACTAGTTAAAACAAGTTAAAATAATAATAACGCAACTATTTTGTGATGCAGAATTTTATTTATAATTATGTTTTGCACAAGTTGGTGCACCATAAATAATGGTGCGGTATTATTATTAAAAGAATGATTTTTCTCTAAGGTTATGAATGTATTTAATTGATGTTATGCAATTAAATATTGTAACTAAATCCCCATGTCGATAAATAGACATGTACGCCTATTGTTCCATGTACCAAACTGCATGCCCGGTGAATTGAGAATTGTTGAGCTAAATAATTTATCTTTAGAATCCTCTTACCACCCCTCTCAAGAATAAGAATCATTCTTCAAGGATGAAGAACAAGTGATCAAGAACGACCAGAAAAAACACTCGCTTCTTCATGCTAGAACCCAGAGAACAAGTGGTGTCGATCAAAGTCCATTAGAGCACTTGTGGATCACCGCTATGGGGATTCTAGTTTGGATCCTCACAAGCACAACAAGATAATCCAGAAGGGTTATTCTAGATGATCAACATCACCAATAAAGAAAGTACTGAAGATCCATGTATTCTTTTCTTAATGAAATTAATTAAATTAATTATAAACATGATGTTCAAGATCCTCTCTAAATGTTTCGGGCCTCTTCCTTCTTTATCTAAATCTTTGCTTGTCACACCCCTACGTTTTAATTTATTTTTATTTTGTTATTTAAAGGATTTGGTTAACCTCGTTATGGTGTGGGTTGAGCACAGGTAATTTTTTTTTGGCGTTTAATGTTTTTAGTGGGTTTCAAACCCGTGCATGATCACCACACGGTTAGTGGTAGCCACGCAGCCGGCCCAGGTGTCATGCAATTGATCATTATTTTACTACTATTATTGTTATTTTTTAAGAAAAATGATTAAAATTATTATTAAAATTGTTATTAAAATTAAAATTATTATTATTATAATGATAAAATGAAAAAAATACCCAAACCTTAATCTACCTGACTGCCCCCACTTTTCCCTGTTCCGCGTCACGGGCCACACCCCCCTTCCCCGATCGCGTTGCGCGAGCCCCCCTGCCTTCTCCCCTCAACCCACCCCAGCCAGCCTCCTGCTCGCACCCCGACTCCGCTGTCCCAACCTCCGCACCACCGTCCCGACACCCTCACCTTTCCGTGCTCGCACTCCGTCCACCCGCAGACTGTGGCTCCGGCCTCCGGCCACCCGCGACCTACCGCTCTAGCCTCCGGCCACCCACGGTCCATTGCTCTGGCTTTGACCAGACACCACTCTGGCCCGACACCACTCCGGCCAGCCACCTCCTTGCCGGAGCTCCATCCTCTCTATGCCTGCACCCTGCCATGCCCGCACCCTGCCGCACCCACACTCCAGCCACCGACTCCTTTTCCAGCTAGCAGCGGCAAACCCAAACCCCTGCACACACTGTTTTTTGGCGACCCACTGCCTCGTACCATCCAATAACCTTTCCTTCAGTAAATTCCTTAGTTTTGAGGGTTTCTATTAATTTATAGAAACCTTATAGCCTTGTTCAATAAATGGTGTGTTTTGAAAGTTGTTTCGGGTGTGTAGATTGGTCCACAGGGGATTGTTTTACCCTCCGTCAAAGTTCAGTCGCGTCTGCGCTCAACCATTAGGTAGGAGAATCCATTTTTCCCTTTCCTATTAATCCCATTTAATTCTTGAGTGTTTTAATTAAATATTTAATGTGATTTTCACTTTCCCAATATATTTAGTTATTCTGCTATAGTATTTCAAATCTATTTGATTTTGTCAAAAAAATGTTTTGAAGTATTTTCCCTGATTATATTTTTATGTGTTTGTGGACATTGTGTTCTTTTGATGTCAAAAGTTGTATTAGTAGTGTATCAAACATGACATGCACCTTTATGACACTCTTTAATAGACCATCATGGTGTTTTATTTTTGGTTTGTGCAATTTTTTTGAGCTGTTTATGAAATTGCTTATAAGCTATTTGACTGGATTATAAAATTTCTAATAAATTGGTTGGGTTGATTATATAATTTTTTATAAGTTGTTGTGTCTGTTTACATAATTGTTGATGAGTTTTTTGGTATATTTCACTAGTTTCTTGTTTTTCAGAAATAGGGGAATTTGGAGATATTTTGGTCAAATGTACTTTTGGCTTGGCGTGTTTGGTTTGACAATGTTGTATCTTGGAAATTATGTTAAAAATGTATTAAAAAGGGGTTTATAGATTTAAGGGGGATTGTTTTGTGTTCTCCTAATGTCGAAAATTGTTGGTTTTGATTTGAAGAAAAATTGAGTCCTTGTGGAAATGGTTTAGAAATGTCACTTTGGTTGTTGTTGAGCCATTGGATGTTGGAACATCCATGGGCGCACTAGGTGCACACATGGATGTTCCCTCAAATGAAGATGAAACCTTCAAAATAATGTTTTTTTTAAACTTTGGTTTTTTAAATAGATTTTTTTCCCAAATAAGGTTTGGTTCTTTATGTGGATTTTATGAAATGTTTTAAATTTAATCTCAAAGGGTGTGCCCATTCGGATTTTAGTGTGTGTTTCAATGAATGCTATGCTCAAGGGGTCATTTGGAAGTTTCAAAAGATTGTGCGTTTTTCATTTAGAGTCTAAAATGTTTTACAAAAAATGCATCAAATATTTTGGACTTAAAGGCCTGTTTGGGTCTTCCAACTTATGGGTTAAGTTGTGTTAACTATTAGAATGGTTTGTGTTTGGAAATTTTGTATGCCTGATTGAAATTTTAAATTTCCTTAGAAAAATGATTTCGACATGGATGTGACGTGATGGACCATTCGACACTTTCAGCTTTAGTGTAATGTTTGTGTTGAGTCTTTAAAATGACGATGTTTTGATTACTGTATGCCCATTTAACAACTTTAGTATTTTGAAAAAGGTTTCAAATGGTTTAATGATTTTCATGGCATGATGGCTCGGTTGGAACTTTGTTAATGTGATATGATTGGATATGTATATGAGGTGCTACTGTCTAGTGTAAACCTTTATGGGTGAACGTATAGGAAGCGTCCGTGTTTGGGGAAGGCAAGTGCGGTGAGATGAGTCATACGTGCGAGGGTCTTCCTATCTACAAAATATTATTGTAGCCACCATGGATTCCTAAGAATTTTTTAGATGATCAAGTGATGGTTTCTGACCAACCTCGATTAGAGGGGTTGGTACCCCCTGGATTTGTTGTTAGGTCAGACATGCTTTTCCACTGGATTGGTCAGTTTGGGGTGGCCAGTTAGTTATAGACTTAGGATCTTCACCATACTCCGGTAGGTGGTTCCGAAACCGAGTATGTCCAGGGGTCTTCTAGGGATGTTTAGGATCACCAATGGTTACTGGATTATTTACATTTCTTGTTTATGTTCCATTTCACTAGTTGATTTTTAGTTAGCACTTTTTACTTGTTTTACTCTAGACCAACTTTGGTATATTCTGTTTTGGATTTTTATTTATAAAATGACAAATGATTTTGGAAATTGTATGTAGCGTGTGTTGGGTTTTTAAGTGGGAAAACATGTTTCTTATTTTTAAAATGTGAAAACCCTACTTTTATATTTGTATTTCAAACTTGTGTTATTGGACTGTTTTGGGAAAGGGAATACTTGGATTCCATGGTTATATTCAGCATCCCTACTGAGCATCTTGGTGCTCACACCTATAATATTATTTCATTTATAGGTTTAGTTCTTTTTCTGGTTCCTGATTTAGCTTCTCAGTGTTGGAACAGGCTTGAGTCTAAGTTGGGTGGTGACCTAGAAGGTCACAAGGAGGTATGTTTAGTTTTAGTTTTTTCCACTGCTAGAGTTTAGTTTTATTTTTCTTCTTCTTATTATTTATTTATTTATCTTTATGGGCCAAATCATTCCCAATGATTAAATTTTGATTCCTGACATTGGTTGCCAGCCTGTGGGGATCGGGAACGCCCTTCGGGCCATGCCGTAGACCAGCTCGGGTGACCGGTTCAGGGTCGACCCAGGTTGGTTCATGAAAAAATGGTATCAGAGGAGACCTTTGTTATTTAGGGTGTCTAGTAGATGGAGATTTGGAATGTCAGGACTCGAGAGGTAGGTACGGAAATGACGTCATGAACCCTCACCCGTTCCGAACCTCAAGTCGCTAGGGGTAGTCCTAGAATTGTTTCCTCGTTTCGTTCTGGTTTATTTTAGATTGATGGATGACAACAGAGGCAATCCGATGTTACATCATGATTTCACATGGAGTAGTGACCCATGTGGAGTCCGAGTACATGGCTTAAGTTCCTCCAACTTGTTGATGCTTACTTGGGGCATGTCCCACTACCATGTCGCCAGGTTAAGCGTAACTACTAGTCCTTCAGTCTGGTAGTTTGATGCAAGTTGAGTGTTTTCTTGGTTCTGATTAGTGTAAGTGCACTTTTTGAAAATGAAAAAGGGTTTTTGAAATGAGAATGATTTATTTTAAATGGCTTTAAATTTGTGAAATGGATTTTTAAAACTAAAAGATCTTGGTCTAAAAATCCAGTGTTTTCTTGGAACTGGTAGAGGTATGGTTTTGGTGCAACCTCGAGTACTATTTATGAACATTTTCACATGCGAGGGAATGCATGGGAAGTGAATGTTGTTGCGTATGGTTGAAAGTGGATGAAGACATGTGCAACTATTCATGAGATTACTAGGGTGTGCATTTGGAATTAAAGGCTTGACCTTGTTTTTCTAAATTGATTTTAAAAAGGAAAAATGATTTTTGGAAATTGAATTTGGTTTGAAAAGTGGACTTAGTACTTGGAAAGTGGCCTTGAGAGAAAATGGTTTTTAACTCTAAAATGAAAAGTAGTTTTTTTAAAAAAGGGAATTTTTGGGTTGTGTTTATATTTGGTTGGTTTTTGAACTGGCTGTTTTTGGGATGATAGTGCTTTCAATGATGTTTCTTTGGATTGAAATTGGTTATGGATTTGTGTTTTATATGTTGTTTAGAAAATGGAACCCAGAAAGGTCCCCAAGGTTTTTGACAAGTCATGCCCAGTTTTTGGTCCTTCTTGGACAGTGCCTATCCTTCACGTTGATCGGGGCCCATTAGAGGCAACAGAGTGGCTTGAAGATTTCGAAAACGTCTTCAGGGTATTGGGAACTCCTAATATTTTTAGAGTTTATGCCATTTTGGGTTTTTTCAAAGGTCCAGCTCTTGATGAATGGGAGTTGGTTTCCCCACCATTATTTCAAGTTGGGATGATGTGGGATGTCTTGAAATCCATCTTCATCTGATGGTTTATACTTGAAGAGGTGAATATGAAGATAAGGGAAGAGCTAATGCATATTCAACAAGGCCAACAGATGGTGAAAGCATATGTTGACCATTTCAAGGAACTTGCGTCCTTTTCTTTGAAGTTAGCGTCAAAGGATTTGATGATGACTTCTCTCTTCATCGGGGGTCTTCTCCCAGAGATCAAGGAGCAGGTCCTTATTTCTAAGGACCATTGTTTCAAGAAGTTTGTGGATGAGGCATTCCTAACTGAATTGGTCTTCAGAGCAGAGATGGTTGGAAATCCAACGTATCTAGTTGCTCGTCAAGGTTCCCCATCTAGCGAGCAGGGTGTGCCAAAGGGACCTATTCTTAAAGAGTCCTCTGTAGTGGTTTTGGCTTCCAGTTCGTAAGAATGTTCAGTAGTGTGCCACCAGTGTGGCTGGTTCGGGCACGTGAATCCATCATGTCGCATCCCTCCAAAGGCGTGTCATCATTGCAGCTGTCTGGGTCACTTAGAGAAGTTTTCATGAAGAATCACTTGAAGAAGACACTGTGATTGGAGGAATTATAGTGCCTGCCTGTGAGGCAGGAGATGCTTCAGCCATCAAATCCCCAACCACGGGTCTTTTGGTGAAGCTCATGCGCAGTCAGGAGTTGGCGGGGGTGTGGAGCCTCAGTTCAGGTTTTGTGTTCTGTGTTGGCGGTGGAACATTTAAAGTCTTTTCATTCTTGTTTATATACTGTTGAAATTTCAACATTGTTATAGGTCCATTATTTCATCGTGAAGTTATAATGTACATATTCTATTTTAATCCAAATAGTTTTGTTTTTCTGATCATGGTTTTCTAAATCGTGCACTTTTCTTAAGTGTGTTTGGCCCCTCTTTGGGTTGATCATGGTTTAGCAGTGTTCGTTTGGAGATGTAAGTTCCTGTGAAGGAGTTAAGGCATGTAGTTATACTAGGGTTTACTACTGGGATCATGTTATTCTCAAATGTTTTTCTCTAGTGTTTTGGGTTTTTGGTATGGGTCGAGAGTTCCAAGTTTCAACTGAGATGTTGTTCGATCATTCTATAGAAGTTAGTTTGGATTGGTTCGGAGTTCCCGCATCA
The DNA here is from genome assembly GCA_963277665.1 of Viscum album. Classification (NCBI taxonomy): domain Eukaryota; kingdom Viridiplantae; phylum Streptophyta; class Magnoliopsida; order Santalales; family Viscaceae; genus Viscum; species Viscum album. Next base: position 1,508,559,298 of record OY728147.1, on the reverse strand, counting down.
CCACCTTACTAAGGTGGCATGTTTGAGTGTTAAATTTCTTCCCTAGTTGAGTTCTTGTGGTGGGGAGAACCCCTTTGTGTTCTCCCCTCAACCTCAGGCTTTAGTTTTCTCATGAATCGGTCTGGTGTGACCTGTGTAGAGTAAGGTCATCTCGAGATTCTCAGTATTCTTCGGTTCTTCTGGTTTTGTTCGAGCATGGACTTAATTCTTGATCAACATACGACTTTGTGACTTTATGGGGGCATAAAGTGTCTATGGTGGGGAGAATTGTCACACCCCTATGTTTTAATTTATTTTTATTTTGTTATTTCAGGGCTTTCGTTAATCTCGTTGAGGTGTGAGTTGAGCTCTGGTAAAAAATTATTGATGTTTAATGTTTTTAGTGGGTTTCGAACCCGTGTGCAGTCACTGCATGGTTGGCGGTAGCCACATAGCTGGCCTAGGTGTCATTAAATTTCTCATTATTTTATTACTATTATTGTTATTTTTTTAAGAAAAATGATTAAAATTAAAATTAAAATTAAAATTAAAATTATTATTATTATTATTATAATGATAAATGAAAAAAACAAAAAACCTAATCTACCCCCCTTTTCCCTGTTCTGTGTCGTGGACCACACCTCCTTCCCCAATCGCATTGTGCGAGCCCCCCCTCCTACCTTCTCCCCTCACCACACCTCGACCAGCCCCTCGCTCGCTCCCTGGCCTCCGCACCGCTATCCCGGCACCCGCACCCTACTACGCTCGCACTCTGGCCTCCCACAGACCACCGCTCCGGCCTCCCGCGGACCGTCGCTCTGGCCTCCGGCCACCCATGGCTCATTGCTCCAGATCTGGCCAGACACCGCTCCGACTAGCTGCCTCCTTGTCAGAGCTTCGTCCTCTCCGTGCCCACACCCTGCTGTGCCCACACCCTACCGTGCCGGCACTCTGGCCACTGACTCCTTTTCTGGCCAGCAGTGACAAACCCAAGCCCCTGCACATGCTTTTTTCTAGCGACCCATTTCCCTCCCCCATTAAAAACCCCTACATTCGGTAAATTCCTCAGTTTTGAGGGTTTCCATTAATTTATCAAAACCTTATAGCTTCAGTCACTAACTGGTGAGTTTTGCTAGTTGTTTTGGGTGTGCAGATTGGTTTACAGGGGATTGTTTTACCCTCCATCGAAGTTCCTTCACGTCCGCGCTCAACCTTGAGGTAGGCGAATCCATTTTTTTCATTTATTATTAATCCCATTTAATTCTTGAGTGTTTAATTAAATCTTTAATGTGATTTTCACTTTCCCAATATATTTAGTTATTCTGCTATAGTATTTCCAAGCTATTTGATCCTGTCAATTTTTTTAAAGTATTTTCCCTGATTATATTTTTACATATTTGTGTACATTATGTTCTTTTGATGTCAAAAGTTGTATTAGTAGTGTATGAAATATAACACAAACCTTTGTGATACTCTTCAATGGACCGTCATGGTGTTTTCTTTTTGGTTTGTGTAATTTGTTTGAGCTGTTTATGAAATATTTTATAAACTATTTGACTGGATTATAAAATTTCTAATAAATTGGTTGGGTTGATTATATAATTTTTTATAAGTTTTATTTTCTGTTTACATAATTGTTGATGACTTGTTTGGTATGTTTCACTAGTTTCTTCATTTCTGGAAATAAGGGATTTTGGAGATATTTTGGTCAAATGTACTTTTGGATTAGCGTGTTTGGTTTGACAACATTTTATCTTGGAAATTGTGTTAAAAATGTTTTAAAAAGGGGTTTATGGATTTAAGGGGGATTGTTTTGTGTTCTCCTAATGTTGGAAATTGTTGGTTTTGATTTCAAGGAAAATTGAGTCCTTGTGGAAATGGTTTAGAAATCTCACTTTGTTTGTTATTGAGCCATTGGATGTTGGTACATCCATGGGTGCACTAGGTCCACACATGGATGTGCCCTCAAATGAAGATGGAACCTTCAAAATAATGTTTTCTTAAAACTTTGATTTTTTAAATAGATTTTGTTTCCTAAATAAGGTTTGGTTGTTTATGTGGATTTTATGAAAGGTTTGAAATGTAGTCTCAAAGGGTGTGCCCGTTCAACATTTAGTGTGTGTTTTGATGAATGTTATGCTCAAGGGCCTGTTTGGCCATTTCAAAAGATTGTGCATTTTTCATTTAGAGTCTGAAACGTTTTACTAAAAATGCATTGGAGATTTTGGACTTAAAGGCTAGTTTTGCTCTTCTAACTTATGGGTGAATTTGTGTTAACTGTTAGAATGGTTTTTGTTTGGAAATTGTGTGCACCTGGTTGAAATTTTAAATGTTTTTAGAAAATTTATTTTGACATAGATGTGATGTGATGACCCGTTTGAAAATTTTAGATTTAGTGTAATGTTTGTGTTGATTCTTTGAAATGACGACGTTTTGATTACTGTATGCCCATTTAACAACTTTAGTATTTTGAAAAAGGTTTCAAATGGTTTTAATGATTTGCATGGAATGATGGCCCGATTGGAACTTTGTTAATGTGAGATGATTGGATGTGTATATGAGGCTCTCCTGTCTAGTGTAACCCTTTATAGATGAACATATAGGAAGCGTCCATGTTTGGGGAAGACAAGTGCGGCCAAATGAGTCATGCGTGTGAGGGATTTCTTACCTACATAGTATTATTGTAGCCACCATGGGTTCCTAAGAATCTTCTAGATGATCGAGTGATGGTTGCTGACCAACCCCAATTATACGGGTTGGTACCCCTGGATTTGTTGTTAGTCAATGCAGGTTTTTCTATTGGATTGGTCAGTTTAGGGTGACTAGTTGGTTATAGACTTAGTAGATTCACCATATTCCTACTGGGGGTTTTGAAACTGAGTACATCCAGGGGTCTTCTAGGGATGTTTAGGATCACCCATGGTTACTGGATTATTTACATTGCTTGTTTACTTTTCATTTCACTAGTTTATTTTCATTTAGCACTTTTTACTTGTTTTACTCTATCCCAACTTTGGTATATTCTGTTTTGGATTTTTATTTATAAAATTCAAAATTATTTTGGAAATTTTATGTAGCATGTGTTGGGTTTTTAAGTGGAAAAAACATGTTGCTTATTTTTAAAATGTGTAAACTGTACTTTTATATTTGTATTTCAAACTTGTGTTATTGGACTGTTTTAGGAAAGGGAATACTTGGATTCTGTGGTTATATTGGGCATCCCTACTGAGCATTTCTGTGCTCACTCCTATCATATTCTTTTAATTGCAGGTTCAATTCTTATTCAGGTTACTGGTTCAACTACTCAGTGTTCTTAGTGTTGGAGTAGGCTTGAGTCTGAGTTGGGTGCTGACCTAGAAGGTCATAAGGAGGTTTGTTCTATTTTATTTTCTTTTCCACTGCTAGAGTTCAATTTTATTTTTATGCTTATTCTTGTTTATTTATTTATCTTTATGAGCCAAATCGTTCCTAGTGATTAAATTTTGATGCCCGACACTGGTTGCCAGCCCGTGGGGATCGGGAATGCCCTTCGGGCCATGCCGCAGACCATCTCGGGTGACCAGTTCAGGGTCGACCTAGGTTGGTTCTTGACATTGATTCTATTTTGTGAGACTGGTGTTCACTATTGTATTGATCCTAGAATAATCATTGATCGTGGTAAAAATTAAAGTTGTTTTCCATCCCAACCATGCTTCCACTACGCCCAGAACCTTCAAGTGGTATCATAGGGGTTACATCATAGTTTATAATTATTTAAATATTTCGTCGATGATTTACACATTTAATAATTTAGTTGTTTCTATTCAAGTTAATTGTTTTGAAAATCTGAATATTGAGTTCTGTTCCTCCTCTTTAATTTCTCATTCACCTTACAAAAATGATATTTTATTTTAATTTTGATTAAAATAAAATAGAGGATCTCATATTGAGGTACCAAAGGTTCCTAGTCATACCACACCAGAACACATGACATGTATTCAGTAGTACACGTTGTGTAGTCATGCTTCAATGCACTGGGTATGGTCCGCCAAACCAAGTCGTGTCATTATAGTTTTTCTAAGTCTTAATGACTCCATTTGTTGACTAGGAATAGGTGGCACACAGTTTCTGGATCACATGCCATGTGGCCTACTGGATACGGCGTGTAGTCCCATCAGGTTAGGGTTTGATCGTGTACCCCGTACACAGCTTGCTCGGCTGGAGACTATGTAATGCGGATGTAACATCCCGGTTCCAGAAGTCTCCCAGAGGCGCCCCATACCCAGTTGGTCACATGGCCTCAAGCGCATTTCTCCGAATGCCAGAGGCTGCCGACTAGCAGCAAGGGCCTTGGGTGTGATAGTGCTGAAACTATGCCCTCATTAGTAGAGTAACACAGAGGAAACAAAACAGATATATAATAGTGAAAGCATTAATAATACCATACAACTGTAAACAGTGGAAGAATAAAAGAAATAACCAGTTGAAGCACATATATAAATGATGCATGATACATATGTCTATAAAAATAGCCAAACAAGTCACAATGCTAAAAGATAGTATTAAAGCAAAGTATAAAGGAAAGAAATAAATAGATCCGTAGCATCGCAAGCCTAAGATTGGTCCCATGCTCTCCACCTCCAAAGTAGTCAAGTACCTGAAGCAGAAGGGCGCTTACCCTTATCTATACCTGCAATAATATAATCTGTTTGGGCCCAAAAGCATGGCCCAAAAAGGGTGTGAGACTAAATCCCTATAGGCAACCACTAAGATATTTTTTCCTAACAGTCAGTGAATATATATGGCAGAAAATAAACAAAAGAAGTAGTAAACAAAGAAGTACTCAATAGTAAACAATTCCATAGTTTCAAAGCATTCAGTTTCACATAGCAAGTAAATAGATAATCACAAATAGGTAACCCTCTGGGATGTACTCACAGCCTAATCCCCTCTAGTCCTACCTAGAAACCACAAGAAGCCCTATGGTAAGTACACACATTCTAACCCCTCTAGTTCAACTTTAGTATATACTCTCTAGGGAAGCACTCGTCATTAATTCCACCTATAGTCTCGTACCAGTAACTAAAAGGAACTATGGGGAAGAACTTATGTCACATTCCCCTTGTGTCCCGCGTTGAGGAACTACAAACACTCTGAGGAAGCACTTACATTAATTCCCCCTATTTTCTCGCATCATAAAAGTAAAAACAGACACTCTAGAGAAGCCCTTACGTCCATTCTCCCTATGGTCTACTACACTAGGTTCTCACGACCCTATGTATGTCAAACGAGAACAGCAAAGCAATATGGCTAGATTAAACCTCAAAAACTACTTGGATAACAGTCTACAACATAACAGCATGTCAGATAAACAAACACTCCATCCTACAGTACTAGGCATGGTGAAAAACAAGGCAGCCTAACAAGCTAAGTAGGACCAAATGGTCATAAAAAAACATGCATGGGAAAACACTTCCAAAGCATAACAATTTACCCCCTTCACATTCAATTAACCTCTATTCCAGCATAAAATCATAACAGATAATTAATAGGGATAAAACAATAAATGTGCAATACCCCATTCAAGGGTATTGGGAAATTTTTCACATATATCTCAAATACTTTCTATATAAAGGCACAAACCACCTACCTCAGCATCAGGAGATCAATATAATTGAGTCTCAGGCTTTGAATCACCTTAGAACATCGTAGATCTACAAAAAAGTCTAAAACGTTTAACCCACAATATCTCACAAGAGAGAAGGAATTGGAAGAAGGCGTTCAAAAAGAAGAGAGAACTCATCGATGTGTTTCCATCACAACTGACGGAGTTCGATTCGGAGAACGGACGCTCGATCGAGGGCTCGATGAAGATCTACGCCGTACGGACGTTCTCATACGAACTAGGTCGAGAAGAAGACTGTTCTGTCTATCATATGTGACCCAGGTACATTTAATAAAAAAAATAAAGTACACAGAGTGTACTTTATAAGTACACGACATGTACTTTAGAAGTACAAGACATGTACTTTCCTTCACTGGCCCCCATATTAGGCGGTCCCCAGGTCACCACACATGGCCGTGTGCATGGCCATGACACAACCAGCACTCAGCTACCTGTGGTAACTGAGTACACGACGTGTACTTATAAAGTACACAACAAGTACTTAAGAAATTTCTAGAAAAATCACCTTTTTCCTCAAAAACACCAGCAAAACGAAAATATACCTGAAGAGAAGATCCAGGTTCTTACAAACTTCCCCCATTAAAGAAATTCATTCCTGGATTTCCTTATATAGGCAGCGTAGAAGAAGAATCCTTGAAAAGCACCGACCACTGTGATCATTCATCAGCCTCCCTCTCCCAGGTCTCATCTTGTACTTGCCCGTGCTGCCATAGCACTCGTACTAGAGGAACAGACTGTCCATAGAGAACCTTCATACTACGATCAACAATCCAGATAGGATGATCCTAAAATGAGGTGTCCACCTCTAACTCAACCTCTTCGGGTTGAATAACATGAGATGAGTCTGATAAAAAATGTCAAAGTTGAGAAACATGAAAGACATCGTGCATAGACCGGTACCTCTGAGGTAACTGCAGCCAATAGGAAACTAGCCTGACTCTCTCCAAAACCTCAAATGGCCCGATGTACCTTGAAGAAAGCTTAACCTATCTCCTAATCCTCTTGTTCCCCAACCTCAATGTGACACGCAGGAAAAACTAATCCCCGAACTTGAACTCTAGAGGTCATCTCTGCTGATCAACATAAGACTTCTGTCGAGACTGTGTAGTAGACATCCTCTTCTGAATCAACTCTATATTCTCTGTAGTATCCTAGACAAGATGAGGTCCAAACATAGCTACCTCTCCTGCCACCATCCAACATAAGGGTGATTGGCATGGCCTACCGTACAAAGCCTCATAAGGTTCCATCTGAATAGTTTCTTGAAAACTATTATTGTTGGAAAACTCCACAAGAGGTATGTGATTCTCCCAGGAACCTCCAAAATCAAGGATTCATGCTCGCAACATATCCTCAAGCACCTGAATCATACGCTTAGACTAGCCATCTGTCTGGGGATGGTAAGGTATACTCAAAAGTACCTATGTACCTAAAGCCTTCTGTAGTTCCGCCAGACCCGAGAAGTAAAACAGGCATCCCTGTCTGAAACAATGGAGTGTGGAACTCCATATAGATGTACTATCTCACAGATGTAAAACTGTCCCACATCATCAACAATGAAGGTCTCCTTGATCATTAGGAAGTGAGAAACCTTCATGAGTCTGTCAATGACAACCCATACAACATCATTTCCTCAAGGCGACCTCGGTAAACCTGTCATGAAATCCATCATGACATCATTCCACTTCCACCCGGGAATGGGTAACTGCTGCAAAAGCCCTTCTGGTTGCTGATGCTCCATCTTCACCTGCTGGCAGGTGGAACACCTCATGATGAAACTAGTAACATCTCTCTTTATACCTGGACACCTATACTGACAGTTTAGATCATGATACATCTTGGGGACACTAGGATGAACTACCCAAACTGAGGAATGAAAGTCCCACATCAACTCCTCGCGCATGTCTGCTGACACACATACGCTCCCCTGGAAATGAAAGATCTCATCCTCACCTATGGTCCATCTAGGAATAGGGTCTTCTCCTGACATGCTCTCCCGTAGGACTAGGACTTCAGAATCTGATAACTGCCTCATTCGCACTCGGTCAAGAAGAGTAGAGGTAACAACTATAGAAGAAAGAAACGTCTAACCCTGTCTGTCATGCACCTCTATATGCATCTCAAAGAACAGAGCCATAAGCTGCCACTCACTATTGGCCTCCTGAACTGCCTGTATCTAATTCATCCTGGTTAGCGCATCAGCCACAGCGTTGCCTTTCCTAGGCGTGTAGGAAAGCTCAAAGTCAAAAGACTGAAGGTACTCAACCCACCTTCGCTGTCTTAAATTCAGGTCACGCTGAGTGAAGATATACTTGAGACTTTTTTGGTCAGTGAAAACCACAAAATTCTCTCCCAGAAGATAATGTCTCCAATAGTGTAAGGCATGAACAACTGCAGCCAGCTTGAGATCATGAATCAGGTAGTTCCTATCATGTGGCCTTAACTACCAAGACCCGTACGCAATGACCCCCTCTCCCTACATTACCACAGATCCCAGCCCAATACCTAATGCATCATAGTATACAATATAGATTTTTCCCAACTCTAGAAATACTAGTATCGGTGCTGATGTCAACCTCCCTTTTAGCTTCTAAAAGGATGACTCATAAGAATCTGTCCCCAAGAACTTCACACTGTTCTTAGTCAGGTCCGTCAGTGGCGCTGCTAAGCATGAAAAGTCCTGTATAAAATGTATGTAGTATCCATCCATCCCTAGAAAAATTTGTACCTCAAAATATTCTTTGAATGATCCCAGGAAACTAAAAATCTCACTTTCTCTGGGTCTACTGATACTCCTGTATCTGAGATAACATGACCCAAGAAGTGAATTTGGTCCATCAAAAAGTGGCATTTCGAGAGCTTAAAATATAACTGATGCTCTCTCAGTGTACTCAAAATGATTTCAATATGTGTGGCATGGTTGGGTCAAGTGTGAGAGTATACCAAGATATCATCCATGAAGACTACCATAAAAGAATCCAAGTACGGATGGAACACTCAGTTCATCAGTGCCATAAAAATTACAGGTGCATTCGTGAGACCAAATGGCATAACCACATACTCGTATAGACCATACCTGCTCTAAAAGGCTGTAAGAGGTACATTTTATGGTCTAACGTGCAACTGATGATAACTGGATCACAAGTAAATCTTTGAGAACACCTAGGCTTCTTAAAGCTGTTCAAAGAGGTCATCAATCCTTGGAAAAGGATATCAGTTCTTGACCGTCAACTGGTTTAGCTTCTGATAATCCACGCAAAGCTTGAGGGTACCATCTTCCTTCTTCGCAGAAAGGACATGAAAACCCCAAGAAGAAGTACTGGGTTGGATGAAACCCTTTTCCTGCAACTCCTCCAACTGCTTCTTGAGCCCCAAAAACTCTGGTGTAGCCATCCTATAAGGAGGAATGGACACCGGTGCTGATCCTAGTGCGAGATCAATAGAAAAGTATACATCACGCTCTGAAGGAAAACCTGAAAAGTCCTTTGGAAAGATGTCCCTAAAATGATCCACCAGTGGAGGAAAGTCCATCTGTGAAGTCCCCTAGTCATCCAGATAAAGACTAACAATCTGGGCTATAACTCCTCCCAACCCATGATGCCCGGGTCCCACTCTGCTCACTTGGACATCCCATTCTCCCTTATGAAGAAATGATCTACCCTATGTTGATGTGAAACTCACCCTACGGTAATAGAAATTGATAACTACTTGGAAGGGAACTAGCCAGTACATTCTGAGAATGACATCATAGCCTATCATCTTTAGGATATAAAGGTCCTATAAGATGTGACACCCACCAACCACAAGAGGACACTCCTTGCACTACCGTACACTAGCGGTTCTAGTCCCCAACAAATTGTCTAGCATCAAGACATTAGTAGAAGAAAAGATATTGGGCACAAGTCTCTCCACAATAGCAACAACTATAAAGCTATGGGAAGATCCGGTATCGAAAAGAGCAGAAGATAAAACTGAGGAAACAAGAATTGTACCTTGAAATGTAGAGGGTACATGATCCTGCTCCTGCTGGGTTTGATTCACTACAAATATCCAACCTACATCATGGCCCTGTGACCCTGCCTGACCACTCTGAGCTTATCCACCCTAATATCGCTGAAAGCCTAGCAACTAAATACCACGACCGCGACCTCCACCTCGGCCAGAACGGTTGAAAGAACTCCAGTTCCCTGACTGATGAGAAATTGGGGGCACTGCTTCTATATGAGGATTCGTATAAAAAACCCTATCACTAGCTGCTAGTGAGAAGATCTGAAATAAATGATGAAGATGACCCATCTTATCGCAATATCGGCACTCCACTGGGTCTCTCAAGTAATGTGGCCTCATATGCCCGCTCTTCCCGCACTGGTAGCATACCACCTAGCTACCAGAAGAAGTGTCTTGCCTCCTTGGATCACCACATGAAGACCCCCCGTGGCACTTACTACTGTCAACAAGAGGGATACTAACTCTAGATGTCAAACCACCCTGACTCACAACTCCATAATCCCTAAAATTTCACTCTGTGATCAACACTTAGTTGACTATAGAAGTGATGGAAGTCAACCTGAAGATGTTCACCTGCGATCGGATGTCATGCCTCAGACCATCCTCAAACTTCCTTGCTAGGAATAAATAATCACCTCCTAGAATAGGAGTGAAGTTCTGCAGCTCAGTGAAGCGAGAAGAACACTTCATAACGGAAAGAGTACCCTGCTCCAGACTCATGAACTCTTGGGCTCGATTGGCCCTCAAAGTCTCTGGGTAAAAGTATCCGTATAAGGTATGATGGAACTCATCTCAAGCCATAACCTGCTGGCATCCGGCCTGTGAGATCAAATCCCACCATCTCTTGGAGAAATCCCGAAGCATATATATAGCAAGCTTGACCCTCCTCTCTTGAGGAATCCCCAAATGCTCAAAGATAGAAATCATGGATTCTAACCATTACTCTGTAGCCTGAGGTCCTCCTTCCCCTGTGAAGGTGGGAGGATGCTTCTACTTGAAAACTCACGTCAGCTCTTCCATAGACAGGGAAGAATGCTGTACTTCACGGAAGGTTTGCATGAACCTCATAAAGCCCTCTCGGAACTATGCATCAACACCTGTGTCCAGAATGACGGCTGGTGCCAAGACTGGCACAACTGGAGGATCTGCTAGAAGTCCCTGATCAGCTATGTTCGGTGTTTGATCACTGCCTTGCAACTAGATTATAACCAAAGGACATCTTGGTGGCATGAATCTGTAAGGTCAAACACACACCTTAGATAAAGATTATCAAGGACTAAAAACTGGAAGGGTAAGAAGGGAACAGGAGAAAGAAAGCATTCAAGTTTTACAAAACATGGATACATGGTGTGTATACTTAACTACACGACATGTTCCCTTAAGCCTTTCACATGGGCATGTACTTCTACCAAAACTGGTTGTGTAACACCCCAAACACATGACGTGTTTTCCTAACACATGGCATGTACTTGAATCTTCTTCCCCTGCCCGAATCCATCTACATGACTAAGCTACATGGTTATCCTAGAACAAGACTACACGGTGTGTTTGTGCCAGACACGACATGTACTAGACGAGCTTCACCAACCCATGTTGTTAGTGACACGACCGGATACACATCTCACACTACACGGTGTGTTTCTAGATGGACACGATGTGTACTAAAGGATTTCCATCGATCCGTGTGGTTAGTTACATGACCAAATTCCAGGGATTACACTACATGACATGTTTAAGACTGACACGACGTGTATTGCTTAAGTGTTTATCCACTCGTTTCATTATCCACATGGGCAGACACAGGATATAAACACACGACATGTATGTTCGGTACACGGTGTGTTCCATAAAGGTTTTTCTCCAACCCCATGTCTCTGCCCACATAGCTAGCAAGAGAGTCAGAGACTACATGGTGTGTACATAGAGTACACATCGTTTACTTAAGAAAAATAGTTTCTTCCTGAACAGAATAACACATGGTGTATATTCAAAACTAGAAGGCGTGTATTCTGGGTTTTTCTAGACATTAAGCCTAAAAAACTACTCCGGAAGCCCAATAAACACTGAAACAAACATTAAAGTGCCAAATTCTGATCCTTGAGGGCCCATACTGCCCGCGAATCGAATCTTGGCATCTATTACAAGTCATATACAAGAAAAACAGGGAAATGATCCACCAAATTCCAATCCATGAGGGCTCATAACACCTCAAGAACCAAATTTTGTAATTAATTCAAACAAAACCTTAAACAAATCAATACCCTATTAAACAACATGTACTTTATCAAGGAATCTATTACAATAACATGCATGTCTAGCACAACATCTATCACAATAACATGAAATCGCTAATGCACCCTAAATGGCATGGAAAGAATGCATGACATGTGATTCCTAGAAAGTTCCTATATTATGAATGAGATGGTATACCCTCATATCATCAGGTTTCAATAGAAATAGAACCTCAATATTATCAACAATAACAACACAAAGCATGTGAATCACCTGACAGTGAAATCAAATCAACCGTAAAATTGCGAAACTAGAAAATTGCAATAAATGAGGTAAATTGGATTTTCCCTGTACATGAGTTAGATACTCCTAGACACAACTTATTACTAAGTACCTATTTCCATCATATCACTGACTATAGGTTCCAAACAGTAATTCAAGAAGAAAATAATTCCCTCTGATACCACTTTGTAACATCCCAGTTCCAGAATCCACCCAGAGGTACCCCGTACCCGGTTGTTCACATGGCCTCAAGTGTATTTCCCTGAATTCCAAAGGCTGATGACTAGAAGTGAGGGCCTTAGGTGTGATAGTGTGGAAGATATGCCCTCATTGTAAGATTAACACAATGAAAAAAATAGATATACAGTAGAGGAAGCATTAAAAATACCATACAATAGTAAACAATGGAAGACTAAAAGAAATAACCAGCCGGAGCACATATATAAATGATGCATGATACATATGTCTAAGAAAATATCCAAACAAGTCAGAATGATGAAAGACATTACTAAACCAAAGTACAAAGGAAATAAATAAATAGCTTCGTATCATTGCAAGCCTAAGCTTGGTCCCATGCTCTCCAGCTCCAAAGAAATCAAGTATGTGAAGTAGAATAGGGATTTCCCTTATCTATATCTGCAACAATATAATCTGTTTGGGCCCAAAAGCATGACCCAAATAGGGTGTGAGACTTTTAAGGGTTGGTGTTCTGAGAACCAACTGTTTTGTACTTTGATTACATGAATGTTAACTTATTATATATTGTTCATTGTTCTGCATGATTATAATATAATAATGTCCTGGAATATTTGTTGCATTGATAAGGTCATGGCAGATCGTCGTTATGATGAGAACCTTGAAATGATAAAACAATATTCTTAAATAAATTTCTACGGTTGGATTACATACTATGAAAGGATACATAGTATATATACCTTCATGTGTGAGTACTCGTAAGAAGACGAAACTCTCTCTCATGGAGTTCGCACTTGGTAATCTCCAAGATGGGAGATTATGAGAACATACCCGCCAGTAGCAATTCCGAATGTCTTGGTGTCATTGGAAATTTCTATCTATGTGTGTGTGTAATGTTCCTTAGACTAGAATATTATCATTAACTCATGTCATGACTCGCACACTTAGATTTACTGACGAAAACCGTCACGCAGACAGTTGGCGGGAAGTAGGGTACGTTGGGTGCGTCACGAGTGACATGTTGTTAATGGATAAGTTGAGGAATGATCTGTACCTTCCATTTATGGAAGTTTATGTCTCGACCCTTTGATTGAAATAGAACTGTCTCATTAAATTTTATAGACATGGTGTAAATGATGAGTTTATTTCAGGTAGTCAAAGAATGAAGAATAGAGCATATAGGTTTATGACACTACCATGAAACCTGCTTGATGAGATATTGAGACAAAGGGATTAAATTACACAGTAAGCGTTCATATGAGGTAATACGTCAATGCAGTGTTAACTTCTCTCTCTTGGGTGCCTTGACCCGTTGCTAGATAGTAATCTTGGACTTTAGGCAAGCTCGCCTAATGCCAACGAGAAAGAGGCCTAGAGGGTCACACACTAAGTGTATTCAAGTATCTCAAGTAGAATAAAGATTATTCCCATACATGCTTTAATAATTATTCAAGGAATACTAAATCATTTTAATGATGGAGGAAAAAGGAAATGAAAAATAAGATATACATGCCATGTATTAAAGATTACACGCCATGTAGTTTTTAATGGAAAACAAGTACACGTCGTGTATTAATAATTACACACCATGTAGTTTTCTTTATGGAAAGGAAATGAATAAATGAAAACAAGATATACGTGCTGTGTACATTTAATGTACACACCGTGTAGTTTTCAATGAAAAACAAGTACACACCATGTATTTATTAATACATGCCATGTAGTTTTTCCAGTCAGGATTTTGAGGATATAATATTGTTTTAAATGATATTTATTATAATCAGCGTGGGTGCATGTCAAGAAATTAATTATTCGACATGGGGGTTTGAAATAAGAGTCAATGAAATAAATAAAATGCATAACACGTTGATTTATTTTCATAACTATACAACCTCAAACCTGATTATAAATATCCTCACAACCCCAACTCTTTTCCTAACACAAGAGAATAATTGTGTATAAAAACTCTGGAGAATTATTTCAAGGTAGAAAGAATCTCTTCCTACAAGAACGCTCTCAAGACCGAGAGAGATCCTCTTCCAATGGATCAAGACAATCCAAGGAGGACAATGCAAGAAAAGGTTTCTCCACGCTAGCACCCAGAGACTCCTTTGGTGACGTCCCAAGATACGAGGTACACATGTGGATCACCACTAGAGGAATTATTCACTTGGCTTCTGCGACGCAATGAAAAATCACATGAGAACGTGATAAAGAACATAAACGAAGAAAGAACACCCAAAAGGTATTTCTTTTAAATTGATTAAATTAATTATAATCAACCTATAATGATCCTACTTTGTGGTTTTGAGACTTTCCTTTTCTTTGTCCATTTCTGTGATTCGATCCATGGAGACTAGAATTTATCATCGTATTGATCCCAGATTGATCATTGTTAATGACAAAAATCTAAGTGGGCACATCCACCCACACGCTTCCACTACGCCCGAAACCTTCAAATGGTATCAGAGCGTGGTTACAATGTTGATTATAATTATTTAATTTTCTTTGATAATTTACGCATTTATATTTGATTCAATTCAAAATAAATCGTTCTATAAATCTGAATAAATGAGATCTGTTCTTCCTCCTTCATTTCTCGATTCACATAATAGAAATGGACTTTTAATTTTAATTTTGTTTAAAATAAAAACAAGGAACTCATCCGTAGGAGCTGCTCTTTCTATCTGTACAAAAAGGGAATACACGACGTGTAATTAAAACTACTCGCCGTGTACTTAGGTTCAACGAATCAGTACTGGTCTGCCAAACCATGCCATGTGAATTGAGTATGCCTATATATTTAATTACCCCGTGTTGACCGGAAATGAATGGTGCGTGGAAAACAGGAATAAACGGTGTTTATGTTGGAGCAACACGCCGTGTAGTCTGATCCGGCCCAAGTGATACCGTGTACAAAGGAGAAGACGCGTACCACGTACATGGGATCACTAGTACAGTTACCCCGTAACAATGAAGTACACGCCGTGTATGATTTATCTATACGCCGTGTACTCCAAAATTTACAAAGTAGAGAAAACACACCAAAGCCCCTGGCATGTACTTTGGATAAAGGGTGAAAGGAAATACACGCCGTGTAAATATAAACTACACGCCGTGTAATTTCCAGAAATTTCACTAGGTTTCCTCCAAAAGTAAAAAGACCTGTACAAGGGATATGGATGAGAAGAATCTCAAGGAAATTCAGAAAGGAATTTAAGATAAAGAATTGATTAATTATAAGATCATAATTAATTGAATTCAAGTGTGACTTATCTTGAATAATAGAACGATTAAAAGAATTTGAATTCTAAATATGCGTAAATGTAGTTGCATGCTATGGATGATCATGATCTAGACCAAAGACCCTTTGTATGTGTGTATGGTTTCATTTAAATTTGTTGGCCTGTGAGACTTATTCCAATAAAATGTAAGGCCTGTGTGCCCATGGTTTCTTTAATGTAAACCCATGTAATGAAGGATCTCCCAAGCCAGAGGAGATGGTTCCAAAACCCGAAGCTGAGGAGAAACCAACCCAAGAAGATACAAAGGTGGATATGTGGGAGCTGTAAAACATGAACCATCAGTTCAAGGTGTTCTTACCTAGGTCAGGGTTATCTTATCAAACCACTAGATAAGCTAACAAATAGAAGCTCATGATCATGCCGTCTTATTTTATTTCTGTCTAATTGTATGGTTTATTTATTATGTATGTGTTATCATGATCACATAATTAATAAAATGAACAAGCATGAAAAGATGGAATAAAATAAAACCAGACTATGCGTAAACATTATTGGAACATGGTTAATCACTTCAGAAATCATCACTTAATATTAACAAGCATGTGATAATGAGAAACTACGCATAAAGGAATGAAATACCTCAAAACCATATTAAGTCATACCAAGCCTTCCGTTACTTGATTAAGGAAAAGACTCAATAAAACTATGTGTTTGACCAACCCTTGTTGGGACACTTACTTTTATAAAGGAAGCCCTTATTAAAGGTTTTGGTTTGACTTAACCATATTACATCAAGAGAAGTAGACCTTTCTAGACTTGATATTATATTGGAGGCAAGAGTTAAGGAATTCCAAGTCAGGATTTTAGGATTGGGGAGTCCACTCAACATATCAAGTAACTGTAAGCTCACAGTTGTCAAAGACCTGCCTACCTAAATACCTTAAAATAGCTTGACCAACCCTTGTTGGGGTTATGCAAAGGGGAATATGGATCCTTGCCACTAGAATGTCAAAGCAACTGGACATTCTGAGTTCAATGGTGAGGGCCATTGGGACTTGATAAAATAGTGGGAGACTTAATAAAATTTATTATTTCTCATAAAATGTAATCAAGAAAGTACTGATAAATCTGATCTTTTAATTCGTAGAATCAAAATGACAAACACATCAACCACATTTTCTCTACGATCAATTCTAGATAAAGACAACATCCTCACCAGCAGTAACTTTCAGGAATGGTTTAGGTGCCTTCGGGTTATCCTACGCCATGAACGAAAGTTTTACATGTTGGAGTCCTCACTTCCTGATTCCCCTACCCCAGGGTTGAGTGTTGAAGATTTCCTAGTCTATGATCAACATTTGAACGATGCACTTGAAGTTCAATGTTTGATGCTATCATCAATGTCTAGTGAGCTCATGAAATCTCATGAAGACATGGATTCCTATATCATGCTCGAGAAACTCAGTGGTCTATACCAGGAGAGAGAAAGACAAGAAAGGTTTGAGATCTCCAAGGCTCTATTTCTGAGCAAGCTTAGAGAGGGTGCCCCAGTCGGGCCTCATGTAGTCAAGCTCATTGGCTACATTGAGTGCTTGAAGGTTCTAGGGTTTAAACTCCCTGAATAACTGGGTACCGATCTCATTCTTGCATCACTCCCCAAGAGCTTCTCAAATTTTTTTATGAACTTTAACATGAACAACATTGAGAAGTCTCTGTCTGATCTTCTTATCCTCATTCGCCAAGTGGACAATGACATGAAGCGTGAAAAGCCTTCTGTTCTCATGGTGAATAAAAGGAAAGGGAAGGCGAAGAGCTTTAAGACCAAAGCATCTTCAAGGCCTTCCAAGAAAAGGAAGATCAAAGGGGAGGCAAGGGAACATGATGGTGTTTGTTTCACATGTGGAAAGAAGGGCCACTGGAAGAAAAACTGCACCCAGCCAAGGAAGCAAGGGGAAGCTTTAGGTGCGTTTGTCATCGAATGCAATCTATCTGTTTCTACAAATTGGGTATTAGATACAGCTTGTGGTGATCGCATATGTATCCAAATACATGAACCAAGTAGATTCAAGAAGATTGACCGAGGGGAGGTAGATCTACGAGCAGCCAACAGATCCAAACTTGCTGCTGTAGCTATCGGGGACTACCACCTCACATTGCCAACTGTAATGATCTTGGTGTTAAAAGGTTGTTATTATGCGCCTTCTGTAACCAAAAACATTATTTCAGTATCCATATTAGATACTTATGGATTCATCTTCAATTTTGGAAGTAGATGTTGCTACTTTTATGAAGATAGCATTTGTTTTGGTAGGGCACATTTATATAACGGCCTTTATGCGTTAGACTACACAAACCAAGTAATGGAAATTGATGACAAAGTAAATTCACATGACTCATACCACACCCAACTATGGCATCATCGTCTAGGTTATGTCAATGAGAAACATTTGACAAAATTACATCAAGATGGGTATTTAGATTCTTTCAAACTAAAACCACTTGGTGTATGTCATGCGTGTCTACAAGGAAAAATGAACAAAGCCCCATTTAGTGGGAAAGGTGAAAGAGATAAAGAGATTCTAGAATTAGCTCACAGAGATGTGTGTGTGGACCATTTCCAATTGAAGCAAGGGGTGAGTTCTCGTACTTCATAACTTTTACTGATGATTTTAGTAGATATGGATATATCTACTTAATGAGGTATAAGTCAGATTCTTTTGATCGGTTCAAAGAATACAAGAATGAAGTAGAGAACCATCTTGGTAAGAATATTAAGAAACTCTGCTCAGATAGAGGAGGAGAATATCTTAATTAGGACTTCATTGATTTCTTACGGGAGTTTGGGATTCTTTCTCAACTCACTCCTCCTTACACACCTCAGTGGAATGGTGTAAGTGAAAGGAGGAACCGCACCCTGTTGGACATGGTGAGATCAATGATGAGTCATGCGAGTCTTCCATTATCCTTTTGGGGATATGCATTACAAACAACATCATACATACTAAACCAAGTACCAACTAAATCGATAAATGGTATTCCATAAGAGTTATGGAGTGGACGCAAAGCCATGTTATCAAATTTACATGTGTGGGGTAGTGATGCATTTGTTAAGGCCTCTTCAGGTAACAAACTTTCACCCCAAGGCAAAAAGTGTATCTTTATAGGATATCCCAAGTAAACAAGGGGATATTACCAATACAACCCCTCAGACAAAAAGGTTACAATGGCAAGACATGCCACATTCCTTGAGAGGGAGAACATATCCAAAAGAGATAGTGGGAGAGAGATAGAATTTGATGAAGTTGAGGCTCAAGATACATAGGAGTTGGTATAAGAACAGATTCCACAAATCCCCATGGAAGAACAATCTATTCCAAAGACACAAGAACTGTGTAGGAGCACGAGAGAGGTGAGATAACCAGAAAGATATGGTTTTCTTGTCACCGAGGATGGTGAATCATTATTGGTTGACAATTATGATCCTCTTACCTACAAGAAAGCAGTTGAAGCCACAGATACTGCCAAGTGGCAAGAAGCCATGAATTCTGAAATGGATTCCATGTACCAAAACCAAGTATAGATTTTGGTAGATCCTCCAGTTGATCTAAAGCCTGTTGGTAATAAATGGATATTCAAGAAGAAACTGGACATGGAGGGGCAAGTCAGAACTTATAAGGCATGACTGGTTGCAAAAGGTTTTAGACAGTGTCAAGGAATTGACTACTATGAAACCTTTTCACTGGTTGCGATTGAAATCCATCAGAATCCTATTGGCCATTTCCACTTACCATGACTTTAAAATTTGGAAAATGGATGTCAAAACAGCATTCCTTAACTGGAACCTCCAGGAAGATGTTTACATGACACAACCTGAAGGGTTTGTGACTCAAAAGGATGACAACAAAGTATGCAAGTTACAGAAATCCATTTATGGATTAAAGAAAGCATCAAGGTCATGGAACATTCATTTTGATGAAGCTGTAACAGAATTTGGATTTATTAAGAATGAATGTGAGCCTTGTGTCTACAAGAGGATTAGTGGAAGTGAATTTTTTTTCCTAATAGTATATGTTGATGACATATTACTAATTGGAAACGAAGTACCTGTCTTACAGTCAATTAAGGCATGGTTGGGATCTGGGCTTAAGTCAAAGTACATACATTGACAAGATACTGAAGAGAATCAGTATGGAACGGTCCAAGAGGGGATTTTTTCGAGTGTCACATGACATTCATCTTTCCAAGAAAACGTGTTCTCAGACACATGGGGAAAGAAAGATAATGGCAAGGATCCCTTATGCATTCGCGATTGGGTTAGTCATGTATGTTATGCTATGTATGAGGCTAGATGTTGCTTACGCATTATGTGCGGTAGGAAGATATCAAGATGATCTAGGAGACCTCCATTGGATGGCAGTCAAGACTATCCTTAAGTATCTGAGGCGTACTAAGGATATGTTCCTGATTTATGGAGGAGATGTGGAACTATTCATCAGAGGAAATGTAGATACTAGTTTCTAGACTGATCAAGATGACATGAATTCGCAGAATGGATACATCTTCAGTTTGAATAGAGGTGCAGTGAGCTGGAATAGCTCAAGACAAAGTGTGGTGGAAGATTCTACAGCGGAGACCGAGTATATCGCAGCTTCTGAGGTAGCTAAAGTAGTAGTATGGATGCGAAGCTTCGTCCAAGAGTTGGATGTAGTACCGAGTAGTAAAGATCCTATCACACTCTATTGTGATAATACTGTAGCGGTGGAACTTGTAAAATATCCTAGGTCACATCAGCGGACAAAGCACATACTTTGGAAGTATCATCTCTTGAGGGATTTTTCTCAGAGAGGTGAAGTTGTAGTGAGCAGTATTTCCACAGAAGACAACGTGGCCGACCCCTTGACTAAAGCCTTGACTCAGCAGAAACATGATCATTATGTGAGGTCTAGAGGACTAAAATTCGTAGGTTGTTGGCTCTAGTCTAAGTGGAAGTTTGTAAGGGTTGGTGTCTTGAGAACCAACTGTTTTGTACTTTGATTACATGAATGTTCACTTATTATATATTGTTCATTGTTCTGAATGACTATAATATAATAATGTCCTGGAATATTTGTTGCATTGATAAGGTCATGGAAGATCCCCACTATGATGAGAACCTTGAAATGCTATAACAATATTCTTAAATAAAGTTCTACGGTTGGATTACATACTATGATAGGACACATAGTATAAAGACTTCCATGTGCGAGTACTTGTAAGAAGACGAGACTCTCTCTCATGGAGTTCGCACTTGGTAATCTCTACGATGGGAGATTATGAGAAAAGACCCTCCAGTAACAATTTCGCATGTCTTGGTGTCATCAGACATTGATATCTACGAGCGTGTGTAATGGTCCTTAGACTAGAATATTATCATTAACTCATGTTATGACTCGCGCACTTAGATTTACTGATGAAAACCGTCATGCAGTCAGTTGGTGGGAAGTAGGGTACGTTGGGTGCGTCACGAGTGACATGTTGTTAATAGATAAGTCGAGGAAGGATTTTTACCTTCCATTTATGGAAGTTGATGTCTCGGCCCTTTGATTGAAATAAAACTGTCGCATTAAATTCCATGGCCATGGTGTAAACGATGAGTTTATTTCAGGTAGTCAAAGAACGAAAAATCAAGCATATAGGTTTATGACACTACCATGAAACCTGCTTGATGAGATATTGATACAAAGGGATTAAATTACACAATAAGTGTTCATTTGAGGTGATAAATCAATGCGGCATCAACTTCTTTCTCTTGGGTGCCTTGACCTGTTGCTAGACAGTTTTCTTGGACTTTAGGCAAGCTCGCCTAATTCCAACGAGAAAGAGGCCTAGAGGGTCACACACTAAGTGCATTCAAGTATCTTAAGTAGAATAAATATTATTCCCATACGTGGTTTAATAATTATTCAAGGAATCATAAATAATTTTAATGATGGAGGAAGAAGGAAATGAAAAACCAGATATACACGCTGTGTATTAAAGATTACACACCGTGTAGTTTTTCATGGAAAACAAGTACACGTCATGTATTAATAATTACACGCTGTGTAGTTTTCTTTATGCAAAGGAAATGAATAAATGAAAAAAATATATACACGCCGTGTATTTTTCAATGAAAAACAAGTACACGCCGTGTAGTTTTTCCAGTCAGGATTTTGAGGATATAATATTGTTTTAAATGATTTTTATTATAATCAGCATGGGCGCATGTCAAGGAATTAATTATTCGACATGAGGGTTTTAAATAAGAGTCAATGAAATAAATAAAATGTGTAACACGTTTATTTATTGTCATAACTCTACAACCTCAAACCTGATTATAAATATCCTCACAACCCCAACTCTTTTCCTAACACAAGAGAATCGTTGTGAATAACAACTCTGGATATTTATTTCAAGGCCAAAAGAATCTCTTCTTCCAAGAACGCTCTCAATACCAAGAGTGATCCTCTTCCAATGGATCAAGACGATCCAAGGCGGACAACTCAAGAAAAAGTTTCTCTACTCTAGCACCCAGAGACTTCTTTGGCGACGTCCCAAGATACAAGGTACAAGTGTGGATCACCGCTAGAGGAAGTCTACACTTGGATTCTGCGACGCAACAACAAATCACATCAAAACGTGATCAATAACATCAACGAAGAAAGAACACCCAAAAGGTATTTCTTTTAAATTGATTAAATTAATTATAATCAACCTGTAACGATCCTACTTTGTGGTTCTGGGACTTTCCTTTTATTTGTCCATTTCTGTGGTTCGATCCGTGGAGACTGGTGTTTATCGTCGTATTGATCCCAGATTGATCATTGTTAATGAAAAAAAGCCAAGTGGGCACATCCACCCACGTGCTTCCGCTGTGCCCGGAACCTTCAAGACTAAATCCTAGTAGGCAACCACCAAGAGATATGTGCCTAACAGTCAGTGAATATATATAGAAGGCAATAAACCTAAGAAGCAGTAAACAAGAAAGTACTCAACAGTAAACAATTCCACAGTTTCAAAGCATTCAGTTCGATATAGAAAGTAAAAAAATAATTACAAACAGGTAACCCTATGGGAAGTAATCACAACCTAAACCCCTCTAATCCTACCTAGAAACTAAAATCAACCCTCTAGGAAGTACACACAGTCTAACCCCTCTGGTTCAACTTTAGTATGGACTCTCTGGGGAAGCACTCGCCATCAATTCCCCCTATAGTCTTGTATCGGTAACTAAAAGGTTCTCTGGGGAAGAACTTACGTCACATTCCCCCTGTGGCCCGCATCGAGGAACTACAGACACTCTGAGGAAGCACTTATGATAATTCCCAATATGGTCTCGCATCGTAAAAGTATAAACAGACACTCTGGAGAAGCCCTTACGCCCATTCTCCCTATGGTCTACTACACTAGGTTCTCACAGCCCTGTGTAAGTCAAATGAGCACAACAAATAAATACAGCCAATGTAAACCTCAAGAACTACTTGAATAATAGTCTACAACATAACATCATGTCAGATAAACAAACACTCCATCCTAAAGTACTAGGCATGGTGAAAAACAAGGCAGTTTAAAAGGCCAAGTAGGACCAAATGGTCATAAAGAAACATGCATGGGAAAACACTTCCAAAGTATAACAATTTGCCCTATTCACATTCAATTAACCTCTATTCCAGCATACAAGCATAGCAGGTAATTAAAAGGGCTAAAACAGTAAATGCGCAATATCCCGTTCAAGGGTATTGGACAATTTTGCACATATAACTCAAATAATTTCTACATAAAGGAACAAATCACCTAGCTCAGCGATAGGAGATCAATATACTTGAGTATCAAGAATTGAATCACCTTAAAATGTCATAGATCTACAAAAACGTCTAAAACGTTCAACCCATGATATCTCATGAGAGAGAAGGAATCAGAAGAATGTGTTCAAGAAGAAGAGAGAACTCACTGATGCGATTCCAACGCAACTAATGGAGTCCGATTCGGAGAACGGATGCTCGATCTAGGGCTTATCAAAGATCCGTGCCATAAATATGCTCTCAAACGAACTAGGTTGAGAAGGATATGGTTCTGTTCGCCAGATACGACCCCAGTACATTTAATGAAAAAAAAGAAAGTACAAGGTGTGTAATTTATAAGTACACGGTGTGTACTTGCCTTCACCAGCCCCTGCATTAGACAGTCTCCAGGTTACCACACATGGACACATGCATGGATGTGACACAGCCAGCACCCGACTACCTATGGTAATTGAGTACACGGCGTGTACTTATAAAGTACACGACGTGTACTTAAGAAATTTCCAGAAAAATCATCTTTTTACTCAAAAACACCAGAAAAAGGAAAACATACATGAAGAGAAGATCCAGGTTCTTACAATGGATACTACACGACATGTGACCCAATGGACATGCCATGTACTCTGAAGATATCTAATGTACACTCACACACAGTATCCCCAAGTATGTACTTCATATGGATGATAAAAATTAGTACACACTGTTTAGTTAGAACTACATGATATGTACTCATCCAAATTATGAAAATTTATGAAAATTTATTATTATATTATACAAAACCTTGAGACGTGTACCATGGTGCAGGCATAATGCTGAGGCACAACACGTGATAGGTGTTTTATATATAAGTGTTTAATTTGACATCTGTGTAATGTTCATTTCTACTCATTGGGTAGTTATGAACATGAATTAATTGGGTTGCCTCCAAGGTACAACTTACGTACAAAGATAATTTTAAATGATTTTTTTGTCTAAAATTATGATGGATGAGAATCTCAAGGAAATTCAGAAAAGGGTTTAAGATAAAAGGATTGATTAATTAAAGATGATAATTAATTGATTAGAGCATGATTTATCTTAAACAAGAACGATTAAAGAATTGAATGCTAGTTTTATTTATGTATAAATATCATTGCATGTATGGATAATCATGAGCTAGACCAGGACCTTTGTATGTGGACGATTTCTTTTAATTAATTTATTTAAATTAAATTTGTTGGATTGAAATCCTTCTCCTCATTAATATATAGGGTCTACGTGCCTAGGGTTTCTTTTATGTAAATCCCTATTTTACCCCTCACCTACATGTTAGTTTAAAATAATATGTAATGGACAGAACTCCCAAGTGAGTGGAGGTGGTTCTAGATGGAGTTGAGATGAAACCAATCCTAGAAGATACCGAGGTGGATAGGTGGAAAGATGTAAACACTAACCCAAAAGGTTCAAGGTGTTTCTACCCCATGCCAGGGTTAGTTTATCAACCACTAGATAAAATAACCATTAGAAAAACTCATGATCATGCCCTTTTCTTTATTTTATTTTTGTTAGTTTCATAGCTTATCATTATGGATGTATTGTCACGATTACATAATTAATGAAGTAAACAAGAATGAAAGATGGAGTTAAAATAAACTAGGATTATGTGTAAAAATTATCAAGACATGGTTAATCACTTATGTAAGTTCCACTTAATATTAACCAGCATGTGATAATGATAATAAGAAATTCATTCATAAGAGATAAAAATCTAGCAAATGAAATATTAAGTCAGACCAAGCCTTCCATTACCTGATTAAGGGAAAAACTCAATAAAACTATGTGTTTGACCAACCCTTTTTGAGACACTTAATTTTATAAAGGAATACCTTATGAATGGTTTTGGGTTGACTTAACCATATTACATCAATAAGAGTAGCCTTAGCTAGAATTAGTGTAATATTGGAGGCAAGAGTTGAGGAAATCCAAAGTCAAGATTTTAGGATTGGGGAGTCCACTCAATAGATCAAGGAGTTACAAGCCCGTCGTTGGAAAATATCTTCCTGCCTAAATACCTTCAAATAGCTTGACCAACCCTTTTTGGGATTATGAGAAGGGGAATATGGATCCTTGCTACCATAATGTCATGGAAAATGGAAATTTGAGTTCAATGGTGAGGACCATTGGGACTTAATAAAATAGTATAAGACTTAATAAAATTAATTCATTATTTCCCATAATATGTAACCAAGAAAGTAATAATTACATTCTCTTTTAATTTTAGAATAAAATGAAAAACTCTTCAACCACACTATCCCTATGATCGAGTCTAGATAAAGACAACATCCTCACCGACAGTAACTTCTAGAAATGGTTTAGACACCTTCGGGTTATTCTATGCTATGAATAGAAGTCTTATGTGATGGAGTCAGAATTACCTGATCTGCCTTCCCAAGGGGTGAGTGATGAAGAGTTCTTGGTTTATGAGAAACATATGAATGATGCAGTCGACATTCAATGTTTGATGCTATCATCAATGTCTAGTGAGATCATGAAGTCTCATGAAAATATGGATGCCTATAACATTCTCAAGAACCTCTATGGTCTTTACCAGGAGAGAGAAAGATAAGAATGGTTTGAGATCTCCAAGGCACTCTTTAAAAGTAATCTTGGAGAAGGTTCCCCATCTGGGCCTCACGTAGTCAAGATCATTGGCTACATTGAGCACTTGGAGGTTCTAGGGTTTAAAATCCCCAAATAACTGGGTACCGTTCTCATTCTTACATCACTTCCTCATAGATTCTTTAGCTTTGTTATTAATTTCAATATGAAAAACATTGAGAAGTCTCTATATGATCTTCTTATCCTCATTCTCCAAGTGGACAAAGACATGAAGTGCGAAAATCCTTTTATCCTTATGGTGAATAAGAGGAATGGGGAGGCAAAGAGATTTAAGCCTAAAGCTTCTTCACGCCCTTCCATGAAAAGTAAGATCAAAGGGGAGGCAAGGGAACAAGAAGGTGTTTGTTTCGCATGTGGAAATAAGGGCCACTGGAAGAAGAACTGCACCTAGCCTAAGAAGGAAGGGTAAGGTTTAGGTGTGTTTTTTATTGAATGTAATCTATCTATTTATACAAATTGGTTATTAGATACAACTTGTGGTGCTCATATATGTATCTAAATATAGGAAACAAGTAGATTTAGGAATATTGAATGAGGTGAGATATATCTACAAGTAGATAGTGGAGCCAGACTCGCTGCTTTTTCTATTGGGGACTACAACCTCACGTTGCCAACTGGGATGATCTTGGTGTTAAAGGGTTGTTATTATGTGTCGTCTATTACTAAAAACATTATTTTTGTATCCATATTATATATAGAAGGATTTGTTTTCATGTTTGGAAATGAATGTTGCTTATTTTACAAAGATAGCATTTGTTTTGGTAGGGAACATTTATATAATGATCTTTATGTGTTGGATTGCACAAACCAAGTGATGGAAATCGATAAAAAAGATACTACACATGATTCACACCACACCCAACTTTGGAATCACTAGATAGGTCATGTAAACATGAAACACTTGACAAAATTACATCAAGATGGATATTTAGTTTTTTTCAAACTAAAACTACTTGGCATATGTCATGCATGTTTACAAAAAAAGATGACCAAATCCCCATTTAGTGGGAAAGGTAAAAGGGCTAAAGAGCTTCTTGAATTAGTTCATACCGATGTGTGTGTACCATTTCTAGTTGAATCAAGGTAAGTGTACTCATACTTCATAACTTTTACTAATGATTTTAGTAGATATGGATATATCTACTTAATGAGGTATAAGTCATATTCTTTTGTTAAGTTCAAAGAATACAAGAATGAAGTTGAGAACTAGCTTGGTAAGAAGATTAAGAAACTCTGCTTAGACCGATGTGGAGAATATCTTAATCATGAATTCATTTATTACTTATAGGAGTTTGGGATCCCATCCCAACTCACTTCTCCTTACACGCCCCAGTGGAATGGTGTGAGCGAAAGAAGTAACCTCACATTTTTGGACATGGTGAGATCAATGATGAGTCATGTGAGTCTTCCATTATCCTTTTAGAGATATGCGTTACAAACAATGGTGAACATACTAAACCAAGTACCAACTAAATCAAGAAATGGTATTCCATATGAGTTCTGGAGTGGAAAGAAAGCCATGTTATAGAATTTACATGTGTGGTGAAGTGATGCATTTTATAAGGCCTCTTCAGGTAGCAAACTTGCACCCCAAGGCACTAAGTGTACCTTTGTAGGATAACCTAAGGAAACAAGAGTATATTACCCATACAACCCCTAATAAAAAAAAGGTTATAATGGAAAGACACACCATATTCCTTGAGAGGGATCAAATCTCCAAAAGAGATAGTAGGATAGAGATAGACTTCGATGAAGTCAAGGATCAAGGTACTCAAGAGTTAGTACAAGAACAAATTCTACAAAGACCCTTGGAAGAAAGTACTATTCCAGAGACACAAGAACCATGTAGGAGTAAAAGAGAGTTTAGAGAATCAGAATAGTACGTTTTTCTAGTTACCAAGGATGGTGAATCATTATTAGTTGATAATAATGATCCTCTAACCTACAAGGAAGTAGTAAGTGGAACAAATGTTTCAAAGTGTCAAGAAGCCATGAATTTTGAAATGGATTCCATGTACCAAAACAAAGTCTGGATTTTGGTAGATCTTCCATTTGATGTAAATCCTGTTGGTTGAAAATGAGTATTAAAGAAGAAACTAGAAATGGAAGGACAAGTCAGTACCTATAAGGAACAACTAGTTGAAAAAGGGTTTAAGCAGTGTCAAGGAATTGACTACAATGAAACCTTTTCACCAGTTGCAATGCTGAAATCCATTATAATTCTATTTTCCATTTCCTCTTACCAGGACTATGAGATTTGGAAAATGGATTTCAAAATATCATTCCTTAATGGGAACCTTCAAGAAGATGTCTATAAGATACAACCTGAAGGGTTTATGACTCCAAAGGATTCCAATAAGGTATGAAAGTTGCAGAAAACCATTTATGGATTAAAGCAAGAATTTGGGTCATGGAACATTCATTTTGATGAAGCCATAATAGAATTTGGTTTCATTAAGAACGAATGTGATACTTGTTTCTACAAAATATTTAGTGGGTGTGCAGTCATTTTCCTAATAGTATATGTTGATGACATATTACTTATTGGAAAAAGGATACCAGTCATACAGTCTGTTAAGGAATTATTGAAACAATGTTTTTCCATGAGGTAATTGGACAAGGAAACATATATTCTTGGGATCAAGATCCACCATGATAGATCCAAGAGATTTTTGGGCCTAATTAAAATTACATACATTGATAAGATACTAAAGAGATTCAGTATGGAAAAATCTAAGAGGGGATTGTTTACAACATTACATGGCATTCATCTTTACAATAAAATGTGACCTTAGACACATGAGTAAAGAAAGATAATAGCAAGGACTCCATAAACATAATCGATTGGATCATTAATGTATGTTGTGCTATGTATTAGGTTGGATGTTTCCTACGCATTGAGTGCGGTGGGCATATATCAAACTGACCCAGGTGATCTATGTTAGATGGAATTAGAGACTATCGTAAAGTATATGAGGCCTAATAAGGATATTTTCCTAGTTTATAGAGGATATGAGGAACTAATCATTAGTGGATATATAGATGCTAGTTTCCAGACTGCTCAAGATGACATGAAGTCACAAATGGGATACATATTTACTTTTAATAGAGGTTCAGTGATCCGGAAGAGCTCAAAGCAGAGTGTGTTCACAGATTCTACAGTGGAGTTTGAGAATATTTTAGCTTATGAGGTAGCTAAAGAAGCAGTTTAGATGTGAAGATTCATCCAGAAGTTAGATGTGATACCTAGATGTAAAGATCCAATCACACTCTATCATGATAATACTACAATGATGGCTCTTTCAAAATATCCAAGGTCACATTAGAGGACAAAGAACATACTTTATAAGTATCATCTCTTGAGGGATTTTTATCAGAGAGGTGAAGTTACAGTAAGCAGTACTTCCACATAATACAACATGGAAGACCCCTTGATTAAAGCCTTGACTTAGTAGAAACATGATCTGTAGGTTTCGGGCGCAGCAGAAGCACGTTGGTGGGTTTTCCCAACTTTAATTTTAACGTTAAACAACATTCAATATGAGATCCATCACGATATAAAACACCGAATCTTCGGAATAGAACGAAGAACAAAAAGAAAAGAAGAGTCCCGAAACCCTTGAGGAGGATCATCATATGTTGATTATAATTAATTTAATTAATGCATAAGAATTACCTCATTGGAATTCTTTCTTCATTGATGTGTCCAGTCACGATTCATTGATCCGTCATTGCGTCGTAGAATCCAAGTGTAGGATTCATCTAGCGGTGATACACATGTGTGTCACATATCTCCGAACGTCGCCGAAGGGATCTCCGGTGCTAGTGTGGAAGAACCTTCGCTTGCGATATCCATCTTCGACCGCCTTGATCTGGTGGAGGATCTTGCACTCGTAACTTGAGGTCATTCTTGGTGGAAAGGGAATTCTCTCTTGGCTTGAGAGTATTTCCAAATCCATTGTGCACAACAATGGATCTTTAAAATGTTGGGGTTGCGAGGATATTTATAATTGGGTTTGAGGTTAACAGAGTTATGAAAATAAATAAACGCGTTACTCATTTTATTTATTTCATTAACTCTTATTGAAAACCCCCATGTAGAATTATTAATTCCTTGACATGCGCCCATGCTGATTATAATAAATATCATTTAATAAAACAATATTAAATCCTCAAAATTCCAACTGGAAAAACTACACGGCATGTAATAATTAATACACGACGTGTACTTGTTTTCCATAAAACTACACGGCGTGTATATTTAATATACACGGCGTGTACTTTTATATTCCATTTTCTCCACCACATTTATTAGACCTTGAGTAATGACTATTTATTTCTTAAATAAATGTAACTACATTACTCGCTAATAAATATATTATTTTGTCCACAATATATTCTCTTGAATAACTAGTGTCAAAATAAATGCGATCAGAAATCCTTAAATAATTATTAAACTACAGTCAATAATAATATTTATTTAACTTGTTAAATTAATATTTAACTGAGATACATGGAAACACTTAGTGTGTGACCCTCTAGGCCTCTTTCTCAGTGGCATTAGGATGAGCCTGCCTAAAGTCCAAGGTTAGCATCTAGCAACATGCCAAGGCACCAATAGAGAAAGAAGTTAACGCCGCAATGACGTGTCACCTCCTACGAACGCTTACTGTGTAATATAATCCCTTTGTCTCGATATCTCCAATCAAGTGGGTTGCATGCTAGTTCCATCAACCCATGTGCTTGATTATTCTTTTTTTGTCTTCCCGAAATTGAACTTGCCCATACCTTACCATGGCCATGGATTTATTTAGGCTATATCAATTCCATAAAAGGGCCTGATATATCTACTTCCTTTATGGAACGAAAGGGACAAATCCTTTATCGCATTATGTATTAATGCGGTATTACTCGTGACGCACCCAACGTATCCTACCTCACTGCGAACAATGTGTCGTCACAGTTTTCGTCAATACATCTAAGTGCGCAAGTTGTAATACCCATTAATAATAATATTAAAGTCTAAGGACCAATACACACGTCCGCAGATAGTAACATCCAATGACACTATAAAATGTGGATTTCCTACTGGTGGGTCTCATTCTCATAATATCCTCCTGGATATTACCAAGGGCGCACATTATGAGAAGGTGCCTCAAAGTTTTATGAGTCCTCACCCCTAATGACCTGTATTTTTTTGTGTCCTTCAAATAATATCATCTGGCCATAGAACATACATTCAAGAACAATGTTATGGCACTTCCGGGTTCTCATCATAGCAGGGATCCGCTACGACCCTTTAATGCAACAGTTGTCCTTAGGACATTATCACATGAAATGTCACGCAGAAGAACAATCAATATGTGACAAGACTTTTATTTAATGAATAAAGTACAAAGTAGTTGGTTCTAGACCACCAAATCCAACATGATCATCATGTGAGGTCTAGCGGACTGAAAGTTATAGGCAATTGGTTCTAGTAAAAAGTGGGAGTTTGTTATAGTTGGTGTCCTAGAACCATCTATTTTTACTTTGATTACATGGATATTTAATGTATTTAAATATTAAACATCTTATTACATATTGTTAATTATTCTATATGACTATGATGTAATAATGTCCTAGAGTATTTTTTTCATTGATAAGGTCATGAAAGTTTCCCACTATAATGATAACCTTGAAATGATATAACAATATTTTTAAATATAGTTATGCGGTTAGATGACATACTATGATGGGATATATAGCATACAGAACATCAGGTGCGAGAACTCATAACCATAAGATACTTCCTCTCATGAAGTTCGTACTTGGAAATCTCCAGGATGAAAGATTATGAGAACAGACCCGCCAGTAGGAATTTCTCATGTTTTAGTGTCATCAGATATTTCTATACATGAGCATGTGTAATGATCCTTAAACTTTAATATTATCATTAATACGTTTCGCGACTCACACAGTTTGATTTACTGACAAAAACCATCACATAGACAGTTGGTGGGAAGTAGGGTACATTGGGTGCGTTACGAGTAGCATGTTATTAATGGATAAGTCGAGGAAGGATTTGTCCCTTATATTTATGAAAGTTTATATCTCGGTTATTTGATTGAAATAGAACAGTCACATGAAATTCCATGGCCATGGTGTAACAATGAGTTTATTTTAGGTAGTCAAAAAACAACATGTCAAGCACAAAGGTTTATGACACTATCATGAAACCTTCTTGATGAGATATTGAGAAAAATTTATTATATTACAGTATGATTGTTCATATGTGGATGTCGTTGTTGTGAATTTAAGTTCTTTCTCTTGGTTGCCTTGACCCATTGCTATACAGTACTCTTGGACTTTAGGCAAGCCTGCCTAATGAGAATGAGAAAGAATCCTAGAGGGTCATATACTAAGTGTTTCTGGTGGTCTCGGTTAAATTCTATTTGAATTTAATTAATGGAATAAATTTTATTCTCAATACAGTGAAAGAATTTTATTTAAGTTGAAATGATTGCATAAATTAAATAAATATTTATTCACTAGATTGTGGGTAAAAAATATTTATTTATTTTATTGAACATTTAGTAAATATTTATTTACTAGTTCGTAAATAAAATATTTATTTAAGAGAATAAATTATTTATTTATTTATTTATTTAGGTGTTCTATAAATGGAAGTGGAGTTAAAATAGACCAAGACTGGTCTGATAGTAAAATAATTATTTTCAAGATGGTAAATAATTATTTAACTAGTTAACACAAGTTAAAATAATAATAACACTGCTATTATTTTGTGACGATAAATTTTATTTATAATTCTATTTTGTGCAAGTTAGCGCACCATAAATAATTATGTGAATTATTATTAAAAGAATGAGTTTCCTCTATGGTTATGAATGTATTTAATTGCTGTTATGAAATTAAATATTGTAACTGAAGCCCCATGTCGATAAATAGACATGTACGTCTATTGTGCCATATACTGAACTGCATGCCTGATGAATTGAGAATTATTGAGCTAAATTTTTTTCTCTCTCAAATCCTCTTCCCGTCCCCCTCAAGAATGAGAGACGTTCTTCAGTACTGAAGAACAAATGATCAAGAACGGTCGATATAAGACACTCACTTCACCGCACTAGCACCCAGAGAATGATTGGTGTCGATCAGAGGCCATCAGAGAACATGTAGATCAATGATAGAGGGATTCTAGTTTGGATCCTCATAAGAACAATGAGATAATCCAAAAGGGTTATTATGGATGATCAATATCATCAACAAATAAAGTAATGAAGATCTAGGTATTCTTTTCTTTATAAAATTAATTAAATTAATTATAAACATGATGTGAAAGATCCTCTTTAAAGGTTTTTGGCCTCTTCATTCTTTATCTAAATCTTTGATTATATTCCTTGGAGACTGGCATTCATCGTTTTATTATTCCCAGAATAATCATTGATCATGGTAAAAATTAATGTTGGGTGTCGACCCAACCACTCTTCCGCTACGCTCGGAACCTTCACATCGGCTAGTCTATCACGTGGTGAAAAGCACTTGGCATCAAGTCATCCTCGAGCACTCCCTCATCATGACACCATGGCATCCTCGTACCTCCAAACTATTCTTTGACCCCTTGTCGCTATTTTTAGAATCAAGAATTCACCTCCACTAGGGAATAAATATGACACGATGGTCCACCTATCTCAAATACCACTAAAAACTATAATGCATGGTGATACATATACAGGGAAAGCACACAAGTAGGTATAGTATATCAATATGGGTATATAACACCATACACAACAACATGTTATAATAATAAAATATGTATAAAATATACACTTATATCACTCATGGAGTCACTATATCTTCTATGGGATACACACACCCACATGCGATCACAATCCAATACGATCAATTTAAATACCACAATTATAATTTTCAAAGCCGCATTTGAAAACATGATCCCAAGAAGGTAAGAAACTTCCTACCTCGAATGTTGGAAAGACCACTTTGCTATTTTATTATCGTTAAATGTGACACGTCAAAGTCTCAAGTTTTCGGCACATTGGTGATCGAGGTTATCAAGAGTTTCCTAGAATGAAAAAATCTATTTTATTTCAAAATGAAATAAAATATTACATGTGAGGTTACTTTCTCTTTCTTGAATAATCTATGGATTATTGTTTTATGTCAACGTATGTAATCGCAAGAATTAAACCCCAAGAATAATTATAAACATTGTTCAATAATTATATTCCAAAATTAATTTGAGAAAATAGGTGGTATTCCACATAATTATTCTTATATATATACATGTATATATATATGTATATATAAAACCTTTGATAAAACAATTATTGTTTAAATAAAACTTTACAATTATCTAACGATAAATTATTCAATAACTACTCTTTAATAATTTCAAGAAATTATCATTTGATAATATTAATAATTATAATTTTTTAATCCATGTAATTATAGTATGTTAATTTCAATAAATCATTTTTCAATCAACATATCTTAGATAATTTGGGTATTTAACCCTTATAATTTACTTCTAGATTATTTTTATAAATCTATGTTTATCAATTTATTTTTAAAATAAAACACATAATTTTCCGGATTTGAGAAGATAGGAAAGGATTAAAATAAATAAATAAAAATAATAATAAATACAAGAAGAAACCTAGATGTTGGGATGTAGCACACAAGAGGATGCAAGATGAAGGGGGTGGCTGTAGTGCTTGAAACTGGACAAGAGGCCCATATTGGATAAACAGAGTTCACCAGTTATGAGAAAAAGAGTTTTGGGATAGTTTGATCTTGAAAGAATCCCCAAAAATCAGAATCTAATCGGCTCATATGTAACCCTCGTCACGTTTTAATAAGGGTAGCTTCAACACCCCATTTATGATCCGTTTCAACTTGAAATTTATCACATAAGGTTTTAATTCATCTAATTAATGAGTTTATGATTTTAAAATGTCATAAACGGATGATTTCCAAGATTTTGGTTTCTTTAGGCATTAATAATGGTGGGTTCTACGTTGAAGAAGTTGACTCAAATAATTTTTTTTTTAATTTTTTTAATTAATATAATCAATTAATTATTTTAAATAAATAATAAATAATATCAAACATCCATTGAGTATAAAATTTATATCTTTTCTAGGGTAAACACCTTGTTTTGGACCCAACAGTGGTCTCATATTTTTTATAGGACACACTGTTTGAGAGATATTAATGATTTAATATTTAAAAAACGAAATAAATAAATAATTAAAATAAAAATGTTATTTTTTGTGAGTGATGCATTCAAACACCTGAAACTGACAAATGTTATACCCTTTTTATGGTAAAAACCATATCCCGGACCCATTGGTGGTCTTAGATTCCTCATCTGATGCCCAATTTTGGAGTTATTAAATTATTTTGAATAAATTTCTTGTTCTTAAAATAATATATTTAATATATTTTTTTCTATCTTCACCGAGACTTTTAAGTCCTTCAAAACTCATATTTACTAAGTGTTTAGCTAAAAAAATATTTAATTTATTATTCTAGAGTATTAATTGGGCATTTTACCCTTATGTGATGTGTTTAACTAAAAAACACAATTTTTTGCTGATAAAACATTTTCCCCATTTAACATATAATGATTTATCAAAGAGGAATTTATGATTAATATAAAAATAGGATGTTACAAACATAATTGTGGGGTTATAAGAAAAATATACTTAAGTGGAATGAAATCACTTTTTATATTCTTGAGAAACATCAAACTATATTTTTAAAATAAAAAATACCTAGAACAATGAGACTAGGATATTATATGAAAAACTATTGAACCATAGAAAGGAATATTATAAAAAAATTATGTTAATATTAAATAAATTTAATTCCATATAAATATGCATGAATAATATTTTATAGTTTTATATTCATTATAATAATACTAAGTAATTTTTCAATCAAAATGTAAATAGTTTTATTTTTTGTAAAATTTGTTTACATCTTTTTTCTTGATATTTTTTAAAATAATAATATAAATATTTTAGAAATTTAATTTTACAAAAAATAAATAATTTTGGATATTATCATGTTCAAATCATCTTAGATTGATTTTTTTTGTAAAAAACTATTTTTTAAGAAAATAGTAGAAATGTAGATTTGTATGTACACTATCTTTTCTATTCATGTATTTAAATAGAAAAATTATATATTGGATTGGTTTTAAAATGTAATTAGTTTAATATGATTAAAAATAATCCAATCATTTCCCTTTTAATCAATATTATACATTATTTTGTTAAAAAAACACTTTAATACTTAGTAATCAATTTTTCTGAAAAACAATATTTTGTCGCATTTTGGGGGATTATTTTAAAAATAAATTCTTCCACTTATATAAATTGATTTTTATAATATAGACTTCATATTTTTAGTCATAATTTATAAATTTTTAATGTTTCTAATTTTATTTTTCTTCATTATGAATGGTAACATGGGTAAAAAAAGTTATTTACCACTATAAGAGTAAAAACATGTTAAAAGGTTTAAAAGTGATATTATAATGGTAATAATTAATTAAATAATTTTATAAATACTATTTTCTGGTAATTATTAGACCCTATCATATATATTATTTGAAAATGGTAAATTTTATATCCATTTTTTTTAATTAATTCATTAATATAATTTAATCATATGAAAAATTCCAAGCATGTCCTCTCCCTCACTTATAAAAAGAAACCCATATTCTTTATTCTCTAAATATCCTGAGAATATCATAATAACCTATTTCTACCCAAATACCATTCTAACATCTCTCCTCACATAGTAGATCTCTTTTTTTATCATAATACCATCCTAAGAAGGTCCTATGTATATTCCTAAAGAGGTTTTATGAAAAATAGTTATTGTTACTAATCAAGCATTTGTTTAATTCCTTCCTTTTCACCATTCAATTCTCTCTTAACCATTGTGTTATAATAAAATTAGTATATCCTATATAATTAATTTTAATTATGTTTTTGGTATATCCATTTTCATCAAATTATCCTTCTATTTGTAAATGGAAACATCTTTTATTTGTATGTGTACACTACCACCTCACAAATAAAACATATTTCAATTTTCATAAATGATTATTATAGATGGTAAGAATAAAGAGTAAAAATGATAAAAAGTATATATATGATATAAATTTAATTATATAATTTTAAATAAATATTTCAATTCTTTCATTACCATTAACTTAAAAATAAAAATAACACTCGTGCATACGTATAGACTACCACCTCTCTAACCTATGAATTTTATTCTTTATCATGAATAAAATAAATGGTATATATATGTGTAATTGAATAAATAATATAATATTAATGATATAATCATCATTATAGAAATATAAAATGATACTGAACATCTTTCCTTCCAGTTCGTTGAAAAAAGGAATAATTACTCATGCGTATGTATGGACTACCTTCTAAATGATGTAAGACAATTAATTTTTCATATTTATATTTCATGGTTGGTTATATAAGTATAATTAATGTATATAAAGGTTAATTATAACATTATTATGAGTTTTTATATGATATAATCATGATACATTTTACCATATTCAACCTACTAATTTCATTTTGTGGGTATGAGCCAAATATCATCAAAATATCTGACGTGAACTTAAGTGATTATGTAATTAAATATAACATGGATATAAATAAATAATAATAATAAACTAGAAAATTTTCAATAAGAAATTTTATTATTAAAAATTGAATATTATTCCGGATGAAAAATAACATAAGTGATGACTCATGCTCAAAGTAAGGTACACTTTACCATAAAACCTCACTTTTAAATGTTTTAAAGATATGTTATCTAAATATATTTTCTCCATTTCCATATTAGTAAAATTATTTTATGGATTTATTTAAAATCATATAAATAAAGTCAAAAATAAATATTTTTATCTCTTTTTAAAATTCATCCAATGGTTTTCAAAAAGAAATAATTTTATTTATATTATGGGGTAACATTTTGACATTCGTTAAAAAAGGGAAAAAAAGGAATGTTTAATTTTAATGTATACATCATGGACAATTTTTTTTGCTATCATAGACCTTATTTACTATTAATATTCCTCTATAATTTTTCATTTTTTTCAATTAATATCTTCATCCCTCTCTTTTGGGTATTTTTCATTCACAATATTTTTTTATCAAGGATGTTATATTTTTATATATTATTAAATTAAAATAGATAGTGGTTTTCTTATTTGTTCCAATTAGTTGTTCAAGGTTTAATACAAAAAAATGGATTATTTCAAAAGAAAATTAGTGACAAATAAATATTTTTTTGGTACAAACTATTAATTCCAATTGATATAATTTTTTTTGATATTAATAATAATTACAAAAACTTTTTTTACCAAAACATTTATCTGTTGATAATAACTATTTAATACTAACAAATATTTTACTTACAGTTGGATCTGTTACTTTATCATGATTATACTAACATTTTTTTAAAATAAATAAATTTGTTATAATAAACCATGATTTTTTTTATTTTTTATAATATCATCCTTTTATTAATTATTAAAAAGATATATTTATTTAAATAGATATCAAATAAATATCACAAAACCCTACACCCTCGACCCCGCACCCCTATATTTTTCTATCGAAGAACCTACGTACCAGTTCTTCAGGTTCGAATGGTGTCCTATGCTTCTTCAAGTAACCATTAATCACCCTTAGGTTCATCTTCCCTCATTATGTCACCATCTGTTTGATGCAACACCACTCATTACTAGGTACGTTTCCATTTACCAGCCACCCCTTCGGTTCGCCAATGTCGTTACCTCTCCATATTTTGTGCATGCCATCACATTTGGTAGGAAATATTTATTTCTATGATCATTTTCTTCCAATATACTCAAAATATTGATGAAATAAGGGAAAATTTTAATTTTTGTCAAACATAAATTGAATTAGTTTTTGAAGAACTTGTTGGAGGGAAAAAAGTGAAATTTATATCATTATTTCCCAATTTTTGGCTGTGATTGTTGAGTAAATGACTCTATTGTATATTTCATCTTCCATAGATTAAAACACTACCTTAATCATCATAAAATAATGAATCCATTCTAAAAATTAGTTACCAAGGAGTGAATTTTATCTAGTTATCACTAATACACTAGTTACATTGAAAAGAATATGAACACTTGACAGTTACTTTCAACACTTCACCCAAATTGACGAAACTCCCTTGGAAGTCTCATTCCTAGAAAAAGTGTCATCTTAAATGATATAAAATGTTTTTATTCTATTAATTGTAGTAAAATATACAATAAACATAAAAATTTTACACCTTAAATTGGTGAAGATTGATTTTTTTACATATGAATACACCCCAATTATCTAATTTAAAGGGGATTTATTATTACTTTTGTGAATAATGTTTGGAAATTTTATGTTTGGTTAAATTTTATTTGTTTATTTGGCATGTGGAAGGACATAATGTTATGTTTTTTATTTAATAATGAATGATTCTCATTCCTTATAGTGTGTAAATTCATTATATTCATTTTATTACATTAATCAATTATTGTGCCATTGAATTTGATATTGAGAGTCTATAATTTTATTTTTATTTCAATGCATGGATTATGGTCAAATATTTAATTAGATAAACTATATAAAATAATTGATATGTATATTGAATTTCATTTATATTTTTAACATAACAATTATATTTTTATGTGATTATAAACCTGTAGTGTTTCATGCTCATGAATTCTAGTTTTTTTTTAAATTAATTATTTTATGCGTTATTTATAAGTTTGTTTCTTAGTTAATATGTGGTTAATATTTTCTTTTTTAACTATTAACCATTAGATTTAGTTCCCTTTTCAATTAAAATTTACACATGAATTTTTATTTTTTGATGAA
This sequence comes from Viscum album, assembly GCA_963277665.1. Lineage (NCBI taxonomy): Eukaryota > Viridiplantae > Streptophyta > Magnoliopsida > Santalales > Viscaceae > Viscum > Viscum album. The sequence continues at coordinate 1,508,519,262 of OY728147.1, read as the reverse complement.
CAATGTTATGTTACAAACTTTTCATCACCATATTAATAGAGTATTTGTTGGAAATTGTGTGTTGAATTTGGAAGTAATTTCAGAACTCTCAATAGGTAATGATTAAATTAGGAACATGTGATTCTTTTCATTTATTTTATGGTCATTTTGAGTTGTGTGCATTTGATGAGTGTTCTATTATTGTAGCTGTAAAGAATCACTTCCAAATGCGTTTGATCAAGTGAACAAATAGACTCTTCTAAATTGTATCATCTTATCCCCTATCTTCATTAGTTTCTATCGATCTAATTTTGTATAATATGCATCCATTTTTCCTTTTTAATGTAAAGTTTCATGTCTAATTTTAAACAGGATGCCAACTTATGTGTAATATATAGTTTCAATATGAAATTTTTATTCAATCCGCATTCAATATATCAGTTGATTCAATTTATATTCAATATGCGTTCAATTATAATCTATGTAATATAAGGTTTCGTCATGGTAATTGATGTATAAGTGGTATAACTTGCCCCATCCATTGGTATTTTACTTATTTATTGATTTTATGCCTTCTAGATTACCCATTTTTTGATAATATTTTCAATTTTTTATTCAATATGGTAATATTACTATATTTTCTTCTTGTTATTTTGATTTTCCACTCTACAGTCATGTATTATTTATTTCGTTAAATTGATAAGATTCATGTTTTACAGTGGTTATATTGTATTATAGGGAGCACTATGAATTATATAGTGTTGATTGAGATAAAATAATTAATGCTGATGTACAATCCATGAGTCAAATTCTTTAAAAATTTAACACATGGCCTGTACAGGTATTTATATCATGGTATATTACCCATGACACATGGCTGGTCACTTATCTATGTCCTATACAAGCCTGAACATTATGTATTGTCATATAGTATGTATATTATAGTACATCATGTCACATTACTCATGGCCATGTGTTCAATTTTGTACAGGCCATGTGTTTAAGTATACATGGTCTGTACAATTCCGTTCAATTCTACACAATTCTACACATGCCTATACATCATGGCCTATACAGACCATGTGTTCAAGATCAGTGTACAATTCCTCACTCACCCATGTTTCATAGTACTAATCTTCTAATTTTAATAAAACTGATTTACTCACAAGTAATATATCATGATTTTCAATGAATCAAAATTGTTATTCATTTTTTCACCTATTGGAAACCCATTTTTTATGATGGATATGTGTTTGTGCCTAATATTTACATTCAAATAACCACTGAACTAAGTCTACACAACTTGGTTATTACAAAAATACTTTTTTTCTTATAAAACATGGTGGGTGTTGAGTCTAAAGGCATGCTGGTGTTGTTATGACATGTATTTTTCATGGGTTTTTTTTTAAAATTAGATTGAATATTTATTGGTTAAAATCATGTAGGCTGAAATTCCTATCTACATACTTTTAGAGAACTATTACAAGATGATTTAATGCGATCTGTATGGTAAAGGGAATTTCTTTCACGATGAATCCATGTTTTCTGGATATACTTATGAGATATAATTATAACATGCAATACTGTCCTTAGATTCTTTTCTCAACTATTTATGGGTTTAAACATTATAGATTCCTTTGTGCTAAATTTGATTCTTAACTGATTGAAAAATCTAATAAAATTTGTCTCACGTAAGATTCTTATGGTTTTTTGAATCATGGGTAGCTTCAAATATTATTGCTTCTTAGCCTTGATATTTATACTCATGGTTTTAGTAATATCGATGATGAAATTAATTCATTCAATCATCTTTTACCTGTAGGTGTTTCATAGACCAACTGGGTTTAAATTGAAGAAATCGAAATGGGGATGATACTCTTGGGTTTATTCAATGGAAGGAAAACAACCTAGTGCTTTGATGAAAGTTTAAATTTTCAAAAAGTAATCTATTCTTATTGTTTTCATGAAGTTCGTAGATCTGATATGGTTAAAATGTATGTTGTTTTTATCACTCTTTTTTCTCATGCTAGTTAATTTAGTGAAGTGTCAATTGGAAATTTTTAGATGGCCTTTTTGGTGTATTCTTGATTTTAAAGATTTTTTGTTTGTATCCTTTGCTTGCTAGTTTTTTCTTTATGTGTGCTGATATAGTAGTTTTTATGCTTTTATTTTTGGTCATGTTTTGTTGATGGTTGTGCTAAAATCTTATTTATGACTAATTTATTTGATCTGGTGGTATTCTGGTTGTGTTTTGTCTTAAGGGACACTTCACATGTTTTTAATTTTATTTTAATGTTATTTTAAGAGTAAACTAAATAAAGTTATTTTGTCTCTAAATTTTCCTTTACAAGTTCTTAATGTTCAACCTTTTTCATTGAAATAATGTTTTTTAAACATTTAACATTTAGCATTGTGGGTTCCGTCGGTGCATATTTTTCTCTTGATTGTTTCACATATAAAGAAGGAGACTCTTTCAGTTTAGGTTCTACTAGCTAAGAAAATAGAGGGTTCTATCAACACTCATTCCGAAATGGGGATGGTTTTATGAGGTACCATAGTATTAGAATATGAAAAATGTGAATGGGTATTCCAATAAATATAAAGAAGTAGGTGTGGGGACGGAATAGACACATCCCCTTTCTCCACAATTGGATACTCAAATGATGCATGAAATAGGTACAAATAAAATTAAGAGTAAGAAGAAGGCCAAAACAAGATCCAAGAAGGCCCTGTCAAAGGAAGTTATCACAGAGGTAGAGCAACAAAGAATAAGGTTAAATGATCAATAGATCAACAGTCAACAATAAAGAAAGTTATTCAAGGGTTATTCAAGTTTTTCCTTCCATAAAAATGGTATATTGATTCAAACATTTAAACTAAAAATCAATATGATGAACTTTATGTGGAGGTGGACCACGAGAAAGAGACCATGGAATGGAAAAAATGATAAAAAGAAAAAGAGGTTGGTGTAAGATGATATTGGCATTATACTATAACGTGTTTGTACATGACTCATAACTTTAAAGCTAAGGGAGTAGCTAGACTTATATGTGGTTAATGGTATCAATGATGTGATTATTAAAGACTATTATCTTCTTAAAGTTTTTTTATTTTTACTGCTTCTATAATGGGTTTCCAATTCCCCTTAAGTGGGTTCTAAAAAAATGGAATTAGGGTGAGTGATATTCCTCTTTTTTAGAATTGTAGTTCTTTTATCAAAACTCATTTCTATTAGAATCCTCCCTCATCAAATTTTACAACTATTGCGATAAATTTCTAGCTACTACTGTGATGTTTTTGGATTCAATTTACCCTTTAATTTTCAATATAGTTTCATTTCTTTATTTTAATACTATTATTATAAATAATTTTTTTCAATACTCTATTGTGTAGGTGATTTTAAGTAATAATTTTTTTTGTTTATTTCAAGATAAAGGTAGATTATTTTGTTGACTCAATTTGGAGGAAAAATATAAACTTTTTAAGGGAGATATTGTTTTTTTGTACTCGTTTTTCCTTCTCAATTTCTATGGCTTGCATTTTCTATACTACATTTTTTCTTGTTTAAATTCCTGAAGATATTTTTCTCTAATTTATGGGTATACATTTTTATTTTTTGTGGTGTAGATCTTAGATCTGAAGGGTGTGTCATAACATCGACATGAGGTTTCTCAATGGTATTGGATTTTACTTGGTTTGTTTCTTCTAGTGGCCTACTTGGAAGGGGGGGGGGGTGATGAAAGATCTTTGGAAGAAGTAATTATTCTTCTACCATTATTGGTGATGGAAAATTGTAGTCAAGAGATAAAATTTCTTGAGGATTATAGTCAAGATATGACATGGGTGGTGTGAGTGCGGTGGTGGAAATTGCATAGATGGATCTTAGGCTTCTGTGTTTTCTATGGTCTTATTAATAAAATTCAACTATGTATTGATTGATTTTGTATTAAATTCTATTATTAATATAATTAATCTGTTTCTAATTATGAACATTCATAAAAATCATCTTCTACTTGATAATTAACACATGTGTATTATATATGATAAATTAATAAATATAATATGAAAATTTAATAGTAATAAAAATTTAAATTTTTTATTTAACTATAATTTATAAACAAATAATACACATTGATAGTATTATTACCAAAAAATATATTTTTTATATAAATCCATTACTAAAAACTTTTACCAACTTACATATTATCTGTTCGTTTTGTTATAATAGAAATAGAACTACTTTATTTGTTTTAATAACATTTAGCGATAGAGTTTTTACCGACAGTTTAGTGACATGATAATTTTTGTTAGTAAAACATTTTACTAATAGAAAATGCACTTTGACAAATAGATATACCATTTTTGGAAGAAACTAATTATTTTTTAGTGAGATTTATGAGGAAATAGTGTTTGTATATTTTTTTTCATTATACGGTACATGAGATTTATAGATTATGATAGGTAACCCTAATATAACTTATACGACATGTGACACCAATATATATTTGTATTGACTTGGGTAATGATAAGTTCCCCCAAAGGTAATAATGAGGGAGTTAATAAATAAGGATTCTCTAATAGATTTAACAATGTTCCAATTATTTCTAACATGAGTGAATATTTATTATGAATATAATAATAAAAAATTCCTATAATGGTTTCATTTTGTTTGTAATGTGTTTTTATTGTTTTATGGGAAAAAATTATTTCCTTATCTTGATATGCTTATTTTATATGATTAATGAGTAATGTGGAAAAGATAATTTTTATGGGGTTTCATTTCTTTCCCTAGACAAATTTTTTTCATTATGTTATATACAATACTGAGATTTTTTAATCATCCAATTTCTAATGTTTTTTTACAAATGGGTTAAGGGTGATTCATAAAAAGAAGAAATCAAGTAAAAATTCATGACAATTTTTCATGAAATCAAAATTTGTTTCATTTTAAACGTTTTAAATTTTAAAAAAATTGATACTGAGTAGATGCCTACACTTTTTAATATGTGTGTTTTTTATATAATTTTGATGATCTAATTTTATAAAAGACTCAACCTAAAAGATCATCAAGAATGTATTAAAGTGAATTCATGTGAAAAAACTAAAGAATATATAATGTTTTAATGATAGGTCCTTATATTTTCTACTATAGGGAAGGTTTTGATATCATTATAGTTTTGTATAATGTTAATAGAATACCCTTGAGAGATTCAACAATATGGTTATATTTACATGATATACCATTTGATGATTTTAATACTCGATCATCTAATCTATGTCTATTTAGAATGGTTTTCCACATATAAAAAAGGGAAACTGATATAAAAAGGTATCAATAGGAATAAATCCTTATTAATAATTTTTTTAATGTTTTGAGTTGGAACTAATTAGTTTTTTTAAGTGATGGATTTTTAGACATGGGCTATAAATACTGTTGTCATCCATGTTAGAGATAAACTATATTTACCATAAAGGAATATATTAATAGATGAGCATTTCCTGAAACATAACACTCTATATTTTAGTGAAAAATAAGATCTATAAGCAGCTAATGGATATATAATTACTCTATAGAAGATAAAAAAAGTGATGAGATGTTTAGAATGTAAAGTGGTAACCATTTATATTTATAATTTTGAAAGTGAAACTAGTCAATTGTGGTCATTTATTATCAATAAAAGATATATAAATAAACTTTATTCCATAGAATGTGATGTATTGAAGAATATTTTTAGGGTGAAATATTTCTCAATGACTATTTGAATCATAATGGGTAAACAATTCATGGAATTAAGGAAAAATGAGGAGGATTTGGAAGTTTTTTATGAAGAAAAGTTAAAAGTCTAGCCATGTACGCACCAAATTATATTCTAGAACTTGATAGTAAAATTAATACATTTTATTTAGGATTGAAACCATTTATATAATGTGTATTGGACATAAAATAATTTTAAAGTTATGAAAATGTTGTTCATTGTGGGGAGAGAGTTGAGATGGAGTTTCCTTACACTTACATACATCATGATTTCATGAGTAAGAAGTTGTCAAGGTGGAAAGAAATAGAAAAGTAGTAAACTATTAAATCAAGATATAAGAGTCCAATAAGTTTCCATTATGGGAAAAAAATTTAGTAAACGTTTTATAGGAATTGGAAAGTGTTACCATTATGGTAAGTTTTTTGATATGGATCATGAATGTAAAGAAAAGAGTCATAGTCTATCCCAGAATAGGGTAACAGATAATAATCCACTATCAATTTATTTTAATTACAATGAGTTTGGTTATTATGCAAACATGTGTTTAAAGATAGTTACAAATATTTTAAATCATCATGATTGAAAGAAAAAATATATGGAAAATTAATTTTCTACTACTACGATTGATGTTGTCCCATATAATTAAGTGGTTCTAGGTATGTTAATTGTTTAGACAAATTATGTTGATTCCTAATTTGGCTATGGACATTCAAATTCAATCTTTTTTAAGAAATTTAAAATTAATAAGGGAATATGAACTCATGAAAAGAAGATATAACTTATTGATGAAAACTCATGATGGTATTATTAATGAATCCTTTATATGAATCATGCTATTTTTATCAATGGGATGGTTGTTTCTTTAAATCTAGTTTAATTTACCATAGAATAATTTTAGGTTATTCTAGTTATGGATAGTCTTTCATTTTACCATTATAAGATAGATTACAAAGCTAATAAAGTTATATTAAATTATTTCACACCTTAATATATCAAGAATCCAATAAATTAACTAATAATGGTAGTGAAAGTTACAAAAATCATATTATTTAAAAGAATGAAAATGATAAAATTAATGATGTTCTAATGATGGATAACTATATGAATTTAATTATTAATGATAGATCTATTTTTATTATAGATATGGGGTTTAATATTCTTATCGTGTTAATTATTGATTCTAGAAAAATTTCAATGCTGCCATATTGAATACCACAAGTAGAACTTTTGGAATTAAAAAATCAATTATAGAAATTTCATGATAAAAGAATCATATTCCCTAGAATATCCTCATGGGGTGAACCTATTTTATTTTTTTGAAATAACAATTGTTCGATGATGATTTTTTTTGATTATAGATCCTTGAGTATCATAATTGCTATTAACAAGTATCATTTATCTCTTATCAATGATTTGTTTGATCAAATCTAAGGATAATTTTTTTTACAAATATTAATCTCAGGTTAGGATATTATCAACTAAATTTTAAGGAGTGATATATTATAAAGTCATCATTTTGGACTAGATATGGGAAATAAAAGTTTATGGTTATGATATTTATATTTTCTAACACTCTATCTATATTTATGGATATTATGAACATAGTTTTCCTTGGCTAATTAGAAAATTTTGTGGTTTTATTTATTGTTGATATTTTTATACACTATAAAATTCACGAGGATCATTAATGACACCAAATTATTATTTTCCAATCCATGAAAAGAAAATAAGTTTTTTGTGAAATTTAGTAAATATAAATTTTTGTTTAAGACAATTTAATTACTCACTCCTATTTTTATTTATTTATAAAATTACTATTTACCCTTATAAAACTAAATTAGTCGATTAATGACCAATACTTAAAAATATAATAGTGATTCATAGTTATTTTTTACTACTGGTTTGTTATAGGAGGTTTATTGAAAACATTTATAATTTATATAGCCCACTAACTTTTTTAACTCAATAAGGAGTTAAATTTATTATGATAATAAAGTGTGATGAATGTTTCAAAGAAATTAAAAGAAAATGGTGAATGAAAAAATTTTGGCCTTTCCCTTTATAAGTTGGGAATTGGTCATCAACAATGATGCTTTCTTATAGGGACATGGTTTTGTTCTAATTAAAATTGATCATCTAATTGGTAATGATTAACTTTAATTAAAACCCCTTGAGATTAGTTATCCTATACATTATTTAAAACTATAATTTGTGGTTAATATTTTAAAAATATAAAGGAATAATTTATATGGGGTAAAATGAGATATATATACTGATCATAAAATTTTAAAGTATATATTAACCCTTAAATAGTTTAACCTAAGGCTGAGAAGATGGAATGAACTAATAAAGAAATATTATTTCATAATTCATTACCATATAGGGAAAAAATCATTTCTAATTTTAGTTAAAAATATAATTCATCATTTACCATGCTATGTTTGGAACATGATCCTTTTATAAATGAATTAAAAAATGTTGGTCGAGAAATTTTTCATTCTGGAATGTTACCGGTTTTTGTTTTTGATATTAGTGAAATCATATTTGTTAGACAAAATTAATAAATATATAAAGTAAGATCATGATATTATAGAAAAGGTGAAAATGGTAAAGAATTAAAACTTTCATAAATTTTAAAATGTAAATGAATGTGTTTTGGGATTTGAAAAATTGTTTTGTGTTCCAACTATATCCCAGCTAAAAAGAAAACTGTTGGGTGAGTCTCATAAATCTTCTTTTTATATTCATCTCGAAAATATTATGACATATAAAGACCATTAGGAGTAATTTTGGTGGGATTTATTAAGAAATACATTTCTTAGTTTATTAAAAATGGTTTGACTTTTAAATAGGTTAATACTAAAAAACAATTTCTAAAATGGATGCATCAACCTTTTCCATTTCTAAAGTTGAAATGGGAAATTATATCTATGGATTTTGAGGTGATATTTCCAAATATATATTGAAGTAATAATTTAATTTGGGTTATTATTGACAGATTGACTAAATCTATAAATTTTCTTCATATTCGAGATACAATGTCATTTTATTAGCTTTATCAAATCCATATTAAAGAAATTAGTAGGTTACATTGTGTTCATATCTTCACGGTAGGTGACAATGATCCCATTTTTATGTTAGATATTTTTAATGGCCTTAGAATATATTGGTTACTAATGTAAATTTCAATATAGTTTTTCATCCTCGATCTAATGGTTAATCATAGAGCATAATTAAGACTTTGGATGACATGTTTTGAGCTTAACAAATGTTTTAGTTGGGAATTTATAATCAACATAATTCATTATTTTAGTTTTCTTATAATAAATATTTTCATTCTAGTATACATATGGAACCTTTTGAGTTATATAAAGTGTATTGGAAATAAAATAATTTTTAAGTTATGAAAATGTTGTTCATTGTGGGGAGAAAGTTGAGATGGAGTTTCCTTACACTTATATACATCATGATGTCATGAGTAAGAAGTTGTCAAGGTGGAAAGAAATAGAAAAGTAGTAAACTATTAAATCAAGATATAAGAGTCCAATAAGTTTCCATTATGGGAAAAAAATTTAGTAAATGTTTTATAGGAATTGGAAAGTGTTACCATTATGGTAAGTTTTTTGATATGGATCATGAATGTAAAGAAAAGAGTCATAGTCTATCCCAGAATAGGGTAACAGATAATAAACCACTATCAATTTATTTTAATTACAATGAGTTGGGGTATTATGCAAACATGTGTTTAAAGATAGTTACAAATATTTTAAATCATCATGATTGAAAGAAAAAATATATGGAAAATTAATTTTCTACTACTACAGTTGATGTTGTCCCATATAATTAAGTGGTTCTAGGTATGTTAATTGTTTATACAAATTATGTTGATGCCTAATTTGGATATGGAAATTCAAATTCAATCTTTTTGAAGAAATTTAAAATTAATAAGGGAATATGAACTCATAAAAAGAAGATATAACTTATTGATGAAAAATCATGATGGTATTATTAATGAATCCTTTATATGAATCATGCTATTTTTATCAATGGGATGGTTGTTTCTTTAAATCTAGTTTAATTTACCATAGTATAATTTGTTGTTATTATAGTTATGGATAGTCTTTCATTTTACCATTATAATGTAGATTACAAAGTTAATAAAGTTATATTAAATTATTTCACACCTTTGATAATATATCAAGAATCCAATAAATTAACTAATAATGGTAGTGAAAGTTAAAAAAATCATATTATTTAAAAGAATGAAAATGATAAAATTAGTGATGTTCTAATGATGGATAACTATATGAATTTAATTATTAATGATACATCTATATGAATTTCAATACTGCCATATTTAATACCACAAGTAGAACTTTTGGAATTAAAAAATCAATTATAGAAATTTCATGATAAAAGAATCATATTCCCTAGAACATCCTCATGGGGTGAACCTATTTTATTTTTTTAAAATAATTATTGTTCGATGATGATTTTTTTGATTATAGATCCTTGAGTAACATAATTTCTATTAACAAGTATCATTTATCTCTTATCAATGATTTGTTTGATCAAATCTAAGGATAATTTTGGACTAGATATGGGAAATAAAAGTTTGTGGTTATGATATTTATATTTTTTAACACTCTATCTATATTTATGGATATTATGAACATAGTTTTCCTTGACTAATTATAAAATTTTGTGGTTGTATTTATTGTTGATATTTTTATACACTATAAAATTCACGAGGATCATTAATGAAACCAAATTATTATTTTCCAATCCATTAAAAGAAAATAAGTTTTTTGTGAAATTTAGTAAATATAATTTTTTTTTGAAGACAATTTAATTACTCACTACTATTTTTATTTATTTATAAAATTACTATTGACCCTTATAAAACTAAATTAGTCGATTAATGACCAATAATTAAAAATATAATAGCGATTCATAGTTATTTTTTACTACTGGTTTGTTATAGGAGGTTTATTGAAAACATTTATAATTTATATATCCCACTAACTTTTTTAACTAAATAAGGAGTTAAATTTATTATGATAATAAAGTGTGATGAATGTTTCAAAGAAATTAAAATAAAATGGTGAATGAAACAATTTTGGCCTTTCCCTTTATAAGTTGGGAATTGGTCATCAACAATGATGCTTTCTTATAGGGACATGGTTTTGTTCTGATGAAAATTGATCATCTAATTGGTAATGCTTAACTTTAATTAAAACCCCTTGATATTAGTTATCCTATAAATTATTTAAAACTAGAATTTGTGGCTAATATTTTAAAAATATAAAGGAATAATTTATATGGGGTAAAATGAGATATATATACTGATCATAAAATTTTAAAGTATATATCAAATCTTAAATAGTTTAACCTAAGGTTGAGAAGATGGAATGAACTAATAAAGAAATATTATTTCATAATTCATTACCATATAGGGAAAAATCATTTCTAATTTTATTTAAAAATATAATTCATCATTTACCATGATATGTTTGGAACATGATCCTTTTATAAATGAATTAAAAAATGTTGGTCGAGAAATTTTTCATTCTGGAATGTTACCGGTTTTTGTTTTTGATATTAGTTAAATCATAATTGTTAGACAAAATTAATAAATATATAAAGTAAGATCATGATATTCTAGAAAAGGTGAAAATGGTAAAGAATTAAAACTTTCATAAATTTTAAAATGAAAATGAATGTGTTTTGTGATTTGAAAAATTGTTTTGTGTGCCAACTATATCCCAGCTAAAAAGAAAACTGTTGGGTGAGTCTCATAAATCTCCTTTTTATATTAATCTCGAAAATATTATGAAATATAAAGACCATTAGGTGTAATTTTGGTGGGATTTATTAAGAAATACATTTCTTAGTTTATTAAAAATGGTTTGACTTTTAAATAGGTTAATACTAAAAAAAAAATTTCTAAAATGGATGCATCAACCTTTTCCATTTCTAAAGTTGAAATGGGAAATTATATCTATGGATTTTGAGGTGAGATTTCCAAATATATATTGAAGTAATAATTTAATTTGTGTTATTATTGATAGATTGACTAAATCTATAAATTTCCTTCATATTCGAGATACAATGTCATTTTATTAGCTTTCTCAAATCAATATTAAGGAAATTAGTAGGTTACATTGTGTTCCTATCTTAATGGTAGGTGAAAATGATCCCATTTTTATTTTGGATATTTTTAATGGCCTTAGAATATGTTGTTTACTAATTTAAATTTCAATATAGTTTTTCATCCTCGATCTAATGGACAATCATAGAGCATAATTAAGACTTTGGATGACATGTTTTGAGCTTGACCAATGTTTTAGTTGGGAATTTATAATCAAAATAATTCATTATTTTAGTTTTCTTATAATACATATTTTCATTCTAGTATACATATGGAACCTTTTGAGGCATTGTATGAAAAACATTGCAAGATTCTAGCTTATTAGGTCAAAGTAGGTGAAATGAAGTTGTTTGGACTAGTTCATATAGAGGATAAGGTTTAAGAGGTAAAGTTGATTTAGAATCCTATAAAGGAATCTCAAAGTATGAAAAATATTTATGAGGATAATCGAAGGAAATATAATTCATTAGAGATAGATAATCATGTATTCCTTAAAAAATATCAAAGGAAAAATGATACATTTTTAAGTAGAAAAATAATGGTAAAAACAAAGTTTATTGGACCCTATAAAATTATATAGAATGATAAATAAGTTTCATAATGAGTTTAATTTCCTTTTATTTTATACAAGTAACATGATATGTTTCATATTTTGGTATTAAGGAAATATGTGTTGGATGCATATCATGTTTTGATCCCAAAAGTAGTATAGTTTGAAGATTATATTCATATGAGGAAATTTTTTTTAGATTCTTGATCATAGAGGAAATTGTTTTGTAATAATTTTATTCATCGTGATAAGGTTTTTTGGAGAAACCATATGTTTAAATAAGATACATGTGAATCAAAAAAATTCTATAATGGAATAATATACCCACTTTTCATGGTACTAAATAAAATATCCAGGGAATTTTTTAAAAAATGGATTAAGAATGTAACAACCCCATAAAATATAAATATAAATAAATTTCATAAATTATTAATATAAAATAATTATATTATATCGATTTATATTCGTTATAAAAATATTATGTAAGTTTTAAATCAAAATGGAAATAGTTTTCTTCTTACTAATTTTTTACATATATTATATGGGTTTATTTTAAATTTTAATTTAAAAATATTAGAATATAAATAGAAAAAATGATATATATTTTCATATTAGAAATTATAAATTTTCTTACCATGATTTTTTGGATTTTTTGAAAAGGTTTATTTTTTCAATGAATTGTAGAAAATAACGAATTTTTAGAAAAATGCATTTTCATTTCACGTGTTTACATTTCCACATTATATTTTAGATTAGTTATAAAATTTAATTAGTTTTTTTATTATAAATAATTTATTTAGTGTCATTGGAATAAAAATTAATATTTATTTTAGTATAAAAATTCTTTTATACATAAATATTAATTTTTTAAAGAACTATTTTTCATCATGTTTTATGAGTTTATTTTAAAAGTAATATATGAAACATATAAAAATACAATTTGATAAAATAGTTTTCATATTTGGAATCAAAATTTTTATATTTTTTAATTAGTCTACTATTATTTTTGGTCATTATGAATAGTAATATTGGTAAAACAAATCATTTACCATGGTTAGACTATAAATAGTTTAAAGGGATTAAAACTAAAATGGTAAGGGTTATAATTATTTAAAAACATGTATAAATCCTATATTAGGGCATATATAGACACTATCCTATATATTCATAAAAAATACCATTTTAGAATCATTTCCCTTGAGTAATACATTAATATATTTTAATATATTGAAACAAATTGTGACCTATCCCTCACTTATAAAAGGACACCCCATATGTTCGCTTCAACATACATCAACACCCATTTAATTTGGAAAATAGATCTCTAAATACATTTCTAAAATCTATCAAAATAGCCTAAATTTAATTATTTTATCATATTATAATCCTTTTAATGTCTTAGTTATAATAATTTAGGAGGTTGTCCAATGAATATGTATAATTTTTAACTGAGTGTTTTCTTTTTTATTTCTTCTTTTACCTCATCCAAACCTCTCTAGGACAATGTGATATAATTATATATATATGTCCCATAGAAATAAATGTTATTATATTTTAGGTTAAAAACACTTCTCATATACATATCCATCTAATGGAAAATGAAAATTACTTTCATGTGTACATCAAGACTACTGCCTCATAAAGATGATATATTTCCTTTTTCATGTTCAACACTTATAGTTGGTCATAATATTTGACCTTATAAAATAATATGAAATATATGATATAAATTTTATTCTATATATTTAAATTAATATTATAGTTCATTCATTACCATTAAATGAAAAATAAAAACATCAATCATGCATACATACAGACTATCGCATTGAGAAATGATGTATTTTATTCTTCATCACTGCCTCACATGGTTAGTAAATATAATTTTTTAAAGAATTAATGTGATATTAATGATATAATTATAAATAAATAAAATTAAATGATTCTTTACTTCCTACCCTTATATTCATAAAAAACCTGAAACATTTCACATGTGTATATAAAAACTATTGTTACAATGTTGTATTATAATTTTGTTCTCCCAAAAACCATACATAGTTGGTTATAGAATTATAATTAAGGAATTAAATTGATAAATATAACATTATTAAGATTTATAAAATGATATATTTATCATTTATTTGATCATAGTCTACCTTATGAAGGTATTTTGGATATATGATCTGAATATCATCAAAACGTATGACATGAACTAAATTGATTATGTAATTGAATATATCATGATAGTAAAAAGAAGGAATAATAAACATAGAAAATATAATTATGGAAGAAAAAAATTAACATATTTTTGATGATAAAAAAACATATGTGATGAGTTAAACTCGATATAAGGAACTCTATATAATAATACCCTTTTTAAAATATTTTATTGATTTAATTTCTAAATCATTTTATTTTATGTTCTTATTTTTAATAATATTTTATGGATGTATTTATATTGAAATTAATAAATTATAAATTAAAATTTATTTCTATTCTTACATTATTTAAAAGGTTATGTAAAAAAATATTTTCACATATTTTATATGGAATGTTTTGACTTTATTTAGAAAGGTTAAATGAATGTTGAATTTTAAGGTATACAGATTGAACACTTTATTCCACCATCATATAAATTATTCATAATAATGATTCTTATATATGTTAAAATTCATATTAAAATAATAACATATTTCCAATATTTGGGTAATTTTTCTTTCTTAAGAGTATTTAAATGGGAGTGATCTTTCCCCAAATTTGCATCTGACACTGGATTCTTCTTTTCTTATCAATTAAAATATGTTTTCAAGGTATTTATGATGAAAATGTGTAATAGAAAAATGTTTTGTTCATGATATTTTATTTGGAAATTATATTTGATTATAGGTTATCTCTATAGATCTTATAATATGGATGATACTGATATAACTTATATAACCATTGAGCCTGATGTAGCTTTATAATGCATTAGGTAATGTTACATTTCTTCAATTGAATAAAAGTGGGAGTTAACTAATGAGGTTTATCCTATGGATTTAACTGGGCACTCATTATTTATGACATTAGTGAACAAAGGTTATGAATATAATGCTCTAAAATTCCTACATGGGTTTTAATTTGTGTGCTATGGTTTTTGAGGTATTATTTTAGAGAAAATAATTTTATTCATGTGGATATTATTTATATTATATGATCAAAGAGTAATTTTAAAATGGAAAAAATCTATTGGATTTCATGTTTTTTACTATACTAATAAATATCTTTGATTTATATTCCATACTGATATTTTTGTGCTCATCCCATGTTTTCAAATGTTTTTAACAGGGCATATAGATGAGTAAGAACAAAGAAAAAATCATGTTGAAATTCATAAATATTTTTCTTCTAAATATATATATTTTTTAATTTATTTATTATAGTTCCCTCATACCCATTCCCTTGGATACAGTGCTGAAAAAACATAACTTTCATCACTATATTTGACATAAATATATTATTAAATATCTTTCTCACATTTACAATCCAAGGACCTTTTAGTTTTTAGTTTTAGAGAATTATGTCAAATAAAAACACAATAAATCTCATTTCTTCTCCTCAAATTAACAATTTTTCCAATTTATAATAAGCTAATAAATATATAATGAGTCTTAAATAACACCCATAAATTTTACACACAAGGGAATCCACTAGTATTAACATGATTAATACTTTCTTTTATAAAACCAGGTCATGGAATCATATGAAAGGATTATTATGTGACACCTAATAAGGATAAATGTAATAATAAAGCCTAAGATGAAAGACATGAGGCAAAATATGATATTATAATGAGGATGATCACAAGTTTCAAAACATGCTATAAAGAGATGATACCATAAAAACATGTATAAAATAATGGTCATAACATAAGAGCATGGCATTGTAGGAATGTGGAGATAATAGAAACAATACATTATAATCACAATTCAAGGATCCATGCCTTGATAACATAATATAGTTGGATATTATATATTCCCCAAAACCATATTTTTCTAGGATCACTACCCAAGAACCAGGTTATTTCATCAAATATGAAACATTACCCAATGCATTATAGGGGTATATAATTCCTAGAACAACTATCAAATAAAGATAATCATATATACATGTGACACATTATTTCAATAAAAAAAATCATAAAATACTATGGAAATAAAATGGGTTTTATATTCTTTTCATGTTGTTCCTAAAGGAAGCATTCATAATTTTATAAATATACATATCAATACAACCCCATAGAAAATGTATGGGTATCCAATGAGAAAAAGAGTCATTGTAGGTAAATACCACTAAAACATTATCGCTTTTTATTGGATATTTTCACCATATAATAAATAAATATATATATATATATATATATATATATGATTTTGAAAATAATTTTACTAATCAATCATTTTATTGGGCATCTTGGTGAACACCCTTCAGTAAATATAAAAAAATGGTATTCAAATTCGAATGACCATTAGGGAAAAATTATCATCACCATTGTAAAAACTATGATCTCACTAATTAGTTTCATCTAATTTATATCATTAATTTTATATCATGAGAATCAGGAACAATTTTCATTATTACCCTTTCTATATGGATATGTAAAAAATAAATGGGTTCATCAATAAAGAGTATACATGATGGTGTTAATATTGTGTTTTTCATATGCTATCCCATATAATAACACATTTATTTTTTTTAATAAATTAACTATATAATTATCTCATGACAATAAAAATGTGAATGAAACATCGTCAACTCAAATTATATCATCCTTGGGGTTATACCATCACTATGGAACCAAACAAGTTGATAGATTAACCATCAAATGTATCATATATTTGATATATACATAACATCATAAATTCTCTCATCTAAACTAATATATATTATTATTACTTTTATACTCTAATTCTATGTCATCTCGAACTGAGGGTGAACCCAATGATCACGAACAAATGAAAAAATTATACTTATTTTATAATCTCATCCCCTAGTAAAAATTTACCATTATAGGACATACGATGTCTTACAACTCTGGAAACTATAACATGAGTTATGTACTAAATGATAAAATTATGGGTCACTACATCCTCCCAATATTAATCATATTAATCCTCAGTATGGATATGTATAAGGTCATATAATATGGATGAATCCATATTATGGTCTTATTAAAAAACCCATCTATTTAACAATTATTATATTCCAACAATATCTTGAGCACAAATAGAGTTCAGTGTAGAATAATATTAGATGGAAATATAAATCTTTCATCATGATGATATTGGAACTAGTATACAATTATGCACAATATATATATATTCAATGTAGATATTTAGAAAATCCATTACACCATAAATCATTTTTCATCTGGGATGAATTAATTTATAAGGTATTACATTTTAGTGGAACATCAATACCAAACATTATAGTGAACTGGTGATGATTATCATAATGGATAAATCTATCAATGAAATATTAAATCACTGGGTATTTCCTATATTTCATGCTTGTAACACCCCATGATTTCATAATACATTATCTCTTTAAATAAATTCAATATCTTGGGACACACACAACATTGAGTTCGAGTGCACCGCGACTTACCAAACTAGCCGATTAAAAAAGCAGATATGAATAGTATTAACTTGTTTTTTATTTTTATGTACTCCATATAATTTTAGCAGCCATATTATGTGTTTCTAGACATAATATAAAGAACAAATTCAATTTTTTATATAAAATAAGAGTTTAAAAAAATTACCCCCTTTTAATGGTGAACCATTTTTAAATCCAATATTTGACAATTTTATATACTAAATTTGACAAAATAAACTTCTTATTTATAAAGGGACATAAAAATTTTGTTTGGATAAATTTTTATTGTTTTCTGATGACATTGATATTTTGATTAATATTGAAAATACTAAATTTTACTTGAAAAATTTTTTTTAAATAAATTTAATTTATATGGTTCAATTATACATTTGAATGGGTTTGAAGTAAAATTAGAGAATATTTATATCATTCAATCTAATGTTGGTCATTAGATGTAATTTTTTGTTTAAATTGGACATAAAAACATATCAATATTTTGATATAAATTACTTCTAAAAAACCCACTTTCTATTTTTGACAACGTGAATTATTTTTAAATAAATTTATGAAACTAATAAATTTTTAATTTGTTAAAAGAGAAATAATTTTTAAATTTTTAATATTTGAATTATCTTAGGGTGAATTTTTGGTATTTTTCACAAAAACATTCTATTTTTGATGAATTGTGAAAAATACTTCATAGTATATAAAAACCATCTTTTTCATTTAAATAATTATTTTTAATTAAAAATTTATCTTAAAATTGATACATAATACATAAATTAATACAATTTAAGACGTTTGAGTCATTTCATAATAATATTATATATATATAATATTATTGAACCATTTTAACATCTTTTTACCCACCTTCTAGGCACATTTACCCACCTTCTACGGACATTTGAAAATTTACATAAAACCTAATTTTATCGTTTCTATGAATTGATTTTATGAAATATTAGAGAAAAAATTGAAATAATGATGTAAAATGTTGTTCAATAGGATGAAAATAATTTTTGGTGAATTGTAACTTTTGTATTTTATTTACCACAGTAAAAAAGTAAATAGGGTAATTAAAGGTAAAAATGAGATTATAATTACCCTAAAAGATGTCCGAATTATATTGGATAAGTTTGTTTTTACCATAATCAACCATAATAATAAAATACTATATTTTTTACCCACTTTTATTAGATTAGGAAGTTTATTATTATTTTATTTAAAAAGAGTTTAAAGTGATATATTCAATGTTTAATAATAAAACCATTTTTAATATAGGGTTATACAAAATATAAATTCAACTATAAGTATTCATTATAAATATAAATATATTTCCTACATGATGGTGTTTTATTTATAATTTTTAGACAATAAATCATTAAATTTATTTATGAAACATTGATGATGCAGTAATTACCTTATTAATGAAATTTTAAAAAATATTCATATTATTAATATCCTAATTAATATAAATTGAAACATTTGATTTATTAACTAATTTTCTATGTAGTATGACATGTAATGGGTTCATTTAATGTATTGTTTTAAATGTAATCATTTTTTGTTGACTTTAAAAAATACTAAATGCTAAATAGTGTCAAAATTGACATAAATGAGTATTTAAAACAAATACTATATTATTTAATGATATAATATTTTTAGAAATATAAGGGTCAACCAATGGACTTATATAATATTATATATTTAATTATAAAAAGACTTTCCCTTATTTTGGAATTTTATATTATGTTTATTAACAATGTTAAACAAAAATAAAAAAAGAAATTCTAAAAGTTAAAATATTTATACAAGAGTTAAATCTAAAAGAAAAGATTAATAAGGTGACCTAAACATGTCTAAACCTATTTTTTTGAGTATTTATACCCATCCCTACATTACCCTTGAAATTAATCCGTTTGGATCAATGAGAATCCAAAAATTATTTTATAATAAAATAATATTTCAAGATTTCCCTAAAGTGACAATTACCTCTCTTATAAAAGGGTACTTCCCCTTCTATTCAATTCACACCTCCAAGTTCATTTATCTCAGCCAAACCTTATTAAAATCTCCCCCCAAAATACAATCACATCATCCTAGATTCCTTAATTTGATCATAAATCTATTAAATGGATCCCTTTTTGTCAATCAAATAGAAGAACCCGAAGAAGAGGTAATTATTTCATCATCTTTTTCAAAGTTCTTTTCTTCTTCCACTTCCACTTTATTTGTTTTTTCCATACCAAAACAATAACTCCAGTAAATTATTTATATTGTGATGTTATTATAAATATTGTAAAACCGTATTCATTATTATATCCATCCTATGAATGAAAAAGTCATCATATGTGCATACATACGACTAGTTGTCTATATGATGTGGTGTAGTTTTTTATTCAACACACCATTATTTGGATGGGTATAATAATGAGTATAATATATTGAAATAATAAATATAACATGTTAATGATTCTGTATATATAATATACCATCCAATTACATATTATTTTACCCTCTACATATTGATATCATCACTAGTACATACATACGGCTTACTGTCTCCACGACCTGATGTGATTAATTTCCACGTTCACGATTCTATGATGTTTATGAATATATATTATTAATAAATATGTAATATACGAAATAAAATTTCCAATGTATAAATATATACATACATACATACACACATACATACATATATCTCATTCACATACTTCGGTTCTATGTGATATGAAAACAGAAATGGCGTTTATGCGTACGTACGACCTACCATCCCCATAAACGGTGTTTTACATTTTATTTTTAAATAAATCATACATACTTGTATTCTAATTATATATGATACCTGAATAATGTTTTATATTATGGAATAAATTAAATCATGATATAAATTATACAATCATGAATAACAAGTAAAAACACATATGATGAAGAAAACGATTATTACCCAAAATGTTATTTTAACATCAAATTTTTTATTAAATGGGTATTATAAAGTGATAAATAAATTAGTTATTATATGATAAATAGAAATATGGTTCTTTTATAATTTAATAACCCACTATGGTCATTATACATGAGGTTAAACGTACCCTCGACCAAAAGAAAGTACAAGGTAATGGTTAATTTCTCATTCCCATTTGTATTTAAGATTATAATGTGTAAGTATTAACTCTGACATTTTCCATGTTTCAATAAAATGATTTCAAAATAAATATTTTAATATCATTTTAATGGTAATATTTATCAAGATCATCAATTTAAATTTTTTAATGATTTATTCTTCTAAATGTTTTTTATTAACATCCCTATTTAAAAAATTATTTTAAGGATTTATTTATATGGACATGATTGTTTTAAACTGATAATTCCATTCAAAAGATTCAATTTTGTATGGGACAAATTGATTCAAATATATCATTTAAATTAATTCCTTTATAAATTTGTGACTAATATATTATTTCACAAAAAAGGAATTTGCTCTCAAAGAGTTATACTGAACATTTTCAACTATGTCAACATCCTTTAGAAGATATTATTATTGATTGATGTTTATTTTTTATAATACAATATTCCATTTTGTATTTAATGTGTAATGATATGTTTGACTGTGGATGTGCTATTTTTATACCTTTCATGGTTAATGTTAAAGTATAGACATCTCACATGCATGTTTTAATTTGAATGTTTATGTTATGATTCAACATTTTTATATAGAAATTGCATTGAACATTGTAAGTGATAGGTGGAGCCTTCTATAGCTCCTCGATGCATAATTTGATCTCTTGAGACAAACTAATTCCTTAGCATAAAAATCTGAAATAAAAATTATTTGTATTCTTCGCATGAGTCCTTGACTATGTAGTTATGATGTCCGACATTATTCATTCCCTTGTTGTGAAATTAGCTAATACATGTGATTATTCAACTTGTATAATATCTGTGTGAATTTCTATATAGTAATTTTAATTTTCCCCATAATATGTTCATGTTTATGTTTAAAAAGGCTATTGTTTTTATTACACATATTTTCTTAAATGATTATAAGTTTCACTAAAATGTTTACACTTACAGGGCATCTAAGCTCCCCCTATTCTTATGTTTTATTTTGCACAAACTGGAATTTCTATGTAATTTATTTTAAAATATGTGGGAATGTTACGAGTCTTCAAAAATTGACGGCGCGTGATTCTGAGTCCCGGTGTGCCTGGAAATAATTTATGATTTTTTCTGGTACGTTTAGTAAACGTATGAGCGGGGTTTTGTAACTTTTGAACCATTTCTCAGAATTGAAATAATTGGGCACCTTTAAACGTACAGCGCCGATATTCACTTAAGGGGGCTTTCTCCTTGACTACAGTAAGTCGGGGGTGAAAGATAAATTTTTTGTTTTTCGTGGAAATAGAAATAAAGTAAAATAATCTTTTTTTGTTGAAACCTCACAGGTGGATGGTTTAATGGTGGGGACCACCCAAACTAAAACATCCCACATTTGTGTTATAGAGGTGGGGACCATTGAGCCTAAAACCCCCATTTTAAATTTAGAGGAGGGGACCACCCGAACCACCTTTAATGAGTGAAAACCTCTCAATGTCCCTACTTTAAATTTTTCCAACACCATTCATTGATTGGGAAGATTAATATTACAAATGTTGTGAAATTAATTGAGCCAATTAATTAATCCAAAATGCCAACAGAATTAGTCTACTTATTTTAATTATATTTGAACCTCTTAGTTTGGGATGATTTGTGGTTGGAAAATAACTTCCTTGGTGGGATAAAGTTCTCCAACGAAGAACTCCATTGAAGAACATTCTTCAGAAATCAAGGAAGAGGACGACGTACGTGCCTGACATCGAAGCATGGTTTCAAAAGTGATGATAATTGTTACCCTCTTTGACTTTTTTGACTTCTTTCTCAAGCCAACGTCAACGAACCTTCTAGGTAGGGTGGTTTTTTGAATTTCTTCCCCCTTACCCGTTATTGATGATTCATTGTAAAATTAAGAAGAGGTTATATCTGCTTGCTACCACTAAAACATGGAGGGTGTAGGCCAAACATACATGGAATAACCCCTCCGCTGTTATTCTTTATTGGTGTGTTCTTTGCAATGGATGAATGAGGATTTTTGGCATGGTGACGAACGAATAGCGGTCGACGGAACAAGCCGCCAACGAAGGCGCAGTGTGCAACCACGCCACGGGGAGAGGATGGCTAGCCATACGGCCAGCCATAGTGGACCGCCTTACTGTGGACTTTGTTCTTCCTCACACCGCCCCATGGACTCTGGGGCCCCACTCCGCTTAGCGGCCTCACAGCCCTGGCCGCCTCTGCGGTCCCTCGCTGCCCTGCGGCCTCGCGGCCCCTACCACCTCTGCGGTTGCCGCGACCATTGTGGCCCTCGTGGCCCCGTGGCCACCGCATCTCCCTCGCGGCCCCAGTAGCCTCTACACCACCCTCGTGGCCTCCCGCGGCCTCGCTCCACCCTCAAGGGCTCTCAAACTTCACGCAGCCCTCTCAGCCCTGTGGCATCTATGCCGCTCTTGCGGCTGCCTGCGGCCTGACGCCGCCCTCGCGATCCCGTGTGCCCTCGCACTGCATCGTGGGCCACCTCCCAAGCCAGGACGTCTAGAACGGGCCAAGCTGGACCAGACCCAACGGGATGGGTTGAACCGAACCGGGGTGGGTCGGCCTAGTCCAGGTCAGGACGGGTGGTTTCGAACAGGTCGGACCGGACCTGGGCCAACATCGACCCATTTATGCTCTTTTGGCCATAATAATGGAAATAAAAGTCCTTTTGATGAACCTTCTGTGGCGCCAGAAACCCTGGAGCGTGACAGTACCTTTGGTATACCCCACAAAAGATTTGGATAGATTTGGGATACAGTCGGGTTAGATCAAGCACGAATCCAACCTGGCCCTCTGGACTAAAAGGTTAATAATAAATAGACCGAGCATCCGATTGATGCACCGTCTGTTGTGTTGAGACCCCTATGACGTGGCGGTCCTTTGAGAAACATTTTCATGGGACTTCATAGCAGTTGGAGTATAGACCAATGTTTTGAGGAGTGGACCATCCTGGAGACAATTAATCCAAGTGTGGGAATGCAGAAGCTGTCTGTGAAGTGAAGAACGAATAACGATCAGGTGTGGGTCATCACTTAGAGATCATATGTGGGTCAGCACCAAGTGATCCTGTGTGGGTCAGTACCGAGCGATCCTGTGTATGTCAGCACCGAGCTATTCTATGTGGGTCATCACCTAGATTTCCTATGTGGGCCAAGAACTAGAGATCTATGTGGGTCATCATCGAGCAATCATGTGTGGGTCAGCAGCAGAGCCTCTTATCAGAGTAAGATGATTCAGCATTTACATCTAGTCATCATTACTACTGTAAATAATAAATACCTGATTTGATATGAGTCTATACTTGCGTGGTACATTACTTTGTGGTAATACCTTGGTGTTATTGTTCTGTATGGTGTACCTGTGTTGTACATTATTTTTTGGTAATACAATGATGGTATTATTTAGTGTGCTGTACCTGTGTGGTAAATTCCTTTGGGGTATTCCGACCTTTGTGGAATAGTTGAGATTTGGTCTTTGATTTGGACTCTGTGTTTTCCTCACGATTGTGATGGGTATTCTTCATAACATAGGTATATGTATGGGCATAAACCTATGTGGGGTTGTTAATTGATTTCATGCTTTGTGATTTATCCTTGGTGGATTTTGTAACACTTTGAGGGTCTCGGGTTCTCTACTGAGTATTGTTACACTCACCCCTGCATAGGATGTTCCCGCACCTTGTTCTGTTTGGTGCAGTCGAAGGACAACACTGGTCGAGGCTGAGGGTACCAGGGTTAGACGGGGCGCAGAGGTGGACCATACGACATGACGGTACGTAGAGGAGATGGGGGGACATGGACTGTAGAAGAGGCGATCTGTACCAACCCTTCAGGTAGGAACCTTTTAGGAAGACCCATTAGCTACCTTTATTTTTCATCAGTTGTATTGTATTTCAGCTGTACTTGTACAATTACTGTAGGACTTGTATTCCGACCCCTTTTTACTTTTAACACTCATTTTGCTATATATTTAACTAGTGTTCATATCTTATTGTGTGCTTGGTTGGGTGTGTCTACTTAAAGGAAATTCCCTCCCGGTTATAGGGAATACGCCTTTTGGTGCTAGTCTCTAGGCCGTGGCCTAGGGAAGGTGGGCTTTGGGTAGTCACGACACAGGCCACGGGAGAAGGGTCATGAAAAATTGGTCTCAAAGGAGTTGGTTCTACCCTAGAAAATAGGATGCTGGTCTGTTTTTAATGGAATTAGTGTAACATTTAGTGAGTGGGTTTATCAGTTTATGGAATCCATTGCTGGTGCGACGGCTGACGTATCCATACACTTGGACCTTGACTTCTGATTTCTGACCTAATGCACGAAAACATTGATAATGTGTGTGTTTTGAAAATTTTTCACTGTGATCTCTATGAGTCATCTCACCAGGTATAAATTGTTGACCATGACACACCTATTTTTTCTGTAATCCTCCACGCGTGTAGCTATCTAGGGTTCTAGATAAAGTATGCAATGACAGCCCTCAAAGCGACAAGGCCTCGGTGCAAGGCCCTCTTCCCGTAGAGACACCATCAGAGGCCCCCACGGTACCATTACCCATTGGTCCACTGATGCCACCAACCCCAGTAGAAGAGGGTGTACACCGCTTGAGGACATTTCACGAGTTCTAGCAAGAGAGGCCACCCAGGTTTAGGTGAGGGAGGGACCCATAGGTGGTTGAGGATTGGCTGGAGGCCATGGTGAGATTCTTCCGACTGGTTGCGACAACATATGATCTCATGGGGATCCTTGCATCCTGTCTTCTACAGACATCGGTATTCAGAAGGTGGAGCTTGATTCTATAGGCTCATGATTAGGTGACGCTTCTCGGGACAGACATTGAGATCCTGTTTTGAGCAGAGTTTGTTCCAGTGACTCTTCACGCAATAGCTTCTTCATCTGTATCATGACAACATGACTGTGGCTCATAACTCAATGAGGTTCACTAACCTCTCATGCAAATCCACTAATATGGTGTATGAACCATTCTTTAGGGCCCAGACCTTTGATCATGGACTCAGATGGGAGATCAGATCTTAGATGATTTCTCTTAGCATCCCGACGTAGGTGAGGGTGTTTGAGAGAGACCTATTAGTGGAATGTTTCTTTACTGAGATGTCACTAATAGTGAGACCCACCACCAGTCATCACGTAATGGATTCTTATACAGTTGGAAGTAGACAAAAATCACAGTGGCCCAAAAGGACCAGACCTACAGGTGGATGACCGCAGGATTCACGGTCAGTTGTGTGGGGAACCTGATGCAGATCCATTCATGACATGATCAGGAAATGTTATGCATGTGGCGGGCAGTTTCACATGGCTCGTGACTCTCTGACCATCCATAAGGACGATCAACAGACGGTCGAAGGACCGCCCTGGTAGAGAGAGAAGTTTGACTGAGAAGTTCTCCAGGGAGCAGGCGGATGGTGCAGAGGAGCTGACCGTACAACTAGCCATTGGCGAAGATTCGAGATGTTACCACCACAACCACTGGGTTGTCCACCGCGACCACAGGAAGCTATAGGAAAGGGGTGAGCTCAGCTCCAGGATGCTGAGGCATATGATCACGGTGCTCAGGAGATGATACGAGGTATGATCTATGTCTACTTCACCTTATCTACAGTACTTATAGACACATGTGGTGGTCATTCATTTATTGAAATTTTCATTATTACCCTTTCTATATGGATATGTAAAAAATAAATGGGTTCATCACTAAAGAGTATACATGATGGTGTTAATATTGTGTTTTTCATATGCTATCCCATATAATAACACATTTATTTTTTTTAATAAATTAACTATATAATTATCTCATGACAATAAAAATGTGAATGACACATCGTCAACTCAAATTATATCATCCTTGGGGTTATACCATCACTATGGAACCAAAAAAGTTGATATATTAACCATCAAATGTATCATATATTTGATATATACATAACATCATAAATTCTCTCATCTAAACTAATATATATTATTATTACTTTTATACTCTCGTTCTATGTCATCTCGAACTGAGGGTGAACCCAATGATCATGAACAAATTAAAACATTATACTTATTTTATAATCTCATCCCCTAGTAAAAATTTACCATTATAGGACATACGATGTCTTATGACTTTGGAAACTGTAACATGAGTTATGTACTAAATGATAAAATTATGGGTCACTACATCCTCCCAATATTAATCATATTAATCCTCAGTATGGATATGTATAAGGTCATATAATATGGATGAATCCATATTATGGTCTTATTAAAAAACCCATCTATTTAACAATTATTATATTCCAACAATATCTTGAGCACAAATAGAGTTCAGTGTAGAATAATATTAGATGGAAATATAAATATTTCATCCTGATGATATTGGAACTAGTCTACAATTATGCACAATATTAGTAAGGACATATATATATATTCAATGTAGATATTTAGAAAATCCATTACACCGTAAATAATTTTTCATCTGGGATGAATTAATTTATAAGGTATTACATTTTAGTGGAACATCAATACCAAACATTATAGTGAACTAGTGATGATTATCATAATGGATAAATCTATCAATGAAATATTAAATCACTGGGTATTTCCTATATTTCATGCTTGTAACACCCCATGATTTCATAATACGTTATCTCTTTAAATAAATTCAATATCTTGGGACACACACAACATGGAGTTCGAGTGCACCGTGACTTACCAAACTAGCCGATTAAAAAAGTAGATATGAATAGTATTAACTTGTTTTTTATTTTTATGTACTCCATATAATTTTAGCAGCCATATTATGTGTTTCTAGACATAATATAAAGAACGAATTCAATTTTTTATATAAAATAATCATTTAAAAAAATTACCCCCTTTTAATGGTGAACCATTTTCAAATCCAATATTTGACAATTTTATATACTAAATTTGACAAAATAAACTTCTTATTTATAAAGGGACATAAAAATTTTGTTTGGATAATTTTTTTTTGTTTTTTTGATGACATTGATATTTTGATTAATATTGAAAATACTAAATTTTACTTGAAAACAAATTTTTAAATAAATTTAATTTATATGGTTAAATTATACATTTGAATGGGTTTGAAGTAAAATTAGAGAATATTTATATCATTCAATCTAATGTTGGTCATTAGATATAATTTTTTGTTTAAATTGGACATAAAAACTTATCAATATTTTGATAGCAATTACTTCTAAAAAACCCACTTTCTATTTTTGACAATGTGAATTATTTTTAAATAAATTTATGAAACTAATAACTTTTTAATTTGTTAAAAGAAAAATTATTTTTAAAATTTTAATATTTGAATTATCTTAGGGTGAATTTTTGGTATTTTTCACAAAAACATTCTATTTTTTATGAATTGTGAAAAATACTGCATAGTATATAAAAACCATCTTTTTCATTTAAATAATTATTTTAATTAAAAATTTATTTTAAAATTGATACATAATACATAAATTAATACAATTTTGGACGTTTGAGTCATTTCATAATAATATTATATATATATAATATTATTGAACCATTTTAACATCTTTTTACCCACCTTCTAGGCACATTTACCCACCTTCTACGGACATTTAAAAATTTACATAAAACCTAATTTTATCGTTTCTATGAATTGATTTTAAGAAATATTAGAGAAAAAATTGAAATAATTATGTAAAATGTTGTTCAATAGGATGAAAATAATTTTTGGTGAATTGTAACTTTTGTATTTTATTTACCACAGTAAAAAAGTAAATAGGGTAATTAAAGGTAAAAATGAGATTATAATTACCCTAATAGATGTCCTAATTATATTGGATAAGTTTGTTTTGACAATAATCAACCATAATAATAAAATAATATCTTTTTTACCCACTTTTATTAGATTAGGAAGTTTATTATTATTTTATTTAAAAAGAGTTTAAAGTGACATATTCAATGTTTAATAATAAAACCATTTTTAATATAGGGTTATACAAAATATAAATTAAACTATAAGTATTCATTATAAATATAAATATATTTCCTACATGATGGTGTTTTATTTATAATTTTTAGACAATAAATCATTAAATTTATTTATGAAACATTGATTATGCAGTAATTACCTAATTAATGAAATTTTAAAAAATATTCATATTATTAATATCCTAATTAATATAAATTGAAACATTTGATTTATTAAATAATTTTCTATGTATTATGACATGTAATGGGTTTATTTAATGTATTGTTTTAAATGTAATCATTTTTTGTTGACTTTAAAAAATACTAAATACTAAATAGTGTCAAAATTGACATAAATGAGTATTTAAAACAAATACTATATTATTTAATGATATAATATTTTTAGAAATATAAGGGTCAACCAATGGACTTATATAATATTATATATTTAATTATAAAAAGACTTTCCCTTATTTTGGAATTTTATATTATGCTTATTAACAATGTTAAACAAAAATAAAAAAAGAAATTCTAAAAGCTAAAATATTTATACAAGAGTTAAATCTAAAAGAAAAGATTAATAAGGTGACCTAAACTTGTCTAAACCTATTTTTTAGATTATTTATACCCATCCCTACATTACCCTTGAAATGAATCCGTTTGTATCAATGAGAATCTAAAAATTATTTTATAATAAAATAATATTTCAAGATTTCCCTAAAGTGACAATTACCTCTCTTATAAAAGGGTACTTCCCCTTCTATTCAATTCACACCTCCAAGTTCGTTTATCTCAGCCAAACCTTATTAAAATATCCCCCCCAAATACAATAACATCATCCTAGATTCCTTAATTTTATCATAAATCTATTAAATGGATCCCTTTTGGTCAATCCAATAGAAGAACCCAAATAAGAGGTAATTATTTCATCATCTTTTTCAAAGTTCTTTTCTTCTTCCACTTCCACTTTATTTGTTTTTTCCATACCAAAACAATAACTCCAGTAAATTATTTATATTGTGATGTTATTATAAATATTGTAAAACCATATTCATTATTATATCCATCATATGAATGAAAAAGTCATCATATGTGCATACATACGACTAGTTGTCTATATGACGTGGTGTAGTTTTTTATTCAACACACCATTATTTGGATGGGTATAATAATGAGTATAATATATTGAAATAATAAATATAACATGTTAATGATTCTGTATATATAATATACCATCCAATTACATATTATTTCACCCTCTACATATTGATATCATCACTGGTACATACATACGGCTTACCGTCTCCACGACCCGATGTGATTAATTTCCACGTTCACGATTCTACGATGTTTATGAATATATAATATTAATAAATATGTAATATACAAAATAAAATTTCTAATGTATAAATATATACATACATACATACATACATACATACATACATATATCTCATTCACATACTTTGGTTCTATGTGATATGAAAACAGAAACGGCGTTTATGCGTACGTACGACCTACCATCCCCATAAACGGTGTTTTACATTTTATTTTTCAATAAATCATACATACTTGTATTCTAATTATATATTATACATGAATAATGTTTTATATTATGGAATAAATTAAATCATGATATAAGTTATACAATCATGAATAACAAGTAAAAACACACATGATGAAGAAAACGATTATTACCCAAAATGTTATTTTAACAACAAATTTTTTATTAAATGGGTATTATAAAGCGATAAATAAATTAGTTATTATATGATAAATAGAAATATGGTCCTTTTATAATTTAATAACCTACTATGGTCATTATACATGAGGTTAAACGTACCCTCGACCAAAAGAAAGTACAGGTAATGGTTAATTTCTCATTCCCATTTGTATTTAAGATTATAATGTGTAAGTATTAACTCTGACAATTTTATCATCATTTTCCATGTTTCAATAAAATGATTTCAAAATAAATATTTTAATATCATTTTAATGGTAATATTTATCAAGATCAGCAATTTAATGTTTTAATGATTTATTCTTCTAAATGTTTTTTATTAACATCCCTATTTAAAAAATTATTTTAAGGATTTATTTATATGGACATGATTGTTTTAAACTGATAATTCCATTCAAAAGCTTCAATTTCGTATGAGACAAATTGATTCAAATATATCATTTAAATTAATTCATTTATAAATTTGTGACTAATATATTATTTCACAAAAAAGGAATTTGCTCTCAAAGAGTTATACTGAACATTTTCAACTATGTCAACATCCTTTAGAAGATATTATTATTGATTGATGTTTATTTTTTATAATACAATATTCCATTTTGTATTTAATGTGTAATGATATGTTTGACTGTGGATGTGCTATTTTTATACCTTTCATGGTTAATGGTAAAGTATTGACATCTCACATGCATGTTTTAATTTGAATGTTTATGTTATGATTCAACATTTTTATATAGCAATTGCATTGAACATTGTAAGTAATAGGTGGAGCCTTCTATAGCTCCTCGATGCATCATTTGATCTCTTGAGACAAACTAATTCCTTAGCATAAAAATCTGAAATAAAAATTATTTGTATTCTTCGCATGAGTCCTTGACTATGTAGTTATGATGTCCGACATTATTCATTCCCTTGTTGTGAAATTAGCTAATACATGTGATTATTCAACTTGTATAATATCCGTGTGAATTTCTATATAGTAATTTTGATTTTTCCCCATAATATGTTCATGTTTATGTTTAAAAAGGCTATTGTTTTTATTACACATCTTTTCTTAAATGATTGTAACTTTCACTAAAATGTTTACACTTACTGAGCATCTAAGCTCCCCCTATTATTATGTTTTATTTTGCACAAACTGAAATTTCTATGTAATTTCTTTTAAAATATGTGGGAAAATTACGAGTCTTCAAAAATTGACGGTGCGTGATTCCGAGTCCCGGTGTGCCTGGAAATAATTTATGATTTTTTTCTGGTACGTTTAGTAAACGTATGAGCGGGGTTTTGTAACTTTTGAACCGTTTCTCAGAATTGAAATATTTGGGCACCTTTAAATGTACAGTGCTGATATTCACTTAAGGGGACTTTCTCCTTGACTACAGTAAGTCAGGGGTGAAAGATAGATTTTTTGTTTTTCATGAAAATAGAAATAAAGTAAAATAATCTTTTTTTGTTGAAACCTCACAGGTGGATGGTTTAATGGTGTGGACCACCCGAACTAAAACACCCCACATTTGTGTTATAGAGGTGGGGACCATTGAGCCTAAAACCCCCATTTTAAATTTATGGGAGGGGACCACCCGAACCACCTTTAATGAGTGAAAACCTCTCAATGTCCCTACTTTAAATTTTTCCAACACCATTCATTAATTGGGAAGATTAATTTTACAAATGTTGTGAAATTAATTGAGCCAATTAATTAATCCAACATGCCAACAGAATTAATCTACTTATTTTAATTATATTTGAACCTCTTAGTTTGGGATGATTTGTGGTTGGAAAATAACTTCCTTGGTGGGATAAAGTTCTCCAACGAAGAACGCCATTGAAGAACATTCTTCAGAAATCAAGGAAGAGGACGACGTACGTGCCTGACATCGAAGCATGGTTTTGAAAGTGATGATCATTGTGAACCTCTTCGACTTCTATGACTTCTTTCTCAAGACAATGTCAACGAACCTTCTAGGTAGGGTGGTTTTTTGAATTTCTTCCCCCTTACCCGTTATTGATAATTCATTGTAAAATTAAGAAGAGGTTATATCTGCTTGCTACCACTAAAACATGGAGGGTGTGGGCCAAACATACATGGAATAAACCCTCTTCCGTTATTCTTTATTGGTGTGTTCTTTGCAATGGATGAATGCCGATTTTTGGCATGGCGACGAACGAATAACAGTTGACGGAACAAGCCGCCAACGAAGGCGCAGTGTGCAACCACGCCACGGGGAGAGGATGGCTAGCCATACGGTCAGCCGCAGTGGACCAACTTACTAAAGCCTTTGTGCTGCCTCACGCCGCCCCGTGGACTCTGGGGCCCCACTCTGCTTAGAGGGCTCGCAGCCCTGGCCGCCTCTACGGCCCCTCGCTGCCCTGCGGCCTCGCGGCCCCTACCGCCTCTGCGGCTGCCGCGACCTTCATGGCCCTCATGGCCCCGTGGCCACTGCACCACCCTCGCGGCCCCCAGTAGCCTCTAAACCACCCTCGTGGCCTCCCGCAACCTCGTTCCACCCTCAAGGGATCTCAAACTTCACGCAACCCTCTCAGCCTCGTGGCCTCTGTGCCGCTCTCACGGCTGCATGCGGCCTGGAGCCGCCCTCGCGATCCCGTGTGCCCTCGCACTGCATTGTGGGCCGCCTCCCAGGCCAGGCCGTCTAGCACCGGCCAAGCTGGACCGGACCCAATGGGATGGGTCGAACCGAACCGGGGTGGGTCGACCCAGTCCAGGTCAGGACGGGTGGTTTCGAACAGGTCGGACCATACCTGGGCCAACATCGACCCATTTACGCTGTTTTGGCCATAATAATGGAAATAGATGTCCTTTTGACGAATCGTCTATGGCGCCAGAAACCCTGGAGCATTACAGTACCTTTGGTATACCACACAAAAGATTTGGATAGATTTGGGATACAGTCGGGTTAGATAAAGCACGAATCCAACCTGGCCCTCGGGACTAAAAGGTTAATAACAAATAGACCGAGCGTCCGATTGATGCACCATCTATTGTGTTGAGACCCCTATGACGTGACGGTCCTTTGCGAAACTTTTCCATGGGACTTCATAGCAGTTGGAGTATTGACCAGTGTTTTGAGGAGTGGACCATCCTGGAGACAATTAATCCTAGTGTGGGAACGCAGTAGGTGTCTGTGAAGTGAAGAACGAATAACGATCATGTGTGGGTCAGCACCTAGAGATCATATGTGGGTCAGCACCAAGTGATCCTGTGTGGGTCAGTACCGAGCGATCCTGTGTATGTTAGCACCAAGCTATTCTATGTGGGTCATCACCTAGAGTTCCTATGTGGGCCAGCAACTAGAGATCTATGTGGGTCAGCATCGAGCGATCATGTGTGGGTCAGCAGTAGAGCCTCTTATCAGAGTAAGATGATTCAGTAGTTACATATAGTCATCATTACTACTGTAACTAATAAATACCTTATTTGATATGAGTCTATACTTGTGTGGTACATTCCTTTGTGGTAATACCTTGGTGGTATTGTTCTGTATGGTGTACCTGTGTCGTACATTCTTTTGTGGTAATACAATGATGGTATTATTTAGTGTACTGTACCTATGTGGTACATTCATTTGGGGTATTCCAACCTTTGTGGAATAGTTTAGCTTTGGTCTTTGATTTGGACTCTGTGTTTTCCTCACAATTGTGATGGGTATTCTTCATAACATAGGTATATGTATGGGCATAAACCTATGTAGGGTTGTTAATTGATTTCATGCTTTGTGGTTTATCCTTGGTAGATTTTGTAACACTTCGAGGGTCTCGGGTTCCCTACTAAGTATTGTTATACTCACCCCTGAATAGGATGTTCCTGAACCTTTTTATGTTTGGTGCAGTCGAAGGACAACACTAGTCGAGGCTGAGAGTACCAGGGCTAGACGGGGCGCAGAGGTGGACTATACGGCATGACGATACGTAGAGGAGATGGGGGGACATGGAGTGTAGAAGAGGCGATCTGTACCAACCCTTCAGGTAGGAACCTTTTAGGAAGACCCATTAGCTACCTTTATTTTTCATCAGTTGTATTGTATTTCAGTTGTACTTGTACAATTACTGTAGGACTTGTATTCCGACCCCTTTTTACTTTTAACACTAATTTTTCTATATATTTAACTAGTGTTCGTATCTTATTGTGTGCTTGGTTGGGTGTGTCTACTAGTTATAAAGGAAATTCCCTCCCGGTTATAGGGAATATGCATTTTGGTGCTAGTCTCTTGCCCGTGGCCTAGGGAAGGTGGGCTTTGGGTAGTCACGGCACATGCCACGGGAGAAGGGTCATGAAAAATTGGTCTCAAAGGAGTTGGTTCTACCCTAGAAAATAGGATGTTGGTATGTTTTTAATGGAATTAGTGTTACTTTTAGTGAGTGGGTTTATCAGTTTATGGAATCCATTGCTGGTGCGACGGCTGACATATCCATACACATGGACCCTGACTTCTGATTTCTGACTCAATGCACGAAAACATTGATAATGTGTGTGTTTTGAAAATTTTTCATTGTGATCTATATGAGTCATCTCACCAGGTATAACTTGTTGACCATGGCACACCTATTTTTTCTGGAATCCTCTACGCATGTAGCTAGCTAGGGTTCTAGATAAAGTATGAAATGATAGCCCTCAAAGCGACGAGGGCTCGGTGCAAGGCCCTCTTCTAGTAGAGACACCAGTAGAGGCCCCCGCGGTACCATTACCCATTGGTCCACTGATTCCACCAGCCCCAGTAGTAGACGGTGTACACCACTTGAGGGAATTTCACAAGTTCTAGCACGAGAGGCCACCCAGGTTTAGGTGAGGGAGGGACCCATAGGCGGCTGAGGATTGGCTGGAGGCCATGGTGAGATTCTTCCGACTGGTTGGGACAACATCTGATCTCATGGGGATCCTTGCATCCTGTCTTCTACAGAAATCGGTAGTCAGAAGGTGGATCTTGATTCTCTAGGCTCATGATTAGGTGACGCTTCTCGGGACAGACATTGAGAGCCTGTTTTGAGCAGAGTTTGTTCCAGTGACTCTTCATGCAATAGCTTCTTCATCTGCAGCATGACAACATGACTGTGGCTCAAAACTCAGTGAGGTTCACTAACCTCTCTTGAAACTCCACTGATATGGTGTATGGCCCATTATTTAGGGCCCAGACCTTTGATCATGGACTCAGATGGGAGATCAGGTCTTCGATGATTTCTCTTAGCATCCCGACGCAGGCGGGGGTGTTTGAGAGAGCCCTATTAGTGGAATGTTTCTTTACTGAGATGTAACTAATAGCGAGACCCACCACCAGTCATCACGTAATGTATTCTTCTACAGATGGAAGTAGACAGAAGTCACAGTGGCCCAAAAGAACCAGACCTACAGGTGGATGACCGTAGGATTCACGGTCGGTTGTTTGGGGAACCTAATGCAGAGCCATTCATGACAGGATCAGGCAATGTTATGCATGCAGCGGGCAGGTTCACATGGCTTGTGACTCTCTGACCAGCCGTAAGGATGATCAGCAGATGGTTGAAGGACCGCCCTGGAAGAGAGAGAAGTTTGACTGAGAAGTTCTGTAGGGATCAGGCGGATGGTGCAGAGGAGCTGACCGTACAACTGGCCATTGGCGAAGATTCGAGATGTTACCACCACAACCACCGGGTTTTCCACCCTGACCACAGGGAGCTATAGGAAAGGGGTGAGATCAGCTCCAGGATGCTGGGGCATATGATCACGGTGCTCAGGAGATGATACGAGGTATGATCTATGTCTAATCCACCTTATCTACAGTACTTATAGACACATGTGGTGGTCATTAATTTATTGCAACTACAATCCTTCGGAGTTTGGAGATTCTGATGGAGCTGTTGGCTCGATTATTTTAGATAGAGACTCCAACGGAAGCGGATTCGATTATTACACACTAGTTCCAGCAGTACGAGCATACTCTATGAGTTGAGATATTTGGATGGGATCTCTTAGTAGCAGCGTCAAGGCGTTATGATGTCATCTTTGGTATGATCTGGTTATCTACAGTCCATGCTCAGATTGATTGTATTATGAGAAAATTTTGGTGTGTCTGCATGGATGGGAACTAGTGTACCTTTACCGGTGATAAGGGAGCCTTTGCAGCACATGATGGACTTACCCAGAGGATATTGCAGCCGATCACTCGTCTGTTGGCTAGACCTACCCTCAGAGAAGTTGATGTGGAGAGTCCGAGTTATCCTGTAGTGGTGGACCAGTACACAGATGTCTTTCCTAATGATGTTACAGGTCTACCTCCTTGCAGAGAGGTGAAATTTTATGTTTAATTGTACCCCGAAACGACACTGATATCTACACCGGCATATCGAATGGCTACCATGGATCTTCATGAGATGTGGGTACATCTATAGGACTTACAGTGGAAGAGATTAATAAAGACCATTATTTCTCCTTGGACAACCCTGATATTGATCACCAAGAAGGCGGATGGGTTCTTGAGACTTTTTATTGACTATCGGTTCCAGAACTAGTTGACCGTGAAGAACAAGTACCTACTTAGGAGGATTGACAACCTCTTTGATCAACTGAAGGGAGTACGATAGTTCTCAAAGATGGACCTCAAATCAGGTTATCACCAGCTTAGAGTATGAGATGAGGATGTGCAATAGATGGCTTTCATATTTTGGTACGACCATTATGAGTTCTGGATTATGCCATTTGGTGTAAAAAACACTCTAGTAGTGTTCATGGGAATCATGAACAAGATCTTTCATCCATACCTTGATCACTTTGAAATATTCCTCATCGAAGAAATTCTGATCTACTCGACTACTGAGGAGGATCATGCCTATCATTTTCTGTTAGTACTGGACCCACTATGAGAGCACCATCATTATGGTAAGCTCTTTAAGTGTGAGATTTGGATTCATGAGGTTCAATTTCTAGGATACGTCATCTCAGAGGCTGGAGTTGCTATAGATCCAGTGAAGATTGATATAGTACATTCTTAAGATCCACCTAGGTGTGTGTTGGAGATATAGAGTGTCCTGGGTTTGGCCTGATACTACCAGAGATTTGTGGCAGATTTCTCCAGCGTTGTAGCACCACTTTCAGTAATGATGAAGAATGGTAAACCCTTCGTGTGGTTACAGAGATGCCAGTAGTGTTTTCAGGAGCTGAGGAAGAGGTCGACTAGTGCCCCCATCCTGAGGCTTCCAGAGGCGGGCATTGGGTACGTAGTCTACTACGACACATTAGGGACCTAGCTCAGATATTCCCTGATGAATGAGTGAGCAGTGATCACATACGGTTCTCGATAGCTGATACAACATGAGTAGAACAATGCTACCCATAATCTGGAATAAGCAGCAGTGGTCTTCACCTTGAAGATGTGGCTACATTACTTGATGGGCGAGCGTCTTACAGTCTTCTCGGTTCATGAGAGTCTCTGGTATATCTTCTCTTAGAAAGACCTGAACTTGAGATAGTGATGATGTCTTGAGTTCCTCCAGGACTATGACTTCAAGATAGTCTATACTCTTGTTAAAGAGAACATCGCAGCAGATGCACTATGTAAGAGGTATGGTATACAGCTACTAGGAGAGGCAACTGAGTAGCTATCCGCTTTGCAGATATCCTTTGTGGATCAGTATGGAGCAGTTTTTATTCAGTCTCTTATAGTCAGTCACCCACTTCTACAACGGGTCAGGGAGGTGTAGCGTGGGGATACTGACTGTGAGACATGACATGATCAGATATCCACAGGATAGGAACCTGATAGATTTTCTGAATGTGGGACGCACATCATCCTCTTTAGAGAACGTACCATGGTACCAGTGGTTCTACGAGAGGAAGTGATGAGGGTGTTCCAGACATCCCCTATAGCAGTACATCTAGGAGTTGTGAAAAAGTA
Source organism: Viscum album (assembly GCA_963277665.1). NCBI lineage: Eukaryota > Viridiplantae > Streptophyta > Magnoliopsida > Santalales > Viscaceae > Viscum > Viscum album. The sequence goes on along the minus strand of OY728147.1, from coordinate 1,508,480,478 downwards.
CCAGGATTTCTGACAACAACACTAGTGATCGGGAATGAAGAAAGTTGTAGCAGAGTTTTTCTCTTAGTGCGTCACATGTAAGCAAGTGAAGGTGAAGCATCAGGTACCAGAAGGATTGGTTCGTCCTTTAGAGGTAATAGTTTATAAGTGGGATGAGATATCCATGGACTTTGTGAAAGGACTTACACATACATCCATGGGTCATTACTCGATTTGGGTGATCGTCGACCAACTCACCAAGTCGGCCCACTACTTACTGATCAGAGAGCAGGGTTTAGTAGATTTCTTGGGGTACCTCTATGTGCAGGAGATTGTGTGGATACAAGGAGTACCCTCGACGATTGTCTCCTAATGTGATACTAGTTTCACTTCCTGGCTATGTAAGGTGTTTTAGGAGGCCTTCGGGATGCAACTACGTTTGAGTACCACTTTCCATCCTCGGAAGAATGGCCAGTCTGAGTAGACCATTCAAACCCTCAAGGACATGTTGTGTGCTTGTATCCTCGACATCAGTCATAGCTAGGAGGTTCAAATTCCTTTGGTGGAGTTGGAATACAACAATAAATGTCACTTCACTAATTGGATGGCACCTTTTGAGGCATTTTATGAGCGACCTTGCAGATCACCATTGTGCTGGACAGACCCAGGGGATTCAGCACTCGTGGGACCAGAGATGGTATGAGCTACCATAGAGAATTTTTAGATTATCCAGGAGTAGATGAAGTCTAATAAGATTATGAAAAAGTTTTATGCCAACAGTAGACTTAGATCTCTAGAGTTAGAGGATGGTGACCACGACTTTCTACAGGTCTCTCCCCGACGAGGTTTGCGAATATTTGGACGAGGCAGAAAGTTATCTTTGAGGTTAATCGGTCCTTTTCAGATCCTCAGAAGAGTTTTCAAGGTGGATTAACACTTATCTCTTCCCCATTAGATACACCGGGTGCACGAAATCCCCCATGTATCTTAGATGAGGAGATATGTGCATTACCCTTCTCACATTATCGACCACGACGAACTGGAAAATGACGATGGGGCCATGTTTTCAGAGGATCCAGTTGAGATTGAGGATTGAAAATAGTGGGTCCCTAGTGTGTGGTCTATAACTCTACGGCATGTTTTCTAGAAGTATATGAACCACCAGGAGAGCACATGGGAGCAGGAGGCTCAGATTAGTGCATAGTACCCCCACTTGTTTTCCTGGTTTTGTGATTTAGATTTTAGGGATGCAAATCCTTGAGGTGGGGAGAATTTAATGACCTAGAATTTTAATGTAAGTTTTTTTAAAAATATATGGGAGTATTAAGAGTCTGAGAAAATTGACAACGTGTGATTCTGAGGACCGGTGTGCTCGGAATGAATTTCTGAACATTTTTTTTCAGGTATATTCAGTAAACTTACGAGCGGGTTTTTGTAACTTTTGAACCAGTTCTCATAATTGAAAGTCGAGAGCACTGTTAAACTCACAGTGCTGGTATTTTCATAAGGGTACCTTCACCTCGACTGAAGTAGGTTGAGGGTTAAAGATAGTATTTGGGTTTCCGTGGAAATAGAAATAGAAATAAAATAAAATAAAATAAAATTTTATTTTTCTTATTGTTGAAACATCCCATGTGGATGGTTTAAAAGTGGGGACCACCTGAAATAAAACCTCCCACATGTGTGTTATGGAGGTGGGGACTGCTTAGCCTAAAAACCCAATTTTGAATTTACAGGCAGGGATGACCAAAACAACCTTTAATTAGAGAAAAATTCTCAACGCCCCTACTTTAAATATTCCCAACATCATTCATTAATTGGGCCAATTAATTTTTCAAATGGTGTGCAATTAAAATGAGCCAATTAATTATGCCAACATAACAACATAATTAATCTAATTATTTTAATTATATTCGTACCTCTCAGTTTGGGATGATTTTTGGTTGGAAAAGAAGTTCCTTGGTTGGAGAAAGTCTTCCAACAAAGAACGCCATCGAAGAACATTCTTCAGAAATCAAGGAAGAGGACGACATACAAGCCCGACATCGAAGGCTGGTTTTGGATGCGACGATCGTTGGAACCCTCTTCACCTTATTCGACTTCTTTCTTGATCCTACGTTAATGAACCATTGAGGTAGAGTGGTTGTTTAATTTTTCCCCCCTTACCCATTCTTGATAATTCAGCATAAAATCAATAAGTGGTTATAGTCGCTTTCTACTACTCTAACGCGGAGGGTGCGGGCCAAACAAACATGGCCCGACCCCTCCACCATTCATATTTCTTGGTGTGTTCTTCACGATGGAAGATGGAATCTTTGTGCCACATCGATGAACGAAGAGCAGCTGGCTGAACCGGTCGTAGGAAAAGGCGCGGTGCACGACCATGCCACATGGAGAGGACGAGTGGCCATCCTGCCAACCTCACTGAATCGCCACACTGCAGCTACCACATCGAATTGCGGCCTCCATGCTACCTCACGAATCCCAGTAGCCATCACGGCCCCTCGCCACCTCGCGGCCTCGCAGCCCCCGCCGCACCGCGACCTCGCAGCTCCCTCCGCCTTCGCAATCCCTAGTGGACCTACAACCTCACATCCTACGCTGCCTCCGCGACCCTCGTAGCCTCTACAGCCCTCACAACCCCATAGAATCTGCACCACCATCGCAGCCCACTGTAGCCTCCACGCCGCCCTCGAGGCCCCTACAGTCCCGCGCCGCCCTCACGGCTCCCCACGACCTTGTGCTGCCATCGTTGTCCCGTATCCCCCTAGCACACCACCGCGGGCCGCAACCTAGTCCTAGCCGCCAAGAGCGGGCCGGGATAGAAGCAGCGGGCCTGACCCAGTGGTCTTGGTTGACCAGAACTGGGTCGGGTCAGCCCAGGATGGGTCAGGTTGGGTCGGTCCTATAGGGTCGGACCAGACCTGAGCCAACTTCTACACAATTATGCCCTTTTCCCATAATATTGGCACCAAACATCCGTTAGAAGAACTGTTTGTGGATACAGAATCCCTGGAGTGAGATGGTCTCTTTGGTATTCCCCACTTGCGATTTGGATAGAGTTGGGATATCGTCGGGTTGAATTGAGAATGAATCCAACTGGGCCCTCAGGACTAATAGGCTAATAACATACAGACTGGTCGTCTGATTGATACACCATCTGTTGCGTGGAGAGCCCTATGATGTGGAGGTCCATTGGGAAACATCTTCATGGGACTTCTTTTTTGTTGGAGTATTGACCAGTGGCTTGTGGATTGGACCCTCTCGGAGATGAGGAAGCCTAGTGTGGGAACCCAGTAGCTGGATGTGACGTGAAAAATGAATAGGGATCCTGTGTGGGTCAGCACTGAGAGATCCTGTGTGGGTCAGAACCTAGTGATCGTGTGTGGGACATCACTGAGCGATCCTATGTGGGTCATCACCTGGTGATCCTGTGTGGGTCAGCACTGAGCGATCCTCTGTGGGTGAGCACCGAGTGATCCTGTGTATGTCAGCACCGAGCGATCCTATGTGGGTCAGCACCTAGAGATCATATGTGGGTCAGTAACTAGAGATACTATGTGGGTCAGCACTGAGTGATCCTATGTGGGTCAGTAGAAGAGCCTCTTATCAGAGTAAGATGATTTAGTAGTTACATCTAATCATCTATACTATTTTACCTAAGAAATACCTAGTGTGAGCTGATTCTGTACCTGTGTGGTAATTTTCATTGTGGTAATACCTTGGTGGTATTCTTCTGTATGGAGTACCTATGTGGTAATTTCCATTATGGTAATACCTTGATGGTATTCTTCTATGTGACGTACCTATGCAGAACATACCTTCGTGGTATTCATACCTTTGTGGAACATTTGAGCTTTGGGCTTCTAGTTGGACTTTGTTTTTTCCTCATGATTGAGATGGTTATATTTGATAACTTAGATATATGTATGGTTATATACCTAAGTAGGGTTGTCAGTATATTTCATTCCTTGTGGTTTGTCCTTGGTGGATTTTGCGAGACCTTGAGGGTTTCGGGTTCCCTACTGAGTATTGTTATAGTCACCCCTGCACGGGCTATGCCAGCACTTTGTTGTGTTTGGTGTAGAAGACGGACATCACTGAACGAGGATGAGGGTACTAGGGCAAGATGGGGCCTGGAGGTGGACCATATGGAGTGATGGTACACAGAGGAGGCGAGCAAATGTGAAATGGTGAGGAGGTGATCTGTACCTACCCATCAGGTAGGAACCTTGGAGAACAACCCAGTAGCTTCCTTTATTTTTCTTTAGTTTTATATTATTTCTGTTGTAATTGTACTATTACTGTTGGGATTTTATTCCTTACCCTTTTTACATTCAACTATCTTTTTTCTATACTATTTACTTGTGTTTATATCTTTGTGTTCTTGGTTATGTACGTCAACATGTTATAAAGGCAATTCCTTATCGGTTATAGAGAATACACCTTTCAGTTCTAGTCGCTTGCCCCGGGCCTTTGGAAGGCGGGCTTGTGGTAGTCCCGGCACGGGCCCCAAGGGAGGGGTTGTGACATATTTTTCCAGGATTCCAAATAGTTTATTATTATTAATACGAAGGGTTATACTAAGGGAATAATGGTGTTCAAAAATGATTATTTATGTTTTGCTGTATGTTAGAAATTGTAATATAACATTAATGTATGTAATCTATTTTCTGAGACTGCTAAATTGATCAGTCCTTCAGGAAATGATTCCTTATAATGATACCAATGTATTAAAATAATGCACCGAATCTGGGTAACTGGGGTTGGGGCATTACAGTTGGTATTAGAAGATGTTTAGAAACTACCTTGGAAATAAATTTTGATAAACTCTGATTCTAAAACATTACCCTAAGATAGACATTGAGAATTAGTATAGAATAACTTCCTAGAATTTTGGTAATATAGATATTTTGTGAAATTTCCTAGAAATATATCCTTGTTTGGATATGAGTATGTAGAGGCGGCTCTAAAACAGATGTACCTAGGGGTAAAACCAAAAAATAATTATTTGAGCTAGACTCGAATGGGAACAAGTGCACAACAATGGGCCTTGCTGCACTCTAGGTTAGAACACTACAAGGGGATATGATTAAGATAATTAAAATTTTCTCTATAATCCATTATAAAGTATTTATAAGTAAATAGTTAATAAAATAAACCATTTTTATGATTATAAGACTATATGCGTGAAAATAATCATTTAATGTTGATAATATTTAATGTTTTTGGATTATACATTATGATATGATTTAACGTAGTATATTTCATCATTTTGAAATGGTCCCCATTGGAAGGAATGAGAACTCCATCAATACACATGATCAAATGAGTATGAAGGTTCATATCTTTCATGGACTGAAGCCAAAATTTAGTTGGGAAATAGTCTCCCAAGTATTTTAATCATATGAATAAAAAGTATTGTGTGTCATTAAGATATGTAAATAATTATTTGTGCTGTATGAATTTAAGGGAAGCTAGAGAAGAAGAGGTTGGTAGAGAAAAAGATGAATAAAGGGAAGAAGGGAAATATGGATTTTCCCACATGTGATAACTATGGAATGAATCACCTTGGGATGTTCTTGAATGGAATGTTAGTTTGTTATAATTGTTAAGAAAAGGGACACCATTTTTGTGATTACAAGGGTAAGAAAAAGGTTTCAAATGTACAATGATTCACCATTAAAGAGTTGGGACACTATAGGAATCAATGTATCAATCATCAGAGTATACCCCATATGAATCTATTCGATATAATCAGGTTATGATACTACCATGGATGAAGAGGAATGATTGGTGTTATTATGTTGTTTTTAAATAATTTTGACATTTAATTATTGTATTATTAATATACAAGGTATAATAATTATAAAGTATATTATGATTGTACTGTAATACATTTTCATTATGGATTTGAGATTTTATGGTACCAGGTAATGTGACACAGTTTCAAGTTAATCATTTTGGAAAATATATGTTTTGGGGAAAGATAACCCTTAATATGTTTTTGAAACTGAGATAATGATTTCAGAATAAGATATAATTGAGTTGGATAATATATATTGAATGTTATTGACTACCTTGGAACTAATTAATTTTTGGTTTATTGCATCATTTTTGGAGTTTACAACATTTTCATGTAGTATATCTGGTATTTGATATGAAATAAGGGAGCATAAACGTATTCAATAAGGTTTTATGGTAATTATGGGTGTTACCATGTTTTAATAAAATACATGACTATGGTATTCAAATTTTATTATGAGGAAAAATAAATCTTCAATATATTTACCTCCCATATAAATTTTTAGAATGTGAGTTTGGATAGTAGTATTTTCGTATAAGTCTAAAGGTTGGAATGGTGTAAGTTGAGCACTGGATATTTTGTATGGGGTTGAAGTATAATTTATTGGATACTCTGACCCAACATTTTAAATTTTTGTAAACATATATAGGATTAAAGAAATACTTGTGGACCTTATTATTTATCAAATGTGCATTAGGTGTAAAAAAATTATATATGAAAATTCATTTCATAGTGTAAGGGATGAAGTGAAAATAGATCTATGGACAACCAAATGATGAGATTCTGATTATGACATGTAATTAAATAAATTATATTTTATTTAGTACTTATCTAGATAGTAAATTAATCAATCCACTTCAAAAAAAGTATCAAAAAATTTTGTATCCTAATACCTTATGTTTTTTTGATCTGATGATACTTTAAATCATCATAGATTGATGTCTTTGAGGACCTCAATTTTATATTTATTTTTCACTAGTCCGTGATTAATAACCTCAATAACTACCTACAAATATTTATGTTTTACTAAAATTATATGAATCTAATTTCTAAATATTTTATCTTATTCAAAATCCTAATTTGGCAGTGTGTTTATCATTTCCTTTTCCCTCTTAATTAGACTAAACTTTAGTAACACTATTTCAGATGTGGGTTTTCCTCAAAGGTATTTTCTATTTTCAAACTTTTAATCTCAAATAATAATATATAATTGAGAGAACTCAATTTATTGAAGTAGGTGAGAATTTATAACCCCAAGATTTCATAATACATTATCTCATTAATGTAATTCTATAGCATGCGCCACACGCAACACATACATTAAGCACAACATGGTTTACCAAACTTGGGCTTTAAAAATAGCTATGAATAGTAATAGCTTCATTTTAAATATTATATAATCCATATAATTTTAATATCCATATTACATTTTTTTAGAAATAATATTATAAAAAATCCAATTTTTTAGATAAATGAAATGTTTTTAATAAAAATGCAATTTTACCACCATTTAATGGAAGATACTTTTTAAATCCAATATTTAACAATTTTATAAATTAAATTTTAAAAAAATAACTTCTTCTATAAAAGTGGGACCTAAAAATTTAGTTTGGATAAATTTTTGGTATTTTTCTGATAACATTCATATTTTTATGAATAGTGAAAATACTAAATTTTAATTGAAAACAACTTTTTTAATAAAAATAATTTATATTGATATGTTATACATTTGAATGGTATTAAAATATAACTAGATTATATTTTTACCATTTAATCCAATTTTGTTAATTGTATGTAATTTTACATTTAAATTTTACATAATCATATATCAATCTTTTGATAGTGTTTACTACTCAAAACCCCGTTTTCTAGTTTTGACAACGTGAATTATAATTAGATTAATTAATGATACTTATATGTTCTGAAATTGGTAAAATAGAAATAATTTTTAAATTATGAATATCATAATTATATTAGGTTGATTTTTTTGGTATTTTTTCTGAAAACCATTAGTTTTTTATAAATAGTGAAAAATACTGCATAGTACATAAAAATCGACTTTATCATTTAAATAATTATTTTTAATTAAAAAAATATCTTAAAATAGATACATAATAGATATATTAGTATAATGTATGTAATTGGAGTCATTTTGTAATATGATTCGATATATGAAATTTTATCGAACCATTTTAACATCTTTTTATCCACCATCTAGGCACAATTACCCACCTTCTAGGAAAATTTGAAAATTTGCATAAAACACAATTTTACCACTTCATTGAATTGAATTTAAAAATTATAAGAGACATGTTTGACATCAGTAAGTAAAATTTGGTTTAATAAGGAGAAAATAAGTTTTGGTGAATAGTAATTTTGGAATTATATTTTCCATGGTTAAAAGTAAATTGGGTTATTAAAGTTAAAAATGATATTATAATTACACAAAAAAATTTCCTAATTCTATTGTATAAGTTTATTTTGACCAAAATACACTATAGGAATAAAATATTATCCTTTTTATCCACTTGGATTATTTTAAGATATTTATTATTATTTTAATTGAGGAATAGTTAAAAGTGTTAATTTAAAAGATAATTAACTAATACATTTTTAATATAGGTATATAAATAATATAAAATAGACTATAAATATTAATTATAAAGATATAATTATTTCCTACATAATGGTATTTTATTTATAATTTTTAGACATTAAATAATTAACTTTATTTATAACACAGTGATTATGTAGTAATTAACTCATTAATGAAATATAAAAGCAATTGATATTATAAATATCCGAATAAATGTAAATTGTTACTTTTGATGCATTCCAAACATTTTTTAGGTTAATATGACATTTTAGGGTTGATTTAATGTATTTTATTAAAATAATCAGGTTTTTTTTTAATTTTCACAAAAACCAAATACAAAATAGTGTCAAAATTTTCATAAATGAGTATTTAAAACAAATACTATAATATTAAATGAAAATATATTTGTAAAATATAAGGATCATGCAGAGGACTTATATAATTATAGATATGACAACAAATAACCACTTTGGGATCTCTTGGCATTTTATAGTAAGTATGTTACAATGTAATGTAAAAATACAATAAGACATGGTAAATGTAAAACTATTTAACTATGAGTTTAATTAAATATATAAGGTTACTATGGTGACATAAACATTTTTAAAACATGTTTTTTTGAGTGTATTTATACCCATACCCACCTTATACTCGAAATAAATCCATTTGGAGCAATTAGAAAATGATAATGATTTTATAAAAAAATAATATTTCATGACATTCCTTAAGTGACTGTCACCTCTCTTATAAAAGGATACTTCCCATTATTTTAAATTCACACCTCCAAGTACATTTGTCTCAGACAAAACCTACTAAAATATCCCCCCAACTACTCTCACATCAACCAAGAGGCCATATGTTGATCACAAATCTTTCCTAAGGAGCACTTTTGTTCAAATCAAAATGAAGAACCCAAAGAATATGTAATTATTTCATTACCTTTTTCAATGTTATTTTCTTTTTCCACTTACTCCTTTATTGTTTTTCTCATAAAAAAACAATAAATCCAATACCATCTACATAATATGATATTATTATAAATATGATACCATAATATTCATTATTCTATCCATAATATGATTTAAAAAGTCACCATTCGTGCGTACGTACGGCTTATCATCTCCACGTTGTGGGGTAGTTTGTTATTCAACACTTCCTAATTTTCATGGGTATAATAATGAGTATAATTGATGTAAATAAAAAATACAACATTTTAATGATTCTGTATATATAATATACCATCCAATTTCATACTATTTCATCATCAATGGAATGATATAACCGCTTACGCGTACGTACGACTTACCGTGTCCACGACGTGATGAGACTCATTTCCACATTCACCATTCAATTTTGATTATAAATAAATATATTATTAATAAGAATTTAATTTATGAAATAATAATACTAAGAGAAATATATATATTTACATATATCTAATTCACTTACTTCAGTTCAATATGATATGAAAATATAAATGGTGTTTATACATACGTACGACCTACCATCTCCATAAACGTTGTTTTCCATTTCATATATCAATATTTTATACATACATATATTCTAAATATATATGAAACATAAATAATGTTTAATATTATGGAATCCATTAAATCATGATACAAGTTTTATGATCAAGAATAACAAGTTAAAACACATATGATGAAGAAAGTGATTATGACCCGAAATGTTATTTTAACATATAAATTATTATTATATGGGATATATAAAGCCATTAATGAAAATGTATGATATCTTATATATGGATATGGTTCTGTTATTATTTAATATCATACTATGGTCATTATAATGGAGGTTAAATTTACCCTCAACCAATACAATGTACAAGGTAAGGGTAAATTCCTCAATCTTATTTTTATCCGAGATTATATATGTGAATATATTTATTAGGATTGTTTTATCATCCATGTCCATGTTTTATAAAAAAAATTCCAAATAAATTTTTTAAGGTTTAGTGGAAGGGATATTTTATCATTATCATCATTTTAATTATTTTAAGGATTTATTTTTATAAATAATTTTAATTATTGTTCCTGTTTAAAAAATTATTTTGCGGATATATTTAAGTGGACCTGATTATTTTAAAATGTAAATTCCCTTCTAAAGATAGAAGGTGGTATGTGACACTTTGATTATAAATCCCTATTATATGGCTTCCTTTATAAATTAATCACTTTAAAATGATTTCCAAAAAATGAATATTTCTCTCGATGTGTTTTACAGATCATTTTCAACTATGTAAACTTCCTTTACTAGATATTATTCATGATTGATGTTGATTTATTATAATACAATATTACATATTGTATGGAATGAGTTATGATATGTTTGATTGTGGATGTTCCATTTTTATACCATTTATGGTTTATGGATAAATTATTGACACCTCGAATGCTTGTTTTCATATAAATGATTATGTTATGTTTCAAGTTTTTCATAGGAGGATTGAATTGGACTTAATAATTGATGATTCGAGCCCGCTATAGCTCTTTGATGCATCGATCGGTCTTGTACGACAAACTAGTGTCTTGGAACACGGCCTTGAAAACAAAAATTATTTGTAGTCTTGGCACAAGGCATTGACTATGTGGTTATGATGTTCGGAATTATGCATTCCCTCGTTATGACATTATTTATTACAGGTGATTATATGACTACTAGAATATATATGGGAATTATTATATGATAATTTTTGATTTATTTTTTCCATATTATGTTCAAGTATATGTTTAAAAATGATATTGTTTTTATTACACATCTTCCCTTAAAATATTATAACTTTTTCTAAATTGTATAATTTTACTGAGCATCTGAGCTCACTCTTTTCTTATGTTTTATTTCCCCATGATTCCAATAAGTGTATTATGATTAATATGTGGGGTTATACGAAGGGAGAAATGGAATTATAAAATTATTATTTATGTTGTGTTGTATGTTTGAATGTGTAATGTATCATTCATGTAAATAATCTATTTTCAGATACTACTAAACTAACCAATCCTTTAGCACATGATTCCTTGTAATCAGGTCATTATATTAAAATAATGCACTATCTCCGAGTAACTGTGGCTAGGCAATTACAATTTTGTCATTATAGATGTGATATTATCACACACACATTGATTTCCAAGTTAACCTCTTTATAATCACTATACTAAATGGATTATATTACATCATATCAATCTCATGTAAAAGAGAAACATGACCCTTTATCCAGTTTCATTGCACAAAACCTTTATAATTTCTCACTCATAATATTTATCTCAAATAGTCATTTATGATATTTTAATAATATATTAGTGTATTAGTTGTTTCTATATTTTAAAATATATTGATTCATATAAAATAAATCACACCAATATCAACCAATTAGAAAACATCCCCCACTAAAAGATGAGTGTCCCAATCATCCACAATCCAATGTAGAAGATACTAACCATTCAAATGACCTGTTAAATCTGATTCATGCCCCAATGAAAGAATTTTGGGAGTGATAAACATCACCAAACATTCCAAAATAAAATTATATATATACATCAAAATAATGTATTATATTATATTGATACATAAAAAAATATGTAAAGGAAATACTATACAAAATAAAACTATATAATATTGTGATCAGAACTCATAATTTCAGATTTTTAATATGAGAAACATGAGAGAAACACCATCTACATAAAAAATATATGAAGTGATGAAAAATTTAAAATATTATTTGATGTATATATCCCTTGAGAACATTATGTCATATATAAATTTTAATTCCAAATCTCCAAAATAAAATTCAACTAAAAAGAGAAATTTTTATTTTCAATAATTTTTATGGATGGTGAGCATTATATACTAGTCAAATATAGGAAAACTACTTAATGATAATAGCTTAAAAGTGTCCAAATCTAGTCAAAAATAGTGTCCTCAAATTGGAATAACCTATCAAAATTATACTACTAAGACCTCATGATTTAGTATTTCATTTATGCCTTGTATTATTTTAGAGAAACATCATTATATAATCGTGGACTCTCACTATAAGAGGTTACCACATATAAAAATCTATTATGGTTATTATCAATAAATTTATAAATTCCTCAAAGGCACCACAAAGTATTACCTCACGGTTATATTCCATTTAATACATCTCAACTCTATTAGGGAACTGAATATTCCACCTTGTATCACCAATATCATCATAATAATGAATGTTGATGCATAAACCTTAGACTCAAAAAAGACTAACCATAGATCATTCATTAGAAGTATATAATAATTCATGGACATTCATAAGAAGCTAAAACCCATCTATTTACATTTTATAAGAATCAACACTCTCTCACTAATGGGAAGATAATAATAACACATGAAGGGTCGTCTCACCTAGTCACACAGAAGGGGTTATGATTGTGACTGAAAAAATGTAACCCAACAAACCAATACAATCACTATAACCTACAATGGGATTAAAATTATTTTGGATGTTGGTAGTACATACCCAATTTTCATCCATAATAGAAATCCTTAATTCAATTCATTTTAGATTAAAATTATCTAACTCCTTTGTATTGGATAATGTAAAGGCAATAACAATTAGGGAATGTTTTTTAGATGAAAAAGTCTATAATTATGTTCTAATGAATCCTAAACTCTTAAAAATATGATAAAATATTAATATATTGCACCATTTTCTACTATAATGATATTTCATTTTTATTATAATAATGTAATAATAGTATAAATAACAGTTTCATCTCAACTATGGTTATAATCTATGAATGTAATCCTAAGACATTGACAATCATAACAACATGCTAGATAGGAACATTTCAATGGTATTTATTTAATAAATAAAAAACATTGATCATGATCTTCCTCTATGATATCCATCTTAATATCTATGCTAATACTCTCTCCCTAAATAAACAGACTATGAATACACCTCTCAATTCCTACAATCAATGACACACAATGAGAAATGGTTACTCCACCGTCTATAATGATTAACATATTATGAGTAAACACTCTCTCAGAATGTCACTATATCCCATACATGAAAGCACAAACTTGTATCAACTTCATGGAAATGAAATTTCATATCATATCAGCCTATGATTTTGTAGATTCACCAAAAATAATAATCAAAATCTTAATGGTGCATTAGTGAAAAAAATAATAAGAGTTTTTCCAAAAATCTAGTTGATCCCATGTCCCTTAAATATCAGTCACTCTATTAAAGTACAAATATATATATCTTATCTAAAGATTTATATTTATTTTTAAAAAAATCATAACTATGCATGAAATAAAGACAATCTACATCACATCATATGGGATTGATATCTCTTAACCAATACATGAAAGGAAACACCTAGAGACTCTTAATTGTTGATGATAATTCCCATATATATTATTTTTTTAAGAAAATAAACTATCACATAAATTAATATTAGATCATTTTATAGGAATAATCAGTAAATATTTCTATGGTTTATTCTATAACTATAAACTATTAATGTATTTGGAATCTTGGATACCTAAAAACTGATACATAGAATAAATACCAAAATTTCCACTAATTTATTCACAAGTAGAACACTTATTATAAATATCATACATTATATTATTCATCATATCCTTTTGATATGGACACTAAATAATAGGGTGATCATAGATGATCATAAATGTTACAAAAGAGATGTAGTCATTATTAAATATTTTTTATCATAACATGATCAAAATGGTTTGATTACATGTTCTTATCATTGGAAATACATATCCAATTGTTCATAGATTTTAATAATGATTCGTGTAGAAAAACATGGATGGTTATAAAACATGAATAATAAAATAATATAATAACATGATCAATCAGACCATAACATTCGAATATGATCATTTCATAAAACAATAGTATTCTAAGAGTCATAATCAGAATCATAAAAATCTTATGTCAAGGAGACCGATGAAGACATTAATCACTTATTACATTTGGGCTAATAAAAAGTTTTCCTTCTTTTGTGTTTGGATAAACTATTTTTTACCCCAACATGGTATTGGTAAAATGTCTACTGTAATATATCTTGGGATTAGTAAAACCTCTCTTATTGACTATTAGCCCATGAAAAAAAATATAATTACCCATCATATTATATATCTATAATAGACCAACTCATCACATAATAATTATTCATTCATATTTTTTCCAAAAAAATAGGAAAATAGTTTTAATTACATCCATGAATACCCCATAGAAAATAATTTTTTTTAATCAACATTTCTTCACCATAAATGTAAAATATATTATTAAAGAATAATTATTATTAAATTTGATAACACTCCTAGTAAATCATAGGAAACCTCAATGGAATTAATTTTAGATGAAATATACTTTAAATGGATAGTGAAAAATTTATTGAGGAAACATCAATTATCATTTTGAAATCACATATTTAAATTCAAAATATTTAGGAATAATGAATGATAATTTTTTCATCTAAAAGATCCTTTAAAACACATAAATTTTTTATATTATTATACAATATCCATGACAGTGGAAAATGGTATAATAATATTTCCTACTTAGATTTGGTTAAAATAACATTATTCACCAAATAAAAAGGAATATAACATTTAAAAGACTATATATAAAGTTAATAATTTTTAAAAATGACATAAATAAATCATTAGAAAACTAAAAAAATATGGAAATAAATTTTTAAAAAACTAAATATATGGAATAAAACCATTCTTAAATGTATAGATACAATATGTTTTTCCCCTTAAAAATATCCATTTGATTTATAAGAACATGGAGTTAAAAATAAAGAATAAAAAATATTTAATAAATAGAAAACATAAATTGTGTAGATTTTTTGTGATATTTTGAGATAAATACATATGTTTTCATTAGAAAATATTTATTTCTAATCAATTCCAATTTAGATGAAATTTTAATGTAAAACCATTAATGATTTATTATATTCTATATAAAAAACACCATTTTAGAAATCTATTAAAATGAAACATGAAATAACAAGAGTATAAAGATATTAATGATACAATATAAAAATGTTTAGTATATACAAATCATAAAATTTGATAGGTGTAAAACAATTCATCTATTTGAAAGATAAAATGTTGTTATGTTAAACACATACCACTTTGGAAATATTATGATCAAAATATTATTTACAAAATAATGTAAAATTTAAAATTTATTAAAATAGATTGAGATGGATATATGAAATAACATGTTAAATGATATTTATATTAATTTACTTAATATATGTGGGTTTATAATATTGCAAATCTCTAAATAATATATAATTTTGATTGATAACCCTTACCATATGTTAGTCCTCATTAATATGAACTTTAGAATCTTGTTTTATATATTTATATTAAAAATTATATAACAGAATAATTAATAAGATTATGATATCTTATATGATTCACATATTACAATACAACACCAATTTATTAATTATTCATTAATAAAATCCCCATTTCCCAATTATTATGGATTCTTTTTTCTTATATATTTCAGTAAAGTTGTAATTCTTATCGAACATTGATCACAGTTCAATCATTATGATAATATTTAATAATTACTAATTTGAATATTTATTTGTTATATTCAATTTTATAAAAAATCATATAAGGTGGATATGAACAAATAATTAAAACACTTTATAAAGATGGTATTATGCATGTATGCATGAGTGATATTTAAACAATTCAATGGATGGAATGAAAGAATGATAAATAATTCATGAACATTACATGTTAATTATAATATCATTAATAAAAAATAAATTTATTAAAAATATACTTATTTTATCCCATGTATATTGGAAAAAATAAAACTAATCAAATCGGTCCATGGAAGTGGTAGTATACATATACACATGAGCAACATTATCATTTTCCAATGGAATAGATAGTAAAAATATAGATAAGATCATATAATTATAAAATCAAAAATAATAATTAATATCATGTATAAAAATTAAAATAATAATAATAACCAACCATTAATGAGTATGGTGGACAATGAATCATATTTCTATATAGAGGCAGTGGTGTAGACTAATACAAGAGTTATACTTTCAATTCACATTGATTTAGAAGAGGTGTTAAGTTGTTGTGATCCAATAATTTTATCATAAAATATATTTATGATAAAGAATAAATCATTTTTCAATAATATAAATGGGTTGTAGAATTTGTAAGAAGAAATAAAATTTAAGTAACTCAGTTTAAATTTACACCTTCTTGTTGAGATGAAACCCTTATCCTGCACCTTATGTCTTTAACGATTAATCATTGGATAAGAACATGAGATCTTTGATGAATTGAGGTATTATAGATATTTTTTGGACTATGTATTTTATAAATTGTAAGGCTCAAAATACATTAATATGTGGAGAGTGGAGGTTCCCATTTATAAGCGTTCGAACTGACACACATTAAATTATTTTTAAGATTAAAATAATATAATATCATTTTCAATGGATGATTCTTTAAATGGAAGGGAAATTTAATTTATTTTATTACATCTTCTGAATATATTCATAAATAACCATCCTAAATGTTAATGTGGAAATTATACAAATATCTCTTAGTTTATCTTCTTGGTAATCCTTTTTAACCTTAACTATGATATCAATTTTTTTTATTTTATTTTCATTATGAAAATTTAAATTATATTATATAAGGAATTTGTAAATTCTAAATAAAAATATTGAATCAGTTTTATCAAAATAACTTTCTATAAGTGGATAATTTTAATTTTAGTATAAGAAAACAAAACAAAATGAAATCTTTATTATAGAAAAAATATATTTTAATGTATAAAACTGGGTATAATCTCTCTCTATTGAAAAATATAACTCTTAGAATGATGTAAAAATATTTGATGAAATATATATTATAAAAATTTCCTTATAATTTGTAATAAATTATAATTATTTAATTTTTTATGATAAAAACACATTAGAAACATAAATAGTTTTTTAAAAAATGTGTTTTAGGCCCAAAAATGAAATTATACCAAAAAAGGAATATTAATGATTAATTCATTACGTATTATATTAATTATAAAAAACTAATTTTTTTTAATTTATGATAAAACATAATATATAATGACGATTTCATATTAAATTATTCTCTGAAATCAACTGGCAGTTCTAAAAATTTAAGATTTTTCATTACCCACATAAAAATAATTTATTTAGATATATCACAAAAAAGTACACTAATATTATATGAAAACCCAAATTCAAAAAATCATATTAATTTCCAAAAATAAAAATTTTAAAAAATTAATTAATTAATTATAGTATCTATTCAAAATTTGTAATAATATAAATATTTTATTAAAATCAAATTTTTAATAATTAAATGACATTATTAAATGTTGTTACTTATATATTTGGAATTAATCAATAAAATTTAACTATGTAAAGCCTATTGAATTTTTTTTATTTGGTTATTCCAATTTATACCAACTATATAAAATTATAGCTACAAAATATCATGAATTGTTTTATAATTAGTATTTAATGACAAGGCATATATCAAAAAATAAAATTTAGTTTTAGAAAAATATAATTTTAAATGATTGATTATAACATTAGGACATTCCAGACCATTACTCTATATAGAATCTAGGTATGAGTGGTTTACATGGTAATTTTATAGGACTACCCATAAGGGTTAGAGAATATTGAGAAGAGATAATAAAATAAGGACACAACGGATCACAATTGATTATTATATTATACAGGTACAAACTATAATTGTAACATGTAATCGGTATCATAGAGTTTAGTTTATACAATTAGATAATTCAATTCATAATAAATTTTATTTATAAATAATATCAACATTGGTCTCCCTACTCTGATAATTATATTTGTGACCTCTATTGAGTAATTTCCATTAAATCCCAAATACATCCATACACAACTACTAACTCCAAAAAACTATCACAATAACTGATCATCTCTAACATCACTATTACATGTCCCATCCATTGGTAGCCTCACCCATTCTTGTGTAAAGACATATATACCTCCCAAGTCATGCCTCCAATAATCATGGGGCCATTCACTATCACCATGTTTTCATATTTCTGAAATTTGGATGTCAAGAAGTATATCAACCTTAAAAAATACATGTATCTAATAAAAATTGTGATACATTGTTGAAGTAGTGTATTAATATATCTCAAATAATATAAATATTTAAAATTTATAAATTTCATAATAAATATAATCTAATTTCACTATATTTTTAATGGGAAAATACATAGATTCCAAACCTCAAAAACATAATTCTTTTTTAATATCATATATGCTACATATACACCAATATTTTATTTGATGTACATAGGTAATTTCCATCAACAAGACTCCCATTTCCCTAAATTCATCACTATTAATTCCAAAACATCTACTTTGAACAAGCCATAGTTGCTCCACATATACCCATACAATATATGAACATATATGTAATCTATAACAATGCAATCTAGGTTTTCCTATGTCCAATTTTTCATTGATTTTAAATATACAATGTATGAATTCCAAAATACCAAATTGAAATCACAATTTAAAATCTTAGATCATGCCATGATATGATAGGTCACCTGGTGTAAGGAAAAATATAGATAAAGAGTATCAGGTAAACACAATCCTTCTTTTATTGAATAATAACGACAATATTTTCTACAGTGATTAATCAAAATATACTCAATAAATAGAATAATTTGGGGGAATTTTACTCCACTAAATGTATTATACAATCATTGAAATTTTCTACACATAAAATAATTGGGATTCTAATAACTCAAAAGGGAATATAAAGACTAATTTTGTAAACAATTTATATTTGAAATCTCAAATGCAACCTCACTATGGTGATGAGGAGACACAACTTCTATAGAAGACTATACAAATCAAAAATCCAACAATCATTACATCTATAAAAACTAGGAAGTGATTCTTTCTTCTAATTTTAGACTACTCATTAGATAAGACAATGATATTACCTTGGGTCTATTAACATCTACCTTGCATCCTATAAAACCCATTCCAAATATACTATGTAACCTCACAGTAACTATTGGGGAGGATGAACCCCATGTTATAGGAGATATTTTTCTAGGGAACACCAACAATAGTCTATGACCCACACCCTACTATAACTAAAAGATAGTATATTACCAACTCTATTGTGTGGGGGGAAAGAATCTCTACTATTCTTAATCTCTTAACATCCCATTTTATAAAATGAAATGTTGAGACCCATGCCCTAACATAAAAATACAAGTATTAGAGTCTTGATTCTAATTGTAATATAAATATCATGTATGAACATATTAATAGTCATTCCATATATGAGGGAAAAAATTGGGGACATCATCTTGAGTCTCTCGTCCACTACTGAAGCGGAATCCAAAAAAATCAATTTTAAAGAATGTTTCGAACAGACAATCCCTTTTATTAAACCAATTACAAATTATGGGGGAAAATAGTTCCCAGATGGATTTGAATGTATATCATGAGAACCATAGTTGATGAGAGATATTTATTTAACCTATTAGCACTCATTTATTCATTTTTTAATGCCATCATGCGTTTCGAAAACCTAAAATTTAAATTTAACGATCTCACCTTGTAAATAAAATTTCCTAACTGAATTAACTATTATAATATACTTGAAATTATTATAATGATAGGATATTAGGGTATTCTAACCGATAATCACATGAAAATTTTAAATGTCATCATATTAAATATGAGGTATAGTAATTGTTATGACTTTAGAACCATACATTGTGTATGATCTTAGTACATAATATGGATCATTAATTTTACAACTAAATATCTAGTTTATGACAGAATAAATTGACTGTTTATCTAATGTATTAGTAAAAATATAGAACCAAAATATTAATTGATAAATATTTAATAACCATTATTTTTATTATTTTTGTTATTAAGGGTGAGAAATCCCATGGCCCTCCAACTTCACATGACACACACAACATGATTCCACTTTAATTAAATATTTTATTATTATTATTATTATATATTGAATGAGTTACATTTATTGTAAATAAAAATTAATATATAAAAAAATTAGGGTAATTCTTCGTCACAAACCTATTTAAGTCCTAGAGTCAATAATTTCAATAAATAACTAATTTATTCAATGTAAATTTTATTCCAAAATCATCAATACTTTTCATTAAGTTGTATATCAATGTGGATCCCATATAAAAATGAAATACATCCTCACATTAATACATAATTTTATTTTTATTCATTATTGTACACGCAGTCACCACTCATATAAGAAGTCATTTCTTGTACCACCTTTATCTTATACTGTTACAAATATGAAATAGACCCATAATTAATTTTTTACAAAATCCCACTAAAAAGGGAATGCAAATATTAATATTTAAAATATATGATTGATGGATGGTGTCTATTGAAAATCTAGAGCAACCATTATGATTTTGTATCACCATATGAAAATGAACAATGTACATAGATTGTTAGAGAATGGGGGGATTGTGAAATATTTTTAGTTGATAAATTTTTGAAACCATATATAAAGAATAACATCATGGAATTCTTCCTATAAATATAAAATTCCAATTAACTCAATATCTATGTGCCATGGGATTCTAGTAAAATTTTATTAAAATAATAAATTATTCTTAAAAATTATAAAGATATTATGATTTACAACCATATTTTATACATACATTAACTTTATGTTAGTTAGAGAATAATTACACAGTAATAATTATGTAAACTAGTGAATTGTATATCTTAATATCAGCTAATAATTGAAAATGAAATGATTAAATGAAAATAAAAACGCCGCACCTATAAATAGATTAGTCAATGGTGTAAAATGATTATGTATATTATTCATTTTGAGATATGATTCAACTGTATGATTTGATTCCACTGAATCATTTTATATCAAATACAATAATATATATTTAATTTTTACCATATCTCAGTAAAAATTAAGTCTAATATAGTAGATATTGAATGATTAGGTTAATATAGGGGATCATGTATGGTTTCACTAATAATAACTGAATTAAATATATAATTGGATTGTTTATTTAATCATATTATGATTAAAATGACCATAAGGTTATGATATGAACTCAAATTCTATTATCCTAAAGATAAATCCTTAATTCTAGAGCCAATAATTGTTATAGTTTTCCCATATGAGTTTCTATTATATATATATATATATATATGAAATTCATTAAATCCATTATCTTGTGACCCAAATAATTATAATATTTTTAATACTATTTATAAGGAATTATTATAATTTGTTACTACCTCATTTTAACACGAGGAAAACCAGTATTCTCAATAAAAAATTTAAATATTTGATAATGATATGAAGGTCATATCCATGAGGAAATTTAGTATTGAATTCCTTATGGGTTTCTGAACATTAGAAAACAAAAAATGAGAATTGTCCCAACAAGTAAAAAAATGTTTACTATAAATGGTGAATGAAAATTTTTAAATGAATAGATTACAATAATAATAATGAAATGGAAAAATTCATAATGGTAAAAGGTGACATATGTAGAATATATTGATCCCTCAATGGGTGATGGTGAAGGAAATGAGTGTCATGTGTGTTTTAAGATCTATATAACATAACATGTGGATATTTAGTGAATGAAAATTCGGTATAAAAATTAGGCATGTGCATAGTTTCACTTAGTGTCATCTCAATTATGGATTATAAATGATTGTGAGGATAGTATATTGTTTGTAATTAAGGAATATTGACAACCCATAAAACCTCAGTCTATTATGGATATCTCTTGGTAAGTGATCATCTTTCATCGGTATATGGCCACAGAGTGAGTGCACAATATGTTGATTACAGATGCGCTGACTATTTGGGGAATATAATTGGATAAAAAGGGAAAGAGATCTAGTATATATTATTTCACACTTTATGAATTAAAATATAACTTTTTCATAGAATCCAATAAGTCCTTGACAATAGTATAATAATTTATAGGTATTACATTACCTCTCAGTCATGGACTGTGTATAATGGCATTAAATAGTAATTTGAGAACACCTTTATCGTGTTATTTATATGGTGTGATCTAAGGGATCATTATAGGTTACACATATTAAAATTTAAACTATAAATGGGTACTAATGGAAAGTAGATAATTTATATTTTTGGTGTCACCTATTTAATGCCACAAATGATGGTACATAGATGATTCCATAATAGATATGGCATGATATATTATAGTAGGGAGACATAACCCTTGATTATTATATACTGAATAATATGGTTTTTCCTATGATGTGACATATGGGTTTGTCTAGATTACTTCTATGGTTTCTAAAAAATTATCCCATAGGTATTTCTGAATTTTCAACATGGTTTATCATGAAATAGTTGGTTTACGTGGATTTTTATTGTTATCAAATGAGAGATGAATTATGGGTCCATATGGATTACCAAGGTTACTACCTAGGTGTTAGTTTCTATGCCTATATTTGATTCTTGGAACATTGGGATTCATCCATTATATATATATATATATATATACGAATACATTAGTAACTCCACTAGGATCTTTCTATTATACCTTCTAGGATTCCATGGTTGTCATATATAATTATATCGTTGGGTCTATACAGAATGTCTCAATGGGTTCCATAGAATCAACTTATTTGACTAATTTTTATGGGATGGTAATTAAATTATTATCATTTTTATGATTTGGGATATTACCAGTGGATAGATTTAGTAATAGATGGTTGGCTACCCAAGATTCATCAGGGCAACCTCATATAATTTGATTACCTTGAAATACAACCTATGAATCAGTGCATCCAATTACTATGATAATGTTTAAAATCCTAGAATGTTTTCTATGATTAAATAATATAACTAGAAACATTCTCCCATTTGGCAATGTTGGTATTTTCTATCCTATGAGTCAAGTTAGAACCTAAGGTTTGATGTTTATTATTTTTTTATGATTCTATGATTTACTATTTAATTTTCATAAATCAATCGATTTTGGAACTCACATTATTTATTGATAATTTTATTATAATATTTTTCATTTCCTTCTGAGTTGAACTTACTAACTTCTCAAGTGGTCATCACACATGAATACCAATAAAAAAAACTAGTCTCTCGGTTAAGTAGTGAAAATGGGAATTGTTGAATGATCAATGGGGAGAGCATCGATAGGATTTGGGGACTAGGATTTTCTTATTCTCTATGATATTCAAGGATCCCCATCCTTTCATTATTTTGTTTATATAGTTTTTTTATTATACTAATGGTTATTCTCTTTATGATTTATTTAGTTGTATGATTTTTTATGACTATATGCATTAAAATGATGTTTTTTATTGAAAGGATATATTTATTTCTATTTTTTATGCTAGTTATTTTTTATGGATGTTGAATAGTTATTTTCTCTATGATTACTCTAATATGAGGGTATAGTCTCTGCATGGTAACAACCAAGGCCCTCACTATCAGTTCATAGCCTCTATTGTGTGATATTAACTCATAAGGTTTTATGATAACTATTTTTATGGTATGTGGTTATATTTTCTTGTGTGGAATGATGTTAGAATATCATATATTCTATGTTCTCATAAAATTACTCGTATTTAAATAGTAACATTTAATTCCCTATTTTTTTTCAATAATCTAATACTCATTTCAGATATATATTCAGTTGGAACCTATATTAATATAATAAATACCATTTATAACTCAATTACATTCCACCAGTTTATTAAATTAAAAATTTTATTTAATATTTTCAATTAATAAACTATTCTACATGTAAATTCATTTAATAAAACATAATATTTAAATTAAAATAGTCTTTTTATAAATTTTTCTCCAATAATAAAAATAATACTTCCTAAAATAATATGTATATATCCACTAGGTCAGGCAATATTTCTGAAAAATTATAAAATCCAAAATTTTGATTAGTCATTAAAAACTAAATTATTCTTAAAATTATGGGCACCCCTCTAAAATCCCTAAACATTACATTAATGTAAAATAATCTCCTCACTAAATAATGTTAATTATTATAAATGAAAATATAATAATGCGCCATGATGTGATTCTAATCGATAATCATGTAATCAGAGAAAAAATTCATTGTTTTTACACATATTCATTTTATAATCATTTATTATTTCTACTCATAATTGAATTGATAAACTAATCCATGAAATTTGATAATATAAATGATAAATTCATATATTAGTTATATATAAATACTTCAAAATAGATAATTAATACTCCATGAGGTGGTTACTATACCATAAATATGGTAATTCCAACACCCTACTCATGGATTGTATGTATAATTCCTTTATTATCAATAAATCTAATTATTTTGTGAAAAATTATATAATAAAGAAAAATTAGATAATAAAAATTCTAAGACTTATTTACATTATGAAATTAATGAAGATAATAAACTTTTTACAATCTCAATAATAATACAATGGATAAATGATATATTTATAGAAAATATTTAATATAATAGAATATGTTTATGATGAACGATATAAAAGAATTAGAGGAGGGAAATCCTGAGATTATTCTATAAAAAATAAAAAAAACTTTTGAATTAAAAAAATCCAGATATTAATATTTTTTGATTTTTAGGATTAAATATTTGTATAAATGAATCATTGAGAACAAATAGAGTAATTACAGGCTACCATGTGATAATAATTGTCCCCCATGTGATTGGCCTAGTTGATAACCCCTCCCATTCTCTTAATCAATTCATATAAAATCCATCCAAATTACGTAGTAATTTTATGAATTACATGTATAGACCTAGAAATTCCAAGTAATTATTTTTATATTATTCGAGACTATTATGAGTATGTGAAAATTGGCGGTGTGTGATTTCGAGGCCTGATGTGCCTGTAAATAATTTTTAAAATATTTTTATGGTATGTTCAGTAAACGTATGGGTGGAATTTTTTTACTTTTGGACCATTTTGTGGAATAGAAATCTGAGGACACTGTTGAATCTGCAGTGCCAGGATTCAATAAAGGGAGATTTCACTTCGACCACTGTAGGTTGGGTGAAAAAGCTAGTTTGGCAGAATTTTGAAAGAATAATAAAATAAGATGTTATTTTATTTAATTCTTCCTAACATCAATTGATTAATGGTGGTGGGACCCATGGAGATGGTTGTTCATTTGATGAGGGACATTAAATGCCATGTTACACATTTATGTGTAAGAACATCTCATGTGATTAAGGAGATACATTAATTGAACAATTTAACGGGCCATTAATGAAATGGAATTTAATCTCATAACTCAGCATTTTAAAATAATCATGGTTGTGGGATATGGAAACCCATGAGAGACCTCCGGTGAAGCGTGCAAAAAGAACCCTCCCAACGAAAAATGGAGGAATCGAATTGAGGATCGATAAACTTCGATGGATTCCATGGACATGAATTATTCATCCACCACCGCGACATCCCCTACAAATATCGAGGTAGGGGTTTATTATTAAACATTATCTTTGATTAATTAAATTACTACATTTTGTTAAGATGATAAAATTGAGAGAACGGGCCAAATGTACAAGTTACATAGCATGTTCTACTTCATTCTATTTTCATTATTTGTGTTATGAATTTAAAAATTCGACAGAACCATTAATCTGGGATTTGTGCAGCACCGACAGCATCCCGAGTGGCCTTTAGGCACAAGCGGAAAGAAAAATGAACCACCTGAGCTCACTCAGTGGCCCGAAAATGATCCGTCGGTGTGGAACTAGCGACCAGTGTTAGTAGAAAAGGTGGTGGCCAATGCTCACCAGCCGCGAAAGGTGGGTGGCACCACTCAACATTGCGGCGTACACACATGCGGATAACTCTTAGCCGCCCACAGAGGTAGAAAACGGCGCACCGTCGGGTGCCGTGGTGAGGCAGGTCACGGATTCAAAGCCCCGACGAAGGGAGGGGACCCGCTCCCTACTGGTCTCATGGACAGAAAAGCATCACCACCAAGAGCCACCAATTAATATTTGAATGACTCTTTGAGATATTCCTGTAAAGACCCGTAAATTTCAAGGAAATTTTTTTCTTAATTTTCTTTGGAATTTTACAAGAACGTAGTTTCTGACGGCACCTGATTCCGAGGCCCGGTGTGCCCGAAATCATTTTCCAAAGTTTGGCTCGGGTACTTTTAGTGAACGGGCGAGCGGATTTTTCTAACATTTGAACCGGTGCCCGGAATGGAATTCCGAGGGCACCGATGGAATTGCAGCGCCGATATTTTCTTAGAAACACCTCTTCCGGAGTTGCGTTTGCTCGGGTGTGGTTTTTAATTTTTTGGGCTTAAAGTTATGAAATAAAATAATTTGTACGACAAAATTTATTTTATTTCACTTAAAGCCACTTGAAATCCACTTTAAGCTGCTTAATCTGAGTTGAAGTGGATAGGGTAGAACCCAAAAGATCCTACCCTCCTGGTAGGATATTTGATAGGTGGGACCCACATGAGCCCCACCGTTTCTTTTCCGCTAAGTAACACACCCGCGAAAACCCTTCATTATGAAAGTCAACTAACGTGTTTTATTAATTTCTTAACGCACCAATTAATTGGGCGGTTTTCTTCGTTGAATTAATTCTATGAATTAATTTATTCGTTTCTTAACCTGTTTGAAATCCGTTGGCATAATAATAAAATAAGACCAACGCACGACTTCTGAAAAATGCTCATTGAGAGGATTTGACAAACCTCAAGTTCTTCATCCTCCTTCGCGAAGAATGCGAAGAATGCGAAGAATGCGAAGAACGTGAAGAACGCGAAGAACGCCGTCACCCTCGGAGATTGACGACGCTTCATCCGAGACGTTCTTCCACGCCCCGATCTCCGGTCACCAACTGCTTGAGGTAGGAGATTTTGGGTTTCTTTTAAAACCTCTTTGTGGTTTAAAACAACACACGGATTTAATTATTTATAATTAAATCTGTTGTTTCTTAGTCCTCGGATTTCGTCGACGCAACACCGGATACCGCGACGACGTGACGATCCCCTCCTTCTGTGACGATCAATTTCCGCGAAGAACGCGCGTGCGACACTTGACGAGGTAGGGATTTTATTTGAATGTTTTATATTCCTATGATCATTTCTTTTAAAATAAAGAACCTGGATTCATAAGAACAATTTTAATTTATTAAAATTATTGTTTGATATGTTGTTTATTTCTTCCTGATTGTTATCGCCTAACGCGGAGGGTGCGGGCCGAACGAACACGGCCCGACAAACCTCCGAAGTTCTTCGTTGTTGTGCAGATTTAGCGGGCGACGACAAAACGTGACGCAAGGGCGATTTGATGTTTCCGCAGTGAAGAACGGGACCCGGGAGGAGCACCGGCGTAGACGGGAATAAAAACGGACCACCAGAGCAACTCCGGTGGCCCGCAGAAGCCTCCGGCCGCCGCGACTGAAGCCGCGGTGGCGGCGGCTAGTGGACCCGCAACCGCGCGGGTTCGGATCACACGCACGGGATGCGTCCTTTTCCGCATCCGTTGATTCCAGCGCGGCCCCACGCGGGGCCGCGACACCGTCTTCCCGCGGGGGCAGTGCCCCGCGGCACCCTAGCTCGGCCACTCGGCCGAGGTGAGCCGGGCCGGTCCAACCGGCTGGGCTGCACCCTGGCCGGACCGGACAGGGTCCAGCCGGGTCAGACCGGGTCGGGTCGACCCGGTTCGGCCGACCCAGGGGGGGGGGGGGGGGGGGGTCGGGCCGGGTCGGCCCGGGCCCGGACCCTCCGTCTTCGGACCGATTCGGTCTTTTTCCCGTAACTTGAGATACGAGCCTCCGAACGACGCGCTGTCAGTGGTGACGCAATCCTTGGATAGAGACGGTCATTTCGTTATATTACACTCAAGGTTTCAGAATACTTTGGGTTCGGCTGGGTTGGTTTGTACACGAAACCAACCGGGCTCTTGGAGCAGAAACACTCATATCTTGAGCTCCGGACGTCCGATTGACGTGCCATCGACTTTGTCGAATTCCTCTAAGTGAGACGGATCTTTTGACTCACTCCGCCTGAGGTTTGGACACAGGTGGAGTATGGTCGGGTTGGTTTTTCCTTAAAAACCAACCGGGCCTCTGGGACGAAAAAGCCAATAACTCTCAGACCGGGCGTCTGATTGACGCGCCGTCTGCGACGTTGAGTTCCTGTTGACGATACGGAACTTTTGGATACATCAACATTGGACTTTGTGTCAGTTGATGTATCAGCCTCTCAGCTTGTGGAGCAGACCCTCCTGAACGAGCTTGCTGTGTGCGGGAACCCTAGTGCTGGCTGCGACTTCGACGACTGTGCGGAGATCCTGAGTGGAACGCGACGATGACTGTGCAGAGATCCTCAGTGGAATGCGATGATGACTGTGCAGAGATCCTCAGTGGACTGCGATGACTACTGCACTCAGCGATCCTACGTGGATCAGTGCTACAAATCTTGTGTGGATCCGATCCTGTGTGGGTCAGCGCTCAGCGATTCTGTGTGAGCCAGTGCCTACAGGTCCTGTGTGGGCCCGATCCTGTGTGGGTCTTTGCGGGGGTTAGTTACCTATTGATCCTGTGTGGGTCCGATCCTATGTGGGTCATTGCGGGGGTTAGTACCTTTCGATCCTTTGTAGGTCCGATGACTTAGATGGATCAGTGATCATCTTTATCATCATACGAAGATGTATACCTGTGTGAGCTGAGTCCTGTGTTACTCTCCTTTGTGGATTGTGCTGAGCTATCCTGTGTGGATTACTTTTTCTCTCCTTCGTGGATTGTTTTTTGCTATCCTGTGTGGGTTTACGTTTTGCTTTCCGGTGTGGACTGGGTTGTGCTTGGGCTCGGATGTTGGAGCCGAACGGGAATTGATGACTTAGGTATATGTATGGGCATATACCTAAGCAGTGTCGGTTGTTACTTCGTGATTGTATCTTTCCTTTGTGGATTATCCTATGTGAATTCTGGGAGACCTTCGGGGGTCTCGGGGTCCCTACTGAGTAGCTTATACTCACCCATGCATGGGCTATGCCCGCACTACGTTGTGTTGGTTGCAGATGACGGACAACGCTGATCGGGGTGGAGGCTTGTGGAGCAGGATGGTACCTGGAGGTGGACCACTGGGTGGGACGTACTCGGAGCAGTCAGGTGGACCGAGGAGCAGTGGAGGCTATCTGTACCCACCCTTCAGGTGGGACTTCCAGAGGATGACTTGATGCTACGGCTTTTCCTTTCAGTTGTTGTTTTCCCCTTTTCAGTTGTACTTTACAGTTGGGCTTGTATTTCCGGCCCCTTTTACTTTCAGAACAGCTTGTTACAGTTTTTACTTAGTGTTTACTCTTTCCACTTGCTTACTCTGTGGTGGTTGTTTACTTTTCAAAGGAAATGCCTTCCCTGTTTATCGGGATTTACGCCTTGGTGCTAGTCGCCAGCCCCTGGCCTATGGAAGGCGGGCTTGGGGAAGTCACGGAACGGGCCCCGAGGACGGGTCGTGACAAATTGGTATCAGAGGTGGTCGGTTTTACCGCAGACTCTGATCTTTCCTCTATGAGAAGCAATAGTGTTTAGTGTATTGAGTGTGGTTATCAGTCCAGGGAGTCCAGTGTTGGTTCGGCGGCCGACGTATCCGTACACCAGGACCCTGAATTCTGATTTCCGACTTAATGCACGAAAACATTCATTGCATGTGTGTTTCAAGTTTTCTTTCTGATTACTTGTGTCAGCTCACCAGGTATACTGTTCTAACCGTGGCGCACTTGTTTCCTTTTCAGGATGGCCCCCCGACGGCAGCCAGCTAGGGTTCTGAGATTAGAGCATGATGACAGGCCACCGAGCGACGAGGCCTCGGTGCAGGGCCCGTTGACAGCAGAGGCACCGACGGTACCTTTACCCGCCGAGCCCCCGATGCTCCCCGCCACGACCGCTGATGATGCACGTCACCTTGGAGCTCTTCACGAGTTCCAGCACCAGCAAACACCCAGGTTTCGTGGGGAGACGGACCCCTAGGCAGCCGAGGGCTGGTTAGAGGTGGTCGTATGAGTTTTCAGGCTAGTGAGGACACCAGCAGACCTCATGGTGATCCTCGCGGCGAGCCTACTGCACGCAGAAGCGGGCCGATGGTGGAGCTTGATTCTCCAGGTGCACGATGAGGCATCTCTTCTCTAGATGGACTTCAAGAGCCTCTTCCGCTCAGAGTTTTTCCCGGCCACCCTCTGTGCGGTGCGCATCCATGAGCTTCTTCAGCTGCGGTAGGGAAGCTTGACGGTCGCCCAGTATGCGGCGAGGTTTACCGATCTTTCTCGCTACATGACAGATATGGTACGAGACCCATTCTTCCGGGCCCGGACCTTTGAGCAGGGTTTGAGACACGAGATCAGGGCATCACTGATCTCCCTCAGCATCCCGACCCAGGCAGGAGTACTGGAGCAAGCCCTTCTGATTGAGAGCTTTCTGGCTGAGTCCATAGCGAGACCTACCGCAGGGTGGCAGGTAGCGGAGTCTTCGGCAGCAGGTAGCCGACAGATGACTCATGGGTCTAGGCAGACCAGACCTTCCGGCAGACGACCTCAGGACTCTGGCTCAACATTGCGGGGCACACAATGCGGAGCCAGTATTTCGAGAGGCAGGCAGTGCTACGCATGCGGCGGGCAGGGCCACATGGCTCGTGACTGTCCGACCCGCCGTGCCGAGGAGCAGCAGACGGTGGAGGGGCCGCCCAGGCAGAGGCAGAGGGTTGACCGTGGCAGTCCGCAGGGAGGAGGCGGACGAGGCAGAGGAGCTGGCCGAGCAGCAGGTGGTGGGCGACGCTTTGAGGCTCTGCCACCACCACCACCAAGAGGTCCGCCCCAACCACAGGGAGTTGGCGGGCAGAGACAGGCACAACTCCAAGCAGTGGAGGCCTACGACCACGGCATGCCAGAGATGATTCGAGGTACGATCTGTGTCTATTCCACCCTTGCTGTAGTTCTTATAGACACAGGAGCGAGTCACTCTTTCATAGCCACTGCCCTTGTTCGGAGCTCGGAGATTCCGATAGAGCCGTTGGCTCGACCCTTATGGCTAGAGACTCCTACAGGAGCAGACTCGACGATTACACACTAGTGTCAGCAGTATGAGCTTACTCTAGGAAGCGAGAGCTTCGGCTGGGATCTTCTTGTAGCGGCGTCGAGGCCTTAAGACGTCATCTTGGGCATGGATTCGTTATCTACAGTCCATGCTCAGATTGACTATTTTAGGCTCAAGGTGCGATGTGTACACACCGACGGGAGCAGGTTCACATTCACAGGCGAGAAGGGAGCCTTTGCAGCACAGGAGGGACTCTGGCAGAGGAGGGGACAATTGGAGGACTTGCAGGGCAAGGGTTTCATCCGACCCAGTGTTTCTCCCTGGGCTTCCCCAATATTGTTCGCCAAGAAGGCGGACGGGATCTTGCGACTTTGTGTCAACTATCGTTGCCTGAACCAGGTGACAGTGAGGAACAAGTATCCGATACCTAGGATTGATGACCTCTTCGATCAGCTCAAGAGAGCATGGTGGTTCTCGAAGATAGACCTCAGGTCAGGCTATCATCAGCTCAGAGTTCGGGACGAGGACGTGCATAAGATGGCCTTCAGATGTCGGTATGACCACTATGAGATCTTGGTGATTCCATTCGGTATAACCAATGCTCCAGAAGTGTTCATGGGGCTCATGAACAGGATATTTCGGCCATACCTCGATAGATTTGTCTTGGTCTTCATCGACGACATTTTGGTGTACTCGACCACGGAGGAGGAGCACGCCTACCACTTGCGGGTTGTACTAGACACACTCCGAGAGCACCAGCTTTATGGCAATCTCTCGAAGTGCCAGTTATGGTTACTTGAGGTCCACTTCTTGGGGAACATCATTTCTGAGGTGGGAGTTGCAGTGGATCCTGTGAAGATTGAGGCAGTGCTAGCTTGGGAGCCACCCAAGAGCGTGATGGAGGTGCGGAGTTTCTTGGGTTTAGATGGATACTATCAGAGATTTGTGCCAGACTTCTCCAGAGTTGCGGCGCCACTCTCAGCTTTGACGAAGAAGGGGAAACCCTTTGTGTGGTCAGACAGATGTCAGCAGAGCTTCCAGGAGCTGAGACAGAGATTGACCAGCGCACCTATCTTGAGGTTTCCTGAGGAGGGAGTTGGATACGTAGTCTACTACAATGCATCAGGGACCAAACTCGGATGTGTCCTGATGTAGGAGCGGGCCATGATTGCCTATGGATCATGTCAGTTGAGGCCGCATGAGAAGAACTATGCTCCCCTTGACCTGGAGTTAGCAGTAGTGGTCTTCGCTCTGAAGACATGGCGGCACTATCTGATGGGAGAGCGCTTTACAGTCTTTTCTGACCACTAGAGTCTCAGGTACATCTTCTCGCAGAAGGACCTAAACTCGAGACAATGGCGATGGCTCTAGTTCCTCCAATACTATGACATTAAGATAGTCTATAATTCTGGGAAGGGGAACGTGGTAGCCGATTCTCTCAACAGGAGGACAGGAATTCAGCTACTTGAGGAGGCGACAGAGCAGCTAGCCGCCTTACAGATATCCTTTGTGGATAGGGACAGAGAAGCCTTCCTTCAGTCTCTCACAGTCACTCCTCCACTACTGCAGCGGGTCAGAGAGGCACAACGTGGGGATGCCGACTGTGAGACGCAGCGTGCACAGATATCCTCAAGACAGATACCTGATGGCTTCTCCCTTGGAGCAGAGCACAACATCCTTTTTAGAGGACTTACCTTAGTACCAGTCGCTTTACAAGAGGAGGTGCTGAGAGAGTTTCACACTTCTCCTTTGGTGGTACATCCTGGAGTGGCGAAGATGTACCAGGACCTCAGACGACAG
Organism: Viscum album; assembly: GCA_963277665.1. Classification (NCBI taxonomy): domain Eukaryota; kingdom Viridiplantae; phylum Streptophyta; class Magnoliopsida; order Santalales; family Viscaceae; genus Viscum; species Viscum album. The sequence continues at coordinate 1,508,447,087 of OY728147.1, read as the reverse complement.
CACTGGTGGCCGGGCATGAAGAAGGCTGTGGCAGAGTTCGTTTCACAATGCCTCACCTTCCAGCAGGTGAAGGCAGAGCATCAGGTACCAGTAGGCTTGGTACAGCCCTTGGAGGTCCCGGAGTGGAAGTGGGACGAGGTATCTATGGACTTCGTGACTGGACTTCCACGCACTTCCAAAGGTCACGACTCCATCTGGGTGATTGTCGACCGACTCGCCAAGTTGGCTCACTTCTTACCCATCAGAGAGCAGGGCTCAGTGGAGAGCTTGGGGTGTCTCTATGTTCAGGAGATTGTACGGATTCACGGTGTTCCATCATCTATCATCTCCGATCGAGATGCTCGCTTTACTTCCCGGCTTTGGAAGGGGTTGCAGGAGGCGTTCGGGATGGAGCTACGTCTGAGCACCGCTTTTCACCCTTAGACAGATGGTCAGATAGAGAGGACCATTCAGAATCTCGAGGACATGCTCCGCGCATGTGTCCTCGACTTTGGTCGCAGCTGGGAGGATCACCTACCCTTGGTGGAGTTCGCGTACAACAATATCTACCACTCCACCATCGGGATAGCACCATAAGAGGCGTTGTACGACAGACCTTGTAGATATCCTTTTTGCTGGACAGACCCTGGGGAGTCAGCACTCATGGGACCAGAGATGGTCTGGGCCATGACAGAGAAGGTCCAGGTCATCCAGGAGCGGATGAGGACAGCTCAAAGCCAGCAGAAGTCTTATGCTGACAAGAGGCGGAGGCCACTAGAGTTTGAGGATGGAGACTACGTCTTCTTGCGTGTCACACATCGACGTGGATTACAAAGATTTGGCTGAGGAGGCAAGTTGTCTCCACGCTTCATCGGACCCTTCCAAGTCCTCAGCAGGGTTGGAGAGGTGGCTTATCGCCTGGCTCTACCACCTCAGTTGCACCGAGTGCACGAAGTCTTCCACGTATCTCAGCTGAGGAGATACGTGCACGACCCGACACACATCATTGACCATGGGGAGCTAGACGTTGATGATGGGGCGACTTTTGCGGAGGTCCCGGTGGAGATCGAGGATTGATAGGAGCGGGTCCTACGTGGATGGTCGATTCCTCTAGTGCGCATCAGATGGCAGCACGGGAACCTCCAGGAGAGCACTTGGGAGCGGGAGGCTCAGATGCGTGCTCAGTACCCACTTTTGTTTCCCTAGTTTGTGATATATCTTTACGGGGACGTAAAGCCCTGAGGTGGGAGTAATGTAAAGACCTGTAAATTTCAAGGGAATTTTTTTCTTAATTTTACTTGGAATTTTACAAGAACGTAGTTTCTGACAGCACCTGATTCTGAGGCCTTGTGTGCCCGGAATCATTTTCCGAAGTTTGGCTTGGGTACGTTCAGTGAACGGGCGAGAAGGTTTTTCTAACTTTTGAACCGGTGCCCAAAATGGAATTCTGAGGGCACAGATGGAATCAAAGCGCCGATATTTTCATAGAAACGCCTCTTCCGGAGTTGCGTTTGCTCGGGTGTGGTTTTTAATTTTTTTGGGATTAAAGTTATGAAATAAAATAATTTGTACGACAAACTTTATTTTATTTCACTTAAATCCACTTGAAAGCCACTTTAAGCTGCTTAAGCTGAGTTGAAGCGGATAGGGTAGAAACCGAAATATCCTACCCTCATGGTAGGATATTTGTGAGGTGGGACCCGCATGAGCCCCACCGTTTCTTTTCCGCTAAGTAACGCACCCGCGAAAACCCGTCATTATGAAAGTCAACTGACGCGTTTTCTTAATTTCTTAACGCACCAATTAATTGGGCAGTTTTCTTCGTTGAATTAATTCTATGAATTAATTTATTCGTTTCTTAACCTGTTTAAAATCCGTTGGCGTAATAATAAAATAAGACCAATGCACGACGTTTGGAAAAATGCTCGTTGAGAGGATTTGAAAAACCTCAAGTTCTTCATCCTCCTTCGCGAAGAACGCGAAGAACGTGAAGAATGCTAAGAACACGAAGAATGCGAAGAACGCCGTCACCCTCGGAGATTGACGACGCTTCATCCGAGACGTTCTTCCCCGCCCCGATCTCCGGTCACCAACTGCTTGAGGTAGGAGATTTTGGGTTTCTTTTAAAACCTCTTTGTGGTTTAATACAACACACAGATTTAATTATTTATAATTAAATCTGTTGTTTCTTGGTCCTTGGAGTTCATCGACACAACACCGGATACCGCGACGATGCGACGATCCCCTCCTTCCGTGACGATCAATTTCTGCGAAGAACGCGCGTGCGACACTTGACGAGGTAGGGATTTTATTTTAATGTTTTATATTCCCGTGATCGTTTCTTTGAAAATAAAGAACCCGGTTTCATAAGAACAATTTTAATTTATTAAAATTGTTGTTTGATATGTTGTTTATTTCTTCCCGATTGTTATCGCCAAACGCGGAGGGTGCGGGCCGAACGAACGTGGTCCGACAACCCTCCGTAGTTCTTCGTTATTGTGCGGATTTGGTGGGTGACGACAAAACGTGATGCAAGGGCGATTTTATGTTTCCGCAGTGAAGAACGGGACCCGGGAGGAGCACCGGTGCAGACGGGAAGAAAAACGGACCACCGGAGCAACTCTGGTGGCCCGCAGAAGCCTCCGACGGCCGTGCGGGTCCGGCTCACATGCATGGGATGCGGCCTTTTCTGCATCCGTTGATTCCAGCGCGGCCCCACGTGGGGCCGCGACACCGTCTTCCCGCGGGGGCAGCGCCCCGCGGCACCCTAGCTCGGCCACTCGACCGAGCTGAGCCGGGCCAGTCCGACCGGCCGGGCTGCGCCCTGGCTGGACCAGACTGGGTCGGGTCGACCCGGTTCAGGTCGACCCGGTTCGGCCGACCCAGGGGGGGGGGGGGGTCGGCCCGGACCCCCCGTCTTCGGACTGATTTGGTCTTTTGCTCGTAACTTGAGCTACGTGCCTCCGAACGATGCGCTATCAGCGGCGACGTGATCCTTGGATCGAGACAGTCGTTTCGGTATATTACACTCAAGGTTTCGGAATACTTTGGGTTCGGCCGGGTTGGTTCGTACACGAAACCAACCGGGCCCTCGGAGCAGAAACGCTCATATCTTGAGCTCCGGACGTCCGATTGACGTGCCATCAACTTTGTCGAATTCCTCTAAGTGAGACGGATCTTTTGGCTCACTCCGCCCGAGGTTTGGATGCAGGTGGAGTACGGTCGGGTTGGTTTTGTATTAAAAATCAATCGGGCCCCTGGGACGAAAAAGCCAATAACTCTCAGACCGGGCGTCCGATTGACGCGCTGTCTGCGACGTTGAGTTCCTGTTGATGATATGGAACTTTTGGATACATCAACCTCGGAATTTGTGTCAGTTGATGTATCAGCCTCTCGGCTCGTGGAGCGGACCCTCCCGAATGAGCTTGCTGTGTGCGGGAACCCTAGTGCTGGCTGCGACTTCGACGACTGTGCGAAGATCCTCAGTGGACCACGACGACGACTGTGCAGAGATCCTCAATGGACTGCGACGACGACTGTGCAGAGATCCTCAGTGGACTATGATGACTACTGCACTCAACGATCCTACATGGATTAGTGCTACAGATCCTGTGTGGGTCAGCGCTCAGCGGTTCTGTGTTAGCCAGCACCTACAGGTCCTGTGTGGGCCCGATCCTGTGTGGGTCTTTGCGGGGGTTAGTTACCTATTGATCCTGTGTGGGTCCGATCCTATGTGGGTCATTGTGGGGGTTAGTACCTTTCGATCCTTTGTGGGTCCGACGACTTAGATGGATCAGTGATCATCTTTATCATCATATGAAGATGTATACCTGTGTGAGCTGAATCTTGTGTTACTCTCCTTTGTGGATTGTGCTGAGCTATCCTGTGTGGATTACTTTTTCTCTCCTTCGTGGATTTTTTTGTGCTATCCTGTGTGGGTTTACGTTTTGTTTTCCTGTGTGGACTGGGTTGTGCTTGGGCTCGGATGTTGGAGCCGAACGGGAATTGATGACTTAGGTATATGTATGGGAATATACCTAAGAAGTGTCGGTTGTTACTTTGTGATTGTATCTTTCCTTTGTGGATTATCCTTTGTGAATTCTGGGAGACCTTCGGGGGTCTTGGGGTCCCTACTGAGTAGCTTATACTCACCCCTGCATGGGCTATGCCCGCACTACGTTGTGTTGGTTGCAGACGACGGACAATGCTGATCGGGGTGGAGGCCTGCGGAGCAGGACGGTACCTGGAGGTGGACCACTGGGCGGGACGTACTCGGAGCGGTCAGGTGGACCGAGGAGCAGTGGAGGCTATCTGTACCCACCCTTCAGGTGGGACTTCCAGAGGACGGCTCGATGCTGCGACTTTTCATTTCAGTTGCTATTTTCCCCTTTTCAATTGTACTTTACAGTTGGGCTTGTATTTCCGGCCCCTTTTACTTTCATCACAGCTTGTTACAGTTTTTACTTAGTGTTTACTCTTTCCTCTTGCTTACTCTGTGGTGGTTTTTTTCTTTTTAAAGGCAATGCCTTCCCTGTTTATCAGGATTTACACCTTGGTGCTAGTCGCCAGCCCCTGACCTATGGAAGGTAGGCTTGGGGAAGTCACGGCACGGGCCCCAAGGACGGGTCGTGACAATTCCAATGGTGGATTGTGCGACCCTCACACTAGTCCGCCCTGCTGATGGGCCGAGCACGCCGCAGGCCAACACATTCAGGGTGGGAAAATCCCGCCATGACCTAGAAAGTCATGCCTTCCATTAATGAGGATAGTTTGGACTGGGTTAGGTAGGGTCAACCCGAACCAGGCTGGGTCTGATGAGACCGGGTGGGACAAGGTCAGTCTGATAGGGTCGAACCGGACTTGGACCCATTCTGGACCTGTTACGCTTAAAATGTTTTATCATAAAAACAAAATTTCCATTTGATGAACCATCTACAGATTTGGAGTCTTTAGGATGAGGCGGTCCTTCTGAGACTCTCCACATGAGTTTTAGAAAACGTTGGAGTATATTTAGGTGGGATCGTACCCAAATCCAACTGGGCCCTTGCCACTAAAATGCTTATAACTCACAGAACAGGCTTCTGATTGACGTGTCATCTATTACATTGGAAACCTAAAAACATGAAGGTCCTTTGGGTTACTACATTGTGGAGATTTGTAGATGTTGATGCACAACTGATATCCAGAGGAGAATATACTACAGAACTCAATCACACTAGGTCTGTGGAATCCTTTGGATAACTATAATCTAAGTAATGACCTTGTGTATATTAGCATCTAGCAACCATGTGGGGATCATCATCATAGTGACCCTGAGTGGATCGACATCATAGCAAACCTATGGTAATCGACATCTAGAAACCCTGTGTGGATCATCATCATAGAGACCCTGTGTGGATCAGCATCTAGCGACCCTATGTGGATCAACATCATAACGACCCTATGTGGATCAGCATTCTCGCAACCCTGTGTGTAACAGCAGTGCACGACCCGACAAGGACCAAACATAGAGAATCCCATCCTGGATCAATGATATAACACCCCATGTGTATCAACTATTGAATAACTATATCATTGTATTGTTTTGGAAACATTATAATGGAAAAAAATGATATAGCTTCATACTAATCATCTTTATTCCAAAACTCTGAGTTGTATACCAGGTTTGAAAAAAGTATTTTTTTTCTTTGTGCTTGGTGATTGTGACCTTATTTCATAGATTTCCTTTTTAAAATTTTGAAAGACCTTCGGGGGACTCTTAGTCCCTACTAGATATTTTTATACTCAACCATGCAGGTGATTGACCCACACTTTATTATGTCTTATGTAGATAATGAGCTGCTCAGCTGAGTCTATAGGATTCTAAACCTAGAGGTACATGGCAGTGGAAGTTGACATGGAGAGATATGGAGACGATCTGTACCTACCCATAAGGTAGGATCCTTTTTGGATAATCTCATGAGTTGTTTATTGTTTTCTATAGTAGTTTTACTTCATGGTGGCATCTTGTTGTGTTCATGGACTATGTGTTTGTACAGGTTTAAATAAAATTTATAACTATTTTATGGATATTCCATTACAATGCTATTTGCAAACCCCTGGCCTATGGATGGAAAACTTCTGGTAGTCACGACACATTCCTTGTGGGACTCTTGAAGACAAAGTGGAATCAAAGGAGTCGGTTCTACCGAAGAATTAGGAATATGATCATTCAAATAGAGTAATAGTATTAGGTGTTTTGGGGATGGTTTTCAGTTTGGGGAGTCTACTGTTTGTGTGATGACTGGAATATCCATACAGAAAGACCTAGAATTCGGATTTTCAACTTGGTGCATGAAAAAATTGATTGCATGTGTCATAGAAGTGTATTACTTTGAATCTCTTGAATCGGATCACCAGGTATAACTTATTTACTTCGGAACACCATTTTCTTCGTAGGATGCCTCCACATGGACAGTCAGCCTAGATTCCAGAGAGAGATCACGATGACGACCCACGGAGTGATGAGGATTCAGTGTAGGGCCCTCTTACCGTGATGGCACCTTCGGGTGGTACTCCAACATAACCACCACCCATTGGGTAGTAGCTTCCACCAACCCCACAAGTGGACATTTCACGTCGAATGATCATGTTGTATGAGTTCTAAAGGCAGTGGGTTTAGAGGTTTTGATGCGAGATGGATCCCCAGGTTGTTGAGGACTTGTTGGAGGTTGTGGATAGAGTTTTTTTCCTTGTTGGGACACCGACATATCAGATGGTGAACCTAGCTGCTAGCCTCTTCCAGGGAACATAAGAGAGATGGTGGGCACTGATGCTCCTGTTACACGATTATGAAACCCTTAACTTGATAGGATTCGAGAGACTCTTTAGGGAAGAGTTTTTTTTCAGCAACACTACGTTATGTGAATATTCCGGAGCTCCTGTACTTACATCAGGGTTTCCTGACATGGTCCTAGTACTCGATGAGGTTCATTAACCTCTCATGATACTCCACTAACATGGAAAAAGACCCTTTATATAAGGCCTAGACCTTTCAGAATGGTCATAGGTGGGAGATCATAGCATCGATGATATCACTAAATATTTCGACACATGCTGGAGTGTCCAAGAGTGTGTCACTGTTGGAGAGATTCTTTGAATAGAAGGTACAGATGATGAAAGCCACCACCAGATGAAAGGTTCCTCAGTAATCTGCAGTATTTAGTAGGCAGATGGCACAAAGGTTGAAGCGGGCCAGACCCTCCCATGGACAACCTAGGATGCAGTGTCGGAGGTTCAAAGATCGTTAGGCAGAACAGGTCAGCTGGGAAGAAGATTGTGATTCACTTGCAGCGAGCTGGGTCACATGGCTCATGACTACTCGAACAGTCATTTAGAAGATCATCAAATGGTCAATGTACCTCCCAAGTAGAGGAAAATATTTAAGTGGGGAGGTCCACAGGGATACAGACATGGTAGAGGAGCATGTCGTATAACAGGAGGTGGGCGGCAATTTGAGGTTATACCGGTACCACACCTAGGTGGTCCACCCTGACCACAGGGAGCTATTGGACAAGGGTGAGCTCACCTTCAGGCGGTATATTCCTACCATTAAGGCACTCTACATATGATTAGAGGTACTATATGTGTTTATTCCACCCTAGCTATAGTTCTTATAGACATAGGTGCTGATCACTCTCTTATTGCCATGCCACTCGTTCGGGGCTCAGTGACTCTGATGGAGGAATTGGATCAATCCTTACGATTAGAGACACTAATGAGAGATGATCTGACTATTTTGTACAATTTAATATAGTGTGAGATCTCTCCAGGATGCGTGATATTTTTCTAGGATCTTCTAGTAGCAGCGTCAAGGCCATACGATGTCATCTTGGTTTTGGATTTGCTATCCACAGTCCTCTCTCAGATCGATTTTTTTAAGTAGAAAGTGTGGTGTGTCTGTGAGAATGGGACCAGGTTTTCCTTACTTGGTGAGAAGGGGAACTTTACTACATAGGATGGACTTACTCAGAGGAGGGTGCTGCCGGTCACTCATCAGTTCGCTATCCTTACCCTTAGATAAGTTGACGTTTGGAGTCTGATTTATCTTGTAGAGGTGGAATAGAATGTTTATTTCTTTCTGGATGATGTACCTGGACTACCTCCTCATAGAGAGGTAGAATTCTATATAGACCTGTAATTTTGGTATGACAACGATATCTAATCTAGCATATCAGATAGATCCCGCATATATTTATGTGTTGCAGGTACATTTGGAAGACTTACAGAAGAAGTGGTTCATAAGGCCCGATGTTTCTCCATGGGCATCCCAGAATTTGCTTGACAAGAAGGAAAATGGGAGTCTAAGGCTTTATGTATACAATTGGTAAATGAACCAGGTGACCGTGAAGAATAAATTTCTACTCCTAAGGATCGATGATCTCTTAAAATAGATAAAGTGACCTCGATGGTTTTCGAAGATAGACATCAGATCAAGCTATCACCAGCTCATGGTATGAGATGAGGACATACCGAAGTCAACCTTCAGATGTCAATATGGCCATTAAGAGTTCTTGGTGATGCTTGTCAGCATGACCAATGCATTGGAACTATTCATGGGACTCATGAATGGGATCATCTAGCCTTTCCATGACCACTTCAATGTGTTCTTCATTGAATACATATTGATATACTTGGCATCATAGGATGATCATGCCACACACCTAGGAATAGTTCTATATACACTCTGAAAGCACCAACTTTATAGAAAGCACTTGAAGTGGTAGTTTTGGATATGGGAAGTCCACTTCCTAGGGATAATTATCTTAGAGGGTAGATTTTTAGTGGACATGGATATGATAGAGGCAGTGCTTTCTTGTGAGCCTCCTAGGAGTGTGACTGAGGTGATTAGATTCCTATGATTGGCTAGGTACTACCAGGGATTCGTACCTGAATTCTCTAGGTTAGTGGAACCCTAAAAAACTTTGAGAAAGAAAGGGAAGCCATTCTCATGGATGGATAAGTTCCAGTAGTGTTTCCAAGAGTTGAGGCGGAGATTAACGAGTGAAACCAATTTGAGGCTACTAGAATAGGGTGTTTCGTATGTTGTCTACTGTGACATAATAGAGACCAGACAATCTTTTTTCTAGATGTAGGAGTGAGCAGTGATCACCTATGGCTCATCATAGTTGAGACAACACAAGTTGAACTATGATACCCATGACCTGGAGTTTGCAGTAGTGGTCTTTGCACTGAATATGTGGAGGCACTACCTGATGGGTGAAAGTTTTACTGTTTACTCTGAACACAGGAGTATCAGGTATATATTCTCATAGATGGACCTGTACATGAGACAATATAGATGGGTAGAGTTCCTCTAGGACTATGACAGTGAGATAGTCTACACTCCTTCGAAGGGGAATGTAGTAGCAGATTCACTCAGTATGAGGTTTGGTCTATTGTTGCGGAGTGAGGTGATAAAGCATCTTGTCACGTTTCATATAACCTTTGTGGATAGATATGGAGTAGCTTACCTCTAGTCTATGATTTTCACTCCCCCACTTCTTTAGTGAGTTTCAGAGGCATAGTAGGGGGAACGTGATTGTGAGGCCTGACATGCTCAGATATCCTCAGGACAAGCTCCTGAAATATTTAATGAAGGTCGGGATCACATTGTTCTCTTTAGAGGGCGCCCCATTGTACCAGTGACACTGTGAGAGGAGGTGGTCTGCGGTTTCCATACATCCCCATTAATGGTATATCATAGATTGGTGAAAATGTATCAGGACCTCATGAATGTATACTATTGGCCAGGGATGAAGAACGAAGTGGTAGATTTTGTATCCTAGTGCCTTACCTGTCATCAAGTGAAGGTTGATCATCAGGTACCTACAGGATTTGCTCAACCACTTGAGTTACTGGAGGGGAAGTGGGATAGTATCTCCATATAATTTTTAATAGGGATACAATGTACATACTGGGGCCACGATTCCATCTGGGTGATCGTAGACTAACTCACCATGTCGGTCCACTTATTACCTATCAAAGAGTAGGGATCAATATATGGATTGGGACGCCTCTACATACATGAGACTGTGCGACTTCACAGAGTGCCATCGACGATCATCTCAGATCTCAATTCTCGTTTTACATCGCGTTTGGTGAAGGGATTATAGGCCACATTCGGGACTCAGCTACAGTTGAGCACCGCCATTCACCCTCAGAAATATCTTCAAATGTAGTGGACCATACAGACACTCAATGACATGCTTCAATGTAACAGCCCGAGATTTTATGAAAAATATTCTTTTTTATTTCACTAATGTCTTGTGTTGTACGCTACACCAAAAGGAGCTTGCACAACACGCATCCTTGACTTGCCTTGCATTACACGCAATCACGACCTTCCTCGATAGCGTGTGTAGTACGCAATACCGAGTTTCACTAAACAACGATATGCTATTAAAATATTATTATAACTAGCTGTTATGAATAGTAATAACCACCTTTTAAAATTTTAGAAATTTTCGCTCTCAAAATGGACTTCATTTTTGGATTCGGAGAATCGAATTTAGCCTAAGGTGAAATTTTGGTACTTTTCGGATAACTTTCATATTCTGATGAATAGTGAAAATTACTAAATTATAATTAAAAACAACTTTTTTAATCAAAATAATTAATAGTGATAAATTATTAATTTGAGTGGTTTTAAAGTATATTTAGAATATATTTTTATAATTTAATACAATGTTGTTCATTGGATGTAATTTCACATTTAAACCCGACATACTCAAGTGTCAATCTTTTGATAGATATTGTTTCTTAAAAACACGCTATTTGTTTTAACAGCGGGATTTAATTATAAATTAATTAATGAAATTTCTATGTTATGAATTTGGTAAAATAGAATTCATTTTTGAATTCGGAATATGAAATATAGCTTAGGACGAAATTTTGGCATTGTTCTGAAAAACATCAATTTTTGATGAATAGTGAAACTACTAAGTGGTAGTTAAAAAACTGAATTTTTCATAAAACTTAATTTTACCGCTTCTGTGAAAGGAATTTCAAAAATCCGAGAGACACAGTTGATGTCAGTAAGTAAAATGTGGTTCAATGAGATGAAAATAATTTTTGGTGAATAGTAACTTTTTACTTTTATTTACCACGGTTAAAAGTAAATAGGGTAATTAAGGGTAAAAATGATATTAATATTACCCTAACACATGTCCTAATTCTATTGGACAAGTGTATCTCGACCAAAAACAACCTTAAGTGTAAAATATTATCATTTAGGCCCACTTGGATTAGATTATGACATTTAATATTATTTTATTTAATAGTTAAAATAGTTAAAATCAAAGTTTAATAACTAAAACATTTTTAATATGGGGTTATACATAAGATAAATTCGACTATAAATATTCATTAGAAAGCTAAAAGATTTCCTACATAATTATATTTTATTTATAATTTTCAGACATAAATAAATTAATTTATTTATAACACAACGATGATGCAGTAATTACCCTTTTAAGGAAATATTAACATAATTGATGTTATAAATGCTCAAATGAATGTAATTTGAGATTTTTTATGAATTACACTAATTTTCTAGGTTACTATGATATATTAGTGTTGATTTAATCAACTTGGTTCGAACATATAATTCTGTTATGACTTTCACAAAAATCATATATCAAATAGTGTCAAAATTGACACAAAATAGTTTTTAAATATAATATTATATTATTAATTGTTATTTTATTCCTAAAAATCTAAGGTTCGGCCAAATGACTTAGATAAGAATATATATATTAATAATAAACAATTTGGGGTTCGTTTGGCATGTTATAGTAAGTGTATTAACCATATAGTGTAAGAAAACAAAAAGACACGGTAAAAGTTAAATTATTTAACTTAGAGTTAAATCTAATTGATAAGGTTAAAATAATAACATAAACTTGTCTAAATCCTATTGGTTGATTGGATTTCGACCCTTCCCCACTTTAGCTTCGAAATAAGACCCTTTGGAACCATTATAAACCGATTTTGACTTTAATATAAAATAATATTTTGAGATATTCCTAAGGTGCCCCTCTCCTCCCTTATAAAAGGGCACCTCCTACCCCTCCTCCTCACACCAAATTGAGCACTAAAGCTCGGCCAACCCCTGCCATTTTCTCCTCTCCACTTCCCTAGAATAATCCTAGATGTCCTGGTCTTCTTCAAAGACCAATATTAGTTCCCTAAGTGGAGGATTCAAAGAAGCATTCCAAAGAAGAGGTAATATCCATTACCGATCTTTTCAATTTCTTTCTTCTTCAACTTCTTCTTCTTTAGTTGTTTCATGATTAAGTAATAACATCAGTATTTCTTATATACTGATATGTTATTATAAATATTAAACAACTCTAATTAAACTTCTATCCATCCTACGGAAAAAGGAAATCACCGCGCGTGCGTACGTACAGAATACCGTCTCCACGCCGTGGTGTAATCTATTTTCCGCCACCACCTTAATTGGATGGGTATAAAGGTGTAATGAGTAACTATATATGATTATTATAAAGTGATATTGATACTGAAATAGTATACATAAACTTCAACACAATTCCACGACCATGGGAACGATATCATCGCTCGTGCGTACGTACGGACTACCGTCTCCACGACGCGATGAGATTCATTCTCAATGATTAACCATTCATGAATGATTATAAAGTATATATAATAATTACTAATGAAATATATGACCTAATAATGATACTGGAATTATTTATATTTATATGCATGTCATCTACTTAATTCCATTCAATTCAATAAGGAAACGAAAACAACGTTCATGCGTACGTACGGACTACCGTCTCCATGAACGGTGTATTTCTTTCCATTTACTGATTTATTATATATGTATATTCTGAATATATATATATAAATCATGTTTTATATTCTGTAATTAAGTAATCATGATCTAAGTAATCATATGAATAATTACAAGTTAAAAACACGAACGACAAATGAGACGATTTTACCCAAAACGCTACATTAACATGAATTTACAAAAGAACGGGTAATATAAAGTCATAAGTGGACCATATATGATATAATAAAAATGAATATGATTCTGGAATAAGTCAATAACATGATTTAAATCATTATACAGGAGGTTCGGACACTTACAAAGCAAGTCGGACATAAGGTAAGGGAAATATCACAATCTCATTTTTATCCGAGATTGTTTATACTTTCTTATTTACTGGGGTGTATTTTATCATCCACATCCATGTTTCATAAATATGTAATATTATTTCCATCCACCTAAAATTGTTTAAATCCATTTTTACCCTTCGGCGAGTTTTTAGTAAAGGATATGAAAGGAATCTTTTGTCGTTTTTCATACGTGGTACTTTTTGACGTTTCCGACAAAAGTACGAGAAGAATGTTTTTTTAACTTATACGACATGAATGGATTTTTAAAACATTATTTCCAAGAAGCTTCCTTTACAAGTTTTCAAGTTTATTTTTAATCAACTTCTTTTAGTTTAGAATTGTATGACATATTAAGAATGGAAAAGTGTTTTTGAAGAAGAAAGGATATTTTCCTCAAGAATGGAGTTCAAGTGTTTTATCAAAATTATTTTCCATCTAAGATAATAAAAGGGTTCTGTTTTTATCCCTATTATTACATGGATTTGATTATGTTGTGATGGAAACATTTTTTTATGAATTCCTTTATCTTATATGAATTGTTTTATGATGTCATGTTGTTTAAGAATCCCATTTTTATTACATGGGTTATGCAATGATGTATGATTTATGATTTTGTGGCACACATAAGAATGGTATCATTATGAGATGGGTGGGACCTATATCTACCTCCAATGCATTGGGTAAAGATTTTATATCTCATGAGATAGACATGGCTGGAATGGTAGGTTATACCGGTTCAGTGAAACAGAACTGAAACGAGGGTTACTTGATTCAGAAAGGGACTTTGTCCACTAAGATAGTCTTGGCAATGAGTCTTGACTAACAACAAATGATTATCTATGATTATGTGTGAATTCCACAAAGTTTCATGTTTTAAGTTATGATTATTGTGATTACATTTCACTACCATGATTTATCCCATGTTATGAAATTATGCTCTCTTTTGCAGGTTATGATTTCCAAAATGTTATGTGCTTATGAATACGATGTGATTGATATTTCTTTTGTTTACCCTTACTGAGCATTTGAGCTCACCCTTTTATGTTTTCTTTTCCCCAGGATATAAAGAAAGGTTTTAGGTAAAAAAAGGGAAGATCTTTATGGGAGATTTTGAAGATCTTTCACCACGATTAGAAGATTATGTTCCGAGTTTCCAAAGACACTAAACTATTACGATCCTTGTGTGTGTGTGTTTTTGTTATGTACTAAGTATTCCGAAAAAGTAATGTAAAGTCTATGTACGTCAGGATTCGGGTCTCTACAGTTGGTATCAGAGGAAAGGTTTAGTCAACCTTTGGAAACTAGGATGCGAAAACGTTAGTGAGATCCCTAGAGATATTTCTAAGGTATGTCTAGGGATGTCCCTAAGGATAAGTATACATATAGGATATAGTCCTAGAACTATGGTAACGATATTAGATTAAACCTAAGATGTTAGATATTGAAGTTACTCCCCCTTTATTATGATTTTTTCCTCTAACACTATTCTTTTTGGGTTTTAGAAAATGGCTGGAAACAAGATGATTCACGATAATGGAGGATATGATGGACAATGGAATGATATTCTTCATAATGAAATGGGATTTGGAAGTCCAAAAATAATTATTATGATGAATCAACAATCTCATAATATGATCAATAAAGTAAAATTTGGTAAGTTTCCTGACTCGGCTAATAAGAGAAAGATGGAGTTTCATGATGATCATAGAGGAAAGAAAGTTCAATTTCCCCTATGTAATTCATGTGGGAAGAGGCATCAAGGAGAATGTTTCAAAGGAACTGGAAGATGCTTTGGGTGTGGAAAAGAAGGACACAAAGCCAGTAAGTGCAAAGGAAAAGGTTCAGTTAACACCAGGGATGAGGATAATGGTATTGCTACGACATCAACAATGGTTAAATGTTTTAAATGTGGAATGTACGGGCATTATGCAAACCAATGCCCTAAGGGAAAGTCTCATGAAGAGAATCAGTATGGTCGTATGGGAAGTATTTATGTTGATGATGATGAAGAGACTACAAATGATATGTGAGATAAAAGAATTGTTGAATCTTGGACAATGGTTTAAGAATGTAGTGAAATGATTACATGTTTATCTTGTGTAATGTTGGAATAACGAGACATCTAAGGATTGTTACACTATTGTATTTCCTTGAGTTTTGAAAGTGTATGATTAATGTTACTAGTATCCATGGAAGGTTATTCAGATATTTTTGGAATGTAGATGATATGCGCATAATGTAGGGATAAAGAGAAAATTAAATGTTTGATAGTATTCATGAGCTCATGACTGATATAAGGAGAAGGTTATATTATGGTTTGAGTATATAGAGTTTTTGGATTTTGGTATGTGGAAAGTGTTAACTTTTAACAGTATTCATGATTTCACTAAGGTTCAATGGGTATTCATTCTTCAAGAGAATACATTATTAAGGCCATTGAATGTTTGGAATGTGACCAACAAGACATATCTTATGATATATGGGGATCAACGACAGTATTAAATCTCTGGTAATTGTTTTCACTATATTATGAGAGTGGACTGCAGTATTATGGATAAGCCTAAATATTGAAATGGATTATGTTGGACATAAGTGAGTATTGTTTAAGGATAGAAGTTTTTTCGATATTCTTGATGGGATGTTATAGTTTTAGAAAAAGGACAACCTGCAGGACGGGCGACAGCCCATCGCGTCGGACAAGGCTGTGGGAATTGAACCCACAACCGAAGTGCGACTGGCCTTTATCGCCTACCACTGACCTATAGGAAGTCCCTGTTTAGTAGAAAACTAGTTTTATTATATTAAGCAGTATGATATGTGAAGTATAAGTTCATTTTAGGAACCATATGTGATTAATCTCACTATAGATCGACTTATGTATATAATTTTGCTAACCTTTTGTTTGAGACAGATGGAATGACCCGTCATTCTATCACATGATCTGCTAACACTTCACGAATAAAAAATTCAACTTCATTTATTTAAGAGATGAAGTGGAAATTATTCAAGGCATGAACAACAGTGAGATTGTACCAAAATAAAGAAAGTATTTATTCTAATTCAAATTTTCAACTTTAGGGAAGTGATCTTGAAAACCAAAAATGTTGTCCTAGTGATATTATACCTGATGAATCAGATGGTACCTTAGATCATCACAAATTTATGGATTTGTGATTACTGGATTTTCCATAGCCATGTTCTCTACCACTCTCCATCAGAACATGATGGTTAGATTTCTCTTCCATATCCATATTTTCACCTATGTGGAAACCCAATGATTAGTTTATTTGGGTAATCGTTACATTTCATACTTTAGTTTTTAAAGCCAAGTTTTGGTATTCCTTTTTATGATGTGGGTTTCTATTAAAGAAACTTTCGAATAGTAAACCATTTATAACCCCGAAGAATTTCGAGGGCGAAATTCATTTTAAGGGGGGTAGAATGTAACAGCCCGAGATTTTATGAAAAATATTATTTTTTATTTCACTAATGTCTTGTGTTGTACGCTACACCAAAAGGAGCTTGCACAACACGCATCCTTGACTTGCCTTTCATTACACGCAATCACGACCTTCCTCGATAGCGTGTGTAGTACGCAATACCGAGTTTCACTAAACAACGATATGCTATTAAAATATTATTATAACTAGCCGTTATGAATAGTAATAACCACCTTTTAAAATTTTAGAAATTTTAGCTCTCAAACTGGACTTCATTTTTGGATTCAGAGTATCGAATTTAGCCTAAGGTGAAATTTTGGTACTTTTCGGATAACTTTCATATTCTGATGAATAGTGAAAATTACTAAATTATAATTAAAAACAACTTTTTTAATCAAAATAATTAATAGTGATAAATTATTAATTTGAGTGGTTTTAAAGTATATTTAGAATATATTTTTATAATTTAATACAATTTTGTTCATTGGATGTAATTTCACATTTAAACCCGACATACTCAAGTGTCAATCTTTTGATAGATATTGTTTCTTAAAAACACGCTATTTGTTTTAACAACGGGATTTAATTATAAATTAATTAATGAAATTTCTATGTTTTGAATTTGGTAAAATAGACTTCATTTTTGAATTCGGAATATGAAATATAGCTTAGGACGAAATTTTGGCATTGTTCTGAAAAACATCAATTTTTGATGAATAGTGAAACTACTAAGTGGTAGTTAAAAAACTGAATTTTTCATAAAACTTAATTTTACCGCTTCTGTGAAAGGAATTTCAAAAATACGAGAGACACGGTTGATGTCAGTAAGTAAAATGTGGTTCAATGAGATGAAAATAATTTTTGGTGAATAATAACTTTTTACTTTTATTTACCACGGTTAAAAGTAAATAGGGTAATTAAGGGTAAAAATGATATTAATATTACCCTAACACATGTCCTAATTCTATTGGAAAAGTGTATCTCGACCAAAAACAACCTTAAGTGTAAAATATTATCATTTAGGCCCACTTGGATTAGATTATGACATTTAATATTATTTTATTTAATAGTTAAAATAGTTAAAATCAAAGTTTAATAACTAAAACATTTTTAATATGGGGTTATAAATAAGATAAATTCGACTATAAATATTCATTATAAAGCTAAAAAGATTTCCTACATAATTATATTTTATTTATAATTTTCAGACATAAATAAATTAATTTATTTATGACACAACGATGATGCAGTAATTACACTTTTAAGGAAATATTAACATAATTGATGTTATAAATGCTCAAATGAATGTAATTTGAGATTTTTTATGAATTACACTAATTTTATAGGTTACTATGATATATTAGTGTTGATTTAATCAACTTGGTTCGAACATATAATTCTGTTATGACTTTCACAAAAATCATATATCAAATAGTGTCAAAATTGACACAAAATAGTTTTTAAATATAATATTATATTATTAATTGTTATTTTATTCCTAAAAATCTAAGGTTCGGCCAAATGACTTAGATAAGGATATATATATTAATAATAAACAATTTGGGGCTCGTTTGGCATGTTATAGTAAGTGTATTAACCATATAGTGTAAGAAAACAAAAAGACACGGTAAAAGTTAAATTATTTAACTTAGAGTTAAATCTAATTGATAAGGTTAAAATAATAACCTAAACTTGTCTAAATCCTATTGGTTGATAGGATTTCGACCCTTACCCACTTTAGCTTCGAAATAAGACCCTTTGGAACCATTATAAACCGATTTTGACTTTAATATAAAATAATATTTTGAGATATTCCTAAGGTGCCCCTCTCCTCCCTTATAAAAGGGCACCTCCTCCCCCTCCTCCTCACACCAAATTGAGCACTCAAGCTCGGCCAAACCCTGCCATTTTCTCCTCTCCACTTACCTAGAATAATCCTAGAGGTCCTGGTTTTTTTCAAAGACCAATATTAGTTCCCTAAGTGGAGGATTCAAAGAAGCATTCCAAAGAAGAGGTAATATCCATTACCGATCTTTTCAATTTCTTTCTTCTTAAACTTCTTCTTATTTAGTTGTTTCATGATAAAGTAATAAAATAAGTATTTCTTATATACTGATATGTTATTATAAATATGAAACAACTCTAATTAACTTTCTATCCATCCTACGGAAAAAGGAAATCACCGCGCGTGCGTACGTACGGAATACCGTCTCCACGCCGTGGTGTAATCTATTTTCCGCCACCACATTAATTGGATGGGTATAAAGGTGTAATTAGTAAATATATATGATTATTATAAAGTGATATTGATACTAAAATAGTATACATACACTTCAACACAATTCCACGACCATGGGAACGATATCATCGCTCGTGCGTACGTACGGACTACCGTCTCCACGACGCGATGAGATTCATTCTCAATGATTAACCATTCATGAATGATTATAAAGTATATATAATAATTACTAATGAAATATATGACCTAATAATGATACTGGAATTATTTATATTTATATGCATTTCATCTACTTAATTCCATTCAATTCAATAAGGAAACGAAAACAGCGTTCATGCGTACGTTCGGACTACCGTCTCCATGAACGGTGTATTTCTTTCCATTTACTGATTTATTATATATGTATATTCTGAATATATATATATAAATCATTTTTTATATTATGGAATTAAGTAATCATGATCTAAGTAATCATATGAATAATTACAAGTTAAAAACACGAACGACAAATGAGACGATTTTACCCAAAACACTACATTAACATGAATTTACAAAAGAACGGGTAATATAAAGTCATAAGTGGACCATATATGATATAATAACAATGAATATGATTCTGGAATAAGTCAATAACATGATTTAAATCATTATACAGGAGGTTCGGACACTTACAAAGCAAGTCGGACATAAGGTAAGGGAAATATCACAATCTCATTTTTATCCGAGATTGTTTATACTTTCTTATTTACTGGGGTGTATTTTATCATCCACATCCATGTTTCATCAATATGTAATATTATTTCCATCCACCTACAATTGTTTAAATCCATTTTTGCCCTTCGGCGAGTTTTTAGTAAAGGATATGAAAGGAATTTTTTGTCGTTTTTCATACGTGGTACTTTTTGACGTTTCCGAAAAAAGTACGAGAAGAATGTTTTTTTAACTTATACGGCATGAATGGATTTTTAAAACATTATTTCCAAGAAGCTTCCTTTACAATTTTTCAAGTTTATTTTTAATCAACTTCTTTTAGTTTAGAATTGTATGACATATTAATAAAGGAAAAGTGTTTTTGAAGAAGAAATGATATTTTCCTCAAGAATGGAGTTCAAGTGTTTTATCAAAATTATTTTCCATCTAAGATAATAAAAGGGTTCTGTTTTTATCCCTATTATTACATAGATTTGATTATGTTATGATGGAAACATTTTTTTTGAATTCCTTTATCTTATATGAATTGTTTTATGATGTCATGTTGTTTAAGAATCCCATTTTTATTACATGGGTTATGCAATGATGTATGATTTATGATTTTGTGGCACACATAAGAATGGTATCATTATGAGATGGGTGGGAACTATATCTACCTCCAATGCATTGGGTAAAGATTTTATATCTAATGAGATAGACATGGCTGGAATGGTAGGTTATACCGGTTCAGTGAAACAGAACTGAAACGAGGGTTACTCGATTCAGAAAGGGACTTTGTCCACTAAGATAGTCTTGGAAATGAGTCTTGACTAACAAGAAATGATTCTCTATGATTATGTGTAAATGCCACAAAGTTTCATGTTTTAAGTTATGATTATTGTGATTACATTTCACTACCATGATTTATCCCATGTTATGAAATTATGCTCTCTTTTGCAGGTTATGATTTCCAAAATGTTATGTGCTTATGAATACGATGTGATTGATATTTCTTTTGTTTACCCTTACTGAGCATTTGAGCTCACCCTTTTATGTTTTCTTTTCCCTAGGATATAAAGAAAGGTTTTAGGTAAAAAAAAGGGAAGATCTTTATGGGAGATTTTGAAGATCTTTCACCACGATTAGAAGATTACGTTCCGAGTTTCCAAAGACACTAAACTATTACGATCCTTGTGTGTGTGTGTTTTTGTTATGTACTAAGTATTCCGAAAAAGTAATGTAAAGTCTATGTACGTCAGGCTTCGGGTCTCTACATTCAAGCTTGTGTCCTCTATTTTGACCATAGTTAGGGGGACCAACTACTATAAGAGGAGTTTTCATACAACCTCAATTATCACTCCCCATTGACATGGCTGTGTTTGAGGCCCTGTATGGGTGACCTTGCAGATTGCCTCAATGCCGGACAAACAAAGGGGAGTCAGCACTTATGGGTCCAGAGATGGTATAGGATAACACATAGATGGTGCATATCATCTAGGATTGGATGAAGACTGCACCGAGCATGTAAAAGTCATATGATGATAGAAGACATAGACCCTTGGAGTTCGAGGAAGAGACCACGTATTCATCCTGGTCTCACCCTGATGAGGATTACCATGGTTTGTCTAGGGAGACAAGCTATCTCCAAGGATCATCATACCTTTCTTGATCCTCAGCAGAGTAGGCGAGGTGGTGCACTATCTATCAGTTCGGCTACAGATGCACTGGGTTCATAATGTTTTCTATATGTTGCGTCTGAGGAGGTATGTGCATGATCCATTGAACGTTATCAACTGGGGCGAGCTAGAAATTGATGGTGGGTCAACGTTTTAGGAATTCCTAGCAGAGATAGCTGATCGATAGGAGCGGGTGCTTCGTGGGTGGTCAATTCCTCAAGTGTGAGTTTTTTGGTAGCACAAAAACTTCTTGGAGAGAACCTGGGAGCGAGAGGCTTAGATACATTCACAGGACCCTCATTTGTTCCTATATTTTTGTTGTAGATTTTGGGGAAAAAAATCTCTATGGTGGGGAGAATGTAATAACCAAAAGATTCCATGTAATTTTTTTCAATTATTTGGATTATTGTAAAAACTGACGGCGTGTGATTCCGAGGCCCGGTGTACCTGAAACGAATTTTTTAAATTTTTTTAAGGTATGTTAATTAAACGTATGGGTGATGTTTTATATCTTTAGGACCCATGATTGAAATTAAAATATGAGGTTAGGTTTGATTCTGCAACACCGATATTATCTTAAGTGAGGCTTCACATAGACCACAATAGGTAAGGTGAAAAAGTTATTTCTGTGAACATTTGAATAAATAATAAAATAACATGTTATTTTATTTTATTCTTCCTACCATTACTTGGGTAAGGGTTGTGGGACCGAAATAGATGGTCGATCATTTTATTAGGGACATTAAATACCCAATTACACATTGTTGTGTAACCACATCAGGAGTAATTAAGGTTATTCATTAATTGCACCATTTAATGAGCCTTTTTTGGAAGAGGGTTTAATCTCATAACTCGGCCATTTAAATTAAGTCATTGGCTTGGGTTTTTGAAACCAACCAAAGAACTCCAAAAAATAAACAATGAATAACCCTCCCAATGAATAAAGGAGGAATAGAACCAAGGATCGATGGATTCTAGTGGCTTCCATGGATAAGGATTTTTTCAACCACCACTTTGACGTTCCCAATGAATGTTAAGTTAGGGAGTTTTCAATTAATGTTTTCTTTTCAGGAATTAAATTGTTATCGCTTGTTAAGATGATAACACAGAGGGCACAATCCAAATGAACAAGACCTAGACCCTCTATTTCTTTGTTCCTATTGCGTTATTTCATGGACGAATATACAAATTCCACAAAACCATGAATCCGGGATTCACGTAGCGAAGGAGGCATCCCGAGAGGCCCGTAGGTGTGAGAGGAAGGGAAAACAGATCACTAGAGCACACTTGGTGGCTTGTAGAAGATTTTATAGTGCGGCATCGGTGCGGCAGCCGGCACTCGCCGACCACAGATGTGGGCAGGTGCTGCTCAGCTCCATAGGAGATAGACATGTGTCCAATTCTCAACCGGCTGTGGAGGCAGAAGGTGGAATGCCATTACGCACCCCGGTGAGACAGGCCGCAGCTTCGAAGCCACAATGAATGGTGGGGACCTTCTCCTTACATGTCATGTAGATATTTAGGCGTCACTAACTGGTAATGCCGATTAAGAGATGAACGTATCCTTGTGATGTTTTGGAGGCAGACCGCGTGACCCTCACGTGGGTCACGCTAGCGTACAGGTCGAGACGCTACAGCCAAGCCACACTGGGGTGGGGCGGGCTGGTCTGTGACCCAGCAGGTCATTCCCTCCATGGCCCGGCCCAGCCAGGGTAGGCTGGGTTAGTCTGTGACCACGTTTGTCAAACTCATCGTGGATATGCCCCACTGGGCCAACCCAGGCTGGTTTGGTCCTATCGGGTCGGACCTGACCTAGACCCATTTCGGCCCAGTTATGCTTAAAAGGTCACATCCTACAAACCAAATATTCATTTGATGAACCTTTTACATAGTTGGAGTATTTGTGAAGATATGGTCCATTTGAAACACTCCCCTTGGGTTTTGGAGATTGTTGAGGTATGACCTACATGGATCGTAACTAAATCTAATCGGGCCCTCAACACTTAAATGACTATAACTAACCTACTGAGTGTCTGATTGATGCACCATCTATTGCATTGGAACACTTAAGACATGAAGGTCCTTTGGGATACCCCATTGTGGAAAATAGTTGTAGTTTAGGCATGACTGATATCCATAAGAGCAGATACTATAGAACTCAAGCGCATCGGGTGTGAGGAATCTTATGGACATCTGCCATCTGAGTAACGACCCTGTGTTGATATGCATCTAGTGAACCTATGGGGATTAGCATCATAGTGACCATGTGTGGATCAAAATCATAGTGACCCTGTGTGGTTCAGCATCTTGCAACCCTATGCAGAACAATATCATAGAGACCCTTTGTGGATCACCATCTAAAGACCCTGTGGAAATCAGCTTCATAGAGACCCTGTTTGGATCAATATTCTAGAGACCCTATGTGGATCTATAGTGTGAAACCCAAAAATGACTAGTGTTAGAGATTCCTATCATGGATCAGTGATATACGACCCCCTGTGGATCGACAGTGGATGAACTACCACGTGGTTCAATTTTCGAAACTTCTAATTGAATAAAATGATATAGATTTAGACTAATTTTCATTATTAATAAACTCTGAGATATATACCCAGTTTGAGATAAATATTTTTCATTGTTATTTTTTATTGAGACCATGTTTTATGGTTTTCCTTTGTGGAATTATTAGAGTCCTTGGGGGGTGTCAGGGTCCCTACTCTATATTGTTATACTCACCCCTGCACGGGCTTCACCCATTCCTTATTTTGTCTTGTGTAGATGATGAGAATCTCAGCTAAGCCTATAGAAGCTAGGACTATGGGGTACACGACGTTGGAAGTTGACATGGAGAGATTTGGAGATAAGCTTTACCAACCCCTTAGGTAGGATCCTTGGTGGGCGATCTAAGGAGATATTTAATATTTACTCTTGTAGTTGTATATTTTTAGTTGGGTTTGTATTTCGTCTCCTTTACTTTCAGTACACACTTTTACTACTGTAGTTTTACTTCGCAGTTTCATATTTTTCTATTCATGGACTATGTGTTTGTATGTGTTTAAAGGCAATGCCTTCCTATTTTAAGGATACACCATTTCAATGATAGTTGCTAACCTCTGGACTATGCAAGGTGACCTTGTGGTAGTCACGGTATGGGCCATGGGGGACATGTTGTGACATGACATCTTTTTTAAATTACTAACAAAATTTTCAATGATAATATCCTCATATTAAATGACATGTTATTTATGAATTATATTTTTTACATTTAATAGATATTTATAATATATATTGACTATATTTTATCATTGTTGATAATATAATAAATAATATAAATAAATTACATTATCCAAAACAAAATAAAATAAATTATTATTTACTCACTATAAAATAATACATTTAATGCATGAATATATTCAGAAAAAGTAAAATATAATTTTTGGTAAAGAAAAGGTAAATAAAATTGTAAAATTAAAATTACTATACATCATGGTCTATAATAAAAATAGGATACTTTACTAATTTATTTAAATGAGTAAATGTGATTAAAAATATGGTAGGAACATTTAAAATGAAATTTAACCATCCTTGTAAAAAACATAATGAATTTTATGTGTGGGTTATAGTGGGTGTATATTGGTCATCAAATTTATATTTAACCATAGAGACATCACTATTAGAATATCATCCAAAAATGAGAATCTTTCTTAACTATTAGAATACTAAAATAGCCAATTAAATTTTAATATTGATATATGATAATAAAAATATAAAAAAAAGAATGTTATTGAATTAAATATGTTGTTTTAATATATCGAAAAAATATGATGAAGTTTATTTTTTAATATCCAATAAAATTATTAGTAAATTTAGTGTAATCCACTATTTTGTGGTACTCGACCACAACCCCCACATTTAAATAAAATCTAATTCAATACTAGAAGCTTTTCATATTTTAGTAGTCATGTAGTCATATTTTATCATATAAAATCAATGTATATTCTCACAATGTTGTGTACTATATAAATCACTAATTTTCATGATAAATTAGATTTAAAGACAAAAAATATGGAGGAATCTGGGACATCTTTGTCCCTTAGAAACTGGGGCCATTCAATCCGGAATTTGGATAATAAGAGACCTTGGGGGACAATAAAAAACCATGTAATTGTAAAATTATGGAAGTGGCATGTAGAGAAAGACATTAACTGCCCGTTGGGAGCTATGATAGAGGGATACGTGACTGAGATTTTTTATATCAACCATTCCCTATAATAGAAATCAGATATTGAATGAATATGTGTCCTACCATTATACCTTCATGTAGTGAGACATTTTAGAAGATGTTTCATGATAGGACAATGATTAAATATGGTTCCATGAAAGGATTCGATGAGTGGTTAGATCAAAAGAAAGATGATTTTTCTAGAACCAATCATTTACACCCTTGTCGGCATGTATTTATAATATGGTTAAAGGTATTCCTTTCCATCGTCAATTAGAGGTAATATCCTTTCATCACTTCTTTATAGGGGTGAAAAAAAAATTCATTCTAGAGACATGGATTGATGATTAATATTATGAGGGTGTCGGGTCATTTTAATGGTTACACAACATAATGTAATTTTATCTATTAGTTGTTTAGAACACATGTATCTACATATGGAAATGTAGTGGCCCATAGGACATTAAATATACTAAAAATTACATGTGTATACCATTCAATCTTTATTGGGTGGGATGAAGCTTGAGCCATTTTGGTGCAAAATATTGAGTGTTGTTATTAGTTTGAATTAACCTCTACCAAATATATAATAGTAATAAAAAGATATTAATCTAATATAAAAATATAAATTCAATTTTCAAAATATTGAAAATTTTCTAATATTTTGAATATTTTTTTCAAATAATTTTTTAAAAGTTATCTCTAGAATTTTTTTGAAAATTTATAATATTGTTGTTTTTTAATATGAATAGAGAAATTGAATATATTTTATTTTCAATAATAATTTATGATAAATTGTTTGTTTTAATAGATATATATGATATAAGAAAATTTTAAACCTGATTCCTAAAATTAAAAATATACATTTTGAACCCTGTAGAATAATTTTTATTTTTCATATAAAATAACTTTTATAATAAAAATATTATTATAATTATATTAGTTGATTTTAAAAAATTTTATTTTTATATATTAAGGAATTTATTTCTAAAAAATGAATATTATATTATGATTTAAGGTGGTGAAATTATGATATGTTGAAACTATGGTATTTAAAAAAACATTTGAAAATAAATAAATAAATGGAAAAAACATTCTTTAATGATGTAATAGTGATGTCATCATGAAAAAACATCCCACACAATTTGATCATGAATTATGATATGCTAATATAGGTTGGAATACCATTGTTTCTAAAATAGAACAATTTTTATGCTCTAATCAAAATTCTATTTTATATTTTATATTTTTGTTACACAATCTTTATCATATTATATTTACTAAGCCTCTTAATCATTATGAAAAATCACATCTAAAAATCAGTCAAGGGCCCAAACACATCTTATATCACTAACTATACCCATCCCGATAGACTTGGAGACTGTATAATCTTACACTAATCTCACACATAATGACATTTATCCACTCTCTAGTGAAAGTATATATACACAATATTTTTCATCAGTTAATATTCTCTTTCAAAACCTGCATCTTATCAATTCTATTTGACCTTCAATAAAAAATTAAATTTTTAATATGTAATACCTATATGATGTTATTATATAATATTATCATCTAAAACAATCTATTATATATATATATATTATCATTCAATATTATTTAAAAACCTATCATTAGTCAGGTGTACTGCCTCATATTACGCTTTAAATCTCTTATTATTCTAATCCTTCATTGAGAATAAATATATGTTATACACTAAGATACATACACATTTAAACATATTTATTTCCTCTAATTGATATATATATATACTATGATTCTACAAATCCTCAAAAATGTATTTGTAATATATATTATCTCACTCTATATTCTACCAAATCATGTTAATGTTGATTTTACATCCTATGAAACCTTAATAGTTGAAAATCATAATGTATATAATTTATTTATTTATTCATTTTTATTTTTATATGTAAATATGTATGTAAGATTTTTTGTATTAATATTCATATAATTTTAATGAAACAACATCAAAATTAATAATAGTGAATATCAAAATATTGATCCAAAAATATATAATTAAAATAACAATTCAACACATATTCATGAACTTTAATATAAGGACTCTACCCAAAACTATACATAATATAGTAAATTACTTTACAATTAACTTTTTAACATTACCAAGTTCATTTTGGTTTAGAATTTTAGAATTTTAGTACAAAATTAATACATATAAACCCAAAAGAACATAAAGTGGCTATAACTAAAAAATATAAATTTTTCTATAATACAAATGTCTTTAATAAAAATAAATTAAATCTATTCCTGAAAATTCATCACAATATTAATATGGGCTTCTCTGTTTCTCTTAACCATCCATAAAACCTGTGAAAATAATTTTAAAACAAGGGATGAAATTAAAAATCTCACTAAGGGATAAAAAGAGATAAAAACCATTACTAGAAGAACACTTCTAAACATGTGATATCATTTCCAAAAATACTTACTTCTCACCGAATAAGTATCATATAGTTATATTTTGATAAAATTAGATTTTTATAAAACATAGAAAAACAAAAATAAATCATATAGGGTACTTTGAGAATTAAATACTTATGATTTTAACCATCATGCATACCATATGATTTGTAACTGTAATGGATACCTTACCATTAAACCCTCACTACTTTCTTACATTGTACCCCTCATGGTTACCTTTTGGTGTAACTATCACAATTACCATTGGAGTAACCATACGGCCGACCTCCAATGTAAAAATAACCTTGTATTAGTGGGAGATATAAGTCCCACCATTCATCATTAAAAACTAAATATAACTACAAAATAATAATAAAACATGAATAATTTCTTAAAAAATATTCCATTCGAATTTTAAAAAAAATAGAAACATAAAAGTTAATTTTTTAAAAGACGATTACATTACATATACCATATAATTCAAGTGATAATTAAGATAATGAATTGAATTTCTATACTCACTGTAAATCCACATAATACTATACAATATATTTAACATTAATTTCAGAAATAATATTAACATGGAAATTCAATGAAGTATAAGGTTAACACAACAAAAGGAAATTGGGTTAAAAATTCCCTTATCATAGGTTCGTGTTACCTCAAACATGTTTTAAACTCATATATAATTGTTAAAAGACTATTATTAATATATTATAGATGCATATTTTTTAATACTTATTATAATAATATTATAACATATTTCTAACCATTTATTAATAATAATTTGTTATTTCCCTTATTTTGGGTGTGTTCTTTACATTGATTCAATGGTCATTTCGTAAAATATTTTTTTTCAAAAGGAAGAAAAACACTATATGGGGAGTGAAATTTAATTAATATGTTTCCAAAAATATTTAATGATTCCCAAAATAATTATTTTTATAGATATTATGAAAAATCATAAGATTAAACATTAACGATATTCATTTAGATTATTTTTGAGGTTCTTTGACAATCAAAAAATAGTTTCATTAAATATTTAATATTATGTATATTTTTAAATTGTAGAAAATAATAGAAGATGTGTGAAAGAATTTAGAATATGTTTGAAAAATTAATATGATTTTATTACTATCCATGAACGCGGTAATGGAAATTAGAAACACATCGTACATAGTGTCATTAAATCGAGTCACCACGGACGATGTATTTTTTAGAATAAGAGGGAGAGGAGAAGAAGTATGATGATGATTTTTTTGAATAATCATGATAAAACAATTGTATATATAATATTATAGATATTTAATTCCTATTGGATTAAGGGAGGTGAAGAGATTATATGAAATGAAAAATATTTGAAAATAAAAAAATAAATAAAAGATGATTTTTACCTCTTGGTTTATCCTCCTTGAGAACCTCATTAAGGCCATTGGTTTTAACCTTTTGGGTGGAAAAAATGATCTCAGAGTTGGGTAAGTGGATTGAAAAGGGATTTTGGAAAAAATTAAGAATACTATAATTATTTTATGTTTGAGGGGAAGAGGTGGTGAATGGAGGTATTTATAGTAGAGGAGAGGGTTGTTTTATCATTATTATATTAAATAGTTTTTTAATTTTTCACCGAACAATGAATACATTAAATATTATTATAGAATATATTAAAATAATTAATTATAGATTGATATTTTGTGCTTTAATCTGACTTACAACATATATCATTCAAAAAGTCATATATTTATCTTATATTGTAAATTAATGTATTTTACTATTCACCAAAAATTCAAGTATTTCTGTAAAATAAAAATAAAATCACCCAAACCATTTTTCAAAAATTATAATTTCAAAATGAAATCCATTATTTAAAATTAATTTTCTAAATATGGTAGATTAAATTTTTAAATAAAACATATTTTATTTGAAAAATACCATTTTATAAACTACAACAGATTGAAAAACCCGTTAAACAATTATTTAAAATATCACAAAATTATCATACAATAATATGAAATAAAAATAATAACATATTAATCTATTTTTTGAAAATATATTTTCATTTAATCAATATATTAAAAAAAATTATATTTAAATATATATCACATACAAAAATTCAAACAATTTAATTATAATTTTCAAAAAAAAATTAACTTTTATATGATATAAATATATCGTATTTTCATCTATATGATGGTTAAAAATTATTTGGTGAGGTTACTATTCTATTGGCATGTTTATTGGTTGTAATGGCCATGTTACTATTCTTATGGTCATGTTACTATTCCATCCTTATGAAATCCTTAATTTTTTTGAAAACAACTTATTTCATTTAACATTTTAAACAATTTTACTATTTAATTATAGAGGTGAAAATAAATTATTTTATAAGTACATGGGATGTTAAATTCTCCCCACCATTTGGAAATTATGTCCCCATTATTTTTATATACTTATTAAAAATTTTGGGTACCATTCCAGAATAACATTTTTAGAATCCCATGATACTTATTCAACCATGTGTTTTCTCTACAACATTATATCCTAGTGGATTACATTATTACACAACACATGATCTATATGATCATGAATCCAAAGATGGTTATCCTCATAAGAAATTTTCTCTTCCACCTGAACTACTTCTGGGATCCAAACATGTGATGAATGTGGAACATACATTCCCAACATCGAAACATGGAAAAAATTATGTAACTGAGATAAAATTTGTGAGAAATCTTCTTTATAGGAAACAATATAACTTTATCTTGTATATCTTATCATTCATTGAACTGTTTACTTTGATTTCCTTTCATAAAAAACCATATAACACTTTTCCATAATGGGATTATAAGAAAAACATGATTACCTAACTCAAAAGAAATGTACTTCCTTCTATTATCTATATAAATTTCCCACCTACTCTATGATTTACTCATATGTTTCTATATCATCTTCACTTTAATTTACAATACCTCTAATAATTCTAGTCCCATAAATATTTTTTTCTTGAATTCATCCCAAAATTATGGAGATCGACACACCTTTCTGTATAATACCTCAAAATGTGCTATTTTAATACTAAAATGAAAATTTTTATTATAAGAAAAATAAAATAAAGAAACATGCTAATCCAAAATTCACTAGTAATACCATGAAAAAGATTGAATCATTACCACTAATGTCTGAATTTTCCACTTTGTCTATCCATAAAACCATGGATTAAAAGTAGTTCTAAAATTGAATTCCATGCCTAATAAATTATTAAGTCCTTTTAAAATTATTGAAGAGAAGGTTGGATTGTGGCCATATAATATTTATAGAGAAAATCCATTTAACATGAAAATATTATTTAGTTACTACTAATAAATTTTATTCCAAGAAATATTATCTTTAATAAGAAGGAAATGTACTGATTTAATGAGTTGGTCAACAATAAACCAAATCACATTGCACATAAATAATTCATTGGTATTCCCACCACAAATTCCATAAATATATTTTCTTATTCCCACTCAAGTAAAATAATAGGCTCTAGAATTATCTTTTCTAGTTTTCACACTTCTTTAACTTGTTGACATGTCAAACATTTCATGGTAAAATAAACAATATAAATTTTATTCCATCACAGTAGTAATGCACTAAAATGTCTCTGTACATCTTACTAATACCATGATGAACTGAAAATGGTGAACTATGAGCTCCAAATCACAATTATTTATTCAGATGGGGGTCATAAGGCACACATTTTATCTTCCTAAATATGAAAACCCAAGATTTAAAATTGTTAATTACTAGAGGCTTTCCAATTTTCACCAAATCTATATTTCTCTACTATAAATTGTCTTATTTATGTGGTTGATCAATTCTATCTAAGATATAAAATTGCATTGACACCTAAAACAAAATAGGGTAATTTCCTACACTAAAAACCTCTATTAAAAAATTCATCTAATCATTAATCTTGGGTTTATGTTATAAACGTAACATGGTTAATGATGCATGAGTTTTTCAACTCAAAGGCATATACCACTATTTTTTCTTTTTTCATGATGTTAATTGATCAAAAAATCACAATCCTTTATCATTTCAATCAGTCTTCATTGAATCATGATTAAATCCTTCTATGTAAATATATACTTCTAAATTTTATGTTCAGTATATGTTTCAATTTTGGATTCATACAAGTTAAACCTCTCAATTTATAATGCAAAAGACCATAGATATTAATTTCATATCATTTGTGGGATAATTTAACTCATGAGGTTTAGTAATCTTGACGTATAAGAAATTACCTAATCATTTTTAATCTAAAATAACCATGTACCTTCAATAAATAATCATTGTAGATGATATATTCACCATTTCTGGAGGGTGGGTCCAAAAATAGATCATTCAAAAATCAATTCATATGTTCATGGAAATATACTTCCCATTCTTATATCCAAATAAATTTTACTCCTTTTAATATTAACATAGTTACAATTCTAGATAATTGTGTAAAGTTCTTAAGAAACCATTAGTAATATATAGCTAATCCCAGAAAACCACGAATCTTTATAATATTTGAAGGTTGTATCCATTCATCAACAAATTTTGTTTTATAGGGATCAACAGTTATGCCATAATTATTTATAATATTCCCATGAAAATAAATCGGTTTCAACCGAAAATAAAATATTTTAAATTTATTAAAAAAATTATATTCTTTTAGTGTTTTCTAGAAATTTCTTAAAAATTATCATCCTCAAAACATTTTTAAAATACCAAAACATCATTAAAAACAACAAAAGTGTTATAAATAATTTAAAGAAATATTATTTTACTAAGATCCACAAATATAATAGAGGAATTTTTCAATCCAAATGGTATAACAAAAAACCCATAACACCCATATGTAGTTTGAAAAGTTATTTTTGGGATGTAATTATACTTTACTTTCAGTAGAGGGTGACTAGATCTAAATTAAATCATGAAAAATACTGGGCTCCATGGAGCTGATCAAATAAGTAATTGATATGAGATAAAGGATACATATTCATAACCATAATGTTATTTAATGTCCAATAACCAATTCAAAAACTCACGGAACCATATTTATTTTTAACTAAAAAAATTATTGCAACCCATTGTGATGTGCTAGTATGAATGAATCCATTATAAAGAAAATCATGCAACTAATTTTTCAATTCACGAAGTTCCAATTGAGCCATTTGATAAGGGGGTATTGAAGTTGGTTTAGCATCCAGAACTAAGTCAATAATAAATTCCACTTCCCTATTATTTATAACACTAGTTAAATAATCTGAAAAAAAATCAAGGAATTAATTTACCATTGGAACAAAATTATTTTTGAACTGTTACCTATTCTAAAAAAATATGGGAAAGATTAATTTCATTTTCATCTCTTAATAGTTTCCCAATGTACCTATATGTTATCAATTTCTTGGGTTGAGTCTTGTATAAAAACTTAATCTCTTTCTTAAAAACAACAAATTTAGATCTTCAATCATTCATAGCATGATAAAGAAAAACCAATCCATACACGGAATGACACATAACTATACTATGGGTAAAACTAAAAGTATTATAGGTAATTTCATTCCACAAACAAAAATAGTAAGATTCTTAAAATTCTTTTTTTGTAATACTCACCTTGGTGTTTTAACCCTAATTTCAAGTCACCTTTATTATGGTGAAATTTACAATTTACAATATAATTTCATTGAAATTAAATAATGTGTTAACACTATATCAAACAATGCATTAGAAAAATCTGAGTATACAAACAATGTATCTGATTCAAATTCATTGGATAGCCCCACAAATTCTTATTTAGTCAAAAAGGATCTCTATGTACCTTTATTGTTATATTCACGTGGGTTTCAATATATTCCCAGACATAAACATTACATAATCTTGATTTATGTAAAGAATTCACATTGAGGGTATTTTTTGGATTAGAGATTTAGAAAATTATCCACAACTATTACATAACAACTCAAATATTACAAAATATACACTTCTACTCACTATACCTTTTTTCACAAAATGAAATGCTTTAAAATATTACATGGTTTATTTTCTTTAAAGAAAATAATATATTCTCATTCCCTTCTTTTACTCATCCATATACCCTAGGTATTTTTTTAAAATCCTTGGATGAGCACCGAAATCTCAATAAGGGATATAAAATAAGGAATGAATCAGTTTGTCCATGAATATTTTATACTCATGAAATCATTTTCACAAAATCATACTTTTCATCCATAACACATAAACTCTTAAAAATTCCTCATCAAATTTTATGATTAAAAAAAAACATCTTGTAAATCATAAATAATAATAGAAACTTGGGGCATACATGTCGTACATACATTATTTCTTTCACAACTACAAAGGGTGTAACCATTATTGTTATGTTTGGAATACCCATCATAGTATATTCCGTCAATTTCTTTGGAGAAACCCTACCATTTAACTACGAATCATTAACCATAAATATGAGTGAAATAACGCGATCACTTGGAATTGGTTTATCATGAAACCCCCCAATTACATAATAAATTCCCCTAAACTATATCATAATCAAAAAACATAAAACATGAATAAATGAAAAATATCATTACCACTTTGAAATAACATTTCATTCTTAATAATGTTGGGAAATCATAAATTATAACACTTTATATGAAAATGAATGTGTAAACTTGGAAATTAATCTTTAAAACATTAAAGAGTCATAAGAGTGAGAAATTTAGTTCATGACATATATTTTAAATAAAACATTCCATGTTATTGAAAAAATTAATCACTTTTTAAAAACATATTTAAAATATATAAAAAGAATATTTTTTAGTCACAGTGTCCCATAAAACATTTAAACATTATAAAGGAGTTATCACATTTAAATATCCATGTCCATATAAATATATCCTATAAAACCATTTTTAAAACATGGACATAAATGAGAATTATTGAGAAGAATAAATCATTAAAACATTAAAAATGATTCTTTAGGTAAAGAGTCCCTTACCACATGAGAGACACTTTAGTAAGAATAATTAATAAATATCACTAAAGACATTAAATATAAGGAGAATATATTAATTAATTATATAACATGTTAAAAGTGTTGTATATACACCTTGTAGAATAATAATGGTCTATAATAATATGATATGACTTAACAAATGTAGATTGAGATAAAATACCTTACCTTGAGTCTGACTCATAACGTACAATAAATATATCCCTCAATAATAAACCTTGATTAATTTCTACATTAATGATAAAAAAAATAAACTTTATTATTTATTTTATATGACCCATTACCTTTTTTTAAATTTTTTAATATTATTTATGTTCATATCAGACATTTTTTAAATATTCGTTAATTGGGTCTAAAATGAACTTGTTTTGATGGAAATTTTTTGTGTGTCCATAAGTCCATGATCTCAAAAAAAAAAACATTAATGAAACAATAATCACTTTTTTGTGTCAATAATAACTTTAAATCCATTCCTTAAACAAGGATATAAAAAATTAACAACATTATAATCATTGAGATTGTATGTCGTACGTACGGATGATAAACATTTCCATTTTTTATTGGTCATTATGGAAATAAGGTAATTGTTATTTTTCATCAAATAATGATCCTACTATTATTAATATAATCATAATAATTTAAATTACTTATATATATATATCATAGTAGTTATGTGGTGAATAAAATTGATTCACATTGCTTCATATAGGTGATAGTTCATATGTATGCATTAATGATGTTATTATTTTTATGTGCATTAAAACTAAGAAAGTAATTATTATATTATATTCATATAATAATTAATATTTAGTGAATATAGTATATTATAATTTAATTCCATCATGAGAACCATTATATAATGAATATGATGAGAAAAAAACTATATTGGTTCGCGAGGCTGTAGTCTTCTTACACAATAATAAAGATATCATTTCCCATTTAATGAAATTGAAGATTGATTCAGGGGATGATATTAACATAATAAAATTATAGTTTATTTATTATAATTTATTTGTTATTTAATCATGTTTTTTTTATATTTAAATGATGTGGAAGAAGAAATAAAACTGAAATAATTAAAAAATTGATAACTCTTCTTCAGTTGATCAGTCTTGAACATCACCTTAACACCTCTTAGTAGAGTGTTTTGTATAAACTAATGATTGATGTATTTGGGGAGGTATTTATGAAATGGTTTGGGTAGTGTGTTTCTGAACTTAATAGTTATATAGGTGTTTTAATTAGAAAATATTGGGTACCTTTTTATAGGAGAGGGGATGGAAACCCTTGGAAACTCTTAATATATGAAATTAGTATAAATTCATTTTTATATACTATTTACTGAGACATGGGTTATGTAAAATATAATATGATTAAGCTTCAGAATCCTCTAATTAAATAAATTTTAGACATGTATTGAGTTTATTTTAAACCATATATATTCATTTAACCTCTAATTATTCTCTTTTAATTTTAATCATGGTAACAATATATTAAATATTAATCGACTATAAATTTATAACTATATGGTGTAAATTTTTTATAATTGGAATCCTAATGAAATTTTAGAACTTATAATAGTTATTTTGTGATTTTTAATATTATTATGATTTTTCAATAATTTAATAAAATAATATTTTTTTAATATATAAATGACCCTATTCATATCATTGAATTTAAATAAAATAAAAAAAGAGAGACAACATCAAAAAACCCATTTAATAGGCTTAAAATATGTAATATTTTCTTATAATATTATAAATTTACACTAATAAATTCTAATTATATTTATTTTAATATTTTATATATAATGTATTGGATATTTCTTGTAATGAAATAATTATTGTATCACTATTGTGTCAATATATACGGTAATTGTTTAATATCTAAAAATTATAAATAAATTACATGATTTCTATAATTTCCATATATTTATAGAGACTATTTATTATCAAACTTTTATTATATTAATATATATATTAAAATTATTATACTTATAATTAATAAGAGGGTGACATGTTATCACTTTATTTTATTTTAATAATATTTATTTCACTATCATAACAAACAGTCCACATAATTAATAAATTATGATATATAGGGGTTATGGTTAGACATTAAGTTATCCAATTGGATTTTTGATTGTGTTTGTGTAATTTTGTTCCTTTTCATAAGGTTTATTACACTAGTGTACCTAATTTTCCTTTAATAGCATTAAATAAAAATTATCGTAGTTACTATTCATAATATCCATAAATTAGAAGTAACCTATTAACCTTATATGAACCCACATATTCCAAATATGGAATCAATTTCTGAAAATTTAAAACAAAAAATTTGTAGTAATTAATATAAAATTAATCCCTGTTATCAAAATGAGAAAAATATTTTTTAAAAGTAAAACACATCATAAGATTTACATGCATTTATAAATAATTTCATTTTAAAAATACATATAATAGAAAAATTATTTTAGATGATAAAAATATAATCTAATTATAAAATAAAACTAATTAAAAATATAATCTTTGAAGTGAAATAAATTATACCAAAACCCATATTTGAATTAAAATGCAATATTTTATTCATTCATTAAAAGATGAATTTTCTGAGAAAAATTCAAAAATTTCAACCGAATTATAGTTTTATGTCACAAATCTAATGAATATGTTTATTTTATTAAATTTGACATATAATGTTGAAAAAAACATGTTTTTAATAGGGTTTTCCATCAAAAGGTAGTAAAACGGACTTTTTAGAAAAAAATTCATTTTATCTATAAAATAGTATTTGTTTCTATATAATGTTTAAATATATATAAGATTTATTATAAATATTATATTAGATAAATAATTCATTAATATAATCCAAAAAGTGTGATTTTAATAATTTATAAACACAATTATTCACATTTAAATATTTTTTCATAAAAACATATTAATTTTAGTCATTTGGTTTAACTTATACTTCTAATTAATTTTTTGACCAATGAATCATTATATAAACAAGTAAAAACTGTATTTTCATAATTTATTTAACAATATTAATTTTTTCTATTCTAACATCTTGGAGAAAACTACCACTAAAAATAATAAATCTATTAATGTATTATTTGTTGGTATAATTTAATCTTGTGTAAAACATAAGATTTTGGAGACACCCATTGTTGTGTGTCATGTATGATATCTGATATAGAATCCCTATTAAAGTAAAATAACTATATAATTCATAAATATGAAATATGAAAAAAATTTACTCTCTAATTTCATGGGATGTTACATCCTTCCCCCTTTTGGAAATTGACTCCTCACAATTTTAATATTGGGATCAGTAAATTTATTGAAATCCCACATCAGAAAAATATCCAATAAAAATGTTATATTAAACGAAAGTGAATTAGAAAGTTTACATGAGGATACATATATGAAAACATGGATATGGAAGAGAAAACTAACAATAAAATTCCGATGGAGTGTGATAGAAAACACGATGAGGACAAATTTGACAATAAAAAAAACCACAAACTTGTGATGGGTAAAATGATCTTTGATTTCATGGAAGGAAAAGTAAAAAATAATTTTTTTTTGTTTTATGATACTTTTCATTGAGTTGAGAAAATATATTAACACATAGAGTAATTACATAAGGAAATAAACTAACTTGGCATGTAGATTTTCATCATTTAATCACATTTTTCCACAAACTCATCATTTTCTCCAAATGTTGAGTATTAATGATTTATTTCACGCATGAAGTACTATAATAAAATTTTCAAGAATCACATAATCTACCAATTATTAAAATATATTTTTCCTATCTTGAAACATTAACCAAAAACAAAATTTTTAGTAAAATATTAGACTGTTTGTAAAAAAAATAAACAATGGGATGATGAAATACTAATTTTAGTCTCCAAAGTCCATCATAGACCATTATACAAATAAATTTCCATAAAATTCATCAAATAATCCAAAATATTATTAAAACAATATATCATAAGGACTTGATCACACAATCTTCAAGGATATTTTATAACATTTGTCTCAAAATATCATAATTCACCCATAATTTCTCATTACAAAATTTAATTTCCTAATACAATATTCTACATGATATGTTATTGTTACGTATATTAATTATTTTAATGGTATTTCTTCTTTTAGTTTCAATTTTTTATTTTTTGTGGGGGTTTCCAATACATTTTTTGAAGAAAGGGAGAGTTTTCATTATTTGGGCCAAATAGTGAGCCCATTTCTAGATTTAAAAAATAATTTGGTTTGTTTTATAAATCCTTCATTTCTCAACATTTTATACCCATTCCAGTTCACATTTATAATCCCATTATCTATTAAAAACACAAAATATATTGGGACCCCATATAAATCCGTAATAATGATGGATTTGGGTTCTTTATTAAGGTGTTCGGCCACCCCCGAAGCCTATTTCTTAGTTATAATTTTTTAATTAATTAATATGTCATTAAATTTTTAATGTTTTCTTGTGATTTAAAATCTCACCTGAGACCACATACCCATGTCACACTCCCATACCCCCCCTAGAGTTCATATTCATAACTAATTAGGGAGAAACATCTCTAGATTTCTCGAATCATCCAGATTTGTACATATAAATTGTTTCATTAATAAATCATTCAATTTTTACTCTTTTTCCTCCATTTAAATAGTCACATGACCTACCAAGCCTTATTAGAACATCAATTTTATTTTTTTGGTTCTATATTCATCTACTAGTGTATTTGGGGCATTTTATTCAAGATCTCTCAATTAAGTGAGTTTCCTCTCTTTTTCCTTCCATTTTCTTAGGGTTTCTTACACTTTTCATCAGGTTCAAAAATATAAAAAATATAGGGTTCATACCTAGTGTTTTATTTTTAGTCTTTTTTCAGAATATTTGTGAACTAGTTCTTGATTTCATTTCATTGTATTATGGCGGTTGTGCGATTAATGTTTCGTAGAACAATTTGGTGTTTTTGGCACAAATTGTAGTTAATTCCTCGTGTAAGTGTCCTAAGATTAGTTATATATTCTTCATTTATTTTTTTAACATGTTATTAGTACATTATGTTTTGTGTGGGAACCATTTTTTTCTTTATTTATTAATCACTTAGTTTCAATGTTTTATATTTTTTTGAAAATGTGTGTTTTTCATGTGTATCTTTTGTGGGATTATTAGAGACAATTTTATAACACTTGTGAATGGTTTAATAAATGTTTCTAGGGATAAAAATTATGTTTTGGATTGTTATTGGGGTGATTTTGGACTGGAAAGATGGGTTTGAAATTGTTTTTGTGTGAAAAACATGGTAATACCCCTTGAGGTTGTTTTATATAAATTGTAAAAGATTTATTGAGTTAAACTATGTGGGAAAAATAAGTACATGTACTTTTTTGGTGAATGTGTTCACCTAAGATGTATTTTTTATAGATAAATTGGTGATTTAATATGTCAAATAATTTTAAAATGTTTTATAAATTGATTAAATATTTTATCAAATTGCAAGAAAGGCCTGAAGCCTATTTGTGGGTTGTTTTGTGTGAGGGTGATGTGAAAGATGAATTTTATTTGTGAAAAGAGTATTATGTCACATATGTGTGGGATGTTTGGTTAGTGTGAGATAAAGAATTGGTATTTTTATGTGCATATTATATTTCATGGTTTGTTGAACTTTTTTGAGCACAAGGCTGAATCCTAGGTATCAAGGTTGGTTGACGTGTACTGCTATGCTAGTGATCCCGTGGGGTTTGGCCCCATTTTCCCTTATAACGTTTTATAATGACAACAATAACTAAACTATTTTTATGATTATAATGATGATGACATGTAACCACTAGATTATGGGTAGGATCCCTACTAATGGATCGTGTGCACGATAAATGATATTTTTATTGTTACATTCACTGAGATATAAGGTCCCTTGGCCTCAAATCAAGCTAGTGCATATCGATTATTTTCCCATTCCATATGATCATTAGTTAATTTATGCTTAAATTTGACATATGGCATGTTTGGTTGGAAAATTATGTATCCTTGGAATTCTATTTAAAAGCGTTTATTTCTTAAAGTAGACCACTTAAAAATAGTTTTTATTTAATATTGCATCACATTAAAATTCTTATTAGCATTTAATGTTTTGAAATTTGGAAAGAATTTTTTTTTCAAATGTTTATCATAAGGAATATTTTAGTTTTTGAATCATACTGACTTGGATGAAAGACTACTAATACCTTTTTGTGTGATCAGAATTAGTTATTTTGTTGTAGGTTTGGGTAAAGCATTTAGTGCCAATAGTTCGAGTTTCTATTTGTCCTTCAAGATGAAGTGTCATGGAGATGGCTCATGGGAGGTGCATCATACCATGAGGATGTTCTTGGGCTATCCATTTTGGGTTTCTAAATTTGTTACAGTCTTTTATAATAGTTTTAAATCATGTATTTCAATTCTGATTTTTTGTAAAATATGGTTTTTTTGAAAAATCGATATTTGTTATGTTGGATTTGTTTTTGGTTTTATGCTTATAAACTCATGAAATTTTTTCCAAAATTCATTATGGTGATACTCATTCACTTGTTCCAGACCCTGGGGATCTAGAACGCCCTTCGGACCTTGCCACTGGCCATGACGTGTGTCGGTTTTGATGGCAACTAGATTCAATTTGTGAAAAAATGTTATCAAGGGAGGTTAGGTTTTCTCTCTTTCGGTTATGTTAAATAGGGAAGGGTTGGGATAGTATGGACCTAAGTTTATCAGGATGTGACATTACGGTTATGGGTAGTGTGCCTAGCCACCAAACCTCATGATGAGATTTAAGCCTCCATGAGATGTTCTGTTTTATATATGTCCTTTGGATTTCTCAGATTGAGGATTATTAGGGGAAATGAAAAAAGAGTTTGGTTAATGGTCTCGGTGAGCTTGGAAGGACTGGAAAGCCATGTGGCACGGGGGGATATTTCCCTAGAAAACTCTTTGTAAAGGAGATGTGATAGTAATATGGCTTCCCACCATATGTTTAAGTCAATCACATAAACTAGTTTCCCCTAATATTTTCTTGATTCCTTTAGTTTTAAAATCCTTGATGATTGGTATTAAAGAAAAATGACACGGTTTTAAGAAAAGAAAAGTTTTAGTTAAATTATTTTCTAATAAAGTGGGAATGGTTTGATTTTTGAAATGGTGGAACTGAATTTTTAGAATTGTTTTGAAATAGAAAAATGTGTGTTTATACCTCTTTTGAAATCATGAAATTATGTAAAAGTTGGTTTGGAAAAAGTATTTCCAATAAGGCTTTCTAAACTATTGAAAGTTGTTTTAATGGAATGATTTGTTTTGGAGGTCATGTGTGGAGTTTGGAAATGGATTTTTATTTGGTAACTAGAGATCATTCATAATGTTGTATGAAATTTTAAAATATTGTTTTAAAATGATAAGATTTGAGATCCAAATTTAATCCGGATTTATGAAATGGAGTTTGTCATAAAAATAGAACTATTTTGAATAGGGATGAAAAATTTTCAAAATAATGTTCACGAATTGATGTTGCATTTTTATTGAATGATTGGTTATATTTTGAAATGTTTTACGAATAATTGGAACCATGTTTTGAGAAATAATTAAATATTTTTTCAATGAATGGTTGTTGATCAAATAGTATTTGTTATAAAACTAGAAGTGTTATGAAAGGGGTCAGGATGTTTTGAAATTTATGTGAATAACATGAATGTGAGTTTTCATTTAAATGATTGTGCCTTTCTAAAAAAACTTTTATGTTTTGATTGGGATTTTTATTTCATGGTTAGGGGTCTTGAAAAAAAGTTTCGTATTAGCAGACTGTTTGGGTTTTCAAAAGTGAAAAGAATTTTTGTTTTAACCTTTGTTATTTCATGAGTGACCCTATGAATGGGGTTATATGGGATGATGGATGGATAATGGAATGACTGGATGACTACTGGGATGGATATGAGGAGAGTGCCCGGTGTGGTATAGATACATGCATGTGTGAGGCACATAGGGTACTATTGGTGGAAATGTTAACCACTGAACTGGTTATTTTCAATGAAAATATTTTATAGAAAAACATGATTTATTGATGATTGTTGGGGGATGGTATATCTTTTCTGTTTTTGGAAATGTTTTCATTGTGGGATGTTTTGATTTCATGTACCCCATTTGATTGAATAGTGTTTTGGGTTTATGTTTCTTTGGTAGGATTGGTTGAAGGGCGGGTTAGTAGTCTCCTTAGGAAAAATGTTTTGGGATGCCTTTACGGTGGTTCCCATAATATGTTTGGATCTATTTTGTGGCACATTTGGACCAATATACCATCTTGGTTGGGAACATGGGTTCTCTCGTTGGGTAAGGTACTCCCCCACTAAGAGTTAATGCACGAAAAAAGTGTATCCTAGATTATTTCCCCATTGTAATATCCTATAGTTGATCAATATAAGTAATCTATATATCTAGCTTTATAGACTGAGCCTACACCCATTTCCTTCATGGTTTTATGGACCCTCTCTCTCCGAATATTTCATGTGGAAGATTGAAAAAGGCCTTAGTTTCTTATGTTACATGATTATTCAAAGGTGGAATTGTTTTGGGGTTGTTAGTCGGGATGGCGTATAAGAGAGCCTATGGGTCCTTCGTCATCTATTCAATGTAGGGGATCACATTAATTAAATAGTGTGGAAAATCAGGTCATGAGAGGTGGTTATGGGAACTTTCAAGAATTTTGTGATGTTTCGGAACGTTGTAGAAGCTCCCTCTCAATGTAAAGTTTCAATCAGTGGAAATGGTCATGTTCGGTGATGCTTTATGATGTCATGTGATCATTTGAATATAATGGTGAAGTTATAAAATATTTTTTGAGACATTGTTTTTTCAGAAGTGTGTATCCTTTTAGGAAATATTGACTACATTTTTTTAGAGGAAATTGTTTTTTATATATCCTTTTCTCTTTCCTTTTCTCATCCGAAGAAAACGAGGGGTGATGAGTGTGTATCATCGAATCCTTATTTCAAAAAAATGTCAGGTTTTGGTAGAGTGGGTTTTGGAGTGTGTTATGGATTGGTG
Organism: Viscum album; assembly: GCA_963277665.1. Taxonomy (NCBI): domain Eukaryota; kingdom Viridiplantae; phylum Streptophyta; class Magnoliopsida; order Santalales; family Viscaceae; genus Viscum; species Viscum album. The sequence goes on along the minus strand of OY728147.1, from coordinate 1,508,403,082 downwards.
AACCCATCTAATATTGGAGTGTATTTTTTTGTAGCACTAAAGGAAGAAGTTCCATTCAGGGTTTTCCAAAGCTGAGATTTGAGGCCGAAGATTCTTCAATCCTTTGAGCTATAGACATAAGTCCCAAAGTGAAGCTGGCACATAGTCAGGGGAAATCCCAGTGTCATTTAATACCTTTTTCAAATTCATATACTCATTATGAAATATGGTAATAGTTTAATCCTATAGTGTCATCATATTGATTTTTTTGTTCCTGTTTGATGGGATGAGGTGGGAGGACCTCATGTCCATGTTATCTTCAAATGCCATTCTTCCCCCATTTGGGTTCTTATGAGTTTTGGGAGATAGGTTTGATATTTGGATAGATTGGTTGAGCACACAATGAGTAGTAACCATTCCCCAGAAAACCATATAAATAAAGGATCCCCATGGTTATATCACAGTTTCCCAAACCATGCGGACTAACCGTGCGACTGTCTAAACTCTTTAAATGTGTTGTCTTTCTATGATGGACTAAAATTGTTTGTTAATATTGTTGGTTCTAATGGTGGAGATACCCAATATGATTATCATGTATGTACCTTAATAAATATATAATGGAAGTATACCTATTGTAATTGGGAGTCCATTCTGGCCTCCCCCTATTAGTGTCTTCTTTCTATTACAAGAAAATTTATGTTTTCTCTTATGTAGGGGATCCCAATTGTGTTTCCTCATACTAGTAACTCAAATTTGTCCTTAGTTACAGATTGGTGGTAGGTAGTCCCATTCGGAGCTATCTAACTACTGACATCTTCCTGGGTAAAACGTTGGGATTGGAGAGTTCCTAATAGTTTAGTTAATGAAAGGTAAGTGTAACCTTGTTCGATGTTGTAGTTTGTATGGATAAATTGGTTTAGGCTTGTTTGAATAATGATTGAGGAGTTTTCTTTTGTGATAATTTCTGAATGAGATTGATATTTTTACGAAAGTGGTTTATATTTTGGTTTTGAGATTATTTCTTCTTTAATTGATTAATTGAGGTGTTTTGGCCTATGGAGGTGAATCTTGGAAAATGTGTCCATTTAGGCTTTTTGGTTGGGTTTGGTTTTTTATTTTGGCCTTATTATGACTTTTTGAGGGCTGAAATATTTATGGCAGGGAGAATTTTCACATTCATGAATTATTTTAAATGTATTTTTTCATTTAATCTCCATTATTTATTTTTTGATGGGGTTTCCCATACATTTTTGGAGGGAAGGGTGAGTTTTCATTATTTGGGCCAAACCGTGAGCCCATTTCCTTATTTAAGAACAAATTTTATTTCTTGTATAATATATTCATTTTTCAACATTTTACACTTTTACCATTTCCCCATTGTAATCCCCTTGTATATTAAAAAAACCATATCCATTTGGACCCCATATGAATCCATAATAGTGATGGATTTGAGTTATTTATTAAGGTGTTGGGCGATCCTGATAGCCTATTTCCTGCTTTAAATTTTGTTTTTTAATTATTTAATATCTCATTATATGTTTAAGGTTTTATGGTGATTCAAACTCTCACCCAAGACCAATTACCCAAGACAAGGTCACATTCTCTCCTCCAACTCTTTGGAGCACATATTAATCACGAATTAGGGAGAAACTTCTGTGGATGTCTCAAATATTCCATATTTGAAGAGGTAAATTGTTTATTTCATAACTCATTTAATTTATACTCTTTTTCCTCCATTTCAGTTCTCACATGGCCAAATAAGATTTATATGAACCTCAATTTAATATTTGGTTGCTTTCAAATTCATCTATGGGTTTATTTGGGGCGTTTTATTCAAGATTTCACAATTAAGCGAGTTTCCTCTCATGTTCCTCCTGTTGAATTAGGAATTCCCCCACTTTTTGTGAGGTTGTATGTTGTCCAGTTTCCAAGGTATATACCTAGGGTTTTATTTTGTGCCTTTTGTTTCTAAAGTATTGTGGATTAGGTGTTGAATTAACTTCCATGTGGTGGAGCGGTGGTGCGATTGATGTCTCGCACAACAGTTTTGAGTTTTTGGCACAAATGGTTGGTGGTTACATTTGTAGGAACCCTAAGATGAGTTATCTTTCATTAATTTATATTTTTATCATTTTCTTCTTAAATTATGTTTGTAGCGGTAATAATTTTTTGTAGTATTGATTAATCATTTAGTTTCAAAGATGCATATTTGTTTGAAAATGTTTGTTTTTCATGTGTATCCTTTGTGATGTTATCCGATGTAATTTTATAAAACATGAGAGTGGTTTAATAAATGTTGTTAGGGCTAAAAATTATGTTTTGGATAGGTATTGGTGTGATTTTATCCTAGAAAGAGGGTCATGAAATGGGTTTTGTGTGCCAAACATGAATGTACACATTGGGAATGTTTTATAAAAATTGTATAAGATTTATTGAGTAAAAAAAAGTGGGAAAGGGTTGTACTTGTATTGTTTTGGTGAGTGTGTTCCCATAAGATGGTTTTTTGAAAGGAGAATTAGTGATTTAAGATGTCTACAATTTTTATAATGTTTTATAAATTGATGAAATGTTTTATCAAATTGAAAGAACAATGTAAAACATGTTTGTGGGATATTTTGTGTGAGAATGATGTGAAAAATGAATGTTGTTTGTGAATGAAGTATTATGTGGCATGTGTGTGGGATGATTGGTGGGTGTGTGATGTGGATGTGGAATTTTTAAGAGAATGTTATATTTAATGACCTATTGAACTTGTTCAAGCACGAGAGGGAAACCTGGTAATCTATGTTGTGGACGTGTACTAGTATGGTAATGATCCCATGGAGTTTGTCCCCAGTTTCACAAAGCAAGTTTGAAGATGAAAACATTAACTAAACTATGATGATGATTATGATGATGATGTTGGGGAACCTCTAGGTTATCGTTATTCTTCATACTGGTGGTGTGTGTGAAGAATAATGGATATTGTGATGGTTACATTCATTGAGATAAGAGTTGCATGGTACCCACATCGAGCTAGTTACTAGGGTTTATTTTCCCATTACTTATGCTATGTAGATAGTTTAGGCATACCATCAACATACAGTATATTTGGATAAAAAATTCAGCAGCTTCGAAATTCTATTTAAAAGTGCGGATTCTTTAATGTATCACACATAAAAATTTTTTTTATCTAAATTTTCATCACTTTAAAATTCTTATTAGCATTTAATGATTTTGAAAAATTGCAAGATTTTAGTCATTGAATTTATATCAAATATTTTCTTTTAGTGGTGGATCCATATTGGGTTTTTTTCACACCCTACGTAAATAATTGTGTGTAAGTAGACTTTGTTATTTTGTTGCAGGTTTGTCAAAAGCATTTATTGAAAAATGGTACGTGTTTATATCGGTCATTCATGGTGTAGTGTCGTGGAGATGGATTGAGGGAGGTGCCTCTTAACATGAGGATGTTAGTGGTATGTATAGGTTGATGTTCTTTATTTGTTATGGTCTTTGAGAATTGTTTTAAATTATTTAATTCAATACTGATTTTTTATGAAGATGGTTTGTTTTGAAAAATCCAAATTTGTTATGTTGGTTTTGATTTTATTTTTTTGATTATAAACTCTGGTAAATAGTTCCCCAATTCCATTTTTTGACACATGGGAACTTGTGCCATCCCATGGGGTTCAGGAATTCCCTTTGTTACTTTCCATGGTCCAGGTGAGGTGCCATTTTTGATGCAACCAAATTCGATTCATGATTGTTATTCATTTCAATAAATAACTAGATTCACCAAAAGTTTACAAAAACATATATTGATCCTAAATAAAACAAAACCATTACATGTAAAATAATATGGCAAAATATTCTATTTTCCTTATTCAGATAGGTTTCTCAAAATAGTGAACATCTTCCAAAATAAAATTTATTACTTAATTTGTATATCATTTTCCTATACTAATGATATCCATTTGATAAGACATAAGTTCCAAAAATAAATTTTTTTGTTATTACATCAACTTGTTTAAATAAAAATAAATATATATACTAACAAGGGAATTCTAATAGGCTATTTGTAGGGGATAAAACCTTAACACAATATGGTTGTGTGTTTGAATCTTGCAGCCTTGTCTGAAGTGAAGGGATGTCACCCTTCCAGTGGGATGTCATTTTAATAAGACTATATAATTATTAAATATATTATAATATTCCCAAAATGAAATGAATCATCAAAAATAAACCTAACATATTTTATCCTCAACGTTTATCACTTGCCATTGATTTTTCATTGTAAAAAGTAATTACCTAAAAAATTAATTTATCTTTAAAAAAGAATAATCAACTTAGTATTTTGAATATAAGCCCTCAAAATGGATTAATATGACATTGAACATGTGATAAAATTGAAAATTATAAACTCATATCGTATCCTTATCTCTTATGAAGGCATCCTATTCACTAATGTTGCCTATATCATTATCTAATACCAACTATAAGGAACATTTTTAAACATTACACAACCATGATTTAAGTCAATAATTCACTTCGATTATCTTTTCAGGTTTAGGGTTTCAGATAAAAAGGAAATAAATATTAAATAACAACTCATATATTACAATGTAGACAATTTTACTCACAATCCATTTTTTAGAAAATAATATTCTTTAAAATAAAACATGGTTATTTTTTAAATAAAAACCATCTTGACTTATTCCATTATCTTACCAATCCATATAAATAATGAAAAACATTTAAAAAACATGGGATGAGAAAAAAAATCTCAGTACAGGATATAAAGTATGCTATGAAATAGTTACTACATGAATAATTAAAAATCATGAAAACATTTTCACAAAATCATAAATTTCGCCCATAAAACATAAAATCTTAATCATACCTCATGAGATCATAAGATTATTGAAAACCTCAAAAAATCTTAAATCATAAAGGTATCTTGTGTAATATATATCATATTTATATTGTCTATTTCATATCTACATAGCGATTAATCTTCATTGGTATGTTTGGAATACCCATCACATGTTCTTCCCGAAATATCATACGAGAAACCTAACCATTTAACTCCCTTTCATGACCCCTTTTATTGGAGAGGCACGTTGTTCCCACCCACCCTCGGTTTATCATGGAACCACCCATATAAATAAACAATTCCAAAGAACCATATCATAATCATAACACATAAAACAAGAATAAAGGAAAAAAACATTTCTAGTCTGAAATCACTTTTCATTTTTTACAATGCCACAGAGTCATAAATGATAACACATTATTTGAAAATAAAATTTTAAACAAGAATAGTGAACATAAAAACATTAAATTTATATAAAATGAAAAATTGTTTTCATGATATATTTGTTAAATAAAACCTTCCATGTTATTGAAACAATCAATACAATATTAAAACACATTTTAAACATTTAAAAAGAATATTTTTGAATCAAAGTTTCCCATAACACTATAAAACTTGTTAAAGGAATTATCAAATTAAAATAATAATATACATATAAACAAATCCATTGAAATAATTTTGACATCATGTACACAAATGATAACGTTTGAGAAGAATACATCATTAAAACAATTAAAATGAGGTTTTAGTTAAAGAGTATTTCACCACTTTAGAAACAAATAAAGAATAATAATTAACAATTAAAATTAAATAAAACCTTAAATATAATGAGAATTTATTAATTCATGTTTTAAGGTGACAAAGGTTTTTTATATTACCCTTATAGGATAATATAGTTTCATAACGATAACATATGCCTCAATGAAATATGATTGAGATGAAATACATTACCTTGAGTTTGACTCTTCACAAACAATAATAATCTTCCTAAATATTATACATAGGTCAATTTCTACATTCTTTAGATAATTTTTTGATTTTATAATTCATTTTTTTAACATTTTACCATGTTATAAAAATTAGATTATTGTTTAAGTTCATATCAGATGTTCTGTTGATATTCATTACATGAATCGAAAATGAATTTTTTATGATCAAAATTCTTAATGTGGTAACAATTCCATAATCTATAGAATATATTTCATGAAATAATAATAAATTTTATATATCAATATAATTTTAAATCCATTCATTAAATATGGATATGAAAAATGAACAGTGTTACAATCATGGAGACAGTAGACAGTATGTACACATGAGTAACGTTCCCATTTTCCATTGATCATTAAGGAAATAAAATAATAGTTATTTTATCTTTAATAAATAATAAAAATATTATTAAAATCATAATAATAATTTAAATATACTTATTTATATATCACAAAATTGATTTGGGGAATAAAAATGATTCAGATCGTTAAATGGAGGCAATAGTTCATACGTACGCACGAACGACATTATCATTTATATGTGCATTTAATATAAGAATATAATTTTTTTTATTATCCTATAATAGTAAATATGTCATGAATATCTCATATGATCTTGTAGTTACATCATTAGAACTCGTCTTAAGCGATAGTTCTAAGAAAAAACTATATCGGTTTGTGAGGCGATAGTCTACCATACACATGAATGAAAATATCATTTCCCATTTGATAAAATTGGAGTTGGATTCAGGAGATTATATTAAAATAATAACATGTTAGTATATTTTGTAAACATTAATTATTATTTCACTGTGTTCAGAGGATATTTAAAGGAAGTGGAAGAAGAACTTTAATAAAAATACATAATGAAAACGATACCTCTTCTTTGGTTGATCCCTCTTCGAGAACACCTCAACACCATTAAAGAGTGTGTTTTGCCTAAAATAAGAACTCAATATTGTGGGGATATATTTTATAATGGTATTTGGTTAGTGAGTGGTTCAACCAAATTTTTTTAGAACTATGATTATTAGAGAAGTGTGAGTAAATTTTATTATGAGAGGGAAGGGTCACCCCTGGAAACTAATAGAATATTAGATAAATATAAATTAATTTTTATAAACAAATGACTCATGAAAGGGGTATGTAGAATATAATACGAGGATGGTTGGATTTCCCCTAATCCAATATTTTTTATACATGTATTGAGTTTATTTTAAAACAAGTCTTTTTTAATTACCCTATATTATTCTCTTTTAATTTAATATGTTGTATAAATTTGTTAAATATTTAGTGGCTATAATGTTTACTTATATGTACTAAATTTCCCATAAGTGGTCAATTTGTGTACATTCAGACCATATCATGGCTATTTTTTAATTTTAAAATTTTATAATATTTATTAAATAATTTAACTATATTTTAATTTTATTAAATATCAATACTGTCAATTTTTATATTATTCATTTAACTGAATTTAAATAAAATCCTAAATGATATAAAAATTCAAAACAAAACTATGGAATATACTTATAAAATTTTATAGTAAACTATATTTATGTTGGAGTATATAAATTTAATTAATTATATTTATTTTAATATTTTTCATACTATTTATATGATAATTCTATTAACAAAATTATTACTCTATCACTATGGTGTCAATATTTATGGTAATTGTTTAATCATAAAAATTATATATAATTTCCCATGATTTATATAATTTAATTACATTTCTATAGAATAGTTATTATTGATGTTTTTTTCCTATTTTCCCCAATAATAAAATTATTATACTCGTAAAAAATTAGAGGTTGACATGTTGTCACCTTCTTTGGTTTTAGTAATATTTATATCAATTTTATGAAAAAAGTCCCCTAAATAAATCCATAATATAATTATTTGTTAATAAAATACTTTTATTCATATAATATGATTTTGGAAGGTGTTAAGATAATTTTTTTATCCTTTTCATATTGATTTTTTCGCTAATTAATCAAATTTGATATTAACTCCATTAAATAACAATTATCATAGTTACTATTCATAACATCCAAAAAATTAAAGTAACCTACGAATCTAATTTTGAAACACTGATTTCCAATATGAAATCAATATTTTCAAATTTAAAACATAGATGTCGTAGTATTTAATTTAAAATTAATCCATGTTCTCAAAATGAGAAAGAGAGTTTTTAAAAGTAAAAACCATCAAAATATTGACATGCATTTATTATTAATTTCAAATTCAAATTAAAAATAATAGAAAAAATTGGTTAAATGATTCAAAGAAAAAAAAATTATACATTAAAAATAATTGAAAAGATAATATAACAATATAAATAAATTATACAAAAAATACGTATTGAAATAAAATGCAATATTTTTCTCTATTCATTGAAATATTATTTTTCAAAAAAAAAACTAAATTTAAACCAAATTAATATTTTATGTCACCCTTCCAAATAATAAGGTTATTTTTTCTAATAAATCATATAAAAGTGAAAAAAAATAGTATTTAAAAAGGATTCCCCAACAACACATTTTGAGAAAATGAATCCTGATGGAGTGCACTAGTTGGTCGATGGAGAGAGCGGTGCAAGTGAGGAAAATTTACCTTCAACCTAGAAATGGCGTAATCACTCTTTCCTGGAGTCTTAATTGATTCCCATCATGGGTTTGTTAAATATTTATTGGGAGTTTGCTTTCAGGGATGATCGACTCTCAACTAAGGGTCTTGGGTTTTCATCAGATCCTGCAGACTTCTCTGTAACTAGAATGAAAGGTATTTATTTTCCCCAATTCCATTCCAGTTATTCTAATCTGAGTTAAAGAGGTACGTCTCATTCCTCTAACATTACCATACTTGAGAATGGTGGTTTTTCTATATTTGCGGATCCAAAGGCTTTTCAACAACGTATTGATCATTGTCTGTTTTCAATTCATGGTCGTACTATTTGTTCTAAGGGTGATAAACCCTGGTTTTACCCTGATCTTAAAAATAGTTTATCTCATTGCTTGGGTTTTAGTAATTGGAAATTGATTCTTATTGGAAGGGGTTTTTTCATATAATTTTTCAATCATGGGATTATTTTAGTAGAGTTTGGGATTTTGGTAATATGCATCTCAAACCTGGTGCTTTGAGGTCATTTGAATGGGATGTTAATTTTAATCCCTTTAACTTTAAACAAACTAATGCCTAGATCTAGATCGGACTTCATGAGTTGAATTAGATGTATTGGCATCCTAAGATCCTTAATGACCATGCCTCATGTGTTGGAACTCTTATTATAATAGATCAGAAAACATTGGAGGGGGATCTTGAATATTTTTCTAGAATTATGGTTGATGTTAATCTAGAAAATAAATGACCGGATAATGTCACATTGATTGATAATGGTAATAATATTGATTTTAAAGTAGAATATGAACGTTTTATTTATTTCTGTGAGGTTTTCAAGATTGTTGGTCATTCTGTCGTGAATTGTAGGATGCTTCAAAAAAAAGTTAATGAGGTTCCCAAAGATAAGGATTGGATGGAGGTTATTTGGAATAAAAAAAATAAGGACTTTTTGGAAAATTAGGGTCCCTCAAAGGATATACCTGGTCAATATAGAGTTATAGATACTTCCAATAAATTCTGGGAAGATATATCTGAAGATGTTGAACAATGTAGGATTTCGGATCTGACAATCCCTCTTGCTATGATTGGTCAGGAAATGGATAAATTTGGTGGATTCATGTGCATAGAGGATCACATTTTGGATCAGAATATATATTTTGAGATTTATGACCTGGTAATTTTTTCAGAAAGTGATATTGATGATTGTGTTTTGAGGAAGAATTTGGAGGATAATATTTGTGTGCTTGTGGTTTCTTTTCAGGATAGTGAGAATTCTGGGATTTCCCAGGTCCCTATTGATCATGTTATGCCCTTAATTAAACTCATCACTTTCCCAGTTCAAGTGGCTAGAGATCCTTCTTCTCTTAATGAATATTTTTCTTTAAAGGGAGTGGGACATGGTTCTTTCAAGCTAGTTTCTTCTTCTCTGGAAGGGTATATTGGGGTCCCTTTTTATTTTGATGGTAATGATGCTCTGGTTGAGGAAGTCGAGGATCCTATTTCATCTAGTGGAGATGTGTCATTGCAGTATATGGGTGTCCTTGAATCATCCATAGGTCCTGTTGACATCCTCACTATTGGTGTCAAAAATGGAAAAGGAACCACCAGCAGTTTGTACATAAGTGATATTTTACAAGGGGCCTCTAGTCCTAAGAAAAAGGCTAGAAGGCCTCCTAAATCTAGCAAATAGGTAGCTGTGGGGTTCAAAAAAGAGGGTAATCACCCCAGTCTTAGATTTAAATAAAGCTTCTGTTTTGGAATTGTTAGGGACTAGCCAATCATGATACCATGAGGTCCCTTAGGCTATTCATTCTAAAACATAGGCCCCTTCTCATTGGTTTTTCTAAACCCAAAAGCATTTTTTATTCCAATATTACCAATTTTGAAAGTCTTGGTATTCACTTTGTGGAATCTAATAGATCCTCATCAGATATTAAATGGTTATGGGTTTTTGCCCATTGTTCTTTATCAAATATTTCCCTAATAGTTAATTCTGATCAGCAAGTCAAATTTCCCTTCAATTTTCATGGGATTCACTATTTCTGCTCTATTATTTATTCCCATAACTGTTATCAAGGTCATAGGAATTTATAGATGGATATTGGATCTCTCAACTCTTCGATCTCTGGTTCGTGGTCTATTCTTGGTGATTTTAACACCATCATGAATTCTTATGAGAAGATTGGAGCAATGAAAAATGTCATTTCTTCAAGAGATTTCAAAGATTGTATTGATAATAATGGGTTGATTGATGTTAATCTTGTTGGGGCTAAGTGTACTTGGTACATGAATGTTTTGGATAGATTTTATACTAGTATAATTGATAGGGCTTTTGTCAATGAGGCTTTTTTTTATTTTTGGGGTTCTATTTCTTTTATGAATCTTTCCATAATTAATTCTTATCATCATCTTATTTTGGTTGGCCTTGTGAGTAAGGATCCCAAACCTCCTTTGCCTTTTAGATTTAATAAATCTTTGGTTAATAATCCTGAATGCAGAACTATTTTTTAACAAACATGTATTTCTTGTAATGGAAGGGTCAAAGATTTTTGTCACGTCATCAAGCTCAAACTCCTTAAAAGAAATTTGAAATTCTTGAGTAAATTTCGTTTCAGTTCCCTTTATTATGAAATTTCCTCTCTTGAAGAATCTCTTCAGCAAATTCAGGAGCATAATTCTTCAAATGAATTCTCTAATGATGTTTGGGGTGAGAATCACCTGGTTTCCAAGATTAATAATTTTTTTATTCTCAAAGAAAGTTTGCAAAGAGACAATTTTAGGGCTAATTGGATGAGATATGGGGATATAAATTCTAAATTTTTCAATTCTTTGCAGAGAATTAAGAAAGTATCAAGGCCTCTCTCTTTGGTTAGAAATGGGAATAATGCCTCCGACAATAGAAAGGATCTTTCTGAGCATGGTGTTACTTATTTTAAGGATCTCTTTATAGGTTATCCCCCTCATGATGATCCAGTGGCGAGTATTATTCCATCTCTTGTTAACCAAGAGGATTATTAAAACCTTACATCAATACCTCTGGAAATTAAAATAAAAAAAGTGTCCTTTAGTCTAAAGTCTGACATTTCTCCTAGTCCAGATGGTTTTGGGAATTTTTCCATTTAAACATATTAGGATGTCATTCATGATAATGTATTCAGGTTGGTTACTCATTTTTTTAATGGTGGTTTTATTACTCAAAGCCTTAATTCTCAATTACTTTCCCTCATTCCAATGATGGAGAATGCTAATGAGATTCATTTGTTCAGACCAGTTTCCATGATGAATACAATTTTTAAAATTATTGGAAAAATCTTTGCCACGTGGTTGTCCTCTATTGCAAGTAAGATTGTTTCTCCTAATCAGTTTGGCTTTATTAAGGGTAGGTCTATTCAAGATTGTCTTATTACATCCTCAGAATGTGTTAGCCTTCATAAGAAATCCAAAAGGAATGGTAATTTTTCTCTCAAGTTGGACATCAGGAAAATTTTTGATACTTTAAATTGTAATTTAATTTATAAGGTTCTACATATTTTTGGTTTTGATGATGTTTTAATTAATTAGGTTAAAATCATTTTTGAGTCTCCTCGTATCTTTTTTCTTATTAATGGTTCCCTTGAGTGATACTTTGCTTACTCTAGAGGTGTTAGACAAGGTTACCCTCTGTCGACCATTATTATTTTCCATTGCGGAGGATTATCTTAGTAGATTACTTTCTATTATGGCTGGCATTGGGAAACTGAAGTCTATTAGTGCTGGTAGAGGTTTTGTTTCCCACACTCACTTATTTTATGCTGATGATATAATTCTATTCACTAAAGAGGATAAGAGAAATATTAGAAAAATTAAGCATTCCCTTTTTCATTATGAAAAATTCTATGGGCAAGAGATTAGTTTGAATAAGTCATTTGTTTATTTTCGTAGGAACATTATTATTTCTAGGAAGATGGGATTTATCAGGGATTTGGGTATTCATGAAGGTGTTTTTATTTTTACATATTTGGGTGTTCCTATGTTTTGGGGGAGGCCTAAAGGTTGTTATTTTTTTGATATTTATTGTAAAATAAAAAGGCATCTTGCTACATAGAAGGGTATGTCCCTCTCTATGGAGGGTCATGTTTGCCTGGTTAGGGCTGTCATCATTTCTATGTTTGTTTATTCTTTCATGGTCTATAAGTGGCCGATCTCTCTCATCAAGAGCATTAAAGTTTCTATTAAAAATTTCATTTAGAGTGGTATTATTTTGGAGAGGAAATTAGCTACGGTCTCTTGGAATAATTTTTCTAAACCCTATGATGCTTGGGGTCTTGGTATTAGAAATCTTGAGGTGTGTAATGATTCTTTATAAGATTTTTTCATTTGGGGTCTAGTCAATAGTAATTTTGAGTCTCTAGACTTTCTCCGTAATAAATTTAGGGATAGGCTCAAGAATGGGGTTTTTAATCACATGGATTCATCTGTTTGGCTAGCTTTTAAATCCATTTTTTCTTCCATTGATTCTCATGTCAGATGGCATGTTTCAAGGAAATCATCTTTTTCCATTTAGAAGGCCAACTGGACTGGATGTCCCCTAGATGATTCCATGATGAATGATGATTCTGATTTGGATGCTTTGATTAATGATCATCTTGATAATATGGGGTGTCTCCCTAATCATATTGTTACTATTATCAATAGTTATTACTTCTCCATCAGATATTATTTTTTGGCTTGGGAACCTGCAATAAATGGCCTGCTGACTTCTAAAAAATTTTATAGTCATTCTCTGTCTTTCAATTTTTGTTGTAAGTGGAGAGGGATCTTCATATAAACTTTATTAGGCCATCTTGGACAACATTTTCATGGAGACTGGCTCATGGGAAGCTTCTTATGTATTGATTCCTTAAAAAATGTGGCATCTCTCTCTGTTCATCATGTGTGTTTTTTCATCAACATAGGGAAGATATTGATAATTTTTTTCTTAGTTGTGTTAATGCTTCTTCAATGTTGAAGGCTGTTTATGATATTTTTGAAATTCTAATGTCTGATATGTCTTCAATTCATCATTTCCTTCAAGACTTGAATTCAATTTCACTTTATCCTCAATTGATGGATCTTTTTAGGGTTGATGATACTGAACTCATTCATTTTATTTGGTTTTCTCATAATTAGGTGATTCATGGTAGTTTTTCCTTCTCGGTATGTGGGGTTTTATCAGCTATTCTTGCTACTTTTCTTAATGTTGATATTCCAAGGAAGAATTTTTGCTTCAACTAGGTTCATGATTTGTCCGTTCTAAACTGGATAGGTGGTAAGAGAATATTTAGGCCTCCGCGTGGCACTTTAGAAGTTCTTTGGAAGGAACCTCTTTTTGGTTGGTTAAAAGTTAATTTGGACGGTGCTTCTAGGGGTAATATGGGGATTTCTGGTTATGGTTCTATTTCAGAAATCATAATTGGGATGTTCTTGATTGTTTTCATGGTAATTGTGGCTTTACATCTTCACTTGAGGCTCAATTTCATGGAATTATAGCCTCTATGGATAAATCTGTGAAGCGTGTCTGGGATAACTTATGGATACAATGTGATTCTACTATTGTTGTTTCCACCATGAGGATGGGTCTTTCTCACTTGGTCGGGAGGCTAACTATTCATTGGATTAATTGTTTGGAGAGTCTATTTCATTGAATAATATTATCAATCAAATTTATAGGGAATCCAATTCTGTTACTGATGGACGGGATAATAAAGGTGTTGATGGAGTTGATTTTGTTTGGTATGATCAAGTTATTGTTGATCTCTTTCCTTTTCTTAAAAATGGCTGTGACAAGTCTCCCATTTTTAGACTTCTTTAAGAAATATCTTATCTCTGTTTTAGGTTTTTTTGTTTGTTTTTTTAATCCTTGTGTTCTTCTTTTTTTGTTTGAGTTTTTTTTTCTTTGTGTTATTCTTTATTCTCTTTTGGAGTGGTTTGCTTCTAAATTTTCTAGTATGAATTAGCAGGCCCTCTGTTCTCTGTTTTTTCTGCACTAGTTTTTTTGATACAGGTTTTTTCAGGGATTCTTTCATGGTGTGTCGACTGGGATTGGATTTCTTTTTTGCTGTTTTTTGAAGCATGTTTATATTGTGGGAGCAGTGCATGCTCTGAAGAAGTTAGTTGTTGCCTTGCTGGGGGCTTGTAGGTGTCTTCTTTTCTTGGTTTATGGAGTATTTGTTGAGGAAGTGATCATTCTTATACAGAGGGTGTCCTGAAGACTTCTGTTGCGGGATTCCTTATGCAGTATCTTTTTCTTGTCATTAAGTGTCCACCCTATTTCAATGGCCGTTTTTTTGTTGATTTAGTTTTTGTTCCCTTTCACCATAACCATACATTTTGGTTATTTGGTGTTTCTTGATTTTATTTTTTCTTGTATTATATTTTTTTCTTTAAAAAATTTCTATATTATGTTAATTAATATGATCCATCAAGTGTGATTTTATTATTTTATAAATACAATTTTTCATTTTTAAATAGTTTTTCATAAAAATGTATTATTTTTAGTCAATTATTTTTTAATTTAATTCCTCATTAATTATTTATCCAATTAATACTTATATAAAAATGCATAAACCATATTTTCATAATTAAGTTAACACTATTCATTTCATCCATTCTAATGGCTAGGAAATAACTACAAAAGAAAATAATAATACAAATAATGTATTATTTTTCTTTATAACTTAGTATTGTGTGCATCATTTTGGAGACACCTATTGTTGTCTATTGATTATGTTATCGGATATAACATTTATGTTAAGAAAAATAATTATTTAATTCATAAATATTTAAATATATGAACAATTTTTATTCTATAAATACTTGGGTTGTTACACTTTCCATCATTCAGATCTCTCTTTGGGATGGAATTTTCATAATTACCCATCTCACTAAATTTATAACCCTTTATAGTTTTCTAATCAGTATCAGTCATAATATCATTTTTGTTAATATATCAAGACATATGTCCAAACATACCACATATAAAACACATAAATTTTTTTTCAATACATTCTTTGTGATCTATTTGACTATACGTTTCAAAAATTTGAAACTGTACTTACTTACCATCTTATTTCATTGATTGATTCTTACCCAACGCTTTCCATCTAGATATGATATTCTGTTAAATTTTAATCTACAAATGGTCATTGGAAAACTCTATTTCAAGCCTCTAAGAACATTGGAAGAGTTTCTTATCACTTTTTAATTCACTTTAATCAAATTCCCTTCGATATATTGGCTTCAATCCTATGTACAAAATGATTGACTTTTCTATCAAGATCCCAAATAATATTTGGTGTGTATCATTCTACTAATTGGATGTTTTAATTGTCCACTACCACTGAATCCTCCTCATTTTTCATCAGATAAATAATTCTTTCCATCCTAAATTGATAAACCATGGGAAAATATTTTTCCTGAAAAATATTTTTATATTCGTCCCGTTACAAGGCATTAGTATTCTCAATATCCCTGATATTTCAGAACATTGACAACAACTACTCAGCATCACCTATGAAAAAATAAATTTAAATAATAATATTTTTATTATAAGATCACGCCATAAAATCAAATATCATATTAAGGGAGTTAATCCATCTTTTACCCACCACTGGGTGAGAAGATCTACTAAAAGTAGAAGTGTGATGCCTCATGAAATTGTCCACTATTGTAAAGTTTCTTTGTTATATCTACGATTTTTATCAATAATTGATTACAACACAATTAATATCAAGTTTAAATTAAGTAATTACTGTCAAAAATTGTTCGGTTCAATTTCCAACCATTAGCAGTTGCAGATTCAGAACAATCTCATCCTATTAGTGCCTTTTTAATTCACCTTCCCACTTTCTTCTTTTGAAAACTATTCTAAACAGACATATAATAGATGATGCAATATGTTAATATAATTATAAAATATCATTTGAATATAAAAATGAGTTAAAAATCAATTATGATACTATATTAACATAATCATAACATCTAATGTTCTCTAAATTGTGCTCTGATACCATCTATAAGAAACTGACATTATATATTACATAATCTTGTAATTTTCTTCAGAATTAAAATTATTAAATCTCAATATTAATTTAGGTTTATAGTTTTATAAATTTAGGACATAATTTGTACATTTATACACACCAGAATACAAATTGGGTTCTAGTAAAATAATATCCATTTTTTGATAATACAAAAGTATTTATTAAAATGAAATTAAATCCATTCATGAAAAGTCTTCTAAACATTAATCTTTGCTACTACGTTTCACTTACGCATCCTTAAACCATGCGAATTTAATTTAAAACCAAGGATGAGGAAACAATTCTTAGTAAGGTATATAAAAAATGAGAAAAAATCATTTGTACAAGAAAACATATAAACATATGAAAAATAAATAAACCATATTAGTTAATTGGGGAATTAGTTAATTAATGATATAACTATTGTGGTTAAAATATTATTTTTAACCCTAATATCTACCTTACAATGTAACAGTCATAGCTACCTTATAGTGTATCCATCATAGTTACACTTGATATAACCATATAAATGACCTCCATGATAAACATAACCAATGTATTGGAGGGATATGTATGTACTAAAATTCATCACAATAAATTCCAAATAACCAATGATAATCATAAGTAATTATTACTTGCAAAATAAAATTCCTCATTAATTTTATAAAAAATATAGAAATTTATAAGAGGATTTTTTTTAAATAAGGATCCCTTACATATACCATATCATTGAAGCTAAAATTAATAATATAAAATTAATATGTACATTTCTTATAAATAAACCTAATAAAAAAATATGTTAAAAATAATTTCACATGTAATATTATTTAAACAAAATCTACGAGTTAGAAGTTTAACCCAAGGAATGTAAATTGGGTTTAGAATTACATTACGTCTAGTTCCTCTTTATTAAAATGTGTTTAAACATCACGAATATCAATCAAAATTGTGTTATAAATATTGTAAAGAAACATATCAATTTTTATAACACCATATATGATCATTTAATGACATATTTCCACCAATTTATTAGTAATTTGTTTTATTTACCATTGTTTCATGTGCGTTCCTTACGTGGGTTCACAGGTTGGTTCATAGAAGTTTTTCTTGTTGAATGAAATTAAAATTAAAAAATGGGAATGAGATGGTATTAATATGTTTCCATAATATTAAGTGAGGCCATAAATAATATTTTTTATGATATGAGGATAAATTATTAGATAATATAATTTTGATATTCATTTATATCATTTTGGTAATTCGTAGATAATCAAAAACTAGTTTACTTATAAAATTTAATAATATGTATATTTGTTAATTCTCGAACATAAAAGATATTATATCATAAAAATTAAAATATTTTTCAACCATTAAAGAGATTTTATGACCATTTATGATGGATGAAATGAAAATTGGAAACACATCCTCCGTGATGTCAGTAAATCGAAACATCATGGATGATGTTTTTATTTTTAGAATAAGAGGGAGATGAGAAGAATTATGTTGATGGATTTTTTTATAAACATGATAAAATTAAATTATATATATATGATACTGTTATTTTCATTCCTCTTCAATAACAGTAGGTGAAGAGAATATAAGAATATAAAAATAATTTAACAGAAAATAAAAGAAAATGAAAGATGATTTTTACATCTGGAATTATCCTCCTAAAGAACCTCCATAAAACCTTTGGTATTCATCTTTTGGTGATACCAATCGGTAATTGACATAAGGAAGACTCTTGGAAATGAATTTTATTAGAAATCAATAATGATACAAATATTTTAGTTTTGAGGGGAATATGTGGTTAGGGGAGGTATTGTAATGGAGGTGATGGATTTTTCCTCAGTAGTGTATTCATTAGTTAGTTAATTGGGCACAAGAATATGAATTTTTTGAGAATTATGATCATATATATTAATATAGTGAAGTATAGTTTCATATTTTGGGCTTAAATCAGCATTAAATCATTTATGACTCAATAACTCATTTATTTAGCATATATCGTAAATTACAAAATTTCACTATTCAAAAAAATTAAAATATTTTAGAAAATTAAAATAAAATCACCCCAACTATTTTTCAAAAGTTTAGAATTCCAAAATGAACTCCGTTTTTTGAAATTAATTTTCTAAATATGATATTTCTAATTTTTAATTATATTCATAACATTTTCGGAAAATAACTATTTTGAAACAATAACAGGTTTTATAACACATTGATATATTATATGAAATCTCATAAAATTATCTTCTAATCATATGAAAAGAAAATAATAATTTATTAATCTATTTTATTAAAATATATTTCCATTTAAATATTTATATTAATTTCAAAATTGTAATTAAATATTTATGACTCATAAAAATTCCAACAATTAATTTATAGTATATATATATATACTTGTTCAATGATATAAATATATCATATTTTCACTCATCACACATCTAAATATTTTCTATACCTTAATAGGTGTGGTTAATATTCTTTTTTTATTTACTATTTTTAATGGTCATGTTACTAATCATATGGTCATGTTATTAATCAATCTGTTTAAATTTATTTATTTCTGTAAAAACTAATTATTTAATTAAACATTTATTATGAATTTGACTGCTTGACTCCAGAGTGAGAAGAAATTGTTTGATAAGTACATCTGTTGTTACGTCTGAAAAATATTAAAAATAATTCCTTGTATTCAAAATTAATTATGTAAATGGATTAATTATAATAATGGTGTATTTCATTAAAAATTAAATTAATTTTATATAGGTGTAAAAGTTATGAAAAAAATATTCAAAATTCCAATTTATAATAAATTATTTTTTTATTTGATATTTTTTTACTATATAAATTTATTATCCCAATTTTGATATTTATTTATATATATAATCAATTTATATTTATTATCACGAAAGTATATCATATCCCTTTAATTGAAAAAATGACATATTTTTTCTATTAATTACATTAATATTTTTTATAATATATTTTTCATTTCAAATCTTTCTAAAAATAATATTTTTTTAGTATTTAATGTCTCTGTCATTTAAATAATCTTGATTTCACCTTCTATGTCATGTGGGTAAACGTTTTTGTAAGGTATTATTGGAAATATCATACGACCTACCACGAAATTCAATAATTTAGTTCCTTTACTTTATAAATTATATATATGTTCTATATAATAAAAAGTAAATATTCTATATATTAAATTTTTCCTATGATAATTAAGCTTGAACTAATTATTATTTATCTCAAGTAACTATGATTTTTTGTTGTTTAAAATATTTCTTGACATATGATTTTCATAAGAAACATATTTATATTTCATAATTGTTCTCATTGTTTATCATAAAGATTTTGTTTTTTTTTAATTTTATTTCCTTTTGTATAATGATAATGTTATTATGGAAACATATTGGTGTGTAAATTGTACTAAAAAAATTACATTTCCTTAATTCAATCAATAATTGTTTATATCTCACGAAATCAATATTTGTAGTAATTAGGAAGTTTTCTATATCGACGATACTATAGAGTGACATTTTGATGCAATAATTGTTTTCATTATGATATGATATCTTCTAAGAACCATTGGTTTATAATTATTCAACATAATACTTATTCCATATTTTATAATTCCATTTATATTATTTATATTATTACTGTCTAATGTGTATGACATCAGTATGATTATTCTGATCAAAGAAGCAGCCTTGTGGATTTTTGTATCTGTTTATTTTCTATAAACCCTCCCCTAACAAGGGACACGACTCAATAATTTTAATAAAATTGTCACCATGTTTATGATTTTATTTAGTAAAATTATGAATTGCAATATTTGGAATGTGTTATAAAAAAATTTAATGTTTTATGTGATTCAGTGTTATATAAACCTAATTTTTAAAGGTACTAAAAATATCTATTTCATATTTTTAATAATTATTTTTTTAAAAATGATTTAATAGTAATTTACAATATTAATTGGTACCTATAAATTTCATTAAAAATATAAAATATTTTAAGGTCAATATTATAATTTTTTGAATGAAAAAAATACAAACCTTAAATCTCACTCAATGAGTATTTATTCTTTACAAAATCCCCACTCTAAGGAATATTTCCCCCAATAATAAGTATATAGAAACACCTATGATCACCTCTAAACAATTTTATATCAATTAACACTCTTTTATAGAATAAAATAATTCAATCATACACTATTATCTTAATTTTTTATAACTATAATATATGACATACTTATTACTAACTCATTCTCACCCATGTACATATTTAGAAAATAATTTCTATAGAGAAACACACCCTGGAAGCCACTATATTATTATGAATACTCTTTCATATCTCGATTTTCAAATTAACCCCACTTAATGAATAATTCTTTTCAACTAGTTAAATCCTCACATACCATAAAAAATTATTAACCAAATTTTTAATGAAATATATTTATAATATTTACTCAAAGTGTAGATTTTTTAAACACTAAGGAAAATAATTTATCAAATTTTAATAACCAATATAAAATGATAAAACATTTTTCTGAATTGGATTATAGTGAAATTGGATTCAAAATTAAAAATGAAATAGTTTAATTATTTATATATATTTATGTAAATATCCTGAATACTTCTCTGTAGTTAACAAATATCCTTACCCCATATAAAAAAATTACACATAATTTTTAATGTATATATGAAATGCATTACCCAATAGAGAATAATTGACATAAAAATTCACAATTACTTTAATTATGCATAAATATTAAATCTAAATTTTTTACTAATAGTAAAAAACAAATAAAGCCTCTAATATAACAAATAATTTAAATTTTGTTTAGAAAACATTAATTATTCATATAATTAATGAATTGTTTAAAAAATATATAAAATAAAATTCAATAATTTATTTATCCATAATTAAATTAAATTATAACTATAGAAATCATATTTACCCCATTGTATGTATTCCAAAAATATATTCATGAATACTATAATGATAACTCACTAATACACCCCATGTATCACATGCATTAATAGTAATAAATAGTTATTAGAGAATTTATAAATAATACTTCGATTTCATAAATCTATATATCCCATGAAACCCTCCCAATTACAAGATTATATATTAGTATTAAAAAAAGTACTAGAACTTTACCATAATTTTCATGAAACAAATTATTTAATTTTTTCTAATTTATAAGATTAAATTTATCATTTAATATCAAAAAGGTTTTTTTATAATATAGTAACATAAAACTGAAACATTTCATCAGATAAATCAATAAAAATATGATTGAATAGTGGGGATATAAAAATTAAATTCATCATTGTAGAATATTAAACTATAAATAAATTTATATTAACCCAGTTGAAATAAAATCCACCTCAACCATGATTAAAATAGTATTGAACATTAATGATTTTCACTATTATGAATGAAGTATTAATTGAACACTGATCATTCTTAATTAACATTTAATAAATTACATAATATTCCATTATTCTTCATAATTGTAATCTATTTTGATATAAGGAATCTTCCAAAATAAATATTCAATTATATAAAAAAATATCAAAATAAAATAAATTTATTCTATAAGAAATTCTCTATTAATAAAATATATATAATATATGGAAAGTAATCATTCAAATCTTATAATAATTTATTATTAATTTCAATGAATATAAAATCAAATATTATATCATCAAATTAACTGAATATATGTTTTTAATGCATTATCAAATAGAATTTTAATATATATAAACTATATAATTTATATGATCATTTCCAAAAAATAAAAATAATCCATTAGAAAATTATCACATCAAAATGATTATTGAAATTCCTATAAAAATAAAAATATATTTTGAACCAATAATTCACATGAGTATACATCATCATTCAATTTTACATTATATTAATATTTTTTGGTAAATTAAATCATCATATAACAAATCCTAATCATTTCAAAAATTTCTTTACCATAACTCATAATCACATTGACAACAAATGAGATGAGTTGTAGGTACTTATGGTCAATGAAAATTTTATTTATCCCATTATATATATCCATTTCTCAATGAAAAATTGCAAAAAAATTACTAGTTAATATTAAAAAATTAAAAAAATTCAATATTAAAAAATCTTAAGCAACCCCAATACATATAAGTAATTAAACTAATGGAAAAATATATAAGATATTTGAAATAATTTTGTTATACACAATGGTTCCATGTAATAGAATCATTAATTATTTTAAAATTTTATTCCTTTGTTTATCATTACAAAACCACAAGGATGTTAAATTACTATAATTAAATACCATATAATATATTCTTCAATTAAACTCAACATATAAATATGAATCATTTGTACCATATATTATAATTATCACATTATAATGGATCAAACACTTCATTACTACCATTAAATTCCATGAAACAACATAGTTTTACCCCATTTTAAAAATCTATTAATATCTCAATAATTACAAATTAATCCAGTATCTATTCCACTAAGAAATCAATTATATACTACTCATTAATGAATGTATCATAAATAAAAAACAATTACAAAGTCAAGAAATACAATATCTTAAATTCCATGTAATTTTATTCTACTAATAATCATTTTTATCCATAAAATAGATATTTATAATCAAATAAACAATGGTATCAATTCATATCCATCAAATTATCACCATATATAATTTCTTAATATCAAAAAATGGTAATAAACTATTAATATTTAGTGTTATTTTTCTAATTAATAGAATTAAGTCATTCATTTGAATTCAATAATTATTTTCCATCAATTTCATATTATTAATATTAATAAACCCATTAAATATTAGTAAAATATTTTGTAAAAAAACAATTATATAATTAACTATTATATTAGTTAGAAAAACAATTGTACAATAATCAATCAATATATTGAATAACCACATTTATTTAAATTTATTCGTTATTTATATGTGTCTGTAATTCTTGAATTGCTCAAAATTTTCTCACAATCCACCAGAACTAAATAATCATAATTAATTTATTTCATTTAAAATTATTAACCAATAAATAAAAAAAATCAGTGAACTCAAATCCTTATTTCTAATGAGTAATAGTCTTCTACTATAGTTGTCATATAAAACAATAATTGTATTATTTTCATTCAGGTTATTGACCGCATGCCGTGTTCTTAATATTTTCCACATACTTCCAAACAAAAAGATATATATGATAGGACAAAATATAAATGTCTCGGATTCCATTTCTAATGTACTTTCCGTATTTTGACAATGTTGCAATTTCAAAAAAACCACAGAACCAGAACTTCCCACAATGATCAATACTGTATGGTGATAACAACTAATAGTTATATATATCACGTGGGGAGTGATTTCTTGAAATATATAAAATGTAATAGTCAATGTAAAATTATTTAACATTTTAAATCCATAAGAAACACACATATATATAAAAATAATTCAATCAAAGATATCACACAAACAAAATATGTACTATTAAAAAACAAAAAACATTTCAAAATTAAATATTTATTGAAATATAGTGGAAAATAAATATTGGAAGCTTCAATAATAATGAATCACTTCTCAATACATTAATCATAAAAATCATCCAAGACTATATATCTCTACAAAAAAATAATTATACTCATTTATACATTAAAAAAGGTGATAGATTATGTTCCTGAGTTGAAAATGTAAAGGATTAGAGAGATCTATCTTGGTTAAATACCCCTATAATTCCTTATATTATTTGGTATCCAAAGGTAAAAATATTTTTTAGTGATATTGATAATAGGATTTTGACCGTACCAGTAATAAAAAACACCTGAATTTAAATATCATAAATAAAAATATTGATTTTTTTATTTTATAAGATTATTCTAATTCAATATTTGACACAATACATCTAACAAATAAAATCATTTTCAATCCAAAATAATAATCAATATCATGGAAAACTATATATATATTCATACATATTTAATATTTCTCTTATATAAAATTTCATGAAAAAGACAGACTGTTAACCATATCCTCTTATTGAAAAAAAACCTCAAAACCTATGAAATAATATACTTGCCTATGAAATCATAGAAATTAAAATAATAATTTATATCTCAAAAATAAGTTATCCTATAGATTAAAATATATAATAGTAATTAATTTATATTTTTTCCATATCCAAATTAATTTATTAAATTTAGTAATATTTCGACACTTTTCTCTTAAAAAAGATACAAATAAATATTTTTTATAATTATAATATTAATTTAAACATAATATATAATAAAATGATTAAAATTTATTTAAAATAGAACGATTGTGAAATAATTTATAAATAAAATAATCAAAAAATAATCCTTAAATCAGAACACATTTAAGATAAAAGTATTATATTGTTACAAAATAATACTAAGACAAAACAAAAATCATACCATGAATATAAAGATATTTCTTTATATGACATAATAACTTACACCTTTATTACTCAATAAATATTATTCCACCATCCTAATTTAAATGTAATTATATTTATATTTAATATAGGGTCTTTAGATGAATAAAATATATGAAAATGTACTAACCATTGGAATATTCATAGACAAATTGATTACAACACTCTAAAAGGGATGCTTCTCAAAAAAAAAATCTGACTATCAATTTTTTTTATATATGTGATATGATTTCCAACCACCATGTTTGTGAATATATATTATTTATTAGGATAAATTATTATAATATTATTGGTTAGTGTATGTGATTAACCACTGTGATGCTCATGGGTTTGAGAAATCCCCACTAAGTTATCTGAGTCATTTTTAACATCATAGGGAATCATATATCAAACATATAGTGAGATAAAATATTGATTTATAATTGATTTGAAATAAATTATATTACATTACAAAATTGGTTCCTCTATGCTATGAAACTTATCCCCCATCATGTAACCAGACCACATTGGTTTCCATAGTTTTTACATTATGTGTAAATTAATTAGAATTCATTTTTATTACAAATATTTTATGATTCAATTTTATTTACCATGATTTCTAAAAAAATATATTTAGAATATGATTATACAAGGACCTCCTACTCATCCAATTAATGATCTACATATTTTCATTAATATTATAGTGAACTATAATAGTGAGGAATTTTTTTTTAACAACAACCAATAATTTTATAAGGATATGATTTCAGACCACATTCCACATCATTACGACTTGACAATGTTTTTTCATCATTTAGAGGTGAATATAATGAGGCTCAATTCATATATTAATATCTATTTCTAAATTATATAAAACCATAGTTGTATGAAATGTTCAAATCTCACCATATAAAATATAATATTTATAAGTGCATTCAAGTGAATCATGAGTGTGAATACTTAAAATAAGATATTTAAAATAAATTTCATTGTCCACAAAGATGTGGATTCATATCATTATTATATATATTTTATAGTGATATATATAATTTTTATTTCATTCACATATGGGGAATATTTATAGATTTACTATATAACTACACAATTTTTAACAGTACTTATGTGTGGATGATGGATCCCAAAAAATCAGAAAAATAATTTCTAGAAAATAAATAGTGACATAAGGATGATGAGAGAGACATATTCCAGTACATTATTAAATATTAAATAAAAAATTCATATGAATGGAAAATATAAATCCCCATACATGCTCATGGAATATTATGAAATATAATGATCAATTTGAAGATTATTTTTGAAAATTCTATCTCACGATCAATTATCAAAAAACATTAAAAAAGGGTTCTCGGACTATATAATTTTCTATAAAAATAACTACATTATTCTATTATTATACTTTTAGACCCTTAAATAATATCATAAATATAGATCATAATGTTTTTATTATTTAAAGGGTTCTTGTAATATAAATAAAATTAATTAGATTAAGTGTAATAATATATTTGTTGAACATGTAAGGGGAATATAATGTTGTTTTAATTTTAAATTTGTATATAATCAATCCTTGGGTGTTTTTAAATATCATTTTCTTGCTAAAAAGTTTTATTATTCCCCCATCCACTATGCTGTGTTTAATTTGTATAATATAATAAATAAACTTTTTTTTTGTAATGGGAATTCTGTTAAAAAACCATACCAATAATTTCAATTTACATTATGATTATTTTTATAGCATGAAGAGAGGGAAGTTTGGAAATACAGAGGAAAAATAAAACAACATAAATTCTTGAAATCACCATTTAATGGACATAAATTATACTTCCTATTACAAATGTTACTTAACAAATTATCTACTAAAAATTATTAATTGAAAATTAATGACAAATAAATAAAGGGCATCAAAGATAGAAAAAACATTCATGTGTGAAAAAAATTAAAATTTAATGAGAGATTAATTTTAAATACCCCTTGATTTTGTGTAATATATTTAAAATTAATTTAAATTTCTTTGATATCATATGACACAAAAAAACCGATCCTAAAAAAACCATGCAATATTATTTTTAAAATATGACCGTTATAATAATGTAGTAATATTTCTATGTGTGAATAAGCTTATTTATATTATAATCAATATTAATATATATATATATCCTACTAAATATATATCTATTTATTAATTATTTAAAAATAGTCACATAATAATTACTAATGTCGTTTTATTTTTCAAAAATAAATTTTCACGAAAAAATAAATTTAAATTTTTTTAAATAGAAAATTATTATTAATATTTTGAAATATTAATAATTCTATTATATTAAATCAAAATAATTTTATTATATATACATTTAATAATTATATTAGGATATTAATTTTAGAATTTTCCTAAATGATTGTCATTAAAGAGAGTAGTGAAAAATATTTATTTTCATTGAAAACTATATTTTTTATTATGGCGTGTAGAAGAATCCATTTTATATGACTGTTTTGAATGTAAAATAAGTCTTTTCATATATTTAAAAAAATTATTTAACTTCTTTTGAATAAATTTTAAGAATTAATTTGGTAAAAAAAATTATATATAAAATATCATTTTCTAAAAGCCTATGTTTATACCTACAATATATTTTTTTCTTCATAATAATATTTCACATTTATTAATAAATACTTTTTAAGAAATTTATATATTTTATTAAAAATTAAATGTTGTAAAAATTAACATTTTATTTACTATCTGTGAAGAAATAATTAAACATATTTTATGCTTTAAAATGTATTATTTTTCTATAATGGAATTTTTCTCGCATTTTTCAAACATTAATTTAAATTACTTAATCAAGTTTATTGGTATTAAATATATAAAAAAAGTTATATTATAATTATTTGGGATTTCAAATTTGGTAAATATGCCCCTTTTATTTTTGTAAATATGAATAGAAATCATTTAAAATTTTATCACCTAGGTAAATGGTAAATATGGTTAATCTAGAAAAAAATATTCCATAATTATAAATGTATTCATACTATCTCATATTGTAATAATTTAATTAAACCCTTGAAACTATATTTTTCAAATTTATTTGTATAATATACACTTTTATAGTAAATGAATTTGATATTAATTATATTATCCAAAGTTACAAAATTTAAATAACCTTGTTTTTAATATATCTTTTATGTCTATATAAGGAAAAAGTATTTTATGAATAAATATAAGTTCTTATTTTTAGTTTAGAAAAATTATTTTCATTACTGAATATTATTTTAAATTTTTAGTAAATATATAATTAACATAATTTTTTATGCAACACTATGAAGTATTTCTAAATTTAATGAAAAGATATAATAAGTGATTTTAAAAATATTAATGGTGATATAATTTGAATAAATTAAAGGGACTCACTAATTATCATTATCTGTCATAAATTTTATGGTTTTTATAAAAAGATATATTTTAATTTCATCTTTATGTAGATGAATTTAATGTTAAATTTATTAGATAAGAAAAAATTTAAAATAATGATATTTTATCAAAATAATATTTTACTAAATTATTTTAGAATAATATATATTTTGAAATAAAAAAGTTATATGATATGGTCTAGTACATCATAAATTCATAATTTATATTTTAATTGTCACATTATATGTAAATATTAGAACCCATTAATATTAAAAAAATGTGTTACCATAGTTAAAATTTAAATTGGTTAACCAAGGGATAATCAAAATGATATGGTTTAAATAGAGCCTAAAAATTACTTAAATTATGTTAGTTGATTTTATTATAACCCAATACTAACCTAAAATCTAATTCCAATGCATTTAGATTCATTTTTCAAGATAATAAATTTATTAAAAATTAATATTTTCAAATATTCCAAAATGTACCTCTTACCTTAATTATAAAAGGGAGCCCCTTCTTCTAAT
Source organism: Viscum album (assembly GCA_963277665.1). Taxonomy (NCBI): domain Eukaryota; kingdom Viridiplantae; phylum Streptophyta; class Magnoliopsida; order Santalales; family Viscaceae; genus Viscum; species Viscum album. The sequence goes on along the minus strand of OY728147.1, from coordinate 1,508,374,161 downwards.
TTACACCATATTGAGAAATAAAAATTAAAAAAACTCTATGAAATTCTATTTTCAATTACCCTAGAAACATTATTGAGTTTTTTTCATCCTAAAAAAGAATTCCTATATCCCTTTATTGGAAAACTAACGGAATCATTGAAAAGAAGAAATGATCTCTTTTAATGACCACATTATTTTATACGATTCTTTACCACATATAAATATAAGATTATTTTTATAAAATAAATAAATATGAATCATAAATATTATGTAATTTTATTATTATGACAACACAATTATACACTCTCATTCCCATTAAATGATAAATGAATGTATCCCTCATGGAAAAATTTATCTTACGGTCTCCAAATATTTATACAATTATTTTATCATCACTATTTTTTATGGATGTGTATTACTATTGGTTTAGTGTATTAAATAATATTCTTATTATATAATATAATTTCTATAATGATAATACCCTTTATACATTCTTAGCTCCCAAACAATTGAAAATTAATAATGTCGTCCATTTGTATGTATGGACTACCGCATCCATGAAGAGATAAAATTCCTTTTTCTGTATGAAATTGTTTTTAATAATGATGGATTTAGTAAAAATATATTATATATATGATAATTTAATGGTTATGGGAATGTGGGTTATTATTCTCCTATCTTTTTTTTTCAATCCATGGAAATATCAAATCAGTGTTCATGTATACATAATGATTATCGTCTCCAGGAAGAGTATAATTAATTTTCCTAAAAATATCAATTATGAATTACATTAAACATTTATAAAAATAATATAAATTATATTGATAACATTATTAATATTATGGATAAGGTTTAACAATAATCAAAATAAAATTAACGAAACTATCGAACTAGATTGCACATGGAAAATGAAACATATATCACTTGGAAGAGTGATTTGAATATTGAAGAATTTAAAAACTATAGGTAAAAGGATATAGGTAAATTATATACATAACGATATTATTATTATGGGTTTTTAATATATATATAAATATATATTTATATATGTGTGATTTTTTTTATTATAATGTATGTTATAATGTTTATGGATGAATTTTGACTTAATTAAGGAGATTTTCGCATCACCTTTATTTATAAGAGAAACATTCCATATGCACCACTTGTCTCATTTATGTGGTATATGAAATTGCCATGAATATATATTATGATGATTATTATTATATTTAATTGGTTTTACATATCCATTGATGGTTATTTGTTTCATTTTTTATAGAATTCAATTATATACAATGTTGAAAGGGTTGTATTTGAAAATATCATCAATATTAATATTTTTTTATGATTATGTCTCCTATATGTAATATTTTCATTCAATATAAATATTTTTTAAATATATTAAAAAATTTAAATGTCTATTCCTAAATTTTTTAATGTTATTTATTTCCATATATGATTTTTTAAAATAAAAGTTCAAAATGATTATTATTATAATTTTTTGAATTAGGTACTGTTTAAATTGTTTAAAAAAGTGTAAAAGTGATGTTTTCAAACATATAATACATTAAATTATTTCCCCACTTTAATGCCCAATAATTTATTTGAAACCTAATTTACATGTTTAGAATGTTCTTTTAAAAAATCACTACTATAATCACATATTTTTTAAAGATTTGATTTCAAAATGGAATGTTTATTTTCCCTATGAAGTATTAAATTTCATATGACAAATTATTATTCCATCTAAGATTTAGTCATTTGATGTTAATAAATATTTAGCAGGTATATTATCCAAGGCTACCACATTTATTATTTCTATATATGGTTTATTTCTCTAACGATAATATGTGTATGAATCCCATTCCTTTTCAAATATTTACACTAAAATGAAATGTTTACGAATCCAATTCCTTTAATGAATTCTAGGACTATATATTTTTAATGATATTTTTGCACATATATGTTTTATTTTCATTATGTGATGGGTGTGACCTATATATCCATCTAATGAATTGTTATATGGATAATAATTCTTGTGTTAATTATGATTTTAGTGATCCCACTTTCCTGTTCATAAATTTATCTGTATACCCAATTGTCATGTACATTGGTTTTTGAAAGGTAATTATTTCATTTACTTATCGGAATTAGAGAAATTATTTCTATTATTACATGTTCTTAGAGTTATAATAATATGTGTATGTGAATACATCATGCCTTCTTCCAGTTTTGTTCTCTTATTATTGATGTAATTTTTTATTATGATTTAGGCCTTTTAAACACTAATTATTTATTATATGAGGCAATATTATGATCTATTATATAAATGTTATGTATTTAATATGATAATTTCTTTTCTTCATACACTTATGGTAATGTTTTTTCTTATGTTATTATTATCGTATCCCTTTATTACCATTAATATGATTCTCATATCACCCCTTATTATGTTTCCATTCCTAGGTTACGAGTAATGGTTTTAGGAATGATAAGTCTTATAAGGGTTCTAGTTATGATGGGAAAATGCGTGTCTCTTATGAATAAGTTTTTTATGTGTTCAATTTTTCATAGATTTTATACCTATATGATTCTAAAGTGTATATTTATGTCTGATATTTTATATTTATCTAATAAATATTTGACACCCCAATCATCCACGATGCACTGTATTTTAATAATTAAATTTCATGTGTTGTACACAACCCAGAGTTCAAACACAACACAACCTATAAATGTTGTCATTTAAAAAGTAGTTATGTATAGTAAAAAAAACATTTTGAAATTTTATAAACTTTATTTTACAAAATAGACTTCATTTTGGAATTCAGAATATCAAAATTCACTTATGGTAAAATATTAGTGCTTTTCTTGAAAGATTCAATTTTTTAATAGTTAAAATATACGGTATTTTAATTAAAAGCTACATTTTCATCTAATTTACTAATTGTGTTATATTTTCTTTTAAATTGGTTTTAAAGTGTAATCAGAGTAATATATAATTATTTATTATTATTTTTTCATTGGAGGTAATTTCGCATTTAAACTGTACAAAAACACAAGACCATCTTTTTATATTTACTACTTCATCAAAACCTTCTTTTAAGTTTTGACAATGGGAATTAATTTTAAATTTATTGAATCAAATTATATGTTTTGAATATGGAAAAATAGATTCTATATTTGTAATTATAAGGTAAATTTTTTTATATAGGTACCTTTTATTTTTGGACATTATGAATTGTAACGTCAGTAATTATTTAATTTACCCTGGTAAATGTGTAAACCTCGTATCTAAGGGTAATAAAATAATATTATAAAAATATTAAAAAATCCTAACACATGTCTTAATCCTATTGTATCAGGTATTTCCGATAATTTGTATCCTTGGGTCAATTTGGGACCCCATGGATCCACATGTATATGAAAATTACATTTTATAAGTATTAATTTATAAGTAAATAATGAATTTATCATCAACATGAATCTTTTAGTAAATAAATTTTTTATTTGGGTTACTATAAGTTATATATTCCACTATATATATTATTTTGAAAGATAAAAATATTTCCTAAATCATTAAATTTTATTTATAATTTTTATACATTAAAAAAATAAATTTATTTATGACATAATAACGATGTAGTGTTCTCATTATTAATTAATGAATAAAAAATGATATTATAAATATGAAAATAAATATAATTTGAATGTTTTGATGACATAAAAGATTTTTTTGGACAAAATTGAAATATTAGGTATGTGTTAATTCTTTTCGTTCGAATGAATTAAGTTTTTATGACTTTATCCAAAATCAATTCATAAGTAGTGTCAAAATTGAAATAAATGAGTTTTAAAAAAAATTATATTTTATTAAATGATGTAATAGTCCTAAAAATATAAGATTCTGATAAATGAATTATATAATGTTAAAAAATTTATTAATTATCCACTTTTGATTCTCGTGAAATTTTATAGTAAATATAGTTACCATATATTATGAAAATTAAAGAAGGCATGGTAAGAGTTAATGTTTTTTACTAATGGAAAATGATAAAAGATAAGGTTAATTTTGTGACCTAAACATATCTAAAACATATTTTTTTAGAGGATTTATACTCAAAAGAATTTTATATTTTGAATAAATTATTTTGGGATCATTGGAAACCAAAAATCATTGTATAATAAAATAATATTTCAATACCTTTCTAAAGTGCCCCTCATCTCTGTTAGAAAAGGGTACCACCTCTAACCACTTTTTTACACATCCAAAGCCCTTTAGATAAGACGAACCCTGCCCAAATATCATCCCAAATTCCTTCAATCCATCTTTTGTTCCACCATTTGGGAATAAAACCATCTTAAGCAGTCCTTTTTGGTAAATCAAAAGGAGACACCCAAAGAAGAGATAATCATTGTATCCCTTCTTTCAAAGTTCATTTCTTCTTCAACATCCTCTTACTAAGTTCTTTCTATAATAGAATAATAACAAAAAAATTTACTATATTATGAGATATTTTTATGATTACGAGATAACCATATTCCACTTTTACCCATCCTGTGAAAAATAATATCACCATGTGTGTGTATGTATGGCTTACTGTCTCCAAGTCGTGGTGTAAAATGTTTTCTATATATACATCATTTAGATGGATATAATGATGAATTAAAATGAATTAAATAATATTTAACATGAAATTATTTGTTTAAAGTTATTATTTAATTCAAATCCATACCATTAAACCATTAAAGATATGATATCGTTACTCGTGCGTATGTATGGTTTACTGTCTTAACAATGCGATGAGAATAATCTTCCGTGATCACCATCCAATATTGATTATAAAGATATATATTGTGAATAATTATTAAATATATGAAATAATAATTCTATTGGAATAATATATATATATATGGACACATTTATTTTATTCCCTTACTTCCATTGTATATTATAATAAAATGGAAACAACATTCATCTATATATAAATTTTACCATCTCCATGAATGGTTTATTCCATGTAATACATCTATCTATTATATATATTAATATTATTAATATATATATCATATTATACATTTTGGATGTATGTAAATCATGATCTTTGTAATATGATTATGAATAACAAGTAAAAATACACATGATAAAATGAAGTGATTATTACCTGAAATATTACATTAACATGTAATTGTTAATATATGGTTAATATAAAGTCATAATATAATCATATTGGATATAATAAATGTTATTATGATTATAATATAAGATAATGATATCATAATATTAGAGTTTCAGATAAATAGAGAGAGTATCAAACTTAGGGTAAGGGATTTCTTCTCAATTTCATTTCATTGTGGTATATTGTAATGTTATGAACCAAGATCCTTTTGTATGGTGGATATTCTACAAAATGATTTTTTATCATGAATTTCATTATTTTCATGATATTATACTTATTCCGTCATGATAATTATTGATACATCCATATTACTCATTCTATATGGTTATTTGATATGGCATATTATTTATTTTGGTAATTTAATATGATAAATACTTTGGATTGGTAGTGATGGGTGGATCCTAGAAATTATATTTCTCCTCAAGGAATAGATGTGTTATCAAGAGACAAATAAGTTGGAAAAATGGGTTTCTACCCTTAATTTAAAACTATCTTCGGAAAGGTATTTACGGTAATAGGTTTTCATGTACCTAAGATATGACTTCATTAAATATATATTTCCCTCAATATATATATTTTATTATTTATCCATGATATAATGTGATGACTTTTCTAGGGAAGTAGTTCATTCTATATTTATTGATTTATGGAATATTATTTAGTTCCTTACTTTGCATATTATTTTTTCCTTATATAGTTTTTTAAATTAAATGTGGTTATATATATATTTACCTTTTCATATATATTAATTATTAATTTTGTTGTACATAACCTTACTGAGAATTTGAGATCAACCTTATTATGTTTCTATACCCAGGTTATGAATAAGTGAACATTGATTAAGCTTTTAAGGACACATTTTATATTAATTAATGTATATCGGGTTTTATTTTGTTTTTCCAATGTATTATGGGAATCATGTATGTATTATGTATTTCCCAGACTGATAAACTTTATGGTCCTTCACGATTTTATTCCTGATAATAATTATAATGAAATGTAATAATGCACCGGCCTCAGGTGATCTGAGGTCGGGGTGTTACAGTTGGTATCAAAGGATGTTTATCAATATCCTTGGAAACTAAATTTAGAGATCATAGATTAGGGAATAAACACTAAGATATACTTTCAGGATACACTTATGATAGTTCACCATAATTAACAATATCTTATGATTTATGGTGTATAAAATATTAACTTATGATGAGTATTTTATCATATTTGAAGCTCATAATTTTTTGATCTAATCTGATATATGTGATTGTATAGAAATGCAGCAATGATGAGAAGCTAACAAGTAAAAAAAATGAAAAATGATTATATAGAAATTTCTTCTGGAAGGATGAATGGTATCGATACCTGAGGAAATTATCAGAGTTTCTATAAAACCCCCAAAAATTTTATAGTATGTTTCTCTTAAATAAATTAAATATATACCATATATTTCATAAATCACTAATAATATATGGATAAAAACATAACTATATATCAGATATAGTCCTAAACTTTCCATTAATCTTAAATTTTCCAGCTCTGTGATTTGAATTTGGATAATATGACATGCATGGTTGTGTTTAGGGTGATATTTAGATTCTGATAGATTTATCTAATTTTTTTGGTGAATAGTAACCTATAGTTATGAATAATAACCTACACTTATGAAAAATAACAAACCCTTATGAATTGTAAAATGAATCTTATCACTAGAAACCATGCCTAAAAATGGATAAATAAAATTTAAGCACCTTAACAATGAAAAACAATATCTTAAGTGTTTGTGTTTTTTGATAAAATAATTACATTAGTTAGAATTTTAATTTTTCATATCTAGGAAATTATTTTCTAAAATTTATATTCATTTTTTATTAAAAATATTGAATATTTTTAGTGTGAATTTTTGGAATTTTTCTGAAATACATGAATTTTTAGTGAATTGAAAAATACAACAATTTACCGAATAAATACATTATAATTTAGATTAACTATTCCTAGAATCATGAGTGATATAAGCACCCAAATATAGAAATCAAATTAATTTATTACTATTCTCTTTCATGGAATAATCACTATTTCTTTTCTTGATATGAAATAATAAATTAATGATTTTAATATTAAGAAAACTCTCCTCCCTTCTACTATATAAACCACCCCCACCCCTCTTCCTCCAACACAAATCAATCTTCAATCCATTCCTGAATTCTAAAAAATACTCTTCCCAAGACCTCTCCCCACATCCAACGATTTATGGTCTCACCAAAAGGCCCAAAACAAATGGATTGTAGAGATTATTAATGAGGAGTACTCAAGAGGTGAGCCTATCTTCCTTTTTCTTTAAATTTCATTAATAGTTACAGTATATTGTTCTCTCTTCTTACCTCACCTAATCCAAATTCAAAAATAATTATCATACCATACATGTAAAATAATTTTATCATGATAATGTAATATAAAATTATAACCTCTCTTTTCCCCCACCCTTTATACTATAAATGCTATCACGATCCGAGATGTGTTAATTTATTCCACTGAAGGAAAATGAGTTTTTAATTTGCATCACTATCTCCATGTCTATTCATGAAACACTTTTAATGGTTGAAACAGATCATAATATATGTATTTTATCTTATTTTATGTTTTGTAATCCTTAGACACTCATTATATAGAATAATAATACAAAAAAAGTTCATTGTGCACAAAACTGCCAAGCTAATTCCAAGCATTTATCATTAACTTATCGAATGATTCAACCTCTTGGTATATAAAAAATATAATTATAAGATATTTTATATCTATTTAATGTCACTAATAATATATATTAACAATTATTTATGTTTTACCACATTTCAAACGATCTTCCATTCATGAATTCAAGTAAATAGATCAAGAAAACCAAGGAAAAAAATGCCTCCAAAACATTAAAATTGAATCTATTAAGCCCATAAAAGGCCATTAATAAACATTATAATGTTATAAAATATCAATTAAATGTTGACTAGTTTATGTAATTATAAATTAATGAATCTATTTTTTTTATTCAGGTCATTAAAAACAATCAAGTAAACCTACGAGCATACGGTAGTGGATCCTCTCTCTCACTTTTGTTCATGAATTTCCCCTATGTGGTGTCCTTTTAGTTTTAATTCATAATGATGGGGTATGTTTTAAAACCTCCCCCATACTACCCTTTTATATATAAATAATGGGATACCCCTTTACATCTCATTAATCCCTCACAAGAACACCCATTACAATGCTAAAATGTTTGTGAGGGGTTTATCATCTCACTTTCATTTCCGTGATATTTCCATTGTTCACAACTTATTTCATGAATGTGGTGTATTTGTACTGATAATTTTAATATACTATCATGATGATATTTATATTAATGTTATTTAATACTTCATTTTATGGTTATTATGTTTTGGACACATGATTCGACTGATCCCATTGTGGTAAGGGAATTTGACTCAATTTCCATTTCGTTGTGAATTACATTATATTCTTCCCCTAATAATACTTATGTGGTTTAAAAATTTCCCATTTGAGAACATATTTAATTTGAAATTATATATCTATTAAAAATTCATATTATTGTTTCATGGATATTTTTATTATCTAAATCGTATACCATTTTACGTACTGTGTTTATTTGGAATGATGTTTTAACTGTGGAAATATGGATAAATCTGTATCCTCTAATATATACAGATACTGAAAAGGAATATTGATATTTTATTTATTATATGTATAATGATTTTTTTGGACATGCAGTGATGTGCGAGGCCTTCTATAGCCCCTCAATGCATCAACAGGTCTCATGAGACAATCAGTAGGCAACAAAACCCTCGAGTTTGTTTCCAAAATTATACGGGTTTTTACCCATAGTCTTAAACTATTTCGATGGAATATTGTTATCATGTTATATATACATGACGTTTAAATAATAATCATTTTCTTTAATCATTTTCAATTATTACTATCCATGAGGCTTTCACTATGATAAAATCTATGGATGTAGTTTCATTCTAAGTTTATTAATGGTGTGTGTTTTTCATTTATTCACCACACCATATTGACTATGAAAAGTTGCATATGATTAAGTTAATATTGATTGACGCTTCTACTATTTTTAACCCTTACTGAGAATTTGAGATAAACCCTTTCATTTGTTTACCTTCAACAGGTTATGAAGAAGATATCATTTATGGAGTTTCCGCGGATGTAGTTTTTATTTTTATTTTTTTTATTGTATTTTGTTACCTTTCACATTGTAATAAGATTCTCATGTATGTATCTAGTTTCTTCAAGACTAATAAACTGATCATTCCTCTGTTTATTATTTCATTTTAACCATGGAAATGTATTTAGTAATGCACATGCTCTAGTTTATAGGGGTTAGGGTGTTATATTTGGTATCAACAGAAGCTTAATAGCAAACATGGAAACTATATTATAAAATGTATATAGGTAACAAAGACCTATGGTAGTATTTAAAGACAATAATATATAAAAATCCAAGAATTTTGGCATGTAATAGATTATGTGAATCTTTCTATAAATTACAATGATGTCTAGATACGAATAGGTACATGTGGCTCTGAAAGAGATGTACCTAGAAGTGAAAAAACTAAAAATGAGTTTTAGTCTTGACTAGGGTCATCTAGGTACATGACAATGAACCTTTTGAAAATATTATTTTGAAACACCTGGGGGATATTCTTAGGATAATTCAAAAAATTTTTATAGGCCGTTATGATGGATTTTAATGTAAATTTTTACAGATAGAAACCATGTCTATGAGATTATATATGAATTTGATTTCAGTTTAAGATAACTACTTTTCTAGTCGAGATTATAAATTTTGATTCATAACCTAATCTAGTTAATTCTATTATTTAAAAATGGTGCCTCATGGAAGAAGGAAAATCAACACTCGTGGACAATGTAGGGATTTCCCCATTGAGCACGTCAACACAGTAAATGTTGGAGAAGATTAGATGATGACCATATTGAGACAAACTACTTAGGTTGTGATAAATAACCATGCTACACCTGTTTTTCATTCATTCATGTAGAGGAAGACCCATATTTTAATGGGACTACTAATCTAGTAGTTATTGAGCAGTGGATCAAGTACCTTGAAAAGATATTCATAGCATTAAGATGAAATAAAAATTAAAAGGTAGTGATGGTAGTGTATTGCCTCAAGGGTGAAGTAGATCAATGGTAGTCTTTGATCCAGAATACCATGGAGGAAGAAGAAATAAAAGATATAGAATGGAATACTTTTAAGGAAATATTATTCGAAAAATATTTCCTTTGTGAGAAAACGAACATAAATGAGGAGGGAACTCCTTAGATTAATGAAAAGGGAAGAAGACAACATCACAGAGTGAGAGGATACCTTTATGTGGCTAACCAGGTATGCCCAAGATTATGTACGGGACTCATAAGACAAGATTGATTAATTCCTTGATGGTTTTATGGAAACTCTACATAGGGAAATGGATTCTAAAATATTTTCATCATATAATGAAATCATATCAAGTTCCATTAAAATAAAGAAGTAATTTTCTCGATCAACTTTGTTCAAGGGAAACCAATATAAGAAGACTTACTCTGATAAACAAAGAGAATTTGAATCACCAAATAAGTACAAGGGAACAAAGCAATTACCATTATTAGGGAACTGTATAAATAATCATCCCAAGAAATTCTTGAATGGCATGTGAGTTTTTTATAAGTGTACAAAAATGGTCATCGATCTAATGAATAGAAGGGGAAGAAACAAGTTGATGACATTCAATGATACAATTATAGATATATGGGACACTATGAAAGTGAGTGTCCTAATCAGGAAGGAAACATGCGTTATAAAAGGCTATGAGAGGAAGTGAAAGATTATGCGATTATAACCATGTTGGTTGAAGTTCCTAATGATGTGGTGGAAGGTACATTAATTGTTTCCATAAACATGGACAATGCATTATTAGATTCTAGATCATTGCATTCATTTATATGCCTTTCCAGATTTCAAAAAAAATAGTCATGTCTAATTTAATTTAATAAAAGAGTTTTCAGTCAAAATACTTAGGAGATTTATCATGGCAACAAAGGCATGTCGATCAGTCTCCATCACAAATCATAATGTGATTTACTCTATAAACTTATCATTATACAAATTATTGAATTTTATATAATTCTCTATATTAATTGGATGTCAAATTATTATGTGAATATCTATTGCAATAATATGGAAGTTACAATTTTTGAAAATGGTGTATAATACCTTAACATGAGAGTAGTAAAATCACCTTCTGATTATTATCTAGATCCACCCCCATTTGGCATATTGAATCCAATTCATGGAGAGGAATATAACCCAATATATATGGGTGGGGAAAGAAATATTTAAAATTTGGATTTACATATAGTTCAAGAATACATTGATTTATTTCCAAAGGATTTACCTAGAAATACTCTAGAGTGGGAATTTGATTATTATATAGATTTAATTTTTGGTTCAAGACATATATTAAAGACTCCCTATAGAATTACAACTGTGGAGTTAGTTTAGCTAAAGAAACAATTAGATGAATTGAGGGACAAAGGATTTATTCGACATATTGTTTCTCTATGGGGAGACCCTGTCCTCTTTTTCAAGAAGAATGAGGTAAAGGATGTTAGGTCAGAAAGGCTATAGTGATAACAAACTAGGGGGTGAATTGTGTGTAGTAAAAAAATTCACAATTCTATCGATTCACATCAACAGTAGATAGAACTCAAAAATGTTTTTTGTATGAGAATATATATCCAACAGATATGAACAGAGAACAAATCACATCAATTTATACTGGTTGAGAGAACAAAGATCCCCTAGTCCACTAAATTGATCACCCTCTTTATAGGCTTGGTGAATTTAACTAGTAAGGTCTGCTAATTGTAAGATCGACCCACAACTAAGTGCAAGAATTTATCACCAATACAAACAAAGGATTAAAAAACAGAGGCTTCTGGATCTTTTACAGGGAACCGATAAATCCACTGCTTAGTGCATGAAGCTTACACTCCACCATGACTGAATACAGGTAATTGAAACTCTAAAGAGACATGATGTATTTTGATGATAAATAGACGTCTCTCACAATTGCAGCATCACATAACTGATAAAAGTTGGATCTTTTATTCTGAAGATAATAAACCTGAAATTTATCTAAAGATATCTGGTTCCACAAGAGATCATTGATTTTCATAACATAAACAAAAAAGAGAACATCATGTTTCCATCTTTGAGAATGTGTATATCCATAACATAGTCCTCATTTCTGAGATTCTTTACTGTTATTAGACTGCAAAATAATTTTCACAAGAAATATTGAAGAATAAGAATTATCAATACTGCCAAGATATCCCCATATTTTTTTTCATATATAAATATCCGATGTGGAAATATATATATATATATATTTATCTCACAGTAAGATTTCATATCCAAAAAAGACGCCTAATAAATCGATTGAATTCAAATTCAAAGAATACATCTCAGAGTAGTCATGCCTTCCCTTAAGAATAAGAGAGAAAATATATGCTATAAATGGAAAATTAAATAATTTAAAATGATCTATGAATCAATAGAAATTGATATTTAAATCTCCCTAACACTCTACAATAACTGTTACAAAATTCTCCAATAAAGACGTAAATACAAATTTTTGACGTTGAAAAGTCAAATATAAGGTTCCTTTACAAAATGAGAAAATAAAAAATATAGGATTGAGAATCCATATGTTTATGAACATCATCATAGATCTCGAAACACAACATTTATTACCTATTTATTCAAAATTCCCAAACATAAGGTTGAATATATAAGGTTGTTCTCAAAATTTTGGTTGATTATCTATATGTTTGTAAAGTTCCATACCTACATAGGATTCATTAAAAATTATTTTTCTTTCTAGAAAATATAATGTTTTTATAAAAAGGTAATTTTCCTTAACCATGTGCCTCTTCAAAAATAAGGTTGATTATCTATATTCGATGATCTGTCAACATAAACGTATTGTTTCTTCCATATGTTAGTTTCTACAATGAATTGAATAAACAATATTTCCAGTAAATAACATATAATGTATAGTGTTTCCGGAATATGTTTAAGAGCATTCCGAACACATTAATGAATATTTCTTGCACAAAAATAGTTTAATATTATTTCATGATATGAATGATATAGAATATGCATTTCCTATAATACACTCAAAATAAAACCATTTGTAAAAAAATTGTATTTTTAAGTATGAAAATAAATAATATTTAAAGAGTATTGAGGAGACAATACATTACCAATAAGCTCCCCATTTTTGATTATCACAAAACCCATAAAATAAAACTATAATCATAGAAAAATAATTTTTACTTTTTTAAAAATTTAATGAAAATAATTTCAATTTGATAGAATTAATTCAATAATGATGAAATATTTCAATTTCTCCTAAAATGATAAATTTCATTGAAATTATTATGCTTATGTAAATTTCTCATATAAAATTTTCTAAATTTCTCAAGTACACGATTTTTTATGTTTTCTAAATTTCTCCACCTTTTTTGATATTAAAAATAACGTATAAAAACAGATATAAACAAATTTAATATTGAATAGAATGATAAGTGAATGTTATAAGTGACTATAATGAATAATGAGAATTGTATTTTTGATATTAGAAAAAAATACAAAAAACATATAAAATAATTAAAAGTAATAAATAGATAGGAGAGGAATTAATTGATCAATAAAGAAATTAAAACCATAAATTTTGTTACTAAGATATAAAAACTGTCATTGTCATGGTTTAAGTATGGAGATAAATGCTAAGTATTGGTCAGGTTTGACATTGGAATGTCTTCAAAAATATATTTCAACTCAGTCATCTATAATCTTAGCTTCTCCAACATACTGTATTCTAGAATAATTATCAACATCATAGAGTCATTATTAACATGATTATTCTCTACTATGTTGACATTTAGAAACTCATGAATACTTTCCTCTTGCATCATAAATAGCTCCAACTTCTTTGAAAACTGATTCAACATTAATCTAATATTAGTCTCTCCTTGAGTTAATTGGTTAACAAGAATTTTATGATTTTCTAATAAAATTGACAGAGGAGAACTATTACATTGAAGGTACTGAAGATGAAAATTCATGACTTCAATAACAGATGTAATGTCCTGAAATATTCTAATCAAATCTGTACAGGTCTCAAGGGTTGGAGTAGATGTACTGGCCTGATTCGCTGGCCCTTTTACAAATTCAAAGTGACTTCCCATGGCCAATTTTAATTTTGAAAAATCTATTTTCTAAATAGCTTCAGATCTGATCTTCGAAATCTCATTTAACATGTCCCTTATGAATGCTTCAAAATCTCTTCTTGAAATAGTGTTCTCATTAAGATCCATAATCTTTTTCTTTTCAATTCCATCTTTCTGTCACAGATTTACATTATCCTCTTGAGACCTGTTGAATTTATTCACAATTTCATCAACTTGATGAGATAAGGAATCATTTGTCTTGTCATCTTTATTAATAGACTGATTTTCACCATCAATAGGCAAAGGATCTACAAATGTTTTCTTTAGTGATTGATCCCCTGAAAATGATTTATTAACCAAAACATTAGTCTGATCACCATAAATCTGAGATGAATATCCCATAGTATGATCTAAAATTAAGTGTTGAATTTCTATTACTAAATTCTATAAAATATTCCCATCTTGAATAACTCCTTGTTCACTAAATTATTCTCTAAAAATATGTGATTGAATATTTTTAGTTGGAGTATTATATTGTTGAATAGTTTCTACCAGAATTATCCCTTGTACTTGTTCACTTACCAGAAGTACAATAACAAGCTCCCTAGGTTGACTCTCCACTTGAATTTACTCTTCCGTAATAGTTTCATCCAAATGAACTGATTGTGTTGCTTCTCCAGAAGCCAACATTTTCTCTTCAACATGATGATAATATAAGTTTCATGGATTCATAACAAGTCCCAATTGACTCTATTCTTCATATTCTTCTCATACTTTAGTGTTAAATATAAGTCTTATCATAGATGGTTGTGAAAATGCATCTGTTCGAGATATAGCAACATGCTTCATTCGAACACCTTCTTTTTCCCCCTATGAAAAATATCATGAACTATGTTCTCCTTAAGTTATTGCAGAAAAATATTTTTTTGTTATAGTTATCCATAAAAATACATATTTTCCTAACTTTCATGCATTCAAAACATTACTATAATGAAATTGGACTTTTCCCTCAACTAGCCTAATCATTCCCTTCTGAATTATTATCCTTGAAATTTTCCATCCATAGAGATAAAAATTCATTCTTTAATACGGTGAACAACAGTCTTGAAGATACCAAAATAAATATTTCAAATCATACAATTTGAAATAACATATAAAATGAAACCTGATATAAATGTTTTGGTAAATAATTTCTCTATCTCATCCGTCCTTGAATCTATTCCTATCCAAATTAACTTCACCAGAATATTATGGTCTGGTTATCAATACTTAAAAATGTCTTTCATATTTTTGTTGAATTGAATATAAAGGACTTGATATCTTTAAAATAATGTCCCTTACCAACAATCAATTTATTATTGAAATGAATAACTCATTCATGTGTACATTTCAAAATTATTTCCACCACAGTAGAAGAAATAGAGAAATCCCTAATTTTGATACATGAAAAAATAGTATCCTATGAATATCCAAAAAGAAACTTCACACTATTATAAAATGAATTCAGGTCTACCTCATATAGAAATTTTGATTTGAGGTCATTCAAATCTATCTTGAGTACATGAAGAGATAGCACTTGTTTTAGGATAATGTTCATCAAGTATAACCATTCAAGATCAATCACCTTTCCTAGAAGTATTTTTCCTCCTAAAACTCTATGATGTTTTGGTTCACCTGCTTCTCCTTCTTCGACTCTCTTGGTTTTCATAATTTTTTAAGATCTAAATATTTGAGGTTTTTGAAATCTATGGTTTGGAAGGACGAAGATTGAGGGTTTGGAAAAATGGGTTTTTGGGGTAAACAATAGGTTTGGAATCCGAGGGGTTTGGTAGATGAGCTGTTTTTGGAAAATGAAAGATTTCATCGTTTCTAATATCGTAGAGTTATTGTGACAAAACATAAAAATTATGTAGTGAAAATAAATTTAAAATATCATACATTAACTAAAATACCATAAGATTAAAATAAAAAAAGTAAATTATGTTCATAGAAATAAATTAGGCTTAAAAAATTAAAATAAAATATATGTAAATAAAAAAAATAAATAATTAAATGTTTTATAAACCTATCTCCCATTAATAAAATCTAAACAAGTTGTGGGAAGTGGTTTAGAAAAAAATATTAGCTAATTTATGTTTAGTGTTATTAATTTCTAAAGATATTTCCTTTTTGGGAACATGATCTCTTAGAAAATTATGTCTCATATAAATATTCTTAGTTCTAGAATGAATTATTGGAATTTTTTGAAATTTTTATAGAAATTGTATTATAACATAAAAGAGGTGTATTTTTAATATTATGTCTAAAGTCCATCAGTTTATTTTTCATCCACATCACTTGGGAAGAACAACAGCTTGCATATAAATACTCTGCTTCGGCTGTCGATAGTGCAATCGAATGTTGCTTCTTACTTGACCATGACACTAATGTTTTTTCTAAAAAGTGACAAGTTCTTAAATTTGATTTTTTATCTAATCTATGTCCACAAAAATATTCATCTGAATATGATAATAAGTTAAAATCTACAGTTTTTTGATAAAAAAAGATATTGAAAAATTATTCCTTTTAAATATCTAAATTTTTTTATATCAGTATGATGTGATTCTTTTGGATTTGATTAAAATATAGAACAAAGAAATAAATAATATATAATATTAGGTCTTCTAGCAGTAAGATATAGAAAACAGTCAATCATACCTCTATTTAACTTGTTTTTCACTAGATTCACAGCTTCATCCACGTCTTGTTTTATATTAGTACACAAGAGAGTTGAATATGTCTAGTTTTTCTCAATTCAAAACCTTTTCAATAAATCAATAATGTATTTACATTGATTTAAAACATTTTTCAAATAATTTTGATAAATTTGAATTCCCAAAAAGAAATTTCATTAACCCATTATACTCATTTCAAAAAAAAATTGCATATGTTCTGAAAAATCATTATAAAGTTTTTATTTTTCAATCCAAAAAATAATGCCATAAATATAAATTTTAATAAATAATAAATAAGAAAAAACTATTTTCATAAAGTTTTTTGGGTCTACTAAAACAACTGTAAAATCAATTTTCATAAGAAATTAACATTATCTTTCATACCAAGCTATAGGTTATTGTTTATGCCATAGAGAGCATTAATATGTTTAAAACCAAAATTTTGTTTCGGAGAATTTTCAAAAACAAGAGGTTTCTCAACATTATCTTACTCAATTAAATATCCATTTAAAAAGGAAGATTTTACATCCATCTGATATAATTAAAAATTCATATGGGAATCATATGCCTAAATATTTCTAATTGCTTCTAGTCTAGATATAAAAGAAAAGGTTTCATCATAATCTATAATTTTTTCTTAATTATACCCTTTAGGTACTATTCTAGTTTTGTTTTTAGTTATAATACATTGATCATATTGTTTATTCCTAAAAACCCATTTAGATCCTATAACTGGATAATTTGATGGTCTTTCTAATAAATTCCATACATTGTTTTTTTAAAATGATTTAGTTCTTCATTCATTTATAACATTCAATGTTCATGTTATAAAGAATATTCAATAGACATAGGCTCAATCTAAGATAGAAAATAAGAAATTACACTATGTTTCCTACACTTCTTCTAGTTTTTATTCATATGTCTGGATCTCCTATAACCATTTCTAAAGGGTTATTCTTCTAGATTCTAGACATTCTGGGCCGAAATCATTTAGGTTCATTAGCTTCATGTTCCTTCTAACTAGAATAAATTTTATTTATATTTTCAAATTAAATTTTAATATACCGTCTCTCATGTTATTAGAAGAACAATTAGCATCATCTATTTGATCATTATATTTATTAAAATGGTCTGTTTCAGTAAACATCACATGAACCGATTCTTTAACAATCCATGACTTCTTATTAAATACTCTATACTCTTTAGAAGTTGTAGAACATCCAAAAAATATTCCTTCATAACCTTTTGGATCGAACATTCTAATATTATCCTCGGTGTTCAAGATATATACCTTGCATCCAAAAACCGTAAAATAAATTAATTTAGGCTTTATGTTATTCCATAGTTCATAAGTATTCTATTTGAAAATAGATCTAATAAAAACTCTATTTATAATATAGCATGATATGGTTAGATCTTCTACCCAAAAGTAGGTTGGATGACTATATTTATTTATCACTGTTTAATCCATTTCATGAATATTTCTCTTTCTTCTTTCAACAATTCCATTTTGATGAAGTGTTTATGGTGGAGATAAGGTGTGAATAATACCCATATTTGAGAAAAAAATATTAAAATACATTATTCTAAAACTCTCCACCATTATCTCTTCTTCACAAAATTATCCTAAAACCTTTTTCATTTTCAATACTTTTATAAAAACATTCAAAAATAGAAAAGCTTTGTTTTAGAGTTTTAGAAGATATTCCCACGTAAATCTAGAATAATAATCAAATAAAACATATATATATAATTTACCAACCCATATTTCTATTCTAGATGGTCTAGAAATATGAATATGATTATGTATTGTGGGATTTAATGTAGCTATTTTGTTAACATATTTGAAGGAAGATTTGTGTTTCTTGCCTTTCTGACATACATGATAGAATATATCACTAAAAAATTTGAGACATAGTAAATCTGAAAATAATTGTTTCTTAGATAACCTATGTGAAGAAAAAATATTACAATGAACAAGTCATCTATACCAAAACCATGGATCGTTTACATTAGTAGTTAAACAGTTCATTATCGTTTTACACAAAGAATTTAAATCCAAAGTGTAGACATTATCTGTTCCAGGTGCTCTAAAATTATGTAAATTATCTTAAAAAATTAATAGTAATTATTATAAAAATCATCATATTATCCCTCATCATAGAGTTTATAGATACTTATAATATTGTGCTTTATTCCTTGTACATTGAGTGATTTATTGATTGGGATAGTATCGAAATATCCAACTGTTCTGAGTCCCAAAATATTTCCTCTGGAAATGTCACCTGATTGATTGGGCCTCCATCAATTTTAGTCACTATATAGAAATTTGAGGAATTTATAATCATATGTCTTTAAATTCCATTGTCCATATACCATATATATTTTCCTCTTCTGTGGCCTATTACCTTCAAGGTCAAATTAAACAAAAACTTGTTTTGGTATCCATATCTTGTTTGGTTCAACAATTTTAGCTTTCAGTGACATAGGAATCCAAATAGATTTATTTTGGTCAACACTATTATAATTAAAACAATTTTTTTTTGAATAATGAACATGATTAACACCACATAATTGAAGTTTTCTAAAATAGAAATCATTAAATTAATGTCAATTAATACCACAATAAAAATATTTAACAATATACATACTTTTGTTGTTAGAACCAGGAACAAAATAGTTTTTTGACAATTTAGGTTTTTAACCATTAGATCTTATAAAAAACCATTCCTTTTTAATTACATATTTACCAAGAATTTCCATTAGTAAATTTTCTCCTTTTTAAGTTATAACAGCATCACTTTTATAATTTTCTACTTCATTATGTAGTGTTTCAGTATTATTTTCGGGGTTAGTACAATTTGTAGTAGATGACCTAAATTTCTCAATAAACTCTTGATTCTATTCAATTTTAGTAACCTTTTCTCTTAAAATATCATTATGAGTTTTTTAATTATTTTTGTTTCTTTATTAAGGAGTCATATATTTCTTCCAGCATAATAAAGTTGGTAGTTATTTTATCATTTGAGTAACTAGAATAATAATTAGATGAATATTAGGATTGTACTATTGCTTCTTCTTCTTCCATAAATCACATATTAGATTTCAAATTTAATTCTTACTTATTTGAATAAGATATTCATTAGTTTCTAGAGTCTTCAAATACAATCAAAGTATACATCATAGCTCTTTTGTCCCTTTTCAAATAATCATCATTCTTCTGATATTTCTTTTCTGTATTTCTCTTCTATCCTTTAAATTGAGTACAAACTGGTCTTATATGATCCAATTGTTATTCATTCATAACATCTAACTTCCCTTCAGTAATTATCATATTTTTTAAGGTTATTTTTAATCATTTATTCTTCTAATAAAATTTACATAATTTTCTAGATAATTGTGCTAGCTCAGTTTTTGAGTTAGATGAGTATGAATTTAATTATTTTTGTTTCAATTTTTTGTACAACTTTTGGGATACAACTTTTAAAGTAGTGTTATCCTTTATTACTAGGACTTTGTGATCTTAAACTTCATCATTAATTTCAGCCTCATACATCATTAATATTCTAATAAATTATATCATTGTTAGATTATTGATATGTGCTGATTGGAAGATTATAATAGAAATTCTATTCCACTTTACCAGTAGAACTCTTATAATATTCAAGTCTTGATCAAGATGGTGGATAGGCTCACCTAAAGATGTTATATTATTAACAATTTCTATCCTCCTTACATTTATCTTTTTTATTCTATCTTCATCAAACATTTTGAAAGTATTGAACTTTAATTTCTCTATAGCATATCTCATTTGTCTAATAATATTAGTATGTTCATAGGCTACTACAATTTTATACAACATTTCATATGTTATTGGGAATTGTGATACACAGTTTAATTCATCTGATCCAAGGCCACAAATAATTCCATTTCTTTCAAAATCATATCATACTCATCCTCTATAGTCGTAGACCAAGTATTACATTTTTTAAGAATATTATGAGGAGTAGTAATCTTTGAGTATACTCTAAATCCACGATTTTTTAAGTATATTATCATTATATACTTCCAGTATCCATAATTATCACAATTGAAATTTGGATAAAAAACCATTGAAATTACTTCCATGAGATTATCCATTTCTAACAAAAATATAGATCATATGCCTTTAGCTTTTTATATCCTTGTTGAAAAGATGAAGATTTTATACCAAAATTTAGGAAAGAATGGCTATAGTGATAACAGAATAGGGGGTGTATTGTGTCCTCTTAAAAATTTTACAATTCTATTGATTAACATCAATGGTAGATAGAGCTTGCGATGTTTCTGTATGAGAATATATATGCAGTAGATATGAATAGAGAATACAGCATATCAATTTATAGTGGTTTAGGGCATGAAGATCCCCTAGTCCACAACACAAATCACCCTCTCTATAGGATTTTTGAATTTCACTAGTATGGTATTCATATTATAAGACTAATCCACAACTAAGTGCAAGTAGTTGTCACCCTTAAAAACTAATGCTTACAAAACAATGCCTTCTGGTATTTTGTAAGGAACTGATAAAACCAAAACTTAGTTTGAGAAGATAACACTCCACCATGACTAAATACCATCATTAAAAACTCAAAATAGATAAGATGTTGTTGGATGGGAAAGAGATGTAACTCACAGTTGCAGTACCACACAACAGATAAAATAGGAATCATGTCTTCATAAGAATAATTAACATGAAATATGTCTGAAGAGATCAGGTTGCACACGTGATCATTTATTTTAATAACAACAACAAAAAAGAACATCATGTTTCCAAATTTGAGCATGTGTATCTCCAAAACATAGTCCTCATTTTTTGATATGCTTGATCACTGTAGCACTAAAAAATATTTTGGACAAGAAATCATAAACAATTAGAATTATCAATACAGCAAAGAAATATACAGATTGTTGCTTATATATAAATATATAACATTGAATGATATATATATATCTCTCTCAAATTAATTTCAAATCTGCAAAATACTCCTGATAAATATAGTGAATTAAAATTCAAAGAATACAGATCAGAGTAGTCGTAACATTCCTTAAGAATAAGAGATAAAATATATAATGTAAAAGAATATTTGAATCATTAAAAAAGATGTTTTAATCAATCTAAATCAAGCTTTAAATCTCCCTATCATTCTGAAAATACTATAGAAAAACACTCCAATAATGATGTAAATTCAAATTTTGGATGTTGAAATGTTAAACATATGGTTTCTTCACAAAATGAAAAAAATAACAAACATACGTTTGATGATCCATACATTTATCCACATCAGCATAGATCTCTAAACATAACATTGAGTATCCATTAGTTCAATTTTCCCAATCATAAGGTTGAGAATGTATTTTTTAACTCAATAGTAAGGTTGAGGATCCATACATTTGTAATGTTCCATACAAATATAGGGTTCATTAAACATTTTTTTTCTAGAAAATGTAATGTTTTTATCCAAATTTAATGTTACTTAACCATATGTTTCTTCAAATTCAATGTTGATTAACTATACGTGCTCATACTTCAACATAAACTCAAGGTTTGTTCCATACGTTACATTCTACGATGATTTGAATAAATAGTATTTCCATTAAACGAAAAATGGTGAATAATGTTTCCAAAATACACTTATGATAATTATGATCATTTTAACAAATATTTCTCACAAATATGTAGTGGAATATTTGATCATGATAAGAATTATATAGAATATATATTTCCTAAAATACTCACAAATTAAAATCATTAGTAAAACAAATAATGGTATTTGTGAGTATCAAAATCAATAATATTTATAGAGTATTGTTGAGATGATACATGAACAACAAAGGATATGGCTTGATTTACAAAAATTTTATTATTGTTCAATACACTACCACCCTAGAAAGGAAAATGAGGTGGAAGATTAATTATGCTGGAAAGATCACAGACTCCTTACCCAAATGAGGATTTATAGAGATCCTATATTTATAGATCTACTACAGATAGATATGGGAATTGATATGGAATGGGAAATATCAATCCTTTATCAAACGATTGCTAATCATTCTTTAATAGTGAAGAGACAAATATCTCATTCTGATTCTGTGAATCTGTACAAGATAATAAATGTCATTAAGGTTTGGAGATTGGAAGACATCTTGTACGAAGAAGGAGTTAAGAAATTTTGGAAAAGGTTATGCATTCCATAATTACATGAGCTAAAAATGGAACTAATAGATTATTCCCATAGATCAAATTTCTCTATACAGTCAGGATAACACAAATATGTATAGAGATGTGAAGAAATATTTTTGGTGGGATAATATGAATTGAGAAATTGTTGACTACACGTCAAGGTGTCTAGATTGTCAACAAGTGAAGGAAAATAGAAAACATACATGAGTGGTAATTCAACCACTACCTATTACTATGTGGAAGTGTGATGATATTATGATTTATTTTGTCACTGGAATTCCAAGGACATCTAGAAGGAATTATTCATTATTGGTAATTGTTAATTGTCTCTCAAAATCAGCTCATTTCATCACTATAATAGAGGATTTACCACTTTAGATCCTTTAAAGACATTATATTAACGATGTTGTAAGACTTAATGGTGGACCTCTGTTGATTGTTTTCGATCGGGATCCCTAGTATACATTAAAATTTTAAAACAAAAATTCCAACACTAGAAGACATGTTGAGATCAAGCTCTCTTGACTTTGATGGTATGTGGGATAAATACTTTCCTTTGGTGTATTTTTCCTATAATAGTAATTTCCATTCTAGTATTCAAATGGCACCATATGAAGCATTATATGGAAAGAGATCTCAAACTCCATCTTGTTGGGATGAAGTTGGGGAGGGGAAACTTATAGGCCTAGAAATTATTGAAGAGACTATTATAAAAGTAATGAAAATTCATGCCCATACTAAAGTAGCCTAAAGTAGGAAGAATGGTTATGATAACAACTACTGAAAGGATTTGGAATTCCTAGTAGGAGAACATGCCTTTCTAGATGTATCATCATGGAAGGGTGTCTTAAGGTTAAGAAAGAAAGGGAAACTGAGCCCTAGGTACATCGAGTGATTTCAAATTCTTGAATGAATTGGATCCGTAGGTTACTATATAGTAATGCCTCCAAGTCTCTCCAAATTTCATGATGTGTTCCATGTGCCATTATTGAAGAATTACATTCCAGACCCAATGCATGTACTCACCTATGAAGAAGTATAACTGGAACCTGATTGGTCATACTATGAAGAGCCTATTAGGATTCTTGAAAGTAGGGAGAAGGTATTGAGAAGTTGGAAAACTCGTCTAGTAAAGGTTCTTAAGAGAAAACATTATTTAGAAGATGAAACGTGGGAACCAGAGAATGTTGTGACGAATAACCACCCAAATCGTTTTAAAGTAATTATAAATGAAAAATTTCAAGGCTGAAATTTCCAAAAAGGAAATAATATAAAACTGAAAACATTTTATGGTCTGTTGATATTAAATACATTAAATTAATAGCCTATATTTCATAAAGAATAGAGACTATGTGGAATAAAAATTGTTAATTTATTAGTTATAGTCATATCCTAGCCATTAAAAATAAATTTTTCAGTTCTCTCATTCGAATTTCTACATCTGACATACACGGTTTTGTTTAGGTTGATATTTTGAGTCTCATAGAATTAAATTAATATTCAGTGAAAAGTAACCTACCCTTAGGAATAGTAACCTACCTTTATGATTAGTAACTTACCCTTATGAATAATAATATGAATATTATTAATGGTAACCATACCTATGAAAGTGGAAGCAAATTTAAGCACCTTAAAATGAAGATGAATATCTTAAGTGTTTGTATTTTTCAATAAGAAAATATTTTTAATTAAAAATTAAATTTAACATATTTAGGAATTTATTTTTGTAAAATTGAGTTCTTTTTTTTATTAAATATGTCATAAAATGGTTAGGGTTAATTTTTAGGATTTTTCTGAAATACATGATTTTTTGGTGAATAGTAAAATATAATAAATTATTGTATGAATATATTATTATTTAAATTAACTATTCCTTGAATCATGAGTAATGTAAGCACCCAAATCTTGAAATAACATTTCTTTATTACTATTCTTGGTCATTTGAATATTCAATATATATTTTCTTCAGAAGAAATGATAAATTAATGATTATAATATTAAGAAAACTCTCCTCCCTTCATCTATATAAAACACCCCTCACCCCCTCTTCCTACCACAACACTCATGCTTCAAAAATTTCCTAAATTCTGCCAAATACTCTTCCCAAGCCCTATACCTATGTTCATGTATTAATAGTCTAACCAAAAGGCCAAAAAATGAAATTCCTTATGGAGATTCTCAAGGAGGAGAACCTCTATTCCTATTACATAAAATTTCTTTTACAAGTTCCATTATTTTGTTTAGTATTCTCTTGTCACCTCATCAAAATACCATGATAATTCAAGTACCATACATGTACTATATTTTCATTATGCTAATGTAACATTTCATTATAATCTCTCTTTTCCACTCCTTTTATACTATAGATGAAAACATCATCCAAGAAGTGTAAATTTATCACACTCAAGGAAGATGGATTTTTAATTTGAATTAGTATCATAAATTATGTTCATAAAACTCTTTTAATGGTTGAACCAGATAAAAATATATGTATTTTTTCATATTTAATGTTCTATAATCTTTACACACAGATAATATTGAATAACAATACAAAACAAGTTGATTTTGCACTTAACCGCCAAGCTAAATCCAAGCGTTTATCATTAACTTATCGAATGATTCATCCTCATGCAATATAACCCAAATCATTATAAGAGCAGTTATATATTTTTAATTTCAGTAATAATATATATTAATAATTCTATATGTTTTTCGACATTTCAAATGAACTTTCATTCATGAATATAAGTAAATAGATCATGAAAACCAAGGAAGAAAATGCTTCCAAAATAATATAATTAAACCTCTTAAACACATGCAATATATTAATGAACTTAATAAGGTTTACCATGTCCGTTACATGTTTATGAGGTTATGGAATTATTAATTAATGAAGATAAATTTGATTATTCAGGTTATTAAGAACAATAAAAAACACCTTCAGGAAAAAGGTAAGGGATCCTCTCTCTCACTTTTGTTCAAGAATTCCTCTTATATTGTGTCCTTTTATTTTTTATTCCTAATAATAGGGTATGTATACACTCCTCCACCATTATTACCTTATGATATATAAATTATGGGATACCCCTTCACTTCTCATTAAGCCCTCACAAGAACACCCATTACCATGCCAAAAGGTTTGGGAGCAGTTTCTCAAATGACATTCATTTCTGTGATATTTCCTTTGTTCGCCACTCATTTATTAAATGTGGTGTATGTTTAATTCCATTTATCAAATAATAACATTATTATATTTATATTCATGGTATAAAATGATTATTTTAATGGTTATTATGTTTTGTTCACATGATTCGATTGATCACATTGTGGTAAGGGACTTTTCCTCAATTTCCATTTCATTGGGAATTACTTTTTATTGTGAACCTAAAAATCCATATGTGTTGTACCTACTTCCAATTTGAGATAAATTTTAATTTGAAATTATATTTCTTTTAAATATCCATTTTTTTATCTTGGATATGTTTGTCATCTAAACTGTATACAATTTTTTATACAGTGTTTATTTGGAATTTTGTTTTAACTGTGGAAATATTGATGTATCTCTATCCACTACTCAATATAGATATTGAAAAGCCATATTGATAGTTTATTAAATATATTTATAAATAATTATGTTGAAATTCAGTGATAGGTTTTTCCCCTGATAGACCCTCAATGCATCGATAGCTCTAATAAGAAAATCAGTGGGTGACAAACCCTATGAGTTTATTTTCCAATCTCACAGGTTTCTATGCACAATCATTAAACATTTTATTGGTATAATGGTATCATGTTCTAGATATGTGACATAAAAATAATAATAATTCTCACTATTTTTTTTTCAATTATTACTATTCCTGAGGTTTTCACTATGAAAAAATCTATGTATGTAGTTTAATTCTCAGTTTATTAAGGGCATGTGTTTTTCATTTATTCACAATGACATATTAACAATTATATGTTACTTATTATTTAGTTAATATTGATTCATGATTATTATATTTGTAACCCTTACTGATCATTTGATCTCACCACATTAATTAGTTATCTTCAACAGGTTATGAAGAGTATATCATTTATTGAGTTTTCATGGATGTTATTTTTTAGTTCTAATTTATGTTTTTTATTTTGTTACCTTTCGCATTGTTATATGATTCTTGTGTATGTATATAGTTTTTTTCAAGACTAATAATACGATATTTTCTTCTGGATTTCATTTTTTTAACCATTCTAATGTAATTAGTAATGCACTGGCTCCAGTATAAATGTGTCATGGAGTTACAGGTCTCTTAAAGAGGAACAAAATACTATAGGTATTTGAACATGTCAAATTATGAAAATATTCGGTCAACATAATCAGGTTATAACAAATAACCTTTCCCAATTGGAACAACCTATTCTGCATAGGGAATATCTTATTTTGGATCACTTAATTTGACAAAATCCCTCATCATTTTGTGGGACTACTGATCCAATTTTAGCTGAGTATTTGATTAAATATATACAAAATATATATATGGCCTTGGGATGAAATGAAATAGAAAAGGTTAATTTTGCGGTCTATTGTCTCAAAGGTGATTTTGATCAATGGTGTACATTGATCTCAAATAATATGGATGAAAAATAATTAGAACATATGTAATGGAGAACTTTTAACAATATATTCTTGGACAAATACTTTCCTTGTGATCAACAAATTCAGATAAAGAGTAGGTTCCTTAGATTAATGAAAAATGAAGAAGAGTGTGTTGCAGATTATGAAGCAACCATTAAAAGTTTATCCAGGTTTGATACGGATTATATACACAACACAAAGTGAAAAATAAATCACTTATTTGAAGGTCTTATGACAAATCTCTGAATGGAATTGGTTTCATAGAATTTTTCAATATATGATGAAATAGTTTTGGGTCACATAAAGACAGAGAATAAATTTTCAAGGATCAATATTTTCATAGGAGAACATGAGAAAAAGAGGACATCTAAGAACCATGAAAAAGGAAATGCATCAAATAAGAAGAATAAGGTTGAATGATTTTATTCTTATGAAAACAGGGGGGAAATCACCCTTGGAAATGTTCTAAGGGGTAGGGAGTTTGTTATAATTTTAGAGATAAGAGATACCAGGTCATGAATAAAATGGTAAGAAAAAAATAAATGATGTCCAGTGCTAAACTTTTAAACGGGACACTATATGAATAAATTACCCAAACCCCAAGGGATTATAGCATAGAAGAGGCTGAGGGGAGATGACCTTGATTTTTCAATCACAACTACTAAGGTTGAAGTTCTTAATGATGTTGTGGCAGTTACTTTAATTATTTCCTCAAATATAGGTACATCATTATTTGATTCTGTATCATCATTTTATTTTATATCTTCCTAGTTTTCATTAAAAAATCTATATTTCCAATTCACCATGAAAAGGGAATTATTAGTTAGATCTCCAAGTTGGAACTTTACCTCAACAAAGATGTATTGATCAATTCCTATTTTTTTGCAAATAAACATGCTCTATTTTCTAATTGTTTTACCATTACAATGGTTGATTTTGATATAATCATTGGTATGTATTGGATTTAAATATATGACACAAAAATCTACTAAAAAAATATATATTTATCTATTAGTGAGGTAGATGTAGAATCCATTATCTTTAGAGAATAAAATTCCACATATAATTCTTATCCAAATCCTTACTATGTAGATTTAGTAAATAAATTTGTTGAGGAGGAAGGGAAATAAACATATAGGGATTAAGGAGGTAATATTCAAATTGAGGACATACCTATTATAAAGGAATACATTATTTTTTTTCCTAAAGATTTAGTGGGGCACCCCAAATATGGTGAAGTTGAGTTTTGTATTGATCTAATCTATGATGCAAGGATAATACCCAAAAGTCCATATTGAATGTAAAATATGGAATTAGTAGATCTAAAAAACAATTTGAAGAGTTTGGTCAAAAGGGATTTATCCACACTAGTGTTTTCCCATGGGGAGCCTCTATTCTCTTTATCAAGAATAAGGATGGATCATGGAAGTTTTGTATTGATTATAGGGAAATAAATGTGATTACAATTAAGAAAAAGTATCCACAACCATGTATCGATGATATATTTGTTAAAAATCATGGAGATCAATTATTTTTGAAGATTTATCTTTGTTCTGGATATCATCAATTAATAATGAATAATGAAGGCATTCTAAAGACAACTTTTTAGATGAGGTACAATCATTACAAATTTACAGTATTGCCTTTTGGATTGACCAAGGCACCCTCTATTTTTATGGA
Organism: Viscum album; assembly: GCA_963277665.1. NCBI lineage: Eukaryota > Viridiplantae > Streptophyta > Magnoliopsida > Santalales > Viscaceae > Viscum > Viscum album. Next base: position 1,508,344,461 of record OY728147.1, on the reverse strand, counting down.
TCTCATTTATAGAGTATTCAATGAATATATTGATTATTTTTTGTTTTATTAATTGATAATATTATGATATATTATAAAATCATTGAATACTAGGAGTATCACTTTTGAATAATTCTTGAGACTCTCAAGAGAGAAGAATTATGTGGAAAATTTAGCAGCTGTGAATTCTGGATTCCAGAAAATTTTATCATTCTCCATAGTCTCCAAGGATAGAATCTATGATGATTATTTAAAATAAAAATCAATTCAAGAATGGACAACACTAAAAAGTATAACTGAGGTATGCAACATTATCAGTTAAGTAGGTTACTATCGGCATTTCATACAGGATTTCGCCCGATTGGCTAACCAATTAACCAAGCTCACTCGAAAAGTGGTTAAATTCGTTTTGAAAAAAGATTTTGAATAATTTTTTGATGAATTTAAGATAAGAATATTAAATTATCTTATCTTGAATATACCATCTAGAAATTATGGGTTTGTTATTTATAGTGATGCAACAGGGAAAGGACTTGGTTGTGTCCCTATGCAGAATTATATAGTTATTTCATATGCATCATGGAAATTAAAAACCCATGAAAAAAACTATGCAAATCATGATCTTGAGTTAGCCATATTATTCTGATATTTTCTATGATGATATGTGGAAACTAACTCAATGGTGAAAAATTTGAGATATATACTCATAAAAAGTGTTTAAAATATATGTTCTCACAAAAAGAACTGCTAATGAGGCATGTGATATGACTAGAGATACTCAAAGATTATAATTTCACAATACACTCCCTCCAAGGGAAGGAAAATGAGGTGGCAGATGCCTTGGGGAGAAAGGACCATGGAGTTGTAAACATGATGACAGTTTAAAGGGATCATATGTTCATGGATATAGTAAATATGGATAAGGGAATTATCTTTGTGGGTAAAGAATCACTACTTTTTCAAATGGTTTCCAAACCATATTTATTGAAAAGGGTAAAAAGTTCTCATACTGATGATGAGGAGTTTCAAAATTAAATAAATTCTATGAATGATGGGATGTAGATTTATATCGTATTTGAAGATGGAATTTTGAAATTTGGAAAGAGGATTTCTGTTCCCACTATACTTGAGCTAAAAATGGAAATATTGGATGATGCTTATATCTCTAATTTATCTATACATCCCTATGGCACTAAGCTGTTTAGATATTTGAAGGAACATTTTTTATGGGACAACATGAAAAGGAAAATTACTGATTATGTGTTGAAATTGTTGGTTTGTCACTAGGTGAAGGTTGGGATATAACATCCTTGAGGATTCAAGCAACCTCTCTAAATATCTATGTGTAAATGGTATGATATTATAATGGAAATTTTCATGGGGATACCAAAGACTCCCTAGAGGAATGATTTGATATAGGTTATTGTTGATCGTCTTACCAAGTGAGCACATTTTCTTTCTATAAGAGAAGATTTATGGCAAGAAATTTTTGCAAGACAATATATTATTTATTTTTTAATACTTCATGGTGTACCCCTATGAATTGTTTCAGATCATAACCCATGTTTTATGTCACAATTCAGTAAAACCTTTAGAAGTCTCTACATACTAAACTTCATTTGGTAACTGCATATAACCTCAAACTAATAGAAAATCAGAACTTACTATTCAAACATTAGAAGACAAGTTCAGATCCCACACACATGATGTTCAAGGTATGTGGGGTCAGTATTTACCTCTAGTGGAATTTTCCTATAACAATATCTCCCTTTCAAGTATTTATATGGCCCCATATGATGAATTATATAGAAAGATATATCATAAACCAACATTTTGGGAAGATGTTGGTGAACGAAAACTTATAGGTCTAGAACATGTTGATGAAACCATCGATAAGGTGAAGATTTTCCAAACCCATATCAAAATAGCTCAATGTAGGAAAAAGAGATGTGCCGATAACCAAAGTAATTTTTTGTAATTTCAAGTAGGATATCAGGTTTTTTTAAAGTTATCTCCGTGGAAGGGTGTGATACATTTTGGTAATAAGGCTCAATTAACTCCCAGGTACATCGGACCTTTTGAAATTTTAGAACAAATAAGAGTTGTTGCATAATATTTTGAAATTCCTCCAAGTCTCTTGAAAGTGCATGATGTGTTCCACACCTCAGTGTTAGGGAAATACAGCTATGAATAAATATAACTGGAACCCGATTTCTCTTATTGTGAATATCTTATAAATATTATTGATACCAAAGAATTAGTGTTGAGATATCAGACATGTCATAAGGTAAAAGGTCATGGGAGATACCATAAAATGGAAGAGGTGACGTGGGAACCTGAAGAACATATGATGAAGAACCACCCAAATTATTTTATGCCATGATATTCATGATATTTTGAGGAAGAAATTATTTTTATGGGGAGAATAATGTAACACTAAAAACTTCCACGATATGCTTCTTTTTACATAATTCAATAGATTGCATTGTACGCAACCTTGAGTTGAAGCACACCACAACCACTCAAAGAAGCCATTTAAAATGTAGTTATGAATATTACTAACCACATTTTGAAAATTTAAAAACATTATTTTTCAAAATAGAATTAATTTTTGAATTGGGAATATCAAATTTATCTAAGGGTAAAATTTTTGTGATTTTTGTATAATATTTAATTTTTGATAAATAGTGAAAATATACTATTTTATTAAAGGATATAATAGTCCAAAAAAAATAAGATTCGTAAACATTAATTATATAATGTTATAAATTTAATTAATAATCCACTTATGGTTTTATTTATAATTTATTTATAATATAGTTACCATATATGATGAAAATTCAAGAAGGCATGGTAAGTATTAATGTTTTTATCTAAGGGTTAATGTTAAAAGATATGGTTAATTTTTTGACCTAAACTTTTCTAAAACCTATTGGTTTAGTGTATTTCTTCCCAAAAGAATATTATATTTGTATGAAATTATTTTGGGACAATTGTCATACAAAAATAAATTTATTATAAAATAACATTTCTATACTGTATTTAAGTGTCCCCCATCCATGTTATAAAAGGACACCACCTATAGAAACATTTTTACACCTTCAAATCCCTTTTTCTCATCCAAAACCATCCCAAATATCTTTAAAACATCATTAAATCCATCTTAGTGGCCACCCTTTGGGAATAAAACCATCATAATGAGTCCTATTTTGAAAATCAAAAGGAGACACCCAAAGAAGAGGTAATCATTTTATCCCTTCATTAAAAGTTCATTTCTTATTCTATTTCCTCTTTATAGGTTGATACTATACATAATAATAACCATAGAATAAACTATATGATGATATTTTTTATGATTATGGTATAACCATAATACACTTTTACACATATTATGAAAAATAGTATCACCATGTGTGGGTACATAAGACTTACCATCTCCATTCCATGGTACTTCATTTCAATAGGTATAATGATGAAAATAATGAATAAAATAAAAAATATAACATGATATTATTTCATTAAAATTCATATTGAATCCAAATACATTCTATTAAACTATTAATGAAATGATATTGTCACTCGTGTGTATGCACGACATACAGTCTCCATGACACAATGAGACTCATCTTATATGTTCACCATCCAACAATGATTATAAAGATATATATAATGAATAATTATAAAATATATGACATAGTAATGCTATTGGAAGTATATATATATATTCAAATATGTTATTCACTTACTTCTATTCAATATTATATGAAAACAGAAACAACGTTCATGCATATGTTCAACAAACGGTCTCCATGAATGGTGTATTCCATGTAATACATATATATATATATATATATTATATATTTATATTATAAATATATCTAATATATAAATCATATTACACATTTTGGAAGTATTTAAAACATGATCAATGTAATATGATCAAGAAGAATAAGTCAAAACACGTAAGATAAAACGTAGCGATTATTACCTAAAATTTTGTATCAACATGGAATTTTTAATAAATAGGTATTATAAAGTCATAAAAGAATCATATATGATATCATATATATTAGTATGATTTTTATATAAGTGGCCAATACCATCATTAAGGATTTTTTGACAAATACATAGAGTGTCAGAATTAACGTAAGGAATTTCATCTCAATTTCATTTTAATGAGGCATATTTTACTATTGTGCACCTAGTTCCTTTTATAAAGTGTATATTCTACATTTTTTCTTGTAATAATGAATTTAATTATTTTCATGATTTTATGTTATTCCATTGCAAGGAATTATTGATAGATCCATATTACTCATTCCATATGTTTATTTGATATGGAATATTATATATTTTGGTTATTCAATATGAGAAATACATTGGGCAAACAAAGAAGGGTGGAGCCGATGAATTATATAGCTCCTAAATGCATCAATAGGTTCTCATGAGAAAAATAAGTTGGAAAAATTGGTTTCTATGCATAATTTTAACCCATCTTATGAAAGGTCATGATGGTAATAGATTTTCATATACCCGAGATATGACATCCTTAAATAGATTATATCCTTCATTTAATTTTAGTTATTATTTATCCAAGATATTTTGTGTCAACATATCTATGGATGTAGGTCACTCTAAGTTTATTAATTTATGTCATAATAATCATTTTCATACATTCCATATTATTTGTGCCTAATCATGTTTGGTAAATGGAAAGTGTTCTAAGATATTTAACCTTTCCATATGTATTGATTACTTCTTATGTTGTACATAACCTTATTGATCATTTGAGCTCCCCATTATTATGTTTCTCTCCCCATGTTATGAATAAAAGAACATTGATTATGCTTTCAAGGACGCAATTTATTTCATTTATCATGTGTTATGTTTTATTTTGTTTTCCTATTGTATTATGGGTATCAAGTATGTAATATGGATTTCAAAGACTGCTAAACTGTATAGTCCTTTTGTATTTTCTTCCTCATAATAATGCCGATGAAATGTAATATTGCACTGAATTCAGGTGATCTAAGGTAGGGTCGTTACCAAATATTTAAGAACTATTTTTTGAAGTTGTGGGTCCTAATAGACGCTATCATTGAAAAAATGAATCGGACTCATGAGATCTCTCATGTGTGAGTGTTAAATTAAGTATTTCTCTCCACCTAAGGACTTCCTTAGGGAAATAATTACACTAGGGATGGTGCTAAGAGTCATACTAAGGAGGTGTATCTACCCATAGAGTGCTCCAATTGGTATCAATTATAGTTCACTAGAATTAATTCTAGAACCCTATAAATGGTATCTGAGTAAGGTTTAGTTAATATTTGGAAACATGTATGAGATATCATTAGTGAGAACCCAAGGGATAAATCTAAAATGAAATAATAAAATGCACTTTTTGTAATGATCATCATTGAAAATGGTTAAAAATTCTTATTCATATATTTAAAATAATAAGTCTTTATTTAGACATCTAGTGAATGATTTAATGTGATTATGATGTTTTTCACTATGATTATCATTTATCACAATATGCATTTTTGTATTAGTCAATGGTGTGGACCCAAATGAAACATGTGATAAATGAATGTGGAAATTGCTAAAATGATCACCCTTATAAATAAATGGATTAAGTGATGGGTTACAATATATGATGAACAAGGTCAGTAAATCATCTACATAAATTGGTCATATAAAAGATCAAGTTGATCTTTTGAATTTACCAAAGATAGAGAAACACATTATTGAATTTTTTTGGTGAAAAATTTATCCCATCTCAAATGGGTCTTAAAATCCATAGGTTGTTGATAAATGGATAATGTAATGGAAAATATATTTTGTTTTCAATGGTTTATAGACCCTGTAAAATTTGTTCCTACTAATTATAATTTTGATGGTAAACAATATCAATGGTATAATTGTATTAAAAAAGTAATTTTGAGAAAATGGAAACAACAAAATGGGATGAGTTTAATTGATTTTTTTTCCAGTAAATTCTAACATTGAGTTATACATTAGAAATAAAGAAGGAATATCTTAAGTTTAATAATAAGGATGATCAATCCATTGGAAGTTATGAGGAAGCATTTATAGGCTTTTCATGGTATGTAACAAATTTAATCATCATCCCTAAAAGAAAAATTGATGGATTCTATTGTAGTTTGAAACCATGTTTTCGAAATGAGTTATATATAAGGGTTCTTTGAAGCTATCAAGAAAAACATTAATGTTATCTAAAAATGGAATTTGAACCTACAAACTGTCAATATTCTAGTAAAAAAATTGAAGATGTAAATTCATGGATGATACATGTGTTTTAACATATAATACTGAAAAATATTAAACCTCTTACACACAAAAAATAGGGAAATGAGAAATTAGTAAAATTCGTCAAAGGTTCAAGATTAGTTTTTAAATTTGGAATGCATTAAAATCAAGAAAAATAATTTTAATGTGACTTAATGGGGTAATTCAATGAAATTAAATGAAATTGATCTCAAAAAATACACCATGTAAACATTTCTTTTATATATAAAATGAGATTCATAATATTATTAATAAATTTCCTAATAAAAGGGATAATGAATGTAATAAACTAAAAAACCATTGAAGTTGATGAAAAAAATGGAAGTCTTATAAAAAATAGTTTAATAGAATAATGAAAGTTAGGGTAAATTTATCCTCCACTCTAGAATTGGGAATTCCTTGTTCAATTTTATAATAAGAATCCCAATGAAAATATTAACCTTCAGTGAAATTTATAGTGATTATAAGAATTTATTAGCTCTACCTTCATACACTCAAAATGTTTTTCCAAAATAGAGAAATCATTTTAGATATTCTTAATGAGCATATTATTTAAATTATTGTTCAGTTTATCTTGGATGCATTAGACATCAATTTTTTTAGAGAATTTACATCTTAATTAGACACATATTAGAGGCGTTTTGTGGGTAAATATTCATGTAATGGTTTTAATTGACATTTTGATGATTAAAATAAATATTTTTAAATATTTGAATAATCTTTATATCCAATTTGGTTTTAGTAAATATTTAGATTCCTAAAGAATGAATTACTATTCTTATTATTTATTAAAAGATATTTAGACATGAAAAAAACGCACATATCTGACTCTTAATTATGGAGATTGGGATGAAGTGAAAATTCAATGAAGCCCAATCATAGGATGAGATTATTCTTAAGGCATGATATAAAATGATTAATGATTATTCATCAATTTATTTTTCTAGATTGTGAAAGTATCCTATGACTTTAGGAAAATGTCCTTGATATAAAATTTATATCTATTTTCTTTTCTAACTAAGAGGTCAATAGTATTTTAAAATTTCATTGATTTCTAGTCTTATGATAGTTAACATTATCATGAATGTGTTTTCTGTCAGTCTATATTAGACTATAAGTGAGATGAACCTATCATAGATACCATGTTTATTCAACACCCAACCTGATCCATTCAATTCCTAAATGGAGTTCCCAATCTCCATTGGCTGGATACAATAACCTAGGTATCAACTACAAACATATGTAATAATTTCTCCAGAACATAAGAACACAACATGATATATATATCTCTATAAGTTATGGGATGAAATAGTGGAATCCTTATAGTAAATATATTGTATAAAAAAAGAAATGTCATAAGTGATACATCTCAAATGTATCTAAATAATATTCAATCTAAATTCCAAAAAGAAATAGAAAACTAAAACAATGATATACTCTATATGATAGCTTTGTATATCTCCCCCAATCTCAATACCATCTCGCTAAAAACTACTAGAAGAAAACCATTCCATCTCACTACATCACCTTGCCTTTTTCTACATTGATATTCCCAAAAAGGTCTATGAACAACTTTAAGTGGCACTTATGGTGTGAGATATATAGGCTCACTAGGATCCCTCAAAAGTGTTCAATAAAAAGTCTTCATTCAACAATTTGAAATCACTCAATTGTAATGAATACAAATCATGATAATAAGATAAATAGTATTTTATATCCAAATCATCATAAAAAATAATATTTTAAATTTTTCAAATATTATTGGTAAACTAATTTCATATAATATCTAAAATATAATCTCATTAAAAGAGATTCATGTATCACATATCTTAACAAACCCTAATATTTAGAAACAAAATCATAGATAACATAATGATAAAGATCAAACTAGGTATTGATATCCGGGATACTGGTACTCAATCATAGACAATCATGCCCAAAAAGCCTCAAGATATATACCTCAAAGATAAGATAAAATAGGAAACCCCTGTAAGTGTACCTCCCAACATGTCTAAAACATCCCAATAACAACATTTTTTGGGAGAAAATGAGAAACCCATGGGAGGACACATAATAGTATCATTGGATGATGATTATTACTATATTGTACACCTATGTACCCATGGCACACCATGTACTAATATATAAAAATCATTTCATCAAAATTGTTCATTAGAAATAATTTTACAAATCTCTTTTACAATTATTTCAAAAATCTTTTTCCTTTTACAAAAAATGTGGAAACACATGTTTTTATAAAACCCCATTTCCACACGTATAATTTAATCATCATAGATCATTTATAGTTTTTTTTATAAAATTCAATTTAATACAGCTTTTCCAACATGGAATATAAATAGAACATCTTACATCAAACTTAGGTCACACATGCCTATAATGGGATCCATCGACAAAGAAGAATTTAAATATTGTTACAGTGTCCCAAGAACCAATCCTTATATCTCAGAATCATTTCGACAAGAAAAATTATTTCTAGAGTAGATAACGCTACACATACCAGATGAAACACACATGTTTCACCAAAGCCAACAAAAAGGTAAACCTATAATAGATGATTTTCCAATGGATACTTAATGGATAAAGATAATTAATTCCACAACACTAATGAAATTACCTTTTGTCATTGTATAGGTGATGTCAATCATCTGATGGTACTATATACATTGTCCTTATCTGTGATTAATGTCATTATATTAATTAAATTTTCTCATACTCTTATGTTCACAAAATAACATGAAGTTATCCCCAAAAATATTCCCCCAAATATTAAACACATGTATAACTATGAAAATAACCAAGTCATGAGTGGGTAATTGTTATCATGTGTTCAAATCTTGAGGGATCCATAATCCACAACCTGATCATCCTTTATAATTTTGAAAACCAGAATAGATACATTTTTATTTAAGCTTAACACATACCCTATACTGGGATCATTTAAGATTAGATTATGTGTTGCGTAACAATTCATTTTATCTCATCAAAGAAAGAATGATACTTGGAATCTAATGTAAATTTTACCCATTTCATGGCAGGATGATTAAAAAGTGATTCAATCACTGATAAAAACATTAGTACCAATTGGTAGAATATATAAATAGCAAGGAAGTTATTCTTGTCAATGGTATTTTATAGTTCTTCTGATTAAAATACCACCTTCGACATTTTAGGATCAACTCATAAGCTTTGATCAAAAATAACATTACCTATAAATATAACTTCTTGGATCTAGAAACTAAATTTAAAAATCTTTCATTTACAATGGGGTCACCCCCTGATCTACAAAACCAAACTCAAATAATATTTTTTCTTACTATATGATCTTTGATCACCTATGAAATCATCCAGTAACAATAACATAATAGTGCCAAAATACTCTGGGAATGTCTACATCAATAGAATTGTGAAAATAATAGGGGAATTAGTTACGATAAATTGCATCCCAAGATATTAGTAATGACGAAACCAAATCATGGAAGTTGTCTTCACTGTATTAGAATCCCACACACTGATATGATCATAACCCAGCCGATGATTGACCTTTGAAAGCCTCATTACCACTTTTACTGTTCAAATAAGTCATCTAAAAATGAAAACAAATAATAATTCTAAACTGTTACCTGGTTTGACTTCAATTAATCTACACACAATTAGAGTAAATAATTTTTCATTTGGGGAAAAGAGTATAGGTACCCCCTAAGATGAAATATTGGGGTAAAAAAACATTTAAACAATATATTATCCTACAAAATTTTTACCTATTTCAACTCATATAATTAATATGATAACTGGGTACTAAAACTTGGTACATTCCTCACACTAGATAAAAAATATACTGCACCACCCTTTTAGAAGTAAAATGATAGAAATCAAGGGGAATAATCACTAAAATTCAACAAAACCAAGGGTATATTTCACACAAATGAATTTCATTGGGTTCATCTAAAATAAAATACACTAAACACCTTATGATTTGGGTGGGAATGTCTTACATGTCCTGACATTAGATCCAACACTCGCTAAAAGACACGTTAGATCCCATATTTAATATGAAATGAGACACAAAAATCATAATATCTAACCTCAACATGTTGATAGACAATTAAATCCATCTTCACTATGATGTCTTCCAGATCCATGTCGATAATGAAGAAATTCCATTCAAACTTAGCATCGACTATTGATAGAGAAAAAAAGTACAATTGTACCCCTTCCCTTTCCTCTTTCAATGAGGTTTCTCTTAATCTACAACAAAGGTCATGAATTTTATTAAATTATTAATAATATTCACAACAATAATAGATATTAATTATACTGAGGAAAAAGTATCAAATAATGTAGTCACTGTATAAGATTAAAAAAATATCATACCTCTCACTATTTGTAGACCATCATCTACCTCCACGAGAAAATCATCACAACCATAAGGTTCTACACTCCATAGATCTATATATGGATCCCTAAAGTCGATAATTCATATTATTATTCTATAGTAACATAAAGAGAATATGATACTTGACTATAATTATTCATAAACATTTCCTAAAAGGCATGATACAGATTACCCCTATATCTAAAACAATTAAAAAATTTCACAGTTGCGGAATAAGAGGGTTAGGTGTGTGCCAAAAATCCACAAATATTATAAGTCATGGGGTACAATATAGGATATTAATGAAGGTTCAAAGGAGTCCCTCAACTATGAATCAACCTAAACACTATTAATATGATCATAGAACCTCCTTTTCCTCCCCTATGCACCATTAAATTCGCTACTGGGTAAACAATAAGGGAAAGAATAACCAACCATTCATTTCATACATCTATTCCTTTATTTTTATTTCTACTGACTATTAATAGGTTGAAATATTCTACCTATATACTTATGAACTAATATCTAGTGAAAACACAAAAGGTACTTTCGATCCTTCAGCTCGCCACAATTTACTTTTTATGGAAAAAATGAACTAACTTTATGAACCAATTGATGAATTTGGAAACTAAACATTATCCCTACTACAAGGATAATAACTATTGATACCTAAACATAAAAAAAGATACTCTAAAAAACTATTGAAATTTGTGGGTCTTAATACAATTCCTATCCAAGACCCCATGTTAATCCTTCAAAACCATAGAATCCAACAGACGCATACTAGGACCCTTGATATTGAATGTAGTGAAATTAATATTTATATGTTTGGTCAAAGAAATAATTAAAAGATATTATCAATACAATGGATCTAGTAATCTACCTCTTAATGTTCACTTAAACCCTTAATGGATGGTAGCTTCTTAGATAAGAATCCACGTGATCTATCACTTTATCCTGTAACTACTCCCAATAATTCAACAACTATGTTGTTGACATGCTGTATATTTTGGTGTATATAATGAAATTCCCACGTGATATCCTCAATAAGATTGTAATCAATAGGTGGATTCTATTTTCTAAAATCTACTGATCCCACCCCATGATCCTATTGATGAAATCATATAGGAATAAGGTTGCACACTAAAACATACATAACAATAAAGAAACACAATAATCTATGTCCATTATATAATACCATTAGAAAAAAACTAATATTATGATCATTAGATAAAAAAAGAGACACACATTCCAATGTCCTAGGGTAATGTGAGTCTCTTCATAACATGAATAGGCTAGAAACTCACTGAAACCTACATCTCAAGAGAAAATAACTCTATCTATAGTCTACCAACATCCCAATGATAAGGACTAAAACACTGCTAATAAAAAACTATTATTAATCTAACCAAAGTACCCTATCCAAATTCTGAAAAACCCAAATCATAAAATTCCCAATATCTATTCCTAATCCTAGTGGTTTGTCGACTAGAACCCTGAAATCCTAAAAAACTCGATGAAGCTGTTTATCGAAACCTGAGCAGATAAAAAGACATACATATACAAATAAAAATAGGATAAAGAATCATATGTATAATAGAAAATAGATTCTATTACAAAATGGAAAAAAAGTGATAAAACTCAAAAATAGATATACATTATCCAAGGTAAAATTTTTATGGCAAATGAAAAAAAACTGAAATAGATACTTCATGAGATAGCATGTAAAAACAACCGACATCTCACCCCTAGATACTCAAGAACAACTAATGAAAAAACATGGCACCAAACTATGATGTCTTCCCTTTGGATATATCAAAATATATTACAAGTAATAGGAACTATTCATGGGGTGTTAAGTTGTTGAGGTAAATAAGCTAAGTTGTATTCCCCCAAGTTGTTCCATGTAAAATCTCAACAAAACCAATCTGAAAATTACTAACATTATATAACATATGTTTAGAAAATATGTTAAATAGTTTTTATATCCAATGCATTGTAAAAATTCAATGTTTTCAATAGTTCCAAATAATTTGGGTAAAATAGATTCAAATAATAATTTATATATTAAATCAACAAATGAGATGAATCTATCACATATCATATTAAAACCAAATAATTCCAGACTAATGAACATGTCATATCACAATAATGATCATGGTAGGTCTGAATTGATAAAACAATAATACCAAATCATAAAAAATCATGATCATAATTTATATATATGTCTGTGTGTGTGTGTCTGTGTGTGTGTGTGTGTGTCAAATATAGATAGGAGAGAATCCCCTAGAAATTAAACCTCCCAGTTGGTCCAAAATGTTGTTATAACAACATGGCTAGCATGTAAAGGAGAACCCCATTTGTGATCCTCCCTACAACATCAATGTTTGTGACATATTACTAACCCTTCTACAAAAGTACTAAATGATCCCCATGTGCTACATTGTCCAAGTCATTTAAAAAAACTATTTTAAATATAAATTTTAAAATTTGATGAATTTAATATTTTATTCTTTGAAAATCAGGCGGAAGCCGTATATTATTAAATAATTTCTCTCCACGCACAGAACTTAATCCTGTGAGTTGATTTATAAAATAATTTATAAAAACTGAATAAATACGATTCACTAAACAAAGGATATAGATATAACATCCAACATCATGCCTATGGTCCTCACACTATTAATAGGATCCACCAACATAGATGAAGACAACGACATTAACAGAGGTGTAAGATCCAATCCATACATCTCAGAATCAATATGATTAAAAAACAATCATCAGAGAATATATCCCAACACATACTTCAAAAATCCCACACAATGTAAAAAAAACAAAACCATAATCATCCAAAGGAAGATATAAAATGGATCTAGAAAGGATCAATATAATATACAACACAAGATTAATGGAATTAAAACTGGAGTGTAAAGGTGATACTACAACCAATCCAAATAGATAATCATAATGATCATTTATCCATAGATATGCAGCACTAGTACAATTTAGATTAATCCATAGATGAAATGATCCAAAAGATGTTTAAATAAAAAACGTTTCCTTACTGATTCTCTATGATTCAAGATAAAAGGCTATGGTCAAAGGAAAATAACATCAAACATGAACCACGGTTAAAACCACAAATAATGAAATATATAGGACTTGAAAACCTTTCAGGATGTGAGTTTCATAACATTTATAACACTCCAAAAATTTCATCAACACTGATTAATAAAACCCCGATTATCCATTTCATGTAATTTAAATATTTTACGCTCAAACCAGTTCATGAAATTATCCTGGCAAGAAACTCACATTAACAACAATGTTCACGATGTGAAATAGTTCAGTGGGATGATTCTCTAGAATCACAATGAAAAATTCCCGAGGTTATCTCAGACCGAAAAATACGCACTCTTAATAATATTTTACTTGTATAAATTTACTCTATTAATTTCAAAAATATGAAATCCATTAATATTATTCCATTATATCAATAAAAGACTATCCATCCTTAGAAGTCCCAAAACACACCAAAACAATGTAGGAAATGGAAAGAATGATGAGAAATAACAAAAGGGGGTAATAGGATATAAAATCAGTAATTATTTTTAGATTCAATATTTTACTTACCAATAATATTAACTTTTGTGGAACCATCTTTTGGTGTGACCTTCGTACATCCCTTTCTCTATTCCCCGAGATAATTTTTAGTAACCATTTTCTCTTGTTGGATTCCACAAAGAAATTTTCAAATTTCAAACCATTAATTAATGTGAAGAAGTATATGATATAAGGAAAAAATATATTTAATTGGTTGATAATGTAATACTCCATAATTTTATGAAATATATTTTTAATTAATGTTATTTTCATCGATATCATTTCCTACATGCAATAAAAATCCTAAACAAAACATGAAATATTTTAATTTAAATTTGACCCCAATAAACTGAATATTATATTAGAAGTATGAATAGGATTAACTAATTTTTGATATATATATATAAATATCCTAAACAATATATATTTATTTATTTATCATTATAAAATAATCACTCAAATATTAGTAAAGATAGTTTATACATTAAGGATATAATTTCTTCAATTTCATTTTTTATTTCCTTATTTTGAGAAGAAATTATTATTGAAATATGGAACTATAATAAAATTAACATTATAAATTGGGATTCTTTTTTTAAATATTTCTATTGTAATTATCTTAGGACAGTCATTACTATATTATTTGGAATGATTGATTTTCCTGTGTATCATAAAAAATATCGATTTATATTGACAGTTTTATATTTGATTTAGGATTATAATTATTTTTATTTTTTTAAAATAATATCAATTTAAATATTGTAATATAATTTTTACATAGTTTAATGAATTCTATTTTCATCATATTTATGACATTATTTGGTATAAAAAAATAATATAAAAAAATATGTATTTTCTTCGAAAAATATTTTTAAACGTTGAATTTTTTTTAATATTATTAAAGTATATTGATCATTTTTTATTGATTTTTAAAATATTTATATATTATATAATAGGAAAAAATTTAAAATTAACAAAATATTTTTACTATGCATGAAATTATAATAAGTCTTTTTTTAAACTTAAGATTGATTTTTTTTTCTAAAAAGAACATTAGTCTCGTTTTTCACAATTACATTTAAAATAATTTATTCTTAATTAATGTAATTGAATTATGTAAAATTATTTAAATATTAGGAATCAAGAGGTTCAAATTTTGTAAATTGTCTTCTTTTAGTTATTAACTATATGAATAGTAACCCTGGTGAGATATATGACCTCCATAAAGGGTAAATTTTGTTAATCGTGATTAAAAATCACCAATATGTCTATAATTATTAATCCAAATTTATTTTCAAAGAATATAATATAATCCTTAACACCATAGGTTATAAATTTATTTTTCAGTGGACACTATTCTCTAAAAATTAATTACATATTATTTAAATCAAATAATGATACAAAATGTCACTCTCTTTGTTTTTAATATCTCATATGTACCCACATTGAGAAAAAATAAGTTATTTTTTAATATATATTTTTATATTTTGGTTAATAAAATTTTCCTCCTGATAGAATTTTTTTTAAATTTTTATTAATTATAAACTATCATTAATATTTTATGCATCCCTAATCCAATATTTCAACATTAGGAAAAATGTATAATAAATGATATTAAAAATGATAAATGTGACATAATATAAATGATTTATTGTGAGCAATGAATTTTTTATATATATTTATTACATGTTTAAGAGCATTAAATTCAATATAGTTAAATTCTCCATTTATCATTATGAATGTAATGTTAAATTACATAAAGAGTATCAAAAATATCAATAATGGTATCTTATATAAATAATATTTTAATAATTTATTAAAAATCTTTAAAAAATTAAAATATGAAAAAAATTTATATTATATCATCCAAATTTCTTGAATTGTTCATTTATTTGAATTTTTTCACCATATATGTAACAAATAAATCCCTTAAATATTAAAATAATTTCCCAATATAGTTAAAATTATAATTATTTAAACCTGGAATAATTAAAACGATAATGTTTAAAATAATGAAAAAATCATTCAAAATTATATTGGTTTATGTGATTAAAACCATATTATATGTTACATTTTATTACATTAAAATATGTAGGCATTTGTACTGATAATAAATTTATTATTAATTACTCATTTTTAAAATTTCAAAAGTGCACCTCACCTAAACTATAAAAGGAAAAATCTTTCCTCACATATTTATTCCATGTTGAGTCTTGTAGATTAACAAAAATATTTAAAAATATCTTCTAATTCTACATAAGCACAATCTAGATGTGTGGGTATTCCTATTGTACCAACACTAGTTCCCTTTAAAAGAGTACTAAAAGAATCAATTGAAAGAAGTGGTAATCTCTTTAACTAGTCATTATTTATTCTACTCTTATTTACCTAAAAAATAATATTAATCATAAAATAATAACTTTTAATATATATATATTGTTAAATTTTATTCTTAATATAATAAAACAAATAAACACCTTATTTCCAATCAAATGATATGTGAATGTCACACTCATACGAACACACAACAGTCAATATCCATGTAACTACATAATTTATTTCATATCATTATTTTATCATGGGTATTACAATGGCTTAAATATTTATATAGGATTATTATGAAATAATTATAATTTTTTAATGGTAATATCATTACTACCATCATAACTTTTAATTTGTTGTAAAATGATAACATCGATCGAACTTAGATGTAGACTGCCACCTCCACGAAGTGATGCGATTTGGTTTTAATTTATTTTTTACAAGTATGTTTATAAGGATATATTAAATTATTATATATGATAAATATGATATAAAAATTATCCAATTATGTTTATTTATTTTTTACCTTTCTTTCATTCCATCTATCAAAAAATGGAAACCCTGTTCATGCATACATATAACCTGTTGTCTACAAGAACAGTGAAACACATTTTTATATATCTATCATTTATGAATTAAATTAAAAATATATATAATTAATATATATTATACTTTTTTATTATTAAACTTTTTCTTATAATGGGACCAATATCAAAATATATTGACCAAAACTTCCAAACTTGAACAGACATGGAAAAAGAAGAAAATATATCCCATAATAATGATTTTAATAATTAAGTGTTAACAAATGAGAGTTAAAAGCATATAATAAAATTATATATATGATGAGTAATATGAGTAATATTTTGTAATATACATATAATAAATCTATATTTAATATATATGAGTTTTTAATGTGTACAAAATAATTTGGACCTATGGTAATAGATTTTTATATCACTTTTATTTATATGGGAAACATGGAATATTCACAAATTCTCACATTTTATGTAATGTATATACTAGACATAAATTTCATTTATGATAGTTCATATGAATTTTATGGTGATTTCAAAATCTATATGTGGTTATTTATATCATTTGGTATATAAAAAATATTTTAACAAGGCTATAAGGTTATTTTATAATTTCAATAATATTTGGGATTGTTTTTGTTTAATTCCTTATCATTGAATATTTCACTTCATTATCCAAATCATATAAAATGTTTTTAAAAAATTTCTAACAATTCTATTCGGTTATTTTAATTCTTTTTAGATATTTTTTGTTCAAAAATTGATTTAAAATATTTCTCCCTGTTATTTTCAGAATAATGTTCTTTTTTGTTTTTTAAATATTGTAAAAAATGATTTTTAACATATATGGAATGAATATATTTCCCCATTATCATGAATAATATTTACTTTTTTTATTTAAATTCAATTTTAAAAGTCTCTTCTTGAAAAATCTATTTTCCATTAATATTTCGTAGTTTGTTTAATGAAGTGATTTCATAACAGATACATATTTTCTTCCCAAATTATTTCATTTGGTCTTTAAGTTTCAATTTCTATCTATGAAGAGATATTTTGGTTTAATTATTTCATAACTCATCCCTTGCGGCCCATGTTGTGACTACCCCAAGCCCACCTTCTATAGGTCAGGGGCTGGCGACTAATACCAAAAGGTGTATTCCCTAAAACATGGAAGGTACTGCCTTTATAACATATAAATTCAAAAAACTAAGAACATAAAAGTATACAAGCACAAAGTAATACTATATAGTAAACAAGGTGTGCACAGAAAGAAAAAGGGACCAGAATACATAACCAACAAGAAAGTACAATAAAACTAGGAACTATAGGTAAACTAGATGATCTCCCATGAACAACTTCCAAGGATCCTACCTAAAGGGTAGGTAAAACTCTCAAACATACGTCATTGTGGTACTCCTCAACTAATGTCCACCTATGAAATAACTCCAGTCCTAGTACCCTCAGCCTCGATCAATGATGTCTGTCGTCTACACCAACACCATAAGGTGCGGGCGTAGCCTATGTAGGGGTGAGTATAACGATACTCAGTTGGGACCCTGAGACCCTCAAAGGTATCACAAAATCCACAAAGGATAAACCAAAAATCATGAAAACAACTGACAGCCCTACTTAGGTATATGCCCATACACATACCTATGTTGTCAAGTAAACCCATCTCAATCATGAGGAAACACAAGGCCCAACTCAAAAAGACCAAGATCAACTATCCCACAAAGGAAATAATTCCACGATGGTAACACCACAATGGTAAGTACCATAAAGGTAATTCCACATAGAAGAATACAACAAAGGTATCACCACGAAGGTAAGTATCACAAAGTTAATGCCACATAGAAGAATACTAAAAAGGTATCACAACAAAGGTATGCATCACAAAGGTACACCACAGAGATGATTACCACATAGGTAAAGACTCATCTCACATCAGGTATATCATTGGAACAGAAGTAAAGATGATTCGATGTTACTATTGAATAATATTACTCTGTTAATAGGCAGACCCACATCGGATCCTAAATTGTTAGACCCACATATGATCCTAGTTCATTATACCCATGTTGGATCCTAGAGTAATCCCACATGGATAACTAGAGTGGATACAAGTGGGATACTAGAACATAGACCCACGTAGGATCCCAAAGCACTGACCCACGTATGATCATAAGGCATATACCCACATATGATCTCATTCTCATCTTACATCCTACTACAGGGTTCCAACACAATGCTCTCTTAATTCCAGGAGGGCCTGCTCATTAAGCCACTGGTTGATAATTCAACTACCATGAAGTCTCAAGAAGAAGTATCCCAATGGACTGCCACGTAATATGGATCTAAACTCAATAGTCATTGCTCCAATAGTACACTCGGTCTGTAAATTATTGGCCTTATAGTCTCGAGGGCCCGGTTGGATTTGTGTTTGATCCGACTAGACTGTACCCCAATATAATCTAAAATGGAAATGGTGTATTCCAAAAGTCCTGTCTCAACCCATGGTTCCAGGCACCCTAGACAGTTCGTCAAACGGAGGCTGGTAGCTTATGTTTTGGATGAAAGAGTGGAAAAGGGTCGAAGCTGGTCCAGGCCCGGTCCGACCTAGCATGGGATGAAACCGGGGCCTGCCCTAGGTCCGACCCGGCCTGCTGGGTCCAACCCAGCCCAAAATGGGTGGCCTGCAGTCCTTCGCAGTCCTGCAGCTGGGTGGCCCACTAGTGGGGCCCGCCCAATCCACCACCTAAGGTGGAGGTGCCCCTTGGGAACCCCGAACGGCTAGGCCATTCAGGTTGCGTAGACGACCAGCCAGCGCCATGAGGTGCTGGTAGCTAGAATGTTGGACCTGGGGTCCCGCTTAGCTCCCCAGCTAGTCGGATGACTAGCCCAACTGCGCAGCGTAGTCGCCCGCCGCCACCCCTGTCGTAGGGCTTGGCATGGTCCAACTGCCACCCTAACTCTGCTGTGGCCGATGGGCCACGACCCTTCTCTGGCGGTGCGGTCGTGCTGCTGACATCATCGCGGCCTACTTGAGTTTCATTCGACCATTTTGAGCCCCACCGGTGCTGGTCACCGCCACGAGTTGCCGGCAACGTTCCTCAGGGCACCGTGTGGGCCCCAATGGCCCGTTCTTCATTCCGCAAACTCTCTCACTCGACTCGGAACATCACCATTGATTCAAGACCATCATAAAGAACAACAGTTATAGATAGATCATTCCATGTTCATTTGGCTGACACCCTCCACGTTAGAATGGTAACAAGTGGCATTATTGTTCATAAATCAAGAAGATTGACAAGAACAAGGTAATGGGTATTCAAAACCTCATTCCCTACCTCAATTTTTATTTAGAGGTATCGCAAGTTGAAGTCAGTGAAGGAAAGGAAAATACGGATGTCGGTTCATCATCATTGATGAGGTTTCTCATTGGGGATCCTTCGACGAAGTTCTTCGTTAGGGAATGTGTTCTTTGTTAGAGAGATTGTTTCTTCACAATTCTCCCAAGCTATCCTTTTCCATTAAATACCCCAACCCAGAGATGAAATGACAAATAAATAATGTTATGTTAACTCATACAATTAATGTTTTCACATTAATTAATATGATGTTGACACAATTAATGGGGAAAAAATCCAAGAGTCGCCTCCCTCATTAAAGAGGGTGTTCAAGTCTCAGGTGGTCCCCACCACCAAATTCAATTTTAGAGGATTGAATTTCAAAAATAAAATAAAGATAATTTATTTTATTTTCTCCCATGAAATTCACAAAAACTAACTTTCACCATCGTCCTACTATGTTTGAGGTTAAGGTCTCCTTAAGAGAATATCGGTGCTACGAGCTCAACGGTGTGGTCAAATTTCAATTCTGAGAACCGGTGCAAGTGGCCGTACTGAGCACGAATCTGAACCTCCCACTCCAATGTTCTCTCCTTGAGGTTCCCATTCTTCCAATTCACACACACCAAAGGTATCGATCTCCCATGAAGGACCCTCTCATGTCGATCTTTAATCTCCACTGGAACCTCTGAAAAAGTCTTCCCATCATCGATGTCCAGCTCACCCCAGTATATGATGTGTGAAGGATCATGTACATATCTCCTCAATTAGGATAAATGAAAAATGGCATGCACCTAGAGAAATTGAGGGGAAGTTATAGGCTGTAATCCACCTCTACAACTCTACTATGTACCGGAAAGGGTCTGATTAACCTTGGAGGAAACGTGCCACCATGGGAAAATCTCCCCAAACCTCATTGGGGTTAGACCCGTAGAAAGACATGGTTAGCATCTTCAAACTACTGAGGTCTCTATCCTATGTCGGCATAAGACTTCTACCTACTCTGTACAGTCTTAATCCGGTCCTAGAAAATCTACACCTTCTTCGTGGTAGCTCATACTATATCTAGTCCCATGAGTGCGGATACCCCTTGTTCAGTCTTGATCAAAGGAGATATGTATGTTGGCCGTACAAAGACTCAAAAGGTGTCATCCCAATGGTGCAGTGATAGTTTTTGTTGTATGACCCCCCCCCCCCCCCCAAGGGAAAGTGATCGTCCCAATTGCGACAGAAGTCAATGTTTCAAGCATGCAACACGTCCTTGAGGATCTGAATAGTCCACTTAGTCTGTCCATCCATCTAAGGATAGAAGGTGGTGCTCAGACGAATCTGTATCCTGAAAGCCTCCTGAATCCTCTTCCAAATCCGGGAAGTTAAACTTGCATCATGATCAGAGACAATCATCGAGGGTAATCCCTGTAACCGCACAATCTCCAGCACATAGAGGTGTCCCAATATCTCTACTAAACCCTTCTCTATGATTGGTAGGAAGTGGGAGGACTTGTTGAGTCATTCGACAATCAACCAGATAGAATCACGACCAATGGTCATACGTGGATTTCATGTCATGAAGTCCATTGAAATCCTATCCCACTTCCACTCTAGGACCTTTAATGGATGAACTAATCCTGCTGGTACCTGATGCTCTGCATTCAATTGCTGACAAATGAGGCACCAATAGACAAACCCTGCTACTGCTTTCTTCATTCTCAACCACCAGTACATTTGTCAAAGGACTGGGTACATCTTCGCCACTTTTGGACGTACCGCTAGAGAGGATATATTGAAATCTCTTAACACTTCCTCCCGAAGCAACACTAATACCATGGTACGTCCTCAGAAAATGATGATGTACTCCACACATTCATAAATTCCATCAGGTTCCTATCTTGTGGATATCTATGCACGTCAAGCCTCACAGTCATTTTCCCCTCACTGTGCCTCCCTGACTCGCTGAAGGAGTAGGGGAGTGACTGTAAGAAACTGAACAAATGTTGCTCTGTCTCTATGAAAAAGGGATATTTGTAATGCGACCAGCTGCTCTGTGGCCTCACCTAGCAACTATATACCAGATCTATGATTGATTACATCAACTTCAACATCCCCTTACTTAGAGTATAGACTATCTCGATATCGTAGTCCTGGAGGAACTCAATCCAATGTCACTGTCTTGGGTTCAGTTCCTTATGGGAGAAGATATACCTGAGACATTGGTGATCAGAGTAGACCGTAAAATTCTCTCCCATCAGATAGTGTCGCCACATCTTCAAACCGAAGACCACTACTACTAAATCAAGGTCATAGGTAGAGTAATTATAGCCATGTTGTCTCAGCTGTCTAGAACCATATGCAATAACTTCTTCCTCCTGCATCAGGACACATCCATGCCCGGTCCCTGATGTGTCGCAGTATACTACGTACCCAATGCTCCCTTCAAATGTTTTAGTTTCCATTTATTTTAATATTTACCTTTTAACTTTAATGTGTTTCATTATTTTACAAATAAAATAGAAAATCAATCTATTTACCATGGTTAATATTTTATGAATAAAAATTAAAATGACTTTACTACAAAATTTTAACCTTATGATTCCAAATACGGAATACATATTACCAAATTTAATTCAAATAATTGAAAAAATTAGATTAAAAAGTAATCTCATAGATACAATGGGAAATCATGTTTTTAAAGTAAAAAAATAAAAAACACTAAAGTTTTTGTATCAAATTTCAAGGTCAAATTTATTCCAATAAACGATATTATATTTAATGATGAATAAATAAAATAATTATACATTAAAAAAATGAAAAAATTGTTTAACTATATAAACATATTTGATTTAAAATCTGTTTTGATTTCAAATTTTTTATTTTAAAAATTCATCAAAAAATGAAACATTTATTAAAAATAGAAAAATTCACCAAATCTAGTTTTGAAATTACCATTTCGAAAAATTAATATAATTAAAAAAAATATTAATTTATTTTTAAAATTTATAAGTCATTAAAAGTCAATAAAACTTTATTTATTAACAATATATCTTTCATGCTTAAATTTGGATTTATTCGTATATTAAGACAATAAAAATTATTCGAATAAATTATTGATTTTATAACCTATAAATTTCATTATTATCCTTCAGTAATAGGGATTAAGGTAATTTATTAGTATTAAATTTTATGGAGGTCCTACAAATTATATTTATATATAAACTCTCCCTTTATGTTAAATTTGGTGTTATTTTTATTTATAATCAATTGGTTACAAAATAATTAATTATATAAAGATGTTGGAATTTTTTTTAATAATTTTCTTTAATCTAATTCATTCATGCCAATTTAATTTCTAGGTTATAATTGTGTTGTTTAGGTTTAGTTTTTTGTAAAAATAATGATATTAAAGTGATTAAATTTATTATAAAACATTCTATAAAATCATAGGGTGTTAAATGAAAACATTTAAAGATAAATATCTACACATAAATTTATTTTTTCTACACACATATATATAAATATATTGTTTATATTAATTGTGAATAATGTAATACACATACTATAATACATAAACTCTTATTTCATTGTTTTATAGTTTTTAATAATATCCGGCAAAACACCAACTATTATAATAGGCAGACTCATTAAAAAAATATTAAATTTCATTAAATATCATATGTAAATATTGATTATAACAATTATTAATAGTAAATGGATATACATATTAAATTTATAAACATTTATTAAATACAAATCTATATCTTTTCATTCCCTCGTAATGATCTTAACCTCCATATAGATAATAAAGGGGAAGAGAATAATTAGAAAATGATATACAATATCAATGAATGTTTAATAACCCTTATAAGCAATGTAGTTATTGATAAATTAATAATTATGGTATTTTTATTGAGAATTATTTATTTTTTGTTTATGACTATTGTCTAATATGGGTTGTGGACATTTTTACCATTATTCACTAAAGAAGTTAGACAATATTATTATTAGTTATATAGATGAAATTAAGTAATCTTAAAGAATATTTTCTGATATATTAATAATTGTATTACTATTAGAGAATATAAATACATTATACTAAAAAATATGTGTTATAGTAATATAAAATTCTAAAATATTTTTTATTTCCTTGAATAATATTAAAATAATGATACATTATTTTAAATTTTATCAATTCTATTACTAATTTTTATAATGGTCAAAATGTTTTCAACACTATAAAATATTGAATTTTCATTAAATAAAAAATTTTTAAAAAAATTATTATAATTACAGAACTTTATAGAAAAAATTAATTCTATTTTTTAACTCATCCCAACATAATTATCATAGGTGTACTTTATAGTAATTTTATTGAAAATGTTGTATTATTGCTAAAGTGAATATTATTCATTTATGATGTTAGTTATTTTATGTCATCATTATTATGTTAGATTAATTAAAATATTTATGAAATATTTTATTCAATAAAAGTAAAATTTTATAAGTACATAAATAAATTTATAAATTTATTTTCATTTAGATATTTATAAATATCATTTTATAATAAAAAATTTGATTATTGAGGTGAATATTGTTTTTTGGATTCATTGTATTCAATGAGGTTGTTGGGTTGTGATTTTAGAATATAGAAACATCCACCCATCATCCCTCAAGCATTTTTTTTCAATAAAATTAGTTATAATTTGTTTCAAAAAAAGTAGACAACATATATTATAAAATAACGAATATTTTAACCGTTAACCCCCCACTCATTACTATAAATAACCCCCATTTATCAAACTCCTCT
This sequence comes from Viscum album, assembly GCA_963277665.1. Taxonomy (NCBI): domain Eukaryota; kingdom Viridiplantae; phylum Streptophyta; class Magnoliopsida; order Santalales; family Viscaceae; genus Viscum; species Viscum album. The sequence continues at coordinate 1,508,319,171 of OY728147.1, read as the reverse complement.
ATACACCATAGCCTTTGAGAATGAATTATCCCTAAAAATAAATTGTAATGGTCAATCAAATGTGGTTATAAGGATATAATATGCCCCTCTCAAGATTTGTAAATCATCTTCTACAGGTAAGCATCCAAAATTATATTCCTTTATTTTCAGGTGAATTATGTTTTTATAGTCTTTTTATATTACATTTTTATATAATTTCATGCTGATATTTCATGGTATAAATATTATTTAAATTTTTTTCTTATGTATTCACAATCATTATATTCTTTTTGAAAGTCGTTAAATTCATGGTCTATTTTGATTCCATAGAACATTCCAGACAATTTTATAATATTAAAAGAATGTCGTTTTTATGTAAAAATTATGTATCTTGACAAAAAAAGTGAACATATTTTTTTTAGATATATAATACATTAACTGAAGTTATTCAATTATATACCTTCCATCATTCTAGTACATCTTGAATGGGCCTTTTACACAAACATGGTTTGACACTCTAGGGGGATATACTTGGCTGATCTACATGATATTTAATGACCATTATGAAGTCTTTATTCAACAATTCATCTGTCATATACCCTTAAAAATTCATCTATTTTAATAGGTAGAGAAATTAAAAACATATTCTTTCAGAACAATCAACGAAAATAATCCAATATCCATCACTTATTAAGGGATGTTATTTTTTACATTATGAAATTACTAAATATTCCATAGGATATTTCACCAAGATTCCATTATTGGTGATTTAAATAGAGAAAGTATTTTAATAAATATAATTAATTATTTCATCTGATATAATTATTTGATATATTCCTCTTTCAAATATATCTCTATATATTTATGGTGTTAATTACATGACCATTATTCCATGGAATTATTCAATTTGTGAAGGATTGTATTGGAATTCATCATGATTGGTGGGTACCAAAATTATTTATCCCCTTCATGAATTGGTAGGTCACATGATATGAAAAATTAAGGTAATGGGGGGATTATTACAATTTATCTAATTAATCTTATTTAAAGTACATCAATGTATATTTGTGATGTAAGAAATTATGAAATACCTTTGCTTCATGTTCTGTTATAATTACCATGGAATATTATCATTATTATTATGTCCATAAAATTATTTATGCCTAGTATCAACTGATATGGAATAACTAATTTAAATTATTCATGAATCAATTTTTTATTTATTATTACTTCCTCTATAAGAACCCCCTTACAGTTATCTAATCTCACCCTTTTAATGTTCTCAAAGTAACCCATGGACCCCAGAGGAGTACTATGTATAAAAAAAGGTCAAAAGGAAAATAATATTTTTTTTCAGTCCCTCAGATGATGTATTTTTATTTTAAATGTAATTTATAAATCATTTATGTGTGTTTTTTAATTTTATTAACTATTTTAACCTTTTTTTAATTCATCTATATAAAAATGTAATAAAATAAACACCAACTCTGAAGGGTTGGATTTTTGGTTGTTATAGTTCGTATCATAGGGAAATTGTCTAGAAACCATAAAATATAAATTTAGAATACTATAGTTATAGAATATAAAACATGGGAGAAACCCTTATGATATTATATAAATATATCCACAAATGAAAATAATAGTTTTGTATATAGAAAAATTGAATATATAACATTCAATTGAAATGACTTCTAACAGAAGGATAAATTTTTAGAACACTCACAATCTATGTAGGGATTTACCTCTATAGAAATTTAATTAAACTAGTATGATATCAAATCACATTATTAATATATTATGTTATCTAACCATCATTATTACTATATGGACCTGACCTTATTACATACATAATCTTGAATTTAGTAAAAAAACACTTCCTTTTACATTTAATATCATTTCATGTCTAGTGCTTTAGAGAATTAGGATAGTACATTCATGGCATTACACATTATTACAGAGTAGATACCATAAAAATAGTTTCCATTTTTTTCAAAATATAAAACTTTAAAACATAAATCAAGACTCCTTGAAAATTCTGAAACATTTAACGTGTCTTCCTTCCTTGAATTACTAATCCATTAATGTGTGAAAAACATTTAAAAACATGGGATGGGCACTAAATCTTAGTAAGGTATGGAAAAGAAGGAAAAATCACATTAGTCCATGAATACTCATAACGTATGAAAACATTTTCAAAAGACATTCTTGTCACCCATATATACATACTTCGTGTTATATGTGGTTTACCCAAGATCCACACAAAACATGAGAACATAAATATAATTAAAAAGGTATCTTGGAGAATTACTTATATATTCTTGTAACTATTCTTGGCTACCTTATAATTTGTAAGCCTCACGGCTACCATACATTGTGTAACCATCGTAGTTACACTTGAAGTAACCATACGACCGACCACCAAATTACTAATACCCAATGAATTATAGGGAAATATAGGTACCACCCTTCATTACAAATTATTTAAAAGAACCAAAACATAATCATACAACAAAAATAATTCCATAAAACCATTGCTTTGGAATTTCATAAAACCGAATTTAAAAAGAGGATTTTTAAAGAAAATCCCCTTATAAATATCATACAATTGAAGAGAGATACAATAAAATGGATGGAGTATGTATATATACTAAAAATAAACATAAGAAAACATAATATAAACAGAACACATCACACAAACAATTTAAATATCACATAAATAATGAAGTAGAAGGTTAACCCATAGAATGGAAATCGGGTTAAGAATTCCCTTACCTCGGGTTTGTCTTACTTCAAACTTGTTTAAACCTCATGTATAATTGTTAAAATAGTGTTATTAATATTTTACAAAAACATGTCTATGTTTATAGAATCTTATATGATCATTTCATTACATCATTTCACACTTAATTATTAGTATTTTTTCTTTTCACTGTTATTGGGTGTGTTCTTAACACGATTTCAATGATTTGTTCATGATGGACATTCTTATCGATTGTAAGTGAAACTATAGAATTGGAATGGAGTAGTATTAATATATATCCAGTAACATAAATTATTCAATTCCTCATTTTTAATTCTTACACTAGGATGATTCATAAGTTAGAACATTAATGATGTTTTTAGAACATTTTAGTGGTTATTTGATAATAGGAACCCTGTTTTGTCTTAGAAATTAGAACAATGAGTAAAAAACAATTACAAAACCATGGGTGAGTCATAAAACATATATTATAACATGGTTCAACCAAATAAATTGTTGAATGACCGTAGTTGAAAGAATTAATGGAAATTGAGATCACATCGTCCACGATGTCGATAATTCGACACAAACGGACAATTTTTTTATTCTTTAAATAAGTTCAATAGGATAAGAATAATGATGATTAATTTACCATAAACATGATATCATATAGAATATACATGATTTATGGAGATTTCGTGCCTCTTGGGTAAGGATATTGGATGAAAGAATAATGAATGAACTCAAAAATAAAATAATAATTGTGAAATAGCTTTCAAAAATTCGGTAGCCTAACTGCTACACAACATGGTTTTAGAAAATATTAAAAAGAGAGGGGAAAACGGTCACCCATCCAATGAAGAATCATAATATAGAGAAGATCAAGAATAAGAAATAAATAAGAACATGGTATGGATACTTAAAAATTATACCACATAAAAGAGAACTTGAAAGGAAAAAGAAATAAATTGATAATTTTCTTACCTTGTAGAGAAACCCTTAGAACATGATGGTTGGGTCCTTGGTATTTATAGGAAAAGTGAGGGATTATTTTAATAATTTTCATGGGACACCTCATGAGTGGTATTTACAAAACCTTGGGCTTGCCCATGGTATTTTCCTATGGTATAAGCCACTTGGGACACCTAAAATATTATTTTACTATAAACAAATCGACCAGATTTATGACTTCATTATTATATCATTAAATATTTCATTAACACACCGAAACTTAATACTGTATTTTTTACTATTCACCAAAAAATGAACTATTTCAGAAAAATTCAAAAATTCACCCCAACCATTTACCTATGTGTAGATTTAAAAAATGAATTCCATTTATTGAAAATAATTTTATAAATATTATTAATTAAATTTTTATATAAAATCATACTTAATTTAAAAATTAACAATTCTTATTTTGTAACTACTTCTATATCACAATGAAAAATTAACCTAGATCCTATTATCTTAAATGCATAATGAAATAAAATAGTAATAAAAGTTAATAATAATTAGGTTCATATTACCATTCATAAGGGTATGTTACTATTCACCAAAAAAACAAGTTGGTTCTAATAGACTCTAAATAATATACTAAACACAATTGTACATTGCAGTTTCTTGAAATTCAAAACATAGAAGTGGAAAAAATTATTTTAAAAGGATAGTTATAAATATCAACTTAAAACAAATTTCCATGAATTTCTATTTATTTTTAGAAAAACTTGGGGTGTAACATTATCCCCACCTTCTTGAAATTGCGTCCTCAAAATTTTATTTACTTATTAAACAAATGAGGGTATTTTTCTCTCATAGAATTTTCAGAATCCCATGTTGCTTCTTCAACCCTGAGGTTTCTCCACAAAACAATTACCTAGTGGATTACCTTATTCCGCAATACCTGTTCTCTTCGATCAAGAATCTGAACAGGTTTCTCTTCATAAGAAATGTTCTCTTCTAGCTGAACTGATTCTGGGCTCAGGACATGTGATGAATCTTTCACATACTTTCTCAACATCAAAACATGAAATACATTGTGTACTTGAAACAAACTCATAGGAAATGCTACGCGGTATGCAACTATATCTACTTTCTCCAAGATTTAAAATGGACCTATGAACCGTGGACTTATCTTCCATTTCTTACCGAAATGCATCACACTTTTCCAAGGAGAGATTTTAATAAATACATGGTCACCTACATCAAAAGAGAAGTCTTTCCTTCTAGTATCGACATAACTTTTCTTCCTACTCTGAGCCATCCTCATGTGCAGCTGGAACATCTTCACTTTCTCAGCCACTTATTCTACTAATTATGGCCCCATTAACATTCTTTCACCAAATTCATCCCAAAATGCTGGAGTCTGAAACAGATTTCCATAAACGACCTCAAAAGTTTCCATCTGAATACTAGAATGAAAACTGTTATTATAAGAAAACTCAACTAAAGAAAGATGATGATCCCAACTTCCCTGATAGTCCATTGAACAATCTTGAAGCATATCCTACAAAGTTTAAATCATTCATTATGACTGCCCATCTGATTGAGGATGAAAAGCTATACTAAAATTCAACTCTATGCCCAATGACTTTTGAAGTCCCTTCCAAAAGATAGAAGTGAACCTGATATCTCAGTCAGACACAATATAAAGAGGAAATCCATGTAACCTGACAATCTCCTTGAGGTACAATCGAGAAAGCTTATCCAAAGACATTGTATATCAAATAGAAATAAAATGTTCAAATTTTGTCAGCCGATCAACAATAACCCGAATCACATAGTTACCTCGAGAGGTCTTTGGTAGTCCCACCATGAAGTCCATGGATACATTCTCCCATTTCCACTCTGGCAATAGAAAAGGCTGAAGAATCCCCTACGGTAACTGCCACTCTGCTTTAACCTATTGAAACATCAAACATTTCATTTTAAAATTAGAAATATCTCTTTTCATTCCATCCCACCAATAATACTCTCGAAGGTCTCTGTATATCATAGTACTTACAGGATGAACAGAAAATGGATAATTATGAGCTTCATACAAAAAAATCTTTCCTCAAATGAGAATCACTAGGACCTCATAGCCTTTTCCCAAATCTTAAAACACAATCTTTATCAAATTTAAATTATGGAATCTTACCCATTTTAACCAACTCTACCTTTTTCTATAGCTCACAGTATTCCTTCTATGCTTTCTTAATTCTGTCTAACAAGAAAGACTGCACTGAAACCTGAAACAAAATAGATGTATTCCCTAAACCAACATCTTCTAAGACAAAATTCATCAAATCATTAATCAAGGGATAATGTTCCTAATGTAGCATGGTTAATGATGCATGATGTTTCCGACTAAAGGCATCTACCACTTTGTTTTCTTTCCCAGGATGGTAATTGATCGTGCAGTCATAATCCTTTATCAGTTCTAGCCATCTTTTCTACCTCATGTTTAATTATATCTGAGTGAATATATACTTTATACATTTACGATCTGTATATATTTGGCATTTGGTTCTGTATATATGTTGCCTCGAAATTTTCAAAGCAAAAACCACATCTACTAATTCCAAATCATGTGTGGGATAATTTAGCTCATGAGGTTTATGTTTTCTCGAAGCATAGGAATTTACCTAATCATTCTTCATCAAAACAAAACCATGTCCTTTCAAAGAAGCATCACTGTAGATGAAAAACTCACCATTTAGGGAAGGTAAGTCCAAAACTAGAGCATTCACCAATATCTTCTTCAGTTCCTGAAAAAAAAACATCACATTCCTCTGTCCAAACAAATTTAACTCCTTTATGTGCTAACTTAGTTATTGGGCTAGATAACAGTGAAAAGTTCTTAACAAACCGCCAGTAATAACTTTCTAATCCCAGATTACTACAAATCTCTATAACATTTGTGGGTCTTGTCCATTCATAAACTACTTTTGTTCTGACAGGATCAACTGTTATTCCATCTTTATTTACAAAGTTCCCAAGAAAAGATTTCTATTGCAACCAAATATCACACTTTATAAATTTTCCATATAGTTTATTTTCTTTTAATGTTATTAAAACAACCATTAGATGTTTTTCATGTTCCTATTGTTTTTAGAAAATACCAGAATGTCATCAATAAATACAACCACAAACGTATCCAATAACTCATGAAATAATCTATTCATAAGATTCCTAAATACATCAGGTGAATTAGCTAATCCAAATGGCATAACAATAAATTCATAATGCCCATATCTAGTATGAAAGGCTCTTTTCGGGATGTAATCTTCCTTCAACTTCAGCTGATGGTATCTGGATCTCAAGTCAATCTGGGAAAAGTACTGAGCTCCTTAGAGATGATCAAACAAGTCATCAATATGAGGAAATGGATACTTGTTTTTAACAGTTATGTTATTCAAAGCTCTATGATCAAGGAAAAGTCTCATGGAACCATATTTATTTTTAACAAAAAAACAGGGGCTCACCATGGTGAAGTGCTAGGATGAATGAAACCTTTGTCAAGGAAATCCGGCAACTGAATTTTCAATTCAAGATGTTCTATTAGAGCCATATGATATGGGGTTTTTGAAATTGGATAAGCATTAGGAACTAAGTAAATTGTGAATTCAACTTCTCGATCAGTTATGACACTGGGTAACTCATAAGGAAAAACAGCAAGGTATTCATTTACCACTTACACATCATTAATTTGAATAGTTCCCTCGTTTTCAACAATATGAGCAAGATAAATTTAATTTCCATCTTTCAATAGTTTCTCAGCATCCCGATATGTTATCAATTGTATGGGTTCATTCTTTTATACAAACTGAAACACTTTTTCTGAAAAAAAACTTCTTTATCTGTACATTCAATCTTTGCATGATAATCAAAAAGCCAGTCCATCTCCTGAATAACATCAAACTCGACTATGGGTAAAACAACAAGGTTTGTAGGTAGATTCATTCCACAGACCATTATAGAAAGATGATTATAATTCCTCTTTTCTATAACATTTACCCCTGGTGTTTTATCAAAAATTTCAGGTCTCATTTGTTGAATTGATATTTCCAATTTACCCGAAAATTTCTCAGAGATGAAGGAATGTGAATACTCCATATCAGACAACACTTTAGAAAAATCTGAGTGAACAAACAATGTACCTGATACAACTTCATTGGATGGCCCAACATCTGCTAACGTAGTTGAAAAGGATCTCACTACACCTTTCTGATTATAGTCTGGCTTCTTTGCATCTTTCAGATCTCTCTTTGTGAAGACATCTTCATAATGAAAAATTTCACCACATTTAGAACACTTTAGATTTTTCTTATCAGGATTATTTTTAGGATCATTTTCATTTCAATCTCGGACCATATGTCCAAACATACCACATTTAAAACACTTCCCAATTTTTCTAAGACATTCCCTAGGGTGTTTCTTTCCACATTTTTCACAAAATGGAAGTTGGATTTTTCTTACCATCATATTTCCTTGGTTGATTCATACCCATTGCTTTCCAACTAGACCTCTTCTTCCCTTTGTTTCAAAAATGAACATGATCATCAGGAAACTCTATCTCTACCCTCTCTGCACATCAGACTAGTTTCTTATAACTTTTGAATTCACGGGAGGCCAACACCCTTTGATACCTTGGCTTCATTACTAAGTAAAAGTGGTTGATTTTTCTATCAAGATATAGAATAAGATTTGGTGCATACCTCGCTAGTCGGGTGATTTTTGCTTCATACACAGCCACTTAATCTTCCTCCTTCTGTTTCAATTAATGGAATTACTTCTCCATTCTAAGTCGCACCACCTTTGGAAAATATTTTTCAAGGAAAATACTTTTAAATCCATCCCACTCTAAGGCATAAAAATCCTCTCTACCCCTAATATTCCTGACCGTTGACCACCACTGATCAGATTCCCCTTCAAAATGATAAATTGAAGGACTTACCTTTTGACTATATAAACATCCCATAACATCGAATATCTTTTCAAGGGATTTGATCCATCCTTCAGCTACTATTGGGTCAGAAGATCCATTTAATGAAGGAGGACGTTGTCTCAAAAAACGTTCCACTACTGTCATGTTCTATTGTGGTAGCTCTATTGGTTCTATTTCATGGATTCCACCACCATTTATTACCTACGTTAGCTAAGCCATTACTGTCACAAACTACTCATTTCCAATCCCTACCATTCCGGGATGTAGTTCCGGAAGGATGTCATTCTATCGATGCCTCTCATCTTCAGCATCCCTGTTCCTTCTACGGACAACCATTATGAACAAACATGTCTTAGATAAAGAAACATGGTAATATTTAAATTCTATAACATTTCAAATTAATCATAGACTGAATATCATTTATGTTATTCTATTAACATCACCCTAACCCCTAATGTTATCTAAACCATCCTATGATACCAACTATATGGAACTAACCTTATTACATACATAATCATGAATTTAGTCAAGAAAACACTTCTTTATACATTGAATAACTTTTCATTTTTAGAGATTTAAATAATTAGGATAGTACATTCATGACATTACACATTATTATAAAGTGGATACCATAAAAACAGATTCCATTTTTTTTTCAAAATATAAAACATTAAAACTTAAAACAAGACTCCTTGAAAATTCTTCAACATTTAGCATGTCTTAATTCCTTGAATTACACATCCATTAACATTTGAAAATAATTTAAAAACTTGGGATGAGTACAAAATATCAGTAAGGGATGGAAAATAAGGAAAAATCACATTAGTCTATGAATACTCATAACGTATGAAAGCATTTTCAAAAGACATTCTTATCACTCATATATACTTGCATTGTGTAATATGAGATTGAAAAAAGATCCACACAAAACATGTGAACATAAATTTAATAATAAAGGTATCTTGGGGAATTACTTACATAATATTGTAACCATTCTTGGCTACCTTATAATTTGTAACCCTCACGACTACCTTGCTTTGTGTAACCATCGTAGTTACACTTGGAGTTACCATACGGACGACCACCAACTTACTCATACCCAATGCATTGGAGGGAAATATAGGTCCCACCATTAATCATAAATAATTCCCAATAATCAAAACATAATCAAACAAAATCCATAATTCCATAAAAACATTGCTTTGGAATTTCATAAAACCGAATTTAAAAAGAGGGTTTTTAATGAAAATCCCCTTATAAATATCATACAATTGAAGAGAGACTTAAAAAAGTGGTTGGAGTATGTATATATACTGTAAATACATATAATAAAACATAATATAAACAGAACCCATCACACAAACAATTTAAATAGAACATAAATAATGAAGTAGAAGGTTAACCCAAAGAATGGAAATCAGGTTAATAATTCCCTTACCTCGACTTTGTCTTACTTAAAACGTGTTTGAATCTCCTGTATTATTTTTAAAATAGTGTTATCAATATTTTACAGAAACATTTCCAGGTTTATAACATCTTATATGATCATTTAATAACAAAATTTCACATGTAATTGTTATTATTTTTCCCTTTGCACTGTTTTTGGGTGAGTTCTTAACATGATTTCCCGGATTGTTTCATGATGGACATTCTTGTCGATTGGAAGTGAAACTCCAGAATTAGAATGGATTAGAATTTACATATATCCAGTTAAATAAATTATTCCATTCATCATTTTTAATTCATACATGAGGATGATTCATATGTTAGAACATTAATGATGTTTGTTTAGATCATATTAGTGGTTATTTGATAATAACAACCCCGTTTTGTATTATAAATTAGAACGTTGAGTACAAAAGAATTACATAACCATGGGTGACTAATAAAACATATATTATAACATGGTTCAACAATATAAATGGTTTCATTACAATACTTTAAATAATTAATGTAAATTGAAATCACATCGTCCACGATGTCGATAATTCGACACAAACGGACAATGTTTTTATTCTTTAAATAAGTTGGAGATGATAAAATTAATGATGAGTATTTTTCCATAAACATGATAAAATATAGAATATTCATGATTTATGGAGATTTATTTCCTCTTGGGTAAAGAAATATGAAGAAACAATAAGGAAAGAACTCAAAATAAAAGAATAATTGTGAAATCTCTTACAAAAATTCGGCAGCCTAACTACTACGCGACATGGTTTTAGAAAATATTAAAAATGGAGGGGACAAGGGTCACCCATCCAGAAATGAATCATAATATATATAAGATCAATAATAATAATGAAATAATATCATGGAATTAGAACTTGAAAATTTTACCACATAAAAGTGAACTTGAAAGGAAAAAGAAAGAAATTGAGAATTTTCTTACCTTGTAGAGTAACCCTTAGAAAATGATGGTTGGGACATTGGGGACTTGCAAAAACCTTGTGAGGACTAATATAAAGGTAAGTAGGCAAGATATTAGTTAAGGGAGAAGTTTTAATGAATTTAATTAAGGAAAGAGTTGGTATTTATAGAAATAATGAGGGATTATTTTAATAATTTTCAAAGGACACCTCATTAGTGGTATTTAGAAAACTATGGGCTTGCCAATGGTATTTTCCCATGGTATAATCCACTTGGGACACCTCACATTTTATATAACTATACACTAGTCGACCATATTTATGACATCATTATTATATCATTAATGATGTCATTAACACATCGAAACTTAAAACTGTATTTTTTACTATTCACCGAAAAATCAACTGTTTTGGAAAAATTCTAAAAAATCACCCAAACCATTTATTGATGTGTAGATTTCAAAAATGAAGCCCAATTTTTGGAAATAATTTTCTGAATATTATTAATTTAATTTTTAAATAAAATCATACTTAATTTAAAAATTAAAAATTCTAATTCTGTAACTACTTCTATATCACAATGAAAAATTAACCTAGATGCTATTATCTTAAAGCCTTAATAAAATAAAATAATAATAAAATTTACTATTAATTAGGGTCATATAACTATTCATATTAATATTCATAAGGGTATATTACTATTAACCAAAAAAACAAGTTGGTTCTAATAGACTCCAAATAATATACTAAACATAATTGTAGATGACAATTTCTTGAAATTCAAAACATAGAAGTGGAAACAATTATGTTAAAAGGCTAGTTATAAATGTCTAAATAAAACAAAGTTCCATGAATTTCTATTTAGTTTTAGAAAAACATGGTGTGTTACAATTACTAACAATATTACTCTTATTGAATAAATTAACTCTTTATAATTTTGTGTACCAATATTGGACCGCTTCATAGAGAATCAACAAATATCATTTAGTTTGACAAAAAATTAATTACTATATAAACACTAGATGAACACCCTAGGGATTTTATTATATTTCATTGGATGTAATGACAAGGGGAGTTCTTTCATGTAGCTATATCATTTGATGTGATATGTCGACTAGTGGTGGTTATTAATTAAAAAAACTAAGATGGGGGAATAAATAAATGAAATGGATTATATGTCTTTTAATGTGATATTATTTAAAAATGAATCCCTCAAGATAGATAAGATCATTAATAAAATAAACTTATATTCTTATATAAAATTGAAGAATATTTTTTAGTTTATTATAATTTTAACATTACAAGGCTAGTATGGCATGCTACGTATTATGTTCAAAAATTGGAGAAAAATATTGATTTATAATTTGATGGTTTTAAGAATAAATTGTTTAGAACTACTCTCTAAAAAAATTTCCTTATACAATTTTATTGTAACTAGTATAATATTTAGTGAAAAGGAAATAACGAAGTCTACCATTTTCAATGGGAAGCATGATAAAAAGAGGAAGGATGGGTAGAAAGCTGGAATGCCATTCTAAAAATACAATAAAGGAAGGTTAAAATGTCAAATATATAATAAATATTTTAAGAAACATACAATAAATTACATGTATGGAATAATAATACAATTCATGTGTGGTTATAAAGTACTCCAATATATTAGATGCAAGGGTAAGTGGGAAGCCACTAATATCTAATCAATTAATTATAATTTGATGGACAATTATTAAAATAAATGTCCTTAGAATCATGATAATCTATCACAAATGTGTCCCCATGTTCAAGAATATACTTATGTAATTACTATTGAAATGGAACTTCTCATGATGTGGTGGTACATACATTGATAAAAAACTGATAACTAGATAATAATTTAATTTATTATTGATTATTTCTATATTTTATACCTTACATGTTTTCTCATAACATTAAATATTTATCTAGAAACCAAAGATGAAAGATATCAATATGATAAGATAGTGAAAATATTCTAATAATGATTATATGTCAAGAAATACATATTTCAATTCAATAAAATACAATATTTTCATATTTCATTATCATACATATGGTATAAACTCATATAATAAAATTGGATGGATTGGACATAAAAAGATAATTATGTAATTTATTATCAAGAAATATAGATTATAGGCACATAGTATGGTATTTAATCCCATCAATTTAGTAGAGATACAAGATTTTCCATGTCCCCCACTTATGGGACATATTAACGATATCCATAGGGATGATTCATTGAATGAGACAAATTTCCTAAAAATAAGGGATATATCAATATTGAGGGAATATAATGATATATAACTAGTGGTTTTACATGGATACACATCAGATCATAGAATTAAATTATCTATTGATCTTATCCTTGATACTAAACCCGTATCTATTCCTTGATTTATGATGTATCTAGTTTAGTTAGTTGATCATAAAAATCAGATGAAAATTAGAGTGAAAAGGGGTTTATACGCAATATTATTTCAACTTGGATAACAACTGTCTAATTTAAAGAATATAAATTTGGATACAAGATATTATTATTGGACTATAATGGAATCAATATCATCACTATTTAGAAAATGTATACTTTACCCCCCATTAATGATCAATTTGATTAACATCAATTTCCCCAATACTTCTCTAATATTGGTGTACAATTGGTTATTGTGAATTGAAAGACAAGAAAAATGATATACCAAATATGAAGTCTATTATAAGTTATGGAAATTCTAAGTTCATAGTAATGTCATTTTTATTAACGATTACTCCATATACTTATATAGATATAATAAACTAAATGTTATAGGATAATAATGATAATATTTTTTAGTAATCATTGATTAAATACACATATAATCGATGTCATATGATAAACATGAATATCATTTAAGGATCATCATTGAGATATAAAGGGATAAGTAAATCTAGGGTAACATAAGTAAGAGTGAATTTTATAATCAAAAAGTCTCTTTTGTTGTCTATATTGTCTCACATTATGGAATAACGTTTGACCCCACTAAGATAAAGTATTTTAAGGAATGGACCTGAACAAAAAATATTGCTGGTTCAATGAAATTCTTTCCCAATTAGCTGATCCATTAACAAAACTATCACTTGAATGGATTAAATTTTCATGGTCTATAGAAGGTGAGGAGATATTGGGTGAAACAAATTAATGATTTTTAATTCATATATTGTGACCATAATGTCATCCAAAGAATTATTTTTAATATATGGTAATGAATCTATTAGTTTTCTATGTTGTCTCATTATAAAGAATTAGATAATTGTTTCTTATTCAACATTAAAATTGAAAAACCATGAGAAATCATATCCAACTCATGATCTTGGAATAGAAGAATTGGAAATTTCATTGATGATAATGATAAAATATCAATATGTTGTAGTATATGACATATATACCAATAAAAAAAAATTAAAGCATGTATTCACATATAAATAGATTAACTTGAGGAAATGGAGATGGACTAAATTGTAGAAAGACTGTGATTTTTCAATACACTACCACCCTATGAAGGAAAAAAGTTGAAAAATATATTTATTATAAAGGATTATGGGGTCATATCCACGATGAGGATATAAAATTTTCCAATATTCATGGAATAAAACTATTTAGATATCAAAATTTTCAGGTAATGGGAATCTTTATTCCATTTCCATGTAATTTCTGAACCAATATTACTAGATAAGATAAATAAGTTTCAACAAAATTACTAGGGTATTTAATAGAAAATAAAATCTATATAAGAAGTCAAACTGGTGGAGTTAACCTATGATTATGAAGTGATAAAATTTGGAAAAATATTATTTATACCATTAGTATATAAGATGAAGCGTTAGTTACTAGATTATACTCATGGATATATATTATATATACACCACAGTAGAACTACAATATATAGAGATCAATAATACCACTCTTAGTGGGACAAATTGATGTGTGAAATTAATGACTCTATATCTATATATATTGTTTAGTAGAAGGTTATGTCTCAGAGGCAACAACCTAATGGGATCATAAAAACTATTGTTATTCCAGTGTAGAGGTGGGATAATATCAGAGTGGAAATTCTCATAGGGAAATATAAAACACAAAAAATAAATTATGTTATATGGTTAAATGATGATCGCCTTACTAAATCATCACATTTTCATAAAATAGGGGATAATTTTCAGCAATAATCTTTCTTGAATTTAATTAATTAATGTTCTGAAACATCACGATAAAATATTTACATTTATTAATAATAATGATCTTTTATTCACATCCAAATTTTAGTGGGGTGTTAAAAACTCATTAATCATCGATATATATTTGAGAATCACATGTTACCCTCAATCTGATGTATGTTTTAAAATTAGTATCAAAACATTAGGGTAAATGATGTGGTTATATTTAGTCCATATGAAGATAATGTGTGACCAATATATACCTCTAGTAGAATTTACATATAATAATTTATTTATATCTAGCATACAGATAAAACTATATGAGTCTTTTTATGCAAAAATATTTCATTCTCCAACATACAAGTATGATGACGGAGAAATTAATGTATTTGGTCCCAAAAATCTTGAGGAGGAAAATGAGAAGCGCAGAGAAATTTTGAAGCATATTAAATGTGCACAGAGTATATAGACACTCTAATCTAATTAACTATGAAAGAGCATGGAATTTTAAGTAGGATGTCACATCTCCCTGATTTAATCACCATGGAAAAGGAATGTAAGGATTTGGAATAAGATGAAGTCAATTATATGGTTTGTAATTATATATGAAATCCAAGAGAGAAGTAGAGATATAGTGTATCATTAATCCTTTCTAACTATCCTCTTCAACGTTCATGGAGTCTTCTATATCTCGATTCTATGAAAATACCTGCCAAACACAACTCATGTTTTTATCATCAATTGGATATCATTTGAACATAATTTTTCTTCTATTATGGTTCTTTTTTCAATTATTTACAAAATTACCAAATATTTAGGAAATATTCAACCCACCTCCTGATTGTTTTATTGATAAATGACTCATTAGAAGAGAGAACATGTATACTATAATAAGTAGTGATATAGATGAACACTATTTCTTTTTCAAAATAATTTCTGAAACTAAATTTCATGGATAATATTTTATAAGGGGGGAGAATATAATAAACCCAAATTTTATTTAATACAAATACACATATCTATGTTTTAATATTTGTACTATAGTATAATTTAAGAAGCCTACTAGAAAATAAGAAAATAGTTTTTCCATATTCTATATTTTTATACATATAGACAATACAAGACCTGCTATTATAGAAGGGGTACATTCAATAAATAATATTACAATTAGTCATAATTCAGGCATAAATATTCAATTGCCACGCTAGGATCAATAAGGGGACATAAATTGGTTGAAAAGTAAATTAAAAAAAAGAAACTCGATATTTTTAAATTCTACCATAATTATCACCCCATCTGTAAATGAAAATAAAAAGATGGGACGCATTAAGAAAATAATATACATTTTTAATGAATGTGTAAGAAGAATTATAAGTGATGTATTGAATGATGAAATAAGATGTTTTTAGTATTTATTAGAAATTAGGAAATCTTCCATTGATAATATTTTCCCAAATTGCTAATAGGTATTATGGTAATAGGTAAATAGAAATTTTGTTAATTATTATTCTTATTTATTTAGAAACAATTATGTGACCATTAAGGTTATTTAATTATCTAATAAAAATTATATAATTTTTTGAGACAATAAATATAATATGTAAAAAATATATTTTATAATTAATAAAGACATTTTAGATAAATTTTTCTGAGAAATAATACTAACAATCACATTTAAATTATTATATATGGTTATATATCACTTCCAAAGTTTTATATCGATCAGAATGGTCACTATGATATAAAATGATTCAATTATGAATAAATAATGTTTTTTATTCAAAAGATAAAATACACATATATTTTAAATTATGTTGATTAAAAAAATATAATTTTTATTCACATTGCATAAATATTATGTTATTGTTAATATGAATGAATTTTATAAAAAAGATTCTTTTTAGTGAAAATGTTAAAATTATCAATTTGGAGAAACCAGATTTTATAACATCAATATTATTTGAGGTGGATTTCCAAATTTTTTAAAATATTATATTCAATATAAAATTTAATTTTATTTCTTTAAATGTGAATTCCAATATATTTATTTCAATATATAAAATTATAATTCACATTTTAGAACCAAAAAAGGGATGTTTAATATATAAATTATTTTATAGATTATGAACATTACATTAGGTGATTGGATGGTAATTTTCAAATTGGGGAAGATTTTTAAATCAACCCACCCTCCTTCAATCATTAATAATCTGGAAAATAATATTCAATTGTTTTCACCCACAAGTGATTATTTTATATAATAAAATAACTATTATTTTATCCCTTAAAACCACCCCTCCCAAGTATAAAAAACTCGTCTTTCTCTGACTACATTACACAAAACAGCCTTTGTGATCTTTTTATCAATAAAATTCCATCTCAAGAGTCGATCCACTGTGATTTTTCAGTTCTAATAATTCCATATATATCTTTAATATGTATCCTCCCATGGTATGGGTTACCAATTCTACTATTTACTTTTCATGTTTATTACCTTTGTTTTATTTCCTTCTTAAGACTTTTTCATATAATAACGTACATAGTATTTCATGGTATTGTCTTTCATTTGTTATTTTTTAAATAGTATTTTATTTATTCCAGTTCTATATATCCTAGTCCAAAGATTTTATAATACTAATAATATTTTGTTTCCATTAAACCATCCTAAAAATTTTCAACATAAAATGTGTGAGGTTTTATATGAAATAAAAAACCATACTAGATACAACAAGTGGATTTGGTTTTATCACAGATTTACCTAGTTGGTAAATCCCCAAAATGAGTGGGTTGGGTATATATTAATAGTCATTATCATTTATGGTGAATGATCCCTTAAATTACACCAATATGGACACTCCTATGGGATATTTTGGGACAATCTATATAATATTTATAAACATATATTAATTAATTATTTTTTATTTGGTAGGTCACATTACTTTTCAAAATCATGTATTTGGATACATAGAAACATTGAATACTCGATCATTGGGAACAAAAACTAACTAAAATACCATATCATACCCTTGTAAGGGTGTTTATTTGAACATTAATAATTTCATAGTTTTTCATTGAGGTATTTCAGTGAGATTCATTTATTGGTCCATTCATTAGGGAAAATATTTTCATACCAATAAACTTATTCTGTTAAAGGTTCAAATAATATATTATTTTATTCAGTGAAATTTTTTTCTAACTATTTATGTTTCTCATACCTTGAAAAATATTGAATTAAATTATTTATATTATTTTGGATTTCATTTTACTTTTCGATGATAGGTGGGGGAACAATTATATATCCACTCTCTAAATTGCTATTTCATATAAGATAAATATGATATGATAATGGGGGTGTCCATATATTTTATGTATTATATCATAGAAAAAGGATGTGACTATATGTTTAAGATTTAAGCCTTTATGAAATCCATTCATAATTTTTTCATTTATAATTTCCCCGACACCTATTCATTATTATGATTCCCATGCATTTATTTATTATTAATGTTTCATTTTATCTATCATAAAACATTGTATATTTTCAGGCCATAATTTTTTATTTATCATTTATTCTCTTATTTTCACCCCATTGATGATCCTATGAGATAACCCTTTATATTATTTACCATTTCCATAAATAACCATAGGGATTATTACAAATAAATAAGATATCATGAGGAGAAACCATTTTTTTAGATTTCTAGATTATATATTCTTATATTAAATGTTTTTTGAAAATAATTTATATATCTTGTTTCTAATAGATATTTTATAGAGACGGTTTAAAAAAACATTATTGTATTTAAAATATATAAATCCTCCCAATTTATAAATTTAATATTATTTTTAACAATTTTGGATTTATGTTGGTTTTTTGGATAAAATAGGGATAAATTTTTATTCAGAAAATTAAATTTTTTTCAATGAAAACACAATTACAAGACTAAAATATACAATATAAATCCAATTTATGTGTTTTTTTCTAGTATTCTTAAATTAATTGTATTAAACATTAAGTTTTAGGATAATAGAGTATTCGAACATCTAGAGGTCAAAAGAATAATTTTTGTATGAAAACCTTTCGGGTGGACATTGTAATGGCCTGAACCTCTCTATCCATTACTTTGTGAAAATGTGGTGTTGGAGGTGTTCCGAGAGGTCAAGGCGACTTATCCTCAACACTTTGCCAAATCTCTAGTTCTGTGAATAGTGTTTCCAGTTTTATGAACAGTATCGGTGGGTGAACAATGTTTCTATTGGTGAGGTTCAGTGAACAATGTTTCTATCTGTGAGGTTCTATCGGTGGACTACTATCGGTAGACTTCAACAATGTTTCTATAGGTGGGCTTCTATCAGTGGAATTCTATCGGTAGACTTGAATAGTGTTTCTATCGGTGGGCTTCTATCGGTGGACTTCTATCGGTAGACTTGAACAGTGTTTCTATCGGTGAGCTTCTATTAGTGGACTTCTATTGGTAGACTTGAATAGTGTTTCTATCAGTGAGCTTCTATCGATGGACTTCTATCGGTAGACTAGAACAACGTTTCTATTGGTGAGCTTCTATCGGTGGAATTCTACTAGTAGACTTGAACAACGTTTCTATCGGTGATCTTCTATTAGTGGACTTCTATCTGTAGACTTTAACAGTGTTTCTATCGGTGAGCATCTATCAGTGGACTTCTATCGGTACACATGAACAATGTTTCTATCAGTGAGCTTCTATCAATGGACTTCTATCAGTAGACTTGAACAATGTTTCTATTGGTGAGATTCTATCGGTGGACTTCTATTTGTAGACTTGAACAGTGTTTCTATCAGTGAGGTTCTATCGGTGGACTTCTATCAGTAGACTTGTACAGTGTTTCTAGATCGGTAGACTTGTACAGTGTTTCCAGATCGGTAGACTTCCCTATTCCAAATTCTGAGTATGTGAACAGTGTTTCCAGCTTCATACAATTTTTCCCAATTTGACGTTTCCTTTGATGTAAAATACATTTAAAGCCTTATTTTTAAGGACTCTTAAGCCGATTAAAAGTCCATAAATCCTATATTAATTATCCATATAGCTCAGGATGTTTTTACTTGGTCAAACCGCGTGGGTCAATGTGATCCGTTTTTAATAGATAATTAACCAGATCTTAAACCGTCGCCTCATTAAATCTTTAAAAAGGAACCAAATATCATTCTCCCTTGTTCTTTCCCTTTGTTCTCAGCTAAGAGACACTAGAACCTTTCAATCATTCTCGTAGTAGTTTCACAATCAAACCCTAATCCTCTGATTGGTTTTGCTCTATTTTGGATGCAACCGAGCTGTATCGGTCGATCTTCACTATAAGGTATATTTTATCATCATTACCTTGGGGATCATCTTATATTTTTTCACCCTTCCATATTATACCATGTAATTTCCAATATTCTAATGGGTTTTTTCTTGGGGTTGGTTGGTACTGTCGTACCGTGGCATCCTCTGGTGGATGCAGTTGTCGTGAGAGGAGGATTGTGACCCGTTGTGTGGATAAAGGACATCAAGAACTCTTCGAGGTAGGGGATTCGTAGCTTCTATAATTTTATATGTTCAATCGTAGAATTAGGATGATTTATCCCTTTGGATCACAATGAAATTGACCAAATTAAATACTTGAACCGGATTAAAAGAATTGGTTGATCGCATGTTGTTGCTTTATACCGTGATAATGGTTTGCCTCATGTTTTTCTAGATACAGTGATATCTATGATTTCTTTGATTAGTTGTTCGTTCTTGATGGAAATTGATGATGAACGTAAAGTCGGAATTAATTGTTAATTAATTGGATAAAGATAAAGAGGCATGTAAATGAATCTGGTTGTTTCCATTATTGTAGTTGTTCTAATTTGAGGTTAATCAAATTAGGGAAGTAAGCATGGTTATTTAATTGTGATAGCTTACTGATTAGGTCTCCCATAATTGGAACCTAAGAATTAAAAATTTGCTAATTCAATATGGATTGAAGAACAGATTGTGTGAGAATTTATTAAAGGGTTCTGAGTTACCCTCTGGATTGTTAAAGGGTCAAGAGACCATTGATGTGATGTTGTGTTTTCTTGCTGCTTGTGTTGTGATGTGAGCCTGGGTGGCTGTTGTAATATGTGGAGGCATGGGGACTTCTGGTTGTGGAAGCGGATGATGCCTAAGGTGGCGAGATGCATCAGATTATGCATGTGGGTGTTAGGGAGGACACAAAGGATGATGGTATGGGATGGATGTGATGGCTGGATGTTGGTGGTTTTGTTTGGTTTCTTATCTGCTTTACTTTTCCCCACTACCCAAGACAGCTAGTCTTGCTTACCCTCCTTCCGTAGAAGGTGAAGACATGCGAGGTATGCCACGTGCTTTCCGTGTTTAGCCTCTCGAGGGAGAATGGGTCTATGCTCTTGCTATATGCGGCAAAGACTCAACGGGTAGTATATATACTCACCGTGTTGAGACCCCTTTGTGTTTAGTAGAATAGGATGCCTTTCTAGAATGCCTGAGAATATGGGAAAGTAATTCTATAATGAAAGTTTGATTAAATGGTGATAATCCACGAGGAGGGAGATACTAGAATTTAAAGGTGATGTGAATCATAAAAGGAGCAGTTGATTTTGGGTGTGATGCTAATGAAGATTAATGTTAAATTATTCATGGTTAATTAATGTTTAAAGAATTAAGTAACAAACAGTGGAACTGATAGAATGATAATGGAGTAATCTAATAAAGCTATTCAAATGTTTGTGTGCTTATAGGACACCTAGTCTTAGAAGTAGCAGCCTGGAGTCTGAGAGATGTTAGCTGCAGTTGTATCTAAGACTAGGTAATTCCCATAGTGTAGATGTGAGTTATATATATATATTCTGCACTTTTTGTGTTTCTATATGCTAATCCACCCTATCGGTAAGGGCAACTGACAGCCAGTGGATTCTGAGCCCTGGGGTGCGTTTTCCCCAACATTCTGATGGGAGGTCGAATGGCTGACTACCCCCTTTGGCACCGCTCTCTTTTCTTGGTAGATACATGTGCCAACATGCACAACAGTTAGTTTCCCCATATATGTGTGTAGAGGTCTGTAATGGCTTGTGGTTATTTCACACACATATATTCTGGATATGGTATCCTATGGACTATTATAGGTGTAGCGTGTATAGGCTGTGATGGATTGAGGATCCCTACTCGGTGTATGGGCTATAATGGCTTGAGGTATAATACCCTATAAATGATACACGTTATGCGGGATGTGGAGGCTCTCAGAACTTACATGGTTACTTTTGGTTGTGAGGATGGTGTGGTGCTTCACCCAGGTGTCTTCGGGCAAGCCTTTGTAGTGCATGAGGTGCAGATTGTGGAGCTTAGCCCAGGTGTCTGCGGGCAATCCTTTGGGGAGAGATGCACAGAACGTATGTCATTGGGGAAAAGCGGAAAAATATTGGGGAAGTAGTAGCGGGTTACCCTTTATATTTTTCATTATATGCAATATTCTTGTATACGTTACTTGGCGAGAGTGGCCATGGTGAGGTTGGGAACTTAGTATACTTGTTTAGGTGACGAGTTAGTTTCACTTGTTGTTCACTAGTCTTTAGAATGCTTTCTTTACTTTTGCACGAGAGGATTGGGGAGGATACTACTGAGTATACTGTTATTCTCACCCTATGTATATATAAACTATTTGTTTTTCAGGTCACGTGGAGCAGGTTGGATATCAAGCTGGTTACTATGAGCTTGTGGTTGGAGGAGCTGTTCGGGCTTGTGGTCACTGCCGTTTTACTTTATTTTGGGTACTTTTAGTTTCCCCATTCAGTTGTAGTACATTTTCCTGACATTTCATATATGTACTTAGGTTTCCTTTATATTTTAGTTCTGAGTTGGAGTTGATTGGTGTCTATCTTATCTCTCTCTTCTGTATGTGTTCTCTTAAAGGGTAATGCCTCCCATTTGTGTGTTTACTATACCCTCGGTGCTAGTCGCTAACTCGGGGCCTAAAAGAGGTGGGAATCAGGGGTCATTATCTTCCTTCTCACATTGCCGGCCGAGGAGGGGTACACTTTGTGGGGAGGAGGTCATGACAGAGTGGTATCCGAGGTCTGGTTGATGGATAGGATGGGGTTTGGAGTTAGGAAAAGGTGAGGTTTCATGGGATGGTAGGGCAATGGTGTCATTCATGTTTAGCAAGTGGGGTAAACACTGGAGACTGGAAGAGACATAGGCATTTAGGGCCCCCTATGATCTATTGCAGGGACCTTTATGTTTATGATGGATACTAAACAAAGTGATACTGGTTACAGGGTAGAGACCTAGGAAAGGACCATGCATCATTCTTCTTTGCGCCTGTGTTTGAATGGGTAGACCTTGGGATAGTTTAACATAAAAATAATAAAAGAAAACAATTAATTTATTAATGGTGAGTCTTCCATATTCCAGGATTAGGATCTCTAACAGTTGTTATTTTACAGGTATGGATCCAGGCTGACGTCCTTGTCAGGTTTGCATAGAAGATGTCTAGTAGGCTATTCCAGTAGATCACCTTCGGGTAGAGGTTGACGACGATGACACTTGGAGGAAGGCACTCCGAGAGTTTCAGTGCCAGAGTCTACATAAGTACGAGGGATTCGTTTCATATGCAGTCACATTAGACTGGTTGGAGGAGGTCGAGATAAGATTTAGTTCGATTCGTTCTCAGAAGGAACATTGGGTATCCTTGGTTGTGACAATGCTGCGTAGAGCAGTAAGGCAGTGGTGGTTCTTGTTCCTCGGGGATCGTGAGGAGTCAGCGATCTCATGGGAGGAGTTTCGAGATAGGTTTACAGTCGAGTTTCTTTCTTCGACTGCAAAGGTGTCCAGTCGTCAGGAGCTTCTTACCCTTCCTTAGGGGAGCTCCAGTGTTCGAGAGTTTGGAATCCATT
Organism: Viscum album; assembly: GCA_963277665.1. Classification (NCBI taxonomy): domain Eukaryota; kingdom Viridiplantae; phylum Streptophyta; class Magnoliopsida; order Santalales; family Viscaceae; genus Viscum; species Viscum album. The sequence goes on along the minus strand of OY728147.1, from coordinate 1,508,295,034 downwards.
TGAGGAACATTCTACGATATGCTTCAGACCTATTACCAGATGAGGAGGCCAGGGCGAGGCATTTTGAGGAGGCTTTGCGTCTAAAGATCCAGCGCCAGGTCACCCCATTTATTCTAAGGACATATCTTGTGGTGCTGGCGAGGGAAGAGGTTGTTGAGAATAATTTGGCTAGGACCGGATCATCACGAGAGGAGAATCATCATGATTCCTCATGAAGAAAAGCTGTGGTCCGGGGATCCCGGTTTTCAGGGCAGAAGAGTTTCCATTCACCTGGGAGTAGGCCCCACCCCTTCCCATCTCATTTCTTCAGAGGCATCAACTATTAGGCCTATGCCAAGGGATCAGGTGCTTGTTTTTCTTGTGGTGGTCATGGTCATCAACAACGGGAGTGCCCGACTTTTCAGAGTAGTCATCGTGCACCGGGCGCTCCGCTCCAGGTTCCTCCATTGAGGTAGTTCCAGCCGAGGCAACAGCAGCAGGTTACACCAGCATTAGATCACTAGAGGGTAGATGGAGTAGGTAGAGGACAACCCCATGAAACTCCACATCCTTAGAGAGCAAAGCGCAACCATGGTGGTGGTCGTCATCAGGGTCAGAGAGGCTGTGGAGTAGGTTATGGACAGCTTCATGCTCTAGCGTTTCCAGCCCCAGGTGATCCAGATGTCGTTCGAGGTACCATTTTCTTATTTTATACCTTGGTGTATGCCTTGTTTGATCCAGGAGCAACACAATCCTTCATATCATCTACCCTTGTCCATGCTTTGGGACTTGAGGTAGAGAGGCTTCCAGTGCCCTTGGCGTTGACTACGCCAGTTGGAGGTCAAGCTGACTTTTTTGAAGTATGTAGAGACTGTGAGCTAGTGTTGGGGAAACACTGCTCTTGGGGATATTTCCTATATTTACAAATACAACCATATGATGCCATACTCGGCATTTATTGGTTGTATTAGGTGCAGGATATTGTGGATTTCTAGAGGAAGAATGTCTTTTTATTTGATGCAGAATGAGAGAATGTTGTGTTTGTTGGTGAGCGAGATCCTCAGATGGGTCACAGACGAGTTCCATCCTTATCATCCATGATGGATGAGATGATGCTATGTTCTGCAGAGGTTCAATAGTTGGAGTTTCCTAGGGTCATAGAAGAGTACCCTGACGTCTTTCCAGAAGAGGTTGTAGCCTTACCCCCTCGACGAGACATCGAGTTTGGGATCAAGCAACAGCCAGGAGCATCTCTTATCTCTATGTATCTGTATAGGATGACCCCTTCTGAGTTACGAGGGCTACATATTCATCTTGATGGTCTATAGAAATGAGGTTTTGTTTGGAAAAGTGTGTCATTGTGGGGTGCACCGATTTTTTTTTTGAAAAAGGCGGACAACAGTTTGCGGTTGTGCGTCGATTATCGTCTATTAAAAAAAGTAAAAGTAAAGAACTGCTATACTCTTTCGCGGATTGATGACTTATTCGATCAACTGAAGGGTTCAAGTTGGTTCTCAAAGATCAACTTGCGGTCAGTATATCATTATATGTGTGTAAAGGATGAGGATATCCCGAAGACTGCTTTCTGTTGTCGTCATGGGCATTATGAGTTTCTTTTAATGCCATTTGGCGTGAAGAATGCTCCAGCTATTTTCATGGGGTTGATGAATGCTATGTTCCGTGAATTATTGGATAGGTTTGTTGTGGTTTTCATCGACGACATCATTTTGTACTCCACATTTGAAGAGGAGCATGCAGAGCATCTACGATCCATTTTGGGAGTTCTTCGCCAACATTAATTGTTTGGGAAGTTGTCGAAGTGTGAGTTTTGGGATAGAGAAGTTCGTTTCTTAGGGAATGTTGTGTCCCAACAGGGAGTAGCTGTGGATCTATCGAAGATAGAAGTAGTGGTGTCTTTGGCAGCCCCTAAGATTGTGTTAGAGGTGAGAAGTTTCCTTGGTCTCGCAGGCTATTATAGGAGGTTTGTAGCCAATTTATCCCAAGTTGCGACCCCCCTAGCATCTTTGAAAAAGAAAGATCAAGCATTCATATGGAATGATCAGTGTCAGGAAGCCTTCAAGTATCTAAAGAAGAAGTTGGTAAGTTCTCTAGTCCTTAGTATTCTAGTGGAGGGAGTCCAGTTTGATGTTTTCTGTGATGCTTCACATCTGGGGCAAGGCTATGTTCTCATGCAGCAGAGGTCAGTTGTTTCTTATGGGTCTCGGCAGTTGCATTCCCATGAACGCAACTATGCCACCCATGATCTTGAGTTGGAAGTCATGGTGTTTGCTCTGAATTTGTGGAGACATTACCTCATTGGTGAGCACATTGTGGTTTTCACCGATCATAAGAGTTTGAGGTATGTTTTCTCCCAACGTGACTTGAACTTGAGGCAGCGTCGGTGGATGTAGTTATTGTAGGAATACGACACTGAAATATCATATACACCTGGAAAAGGGAATTTTTTAGCTGATTCACTGATCCGAAAGTCACGTAATGATACTGTGCGTGAATCTAGTGATTACAGGAGAGTAATGGAGGAACTGTCAGCTTTGCATCTTGATATAGAAGAGGTTGGAGGTAGAGGTTGTCTTTTCCAGATGATGGTGCAATCATCCCTGATGCAGAAGGTGGAAGAGTCCTAGTTGGGTGATCCAGATGTGGAATTTTGGAGTGATAGAGTTGTTTGTGGTGAGGACCCTGATGGTTGGTCGGAGGATGAACAACATTGAGTGTTGTATCAAGGGAGGATTTTTGTTCCCTTGGCGATGCGGGAGACGGTTCTCTGAGAGTTCCATAGTTCGCCCTTGGCAGTACTTCCTGGTGTGACAAAGATGTACCAATCCTTGAGGAGTCAGTTTTGGTGGTCTGGGCTAAAGCGTGCGGTTGCAGAGTGTGTCTCTCAATGTTTAGTCTGTTAGAAGGTGAAGGCCGAACACCGTGTTCCAAGTGGTCTTCTCCAGCAACTAGAGATTCCTCAGTGGAAGTGAGAGGACATCTCAATGGACTTTATTATGGGTTTAACCTGAGATTCGGGAGGACATGATGCTATATGGGTGGTAGTGGATCGTTTAACATAATTGGTCCACTTCATAGCGATGAAGGAGTCGAGATCAGTGGAAGTTTTGTAGAGGCAGTATCTGGAGGAGGTGGTGAGACTTCATGGAGTCCCTGGGATGATCATTTCTAATCGAGATCCATGTTTTACCTCCAGGGTGTGGAGGGGTCTCCAACATGATTTTGCTTCTCAGCTATTCCTTAGCACTACTATTCATCCCCAAATGGATGGTCAAACAGAACAAACCGTCCAGACTCTTGAATACATGTTGAGCTCTTGTGTTCTTGACTTTGGAGGCTCATGGATGAGTCACCTAACCTTGGTGGAGTTTCCTTACAATAATAGTTTTCACTCCATTGGTTTGGCGCCGTTTGAAGCCCTGTATGGTCGGCCTTGCCATTCTCTGCTGTGCTGGATAGGGGTCTAGAGTCAGCAATCCTCGGACCAGAACTAGTGAATAATACAACAGAGATGATTCAGGTGATTCGTGAGAGGATGGAGACATCACAAGATCATCATAAATCATATGCTGATCAAAGAAGGAGACCCTTAGAGTTTAATGTTGGGGATCATGTGTTTCTGAAGGTGAATCCCCATCGTGGGCAGCGATGTTTTGGTCGTGGATGTAAGCTTTCTCCCCGGTTTGTTGGGCCTTTCGAGGTGTTAGCTCATGTTGGAGATGTGGCGTATCGAGTAGAACTTCCCCCTCAGATGATTTAGATAAATGATGTTTTCCATGTATCATAGATCCGTCGTTATCTTCATGATGAATCTCATGTTATCGATTGGGGAGAGAATGATATTGATGATGATGCAACCTTCGAGGAGCGACCTATGGAGATCCAAGACCTCAAGGAGAAGGTGTTGCGTGGGCGTTCTATCCCTTAGTTCGTGTCTTGTGGTGACACGGTGTCATGGAGGAGATTACTTGGGAGCGTGATTCACAGATACGTGCTCAGTACCCAGAGTTGTTTAATGTTTAACTCTTTTCATGTAATGATGTTTCCTTTGTGGTTAGACCTTTCATGTTTTATTTATGAACTTCTTTTTTCCTTTTTGTGGCTTTCTCTCTTTTGAGAGGTATCTCGATGGGTGGTTGTTCGGGCCCCGTTTCATTTTTCCCTCTTTAGGTTTGTAACACCCCGAGCTTCCATGATACGCTTCTCATTCACTAATTCAATAGCTTGCATTGTACGCAACTTCGACTTCTAACACACCACAACTAATCAAAGTAGACGTTATGAATAGTAATAACCACATTTTAAATTTATAGAAATTTTATATTTAAAAATTTACTTCAATTTTGTATTCCTAATATTGAAATTAGCCTATGTTGAATTTTTTGTAATTTTCTGAGAACTTACAAATTTTTATGAATAGTGAAAAATACTTAAAACAAATTTTTTAATCAAAATTATTTATAGTGATAAGTTATAATATTGAGTGGTTTTAAAGTATAATTAGAATATATTTTTACCATTTTATCCAATGGTGTTCATTAGAATTAATTTCACTTTGAAATTGGACATAAACAATTGTCAATCTTTTGATATAAATTGTTTCTTAAAAACACGCTATTTGTTGTGACAGTGAGAATTAATTATAAAATTAATTAATGCAACTTATATGTTTGGAATTTCATAAAATAGACATCATTTTTGAATTCGAAATATAAATTATAGCTTTGGGTGAAATTTTGGCATTGTTCTGAAAAACTTCAATTTTTGATGAATAGTGAAACCACTAAGTGGTAGTTAAATAACTGATTTTTCATTTAAATGAAATATTACCACTTCTGTGATTTGATTTTCAAAAATCCTACATACATGGTTGTCATTAATAAGTAAAATGTGGTTCAATGAGATTAAAATAATTTTTGGTGAATAGTAACTTTTAAGTTCTTAATCACGATTAGAGGTAATTAGTGTAGTTTAAGCTAAAAATAATGTTTTAATAATATGAGATGAGCATGAAACATGTCTTAACCTCATTGGATGTTCCATGACCGACCAATACAATCCATGGGTCAACTTGGGGACCCCATGGATCCACTTTAGTTGGAAAATGACATAAATACCTTTTATTTAATGTTAAAGTAAAAAATGACACAAACATGCAATGTTTTACTAAAACAATTTTTACATGGGGTTATACAAGTCATATTTTTGACTATAAGTAATCATTGGAAAGATAAAGATATTTCCTACATCATATTATTTTTTTTATAATTTTTAGACATTAAATAAATTAAATTATTTATGACATCATTATGATGCAGCGATGACCTCATTATTTAACGATTTAAATAAAATGGAAAGATAATGTAATATCTAAGACCTACACATGTCCAAACCCTATTGGATGGGTGGATTTCGAACCCTTATCACCTTATCCTCTAATTATATAAGTGTGGGACCTCTAAAATCCGAAACTCATTTTATAATAAAGTGACTTTTCTTTACTTTCCAAGAGTGCCCCTCCTCTCCTCTTATAAAAGGCCCCCACGTCTACCACCTCATTCACACTTTCAAGCCATTTGGCTCGGCCAAACTCTGCCCAAATACTCTCCCAACATTACCCTATTACTCCTAGAAGCCTCAATTTAGGCATAACTCTTCCCAAGGAATCCTTTGGCTCAAATCAAAAAGAGTTACCCGATTTTAAGGTAATGTCTTCTCTAATGTTGTTTTGTTTTATTTTGCTTCTCCAACCCCTTAAACTCTTTTTATTACATTCTTTTGTAACAACACCAGTATCCTAAATATACTAGTATGTTGTTATAATGAGTATTCGAGCTACACTTACACACACCTACATCTAATAGATAAAGAACATACGGTTTCTGTGGATGGTGAATTTCTGCCTCACGAAACGATGATTGTTCAACACACATATAACACCTTCAAAGGTGGCCATTAAGATGTCACTATATTTATATATGATATATAATATGTGTATTTTTTAATTAAGCTTCTGTATTTTTCATTTATGGCATACCTTTATGATTTCCATTATGCGTAAACGCGATAATTTCATTTTAGGAAGTGCGGACTACCGCCCCCTCAAAGTGATTTGAATCGTTAATGCCATATGTGGGATGTATAAAGGATGAAGTAAATGGTATTATACATTATATTATACTGGAATTATATTATAACTTTATATAATTATGACTTTATTCCATTAAATATGATATGGAAATGAAATTAGCGTTCATGCATACGTACGGCTTACCGTCTCCATGAACGGTGCGTTTCATTTCTTACCTCTAAACGTTATGGAATATTATAAATGCATGTATATACTGGATATATATGAGATATATGATATCAATATCATGAATATAATTATTGATATAATGGATATATCACCACATGAACAACTTGTAATTATAAGAAGTTTATTTTTGACTCAAGTACCAAAGATCGACAAAACCACCATTATTAACTTAAATAATTACATAATGTTCATAACATGGTAATAAGTGATATAAAAGGAATAATGAACTTGAAAAAGGTTCTTAAGAAGGTATATATTAACTCTAGTTTATTATTCAGGAGGTTAAAGAACGGTTGAGTCAAGACAAGACGCAAGGTAAGGGAATTTCTTAACCCAACTTCCATTCTTTGGGTTAATCTCCTACTTTCAAATTATGTCATGATATTATTATGTCTTATTTTTTATTATTTATGTGTACCTATAGTGAATACACATAATAGTTCTATTTTATTTTTAAAATGATCTTTTTAAGGACTTCGTCTCAATCTCCTTTCATTGAGGCATATTTGGTTTTATACACAACTTTCTTTTATACGGTGTATAAACCCCTTTGACTTTAACGTTTATTCAAAAGGAATCTTTTTTATACGAAGCGTTTTACTAAACGACAAAAAGGGAATGTTTTTCTTTCTGTACATATGCGGCGACAACGACTTCTCCGCCGCCGTGACCATTATTTGAGTTTCATCTTCCTCTACAAGCCATCACTTTTTTTAATGAAAAATAAATACAAAGTTTTAACTTTCTTTTATTTTGGTATCAAAAATGGTTTTGAAAGAGTTTTTATTATATCAATGTGTTGTATTGAAATATTGTGATTGAAATGTGGAAATTTTATGTTTCCTTTATTCATGTTTTATGTGATACGATTATGTTATGGTTTATGATATGTTTAAACCTATTCATATGAGGAATGCATTGGACTTAATAAGTGACGGGTGGAGCCCGCTATAGCTCCTCGATGCATCGACAGGTCTCATGAGACAAACTAGTGTCTTGGCATGAGGCCTTGACAAAATATTATTTGTGGTCTTGGCACGAGGCCTTGGCTATGTGGTTATGATAGTCTGGAATTATGCATTCCATCATTATGAAAGTGGTTATTGATATTGCATGTGATTATTCGACCAGTAGAATATCCATGTGAAGAAGTGAATGGAATTATCTCATTTTACTTTTGCCATATTATGTTGAAGTTAAAGTTTAAAAGGCTTTTGTTTTAGTTATACATTTCCTTAAATGTTTATGTTTATTGATGAAAGCTTCTGCTATATTGTTATCCTTACCGAGCATCTGAGCTCACCCCTTTCAATGTTTTAATATTTTCCAGGATGTGAAGAAGTATTTTATGAATGACCTGCAGGGATAGTCAGAAGAGGATATGAGTGTGGACTATGAAGACTTTGTTATTAGTTTTTCACTTTATGATGTAATGTAAGACTTATGAATGTATCTAGTGTTTCCAAGGCTACTAAACTAATCGGTCTTTCGAGACTTGATCTTTTGTAATCATGCCAATGTTACGAAGTAATGCACCGACTCTGGGTAGCTGGGGTTGGGTCGTTACAGTTGGTATCAGAGGCAGTTTAGTACTAACATTGGAAGCTAGATTTATATAAACTCTGATTAGATCACATATCTTGAAGATAGACTTTGAGGATTAGTATATAAGAACTTCCTAGAATTTTGGTATTGTAGAGATGTTGTGAGTTTTCCGGGAAATACATCCCTGTCTGGATACGAGTAGGTAGAGGCAGCTCTGGCACAGATGTACCTAGGGGTAAAACCCGAAAACACCACTTTGAGCTAGACTCGAACGGGAACTGGTGCACGACAACGGGCCTTGCTGCACTCTTGGTTACGACACTCCCGGGGGATATGCTTTGGATAATTCTCATTTTCTTTATAAACCACTATGATGGGTTATGAGTATATACTTCCTCAAAGAAAACATTTTTATGGATTATATCCATAAATAGTTCAATTTATGTTAAGTATCTTACAAGTATGGAATTATGTATTTTAATTCATAAACTAATCTAGTTTATGCCATTGTTTAGAAATGGCGCCTAGTGGAAGGAATGGAAACCATATCTATGCACGCATTCCGTGAAGGGATTGCCCTCCTGCTCAAGATAATTATTGTGGATCTGGAGATACAACTGGTGGTGATCAACTTATTACCATACTGGGACAACTCACTCAGGTTATGAATAATAACCTTACTCGTATGGAGCACCCTGATCCGCAACGTGGAGGATCAATGTTAGACCTCTTCATGAGGAAACAACCACCAACATTTAATGGGGGTACAAATCCATTAGTAGCTGAGAAATGGATAAACTCCTTAGAGAAAATATTCCAATCCTTGGGGAGTAGTGAAAGGGAAAAGGTTATCATGGCAGTTTACCGCCTCACTGGAGATGCTGATCAATGGTGGTCATTAATTCAAAACACAAAGGAAGATGATGACATATTGAATATGGAATGAAGGGAGTTCAAAGATGTTTTCATAGAAAAATACTTTCCTCATGACCATAGAGCAGATATGGAAAGGAAATTTCTGAGTCTGAAACAAAAGGAGGATGATAATGTCGCAAAGTATGAGGCCAACTTTACAAGGTTAGCGAGGTATGCTGCAGATTATATACGTAACCCAAGAGGTAAGATTGATCGTTTCTTTGATGGGTTAAAACCATTTCTCCATCGAGCTTTAGTATCACAATCGTTCTCAACATACGAAGATATTGTCTCATGTGCTATCAAGACAGAAAAGGAATTCTCTAAGTCTTATGACAACAAAGTAAAGCAAGAGAAGAAGAGAACTGTGGAACAAGAGATATATAAAGGGAAAAGGGAAAGAAGGATTTTCCATTATGTGATAATTGTGGGAAGAATCACCCTGGTACTTGCCTAAAAGGAATGGGAGTTTGTTATAAATGTGGAGAAAAAGGTCACCATGCGCGTGATTGCAAGGGAAAGAAAGAGGCTATCAATGTTGAATGCTACAATTGTAGGGAAATGGGGAATTATGCAAATGAATGTCCTAAGAGTCAGAAAAACTTACCTCAGAAAAGGCCAAGGGATCAAGGAAAATTTTATGCTGTTACTACAGTTGAAGCAGAATAATTAATGTATTGGTGCTTTTGGACTCATAGATTATATTCTGGTTATTAGAATAATGTGATATATATATATATATATATAAGGATTGTACTGCAGTACTTGTGGATTTCAGTAAGGTTTTAATATGATGAAGGTAATCATATTTTTAGTATGTGACAAAAAGAGAAACTTTAATTTGTTTGGGGAATCTGATAAATTGATTTTGGAATTAAGAGACCTTTTAGAGAAAGTTTGGACAGAGGTATTTTGGATAACTATAAAGGTTGGAGTGGATTAAGTTGATCTTTGGATAGTATTGTTTAAGGTTAAAAAAATTTATAAAGATTATTTTTGGAATATTATAATACTATAGTTTTAGGAAAAGGACAACCTGCAGGGTGGGGCATAAGCCATCGCGTCTGACAAAGCTGCAGGAATCGAACCCAAAACCATAGTGCGATTGGGATTAATCTCCTACCACTGGACTACGTGAAGTCCCTGGTTTTTACAAAATATATTTTCTAATCTAAATGGTATGTGTTAAAATTTGGAACCTTATACAATTAGGATAAGTATAATATTTTTGAGTTCTATTATCTTTTTGAGTGAAAGATGAGTTGAAGGTTGAAACTCTAATTTTCAAGCATAAATATATATATACCTATCTCTTAATCAATGAATAAATTAATTCTTAAACTTTAGTAAAGGGATATTAAAACAAAAAAATGTGTTATCCTAATACCTTATGTCTTTTTGAACTGATGATATTTTAAATCATCATAGATTGAATGCTTTGAGGCCCTCAATTTGACAGTTGATTGTGATTGATGACCTCAATCACTCCCTACAAATATTTACTTTTTTCCTCCAATTATATGTCTCTAATTGCCACCAATGTTCTCCTTATCGGGATCATAATTTGGTGGTGACTTTCTTATTTCCATTTCCCTCTTATTAAGACTAAATTTTATTAACCTTATTTCCGATGTGGGTTTTCCACAAAGGTATTTTCTATTTTCAACCTTTTATTTTCCAAGAAAAATTTCAAATTGTGAGGACGCAATTTATTGAAGGAGGGGAGAATGTAACACCCTGAGCTTCCATGATACGCTTCTCATTCAATAATGTAATAGCTTGCATTGTACGCAACTTCGAGTTCTAACACACCGCAACTAATCAAAGTAGCCGTTATGAATAGTAATAACCACTTTTTAAATTTATAGAAATTTTATATTTCAAAATGGACTTCATTTTTGTATTCCAAATATTGAAATTATCCTATATTGAATTTTTTGTAATTTTCTGAAAACTTCCAAATTTTTATGAATAGTGAAAAATACTTAAAACAACTTTTTTAATCAAAATAATTTATAGTGATAAGTTATACTATTGAGTGGTTTTAAAGTATTTTTAGAATATATTTTTACCATTTTATCCAATGGTGTTCATTAGAATTAATTTCACTTTGAAATTGGACATAAACAATTGTCAATCTTTTGATATAAATTGTTTCTTAAAAACACGCTATTTGTTGTGACAGCGGGAATTAATTATAAAATTAATTAATGTAACTTATATGTTTGTAATTTCATAAAATAGACATCATTTTTGAATTCGGAATATCAATTATAGCTTAGGGTGAAATTTTGGCATTGTTCTGAAAAACTTCAATTTTTGATGAATAGTGAAACCACTAAGTGGTAGTTAAATAACTGATTTTTCGTTTAAATGAAATATTACCACTTCTGTGATTTTATTTTCAAAAATCCGACATACATGGTTGTAATTAAGAAGTAAAATGTGGTTCAATGAGATTAAAATAATTTTTGGTGAATAGTAACTTTTAAGTTCTTAATCGCGATTAGAGGTAATTAGTGTAGTTTAAGGTAAAATAATGTTTTAATAATATGAGATGAGATTAACACATGTCCTACCCTCATTGGATGTGCCATGGCCGACCAATACAATCCATGGGTCAAATTGGGGACTCCATGGAGCCACTTTTGTTGGAAAATGACATAAATACCTTTTATTTAATGTTAAAGTAAAACATGACACAAACATGAAATGTTTTACTAAAACAATTTTTACATGGGGTTATACAAGTCATATTTTTGATTATAAATAATCATTGGAAAGCTAAAACGATTTCCTACATCATAGTATTTTTTTTATAATTTTTAGACATTAAATAAATTAAATTATTTATGACATCATTATGATGTAGCGATGACCTCATTATTTAACGATTTAAATAAAATGGAAAGATAATGTAATATCTAAACTCATTTTATAATAAAGTGACTTTCATTACTTTCCAAGAGTACCCCTCCTCTCCTCTTATAAAATCCCCCCACCTCTTTCACATCATTCACACTTTTAAGCCATTTTTCTCGGCCAACCTCTGCCCAAATACTCTCCCAACTTCCCCCTCTTACTCCTAGAAGCCTCACTTTAGGCAAAACTCTTCCCAAGGAAGCCTTTGGCTCAAATCAAAAAGATTTACCCGATTTTAAGGTAATGTATTCTCTAATGTTGTTTTGTTTTATTTTGTTTCTCCAACCCCTTAAACTCTTTTTATTCCATTCTTTTGTAACAACACCAATATCCTCAATATACTAGGATGTTGTTATAATGAGTATTCGAGCTACACTTACACACACCTACATAAAATGGTTAAAGAACATACGGTTTCTGTGGATGGCGAATGTCTGCCTCACGAAACGATGATTATTCAACACTCATATAACACCTTCAAAGGTGGACATTAAGATGTCACTATATTTATATATGATATATAATATGTGTATGTTTTACTTAAGCTTATGTATTTTTCATTTATGGCATACCTTGATGATTTCCATTATGGGTAAACGCGATAATTTCATTTTAGGAAGTGCAGACTACCGCCCCCTCAAAGTGATTTGAATCGTTAATGCCATATGTAGGATGTATAAAGGATGGAGTAAATGGTATTATACATTATATTATACTGGAATTATATTATACCTTTATATAATTATGACTTCATTCCATTAAATATGATATGGAAATGAAAGTAGCGTTCATGAGTACGTACGGCTTACCGTCTCCATGAATGGTGAATTTCATTTCTTACCTCTAAACGTTATGGAATATTATAAATGCATGTATATACTGGATATATATATGATATATATGATATCAATATCATGAATATAATTCTGGATATAATGGATATATCACCACATGAACAACTTGTAATTATAAGAAGTTTATTTTTGACTCAAGTACCAAAGATCGACAAAACCACCGTTATTAACTTAAATAATTACATAATGTTCATAACATGGTAATAAGTGATATAAAAGGAATAATGAACTTGAAAAAGGTTCTTAAGAAGGTAGAGATTAACTCTAGTTTATTATTCATGAGGTTAAAGAACGGTTGAGTCAAGACAGGACGCAAGGTAAGGGAATTTCTTAACCCAACTTCCATTCTTTGGGTTAATCTCCTACTTTCAAATTATGTCATGATATTATTATGTCTTATTTTGTATTCTTTATGTGTACCTATAGTGAATAAACATAATAGATCTATTTTATTTTAAAAATGATCTTTTTAAGGTCTTCGTCTCAATATCCTTTCATTGAGACATATTTGGTTTTATACACAACTTTCTTTTATACAGTGTATAAACCCCTTTGACTTTTACATTTATTCAAAATGAATCTTTTTTATACGAAGCGTTTTACTAAATGAAAAAAGGGAATGTTTTTCTTTCCGTACATATGCGGCGACAACGACTTCTCCACCGCCGTGACCATTATTTGAGTTTCGGCTTCCTCTACAAGCCATCACTTTTTTTAATGAAAAATAAATAAAAAGTTTTAACTTTCTTTTATTTTGGTATTGAAAATGGTTTTGAAAGCATTTTTATTATATCAATGTGTTTTATTGAAATCTTGTGATTGAAATGTGGAAATTTTATGTTTCCTTTATGCATGTTTTATGTGATACGATTATGTTATGGTTTATGATATGTTTAAACCTATTCATATGAGGAATGCATTGGACTTAATAAGTGACGGGTGGAGCCCGCTATAGCTCCTCGATGCATCGGCAGGTCTCATGAGACAAACTACTGTCTTGGCACGAGGTCTTGACAAAATCTTATTTGTGGTCTTGGCACGAGGCCTTGGCTACGTGGTTATGATAGTCTGGCATTATGCATTCCATCATTATGAAAGTGGTTATTGATATTGCATGTGATTATTTGACCAGTAGAATATCCATGTGAAGAAGTGAATGACATTATCTCATTTTACTTTTTCCATATTATGTTGAAGTTCAAGTTTAAAAGGCTTTTGTTTTAGTTATACATTGCCTTAAATGTTTATGTTTATTGATGAAAGCTTCTGCTATATTGTTATCCTTACTGAGCATCTGAGCTCACCCCTTTCAATGTTTTAATATTTTCCAGGATGTGAAGAAGTATTTTATGAATGACCTGCAGGGATAGTCAGAAGAGGATATGAGTGTGGACTATGAAGACTTTGTTATTAGTTTTTCACTTTATGATGTAATGTAAGACTTATGAATGTATCTAGTGTTTCCAAGGCTACTAAACTAATCAGTCTTTAGAGACATGATCTTTTCTGATCATGCCAATGTTACGAAGTAATGCACCGACTCTGGGTAGCTGGGGTTGGGGCGTTACAAGGTTTGTTTTGAATTATCGAGAATGAGAATTTTTTGAGAGGTATCTGATGTAATGGCCCGGACCTCTCTGGTCCATTACTTTGTGAAAATGTGGTGTTGGAGGTGTTCCGGGAGGTCAAGGTGACTTATCCCCAACACTTTTCCAAATTTCCATTTCTGTGAACAATGTTTCCAGTTTTATGAACAATATCGGTGGGTGGACAGTGTTTCTATCTGTGAGGTTCTATCGGTGGACTTATATCGGTAGACTTGAACAGTGTTTCTATTGGTGAGATTCTATCGGTGGACATCTATTGGTAGACTTGAACAATGTTTCTATCGGTGAGCTTCTATTGGCGGACTTCTATCGGTAGACTTGAATAGTGTTTCTATCAGTGAGCTTCTATCGGTGGACTTCTATTGGTAGACTTGAACAATGTTTCTATAGGTGAGCTTCTATCGGTGGACTTCTATCGGTAGACTTGAAAAATGTTTCTATTGGTGAGCTTCTATCGGTGGACATCTATCGGTATACTTGAACAATGTTTCTATTAGTGAGCTTCTATTGGTGGAATTCTATCGGTAGACTTGAATAGTGTTTCTATTAGTGAGCTTCTATCAGTGGACTTCTATCCGTAGAACTGAACAGTGTTTCTATCGGTGAGCTTCTATCGGTGGACTTATATCGATAAACTTGAATAGTGTTTCTATCGGTGAGGTTCTATCAGTGGACTTCCATCGGTAGACATGAACAATGTTTCTATCGGCGAGCTTCTATCGGTGGACTTCTATGGGTAGACTTGAATAGTGTTTCTATCGGTGAGCTTCTATTGGTGGAATTCTATCGGTAGAATTGAATAGTGTTTCTATCAGTGAGGTTATATCAGTGGACTTCTATCGGTAGACATGTACAGTGTTTCCAGATCGGTAGACTTGTACAGTGCTTCCAGATTGATAGACTTGCCTTTGCCAAATTTTGAGTATGTGAACAGTGTTTCCAACTTCTTACAGCTTAGCCCCATTTGACGTTTCCATTGATGTAAAATACATTTAAAGCCTTATTTTTTAAGACTCTTAAGCTGATTAAAAGTCCATAAATCCTATATTAATTATCCCTATAGCTCGGGATGTTTTTTCTTGGTCAAACCGCGTGGGTTAATGCGATCCGTTTTTAATGGAGAATTAACCAGATCTTAAACCGTCTCCTCATTATATCTTCAAAAAGGAACCAGATATCATTCTCCCTTGTTCTTCCCCTTTGTTCTCAGCTAAGAGACACTAGAACCTTTCAATCGTTCTCTTTGGAGTTTCAGAATAAACCCTAATCCTCCAATTGGTTCCGCTCTATTTTGGATGCAACTGAGCTATATCGGTCAATATTCCCTATAAGGTATGTTTTATCATTGTTCCCTTGGTTATCATCTTATAATGTTTCTCCCTTCCATATTATACCATGTAATTTCCAAGATTCTAATGGGTTTTTTCTTGGGGTTGGTTGGTACTGTCGTATCGTGGCATCCTCTGGTGGATGCAGTTGTCATGAGAGGAGGATTGTAACCCGTTGTGTGGATAAAGGACGCCAAGAACTCTTCGAGGTAGGGGATTCGTAGCTTCTCTAATTGTATATGTGCAATCATAGAATTATCATGATTTAGCCCTTTGGATCACAATGAAATTGACCTAATTAAATACTTGAACCGGATTAAAAGAATTGGTTGATCGCATGTTGTTGCTTTATACCATGATAACAGTTTGCCTCATGTTTTGCTAGATAGAGTGATATCTATGATTTCTTGGATTAGTTGTTCGTTCTTGATGGAAATTGATAATGAACGTAAAGTCGGAATTAATTGTTAATTAATTGGGTAAAGATCAAGAGGCATGTAAATGAATCTGATTGTTGTCGTTGTTTTAGTTGTTCTAATTTGAGGTTAATCAAATTAGGGAAGTAAGAATGGTTATTTAATTGTGATAGCTTACTGATTAGGTCTCCTGTAATTAGAACCTATGAATAAAAAATCTGATAATTCAATATGGATTAAAGAACAGATTGTGTGGGAATTTGTTAAATGGTTTTGAGTAACCCTCTTGATTGTTAAAGGGTCATGAGCCCATTGATGTGATTTTGTGTTTTATTGATGCTTGTGTTGTGATGTGAGCCTGGGTGGCTGTTGTGATATGTAGATTCATGGGGACTTGTGGTTGTGGCAGCAGATGACGCCTAGGGTGGTGAGATGTATTAGCTTATGCATGTGGGTGTCGGGGAGGACACCAAGGATGATGGTATGGGATGGATGTGATAGATGGATGTTGGTGGTTTTGTTTGGTTGCTTATCTGCTATAATTTTCTCCACTGCTTAAGACAGCTGGTCTTTCTTACCCTCCTTCCGAAGGAGGCGAAGACACATGGGGTATGCCACGTGCTTTCTGTGTTTAGCCTCTTGAGGGAGAATGGGTCGATGCTATTGCTATAGGCGGAAAAGACTCGACGGGTAGTATATCTACTCACCGTGTTGAGGCCCCTTTGTGTTTAGTAGTATATGATGCCTTTATAAAATTCCTGGGAATATGGGAAAGTAATTATACAATAAAAGTTTGATTAAATAGTGATAATCCACAAGGAGGGAGATACTGGAATTTAAAGGTGATCTGAATATTAAAAGGAGCAGTTGATTTTGGGTGTGATGCTAATGAAGTTTAATGTTAAATTATTCATAGTTAATTAATGTTTAAATAATTAATTAACGTACAATGGAACTGATAAAATGAGAATGGAGTAATCTAATAAAGATCTTCAAATGTTTGTGTGCTTATAGGACACATAGTCTTAGATGTAGTAGCCTGGAGTCTGAGAGATGTTAGTTGTAGTTGTATCTAAGACATGGTAATTCCCATAGTGTGGATGTGAGTTATATATATATTCTATACTTTTTGTGTTTATATATGCTACTCCACCCTGTTGGTAAGGGCAATTGACACCTCGAGGATTCTGAGCCCTGGGGGGTGTTTTCCCCAACATTCTGATGGGAGGTTGAAGGGATGACTACCCCCTTTGGCCATACTCTTTTATCTTCGTAGATACATGTGCCAATAGGCACAATAGTTAGTTTCCCCATATATGTGTGTAGAGGGATGTAATGGCTTGTGGTTATTTCACAGAAATATATTCTGGATACGGTATCCTATGGACTACTATAGGTGTAATGTGTATAGGCTGTGATGGCTTGAGGATCCCTACTCGGTGTATGGGCTATAATGGCTTGAGGTATAATACCTAATGTTTGATACATGTTATGCGGGCTGTGGTGGCTCCCGAAACTTACCTGGTTACTTTTGGTTGTAAGGATGTTGTGGTGCTTTGCCCTGGTGTCTGTGGGCAAGCATTTGTGGTGCACGAGGTGCAGATTGTGGAGCTTATCCCAGGTGTCTGCGGGCAAGCCTTTGGAGAGATATGCACAGGACGCATGTTGTTGGGGAAAATCGGAAAACCATTGGGGAAGTATTAGTGGGGTACCCTTGATATTTTTCATTATATGCTATATTCTTGTATGAGTTAGTTGGTGAGAGTAGACATGGTGAGGTTGGGAAATTAGTATACCTGTTTAGGTGATGAGTTAGTTTCACTAGTTGTTCACTAGGCTTTAGCATGCTTTCTTTACTTTTTCACAATAGGCTTGGGGGGATCCTACTTACTATACTGTTATACTCACCCTATGTATATATAAACTTTTTTTTTCAGGTCATTTGGAGAAGGTTGGAGATCAAGATGGTTACTACAAGCTTGTGGTTGGAGGAGCTGTTCGGGCTTGTGGTCAGTGACGTTTTACTTTCTTTTGGGTACTTTTAGTTTCCCCTTTTAGTTGTAGTACTTTTTCATGAAATTTCATATATGTACTTGGGTTTATTTTATATTTCAGTTCTGAGTTTGAGTTGATTGGTGTCTATCTTATCTCTCTCTTCTGCATGTGTTTTCTTAGAGGGTAATGCCTCCCATTTTTGTGTTTATTATACCCTCAGTTCTAGTCACCAACCTGGGGCCTACTGGAGGTGGGACTCGGGGGTCATTATCTTCCTTATCACATTGTCGGCCCAGGAGGGGTACACTTTGTGGGGAGGGGATCGTGATAGACATTATGGACCCAAATCCATAATAATAACATAATTGGGATTAATAATTCTAATTTAAGTTACTCCACATGGATAAAAAATAAGATTAATTAAGGTGTATTAAAAATAAATTATGAGGAGTTATTCATCCCTTAATATTACCAT
This sequence comes from Viscum album, assembly GCA_963277665.1. Lineage (NCBI taxonomy): Eukaryota > Viridiplantae > Streptophyta > Magnoliopsida > Santalales > Viscaceae > Viscum > Viscum album. Next base: position 1,508,276,661 of record OY728147.1, on the reverse strand, counting down.
TAAACTAATATAAGATTAAGTAAGATTCCTTGAAATCTATTCCAAAAATATTTATTACCAATATTTTTTAAATAAATTCATTTGGAATAATACAATTATTGGGATATTTTTAGGGGAGAGGGGAACATAAATTTGTAACAACCTATAAGATAAATAATTGGGGTTATTTCAAGATATGTTGGTAGAAATGGGATCCTACTTTCTAGATATAGAATATGGAGGGAATGTTTCTACACCCATTTCTTTTCTTCTTTTATTTCTCATATTTTTATTTTTATATTGTTTTTATTTTCAAATTAATTAAAATTTATATTATTTTAAATATAATCTAATTCATGAATGGTATTTATTTTTCTATCTTAATCCACACACACCCCTTCAATTCTTATTTTATTTTAACCTATTTCATACTCATTACACCCCATTCTTCTCCACTATGATATTTAATAATCCTAATCATTAGTAACTAACCAATGGATGTTCCCAAGGGATCAATCCAGTATTGAGCCTAAGTAGGTGCATTATATTTTTTATTGTTTTTTAATTATTAGACTTAGGTTAAAGGTTATCATAGTGGTTAAGGAATTGTTTTGTCTATAATTTCCTCAAAGGGAATAACATTCTTTTCTGTAATATTTTTCTTCAATTGAGGAGGTTGATGTTTGATCTCTTGGTGATCATTGAGTAAACTATTTATTCAAAACCATAGGTATAATGGTATATTCACACATTTTATGGATCATGTATATTAACTAAATTTGAAACTAATAAAGAGACAATGAAGGTTCTTACAAGGTGTTATCCTTATAGGAAGTCATTTCTATTTAAAAACATTCGGTCTACATCCTTTTTTTTCATCCCAGCTATAAATGTTTATATTTAACAATATTTTTTATATCATTTATTCATAATTAATTATATTATTTATTTTAATATTCATTAAAATTTAAAAATTCACAATAGAATTTTTGTGTTGTATAATTTTCATCATTGTGATCGAACATTGATGTGTACTATGATGAATGAATATGTAAATAAAATATTGATAATGGATTTGTGAAAAATACTAACACAAAAAAACTAGAAACATTTAAGTTGAGTTTCAACACTTTCACACACCTTTTTCCATAAAAAACAAAAAATATGAAATTCCAAAAATAAAAAAACACATTTTTTCCATGATGTATTCAAATTGAGATTATTATCAATGGAATAACTAATATCAAGTTAAAAATAAAGAAAATTTTAAAAAATATCTAATAGAAGAACTTAAAGAATAATTATAGGGAATTGAGGTAAAAATTGAATGGCTACTGAATATGTCCACACAACTGAGGAGAGACAACTGGAGCCTCAACAAGATCCTAAATACAAACCTGAGGGGATGAAATAAACAGTTCCACTTTAATTCCAAGATATTTAAAAATAAATCCATGTTGTGAAGGCTTTTCATGAGGAATATAAACATCATGACAATTTCATGAAGGTGATACAATATTACGATGATGAGAGAGTGTGGATTCTAGATGTGGAAGACTTACCTACTAAGCTACATGTGGGGGATAAACCATATCCAAATGAAATATGGAATGATTTTTACAAACCAAATGATATAACCAATCCCTAAAAAGTGGAATATCTTGAAATATTTCATGAAATTATAGAGAGTGAATAGGAATACACCACCCATGTTGTGGAATTCAAAAAAAGGATGGAGGATCTCGACTACCAAGCTTGATCAACTGAGATCCATCAACAAGAGGAACATACCATTGTTGAAGTGATTGAAATAGAACTAACTCAATGATATGATCATTTCTTAAACTATATCTATTTTTTTAATTATTACTTGAGTATAAATTGTTATGGGTTTTATTTTTTAGATTTGGTCTATCCTCTCTTTTCCTTAGAGGATGATATAGAAACAGAACCTACAGCTATTGAAGAAAATCTGGAGGTCCCTGGAAATATTGAATTTTTTTAAAGAATGATCATGAGGATATACAAGTGGATTTTTATAATGAGTCCAATCCCAAATATATGTAAATTGAAGGGGAATAATTTGGTTTGTACTATGTTGAATGCCTATGTAAATAAAATATTGATCATGGATTTGTGAAAAATCCTAACAAAAAAAAAAACTGGAAACATTTAAGTTGAGTTTCAACACTTTCACGCACCTTTTTCCATAAAAAAATAAAAAAATATGAAATTCCAAAAATAAATAAACACATTTTTACATGATGTATTCAAATTGAGATTATTATCAATGGAATTACTAATATCAGGTTAAAAATAAAGAAAATTTTAAAAAATATCTAATAGAACAACTTCAAGAATAATTATAGGGCATTGAGGTAAAAATTGAAAGGCTACTGAATATTTCTACACAACTGAGGAGAGACAACTGGAGCCTCAACAAGATCCGAACTACAAACCTGAGGGGATGAAATAAAAAGTTCCACTTTAATTCCAAGATATTTAAAAATACATCCATGTTGTGAAGGCTCGTCATGAGGAATATAAACATCATGAAAATTTCATGAAGGTGATACAATATTACGATGATGAGAGAGAGTGGATTCTAGATGTGGAAGACTTACCTACTAAGCTACATGTGGGGGATAAACCATATCCAAATGAAATATGGAATGATTTTTACAAACAAAATGATATAACAAATCCCTGAAAAGTGGAATATCTTGTAATATTTCATGAAATTTTAGAGAGTGAATAGGAATACACCACCCATGTTGTGGAATTCAAAAAAAAGGATGGAGGATCCTGACTACCAACCTTGATCAACTGAGATCCTTCAACAAGAGGAACATACCATTGATGAAGTGATTGAAATAGAACTAACTCAATGATATGATCATTTTTTAAACTATATCTATTATTATTTCTTTAATTATTACTTGAGTATAAATCGTTACGGGTTTTATTTTTTAGATTTGGTCTATCCTCTATTTTACTTAGAGGATGATATAGAAACAAAACCTATAGCAATTGAAGCAAATCTGGAGGTCCCTGGAAATATTGAATTTTTTTGAAGAAAGATCATGAGGATATACAAGTGGATTTTTATAATGAGTCCAATCCCAAATATATGTCAATTAAAGAGGACTGAGCTTTATTTTAAAACAATTTTCACTTTTAAATTATATTTTTTAAACTCTATAATTTTTTTTCTTAAATTCTACTTTGAGATTTAAACTCGAAATTTCCTTCCAATTCTTAATTTATGCTTCACATGACTTATCTATGAGACACAAGTTTCTTACGAATCATGTTATTCAATGTTTTATTTTTCAATGTTAATTAACATGAATGGGAAAGAAGGATAATTTCATGATTAAAATGAAGAATGGATATTAAAATGAGGACTCTTGATTTAAGGTAATTAAATTATTCAGGTAAATAAAATTCCTAGAATATTTTTCATGAATTTAATTTTGGAAATTCATTTGAATTTATTTGTTATTACTAGTTATTATATGAGTTATTACCCAAAATCATATATACCATTCTTGAGAGGATTTATAGAACAAATATTTCTTTTAATTTTAGAGAATATTTAATGAATGATCTTGTGACATGTCACCTATAGGAACATGTATGTGAACTTTTAAAAGAAATTACTGTACGAAACCACATTTATTATTATTAGGTAATATATTCTAAATTATACATCTTTAATGGATAATCATTATATAAATCATGATTTATCCCATAGAGACCATGAATGACCTTTATATGGACAATCCATGTGTCATTGAATTTTTTATCCATTTCTAACCTAGTAATGGAATTTTCTTGATATTTAAAAGTTGAATTTTGGGAATAATTGAAACCATGTTAAATAGGATGAGTTAAATTGTATTTTTAATTGTTGGGTTGATTATTCTGGGAATTTTAAAAGGCTATAGAATCCTTCATTGTTATATATTTTCTCTTCTTGAATAAAAAATATGTAAATGAAAAAAGAACGAAAAAATGATAAAATTGACTTCTGATTTGGGAAAACAAAAGAAAACCATTTCTAGACCAATGATTTGTCTCATGTGAGTTTTGGTGGTGTATGTGAGTTATATTATAAGACATTAGTATTGAAAATAAATTAAATGTTTTTTTTTCAAGAACATTAAAACAATATATAAATAATAAAAAATCCTAAAAGAGAACAAATAATTCATTATTCTTAAACTAATAATGATATTTTCATTTAGTTTTGAGGAAATTGGGAGTTTCTTTATTGAAATGGATAATTTCATAACAAATTATTTTTAATATCATTAATTGTATATAAGAGATAAACCTCCTCATTTAGACATAATTTTTAGACCATTAAATCCTACCAACCATAAACCAATGAGTCATTTGATCCTTTATTGCATGTCCTCATCATTTTATGTGATTTTTGACATTATAATATAGATAATTCATTTTTTACCAGCCTATGGATAAGGATCATGTTCACATTATGTATGAATAAATATACTTAATTTTTTTTATAAGAGATCCGAGAAAGGATTCAAAATTGAGATAAATTTTGATTTGGATTGTTTAAAAAAATTACTTGAGGAGCAGAAATTAATTTTAAGAAAAGTTCCATCATTTTTCAAAAGTGAAATGAATGAAAATAATTATTTGAATGTTTATTTTTAAAAAATATCAATTAAATTTTAATTTTTATTTTAATTTTAAAATTTTATTTCAGTTTGATTCTTTTGTATTTTATTTCATTGACATTAGAATATTAGTAACATCAGTGCTTATTTAATTCTATGTTGATATTTTATACATTAGAGAAAACATGGTTTAATTGTTGGTAAATTTATAGAGATAACATTTTAAACATTTCTTTATGAATATCAAATAGTTACACCCTCACAATTAATCAATTTGAGCTTATTTTAACCAATTTGTGATTTATTGCGTCTTTTGGGATAAAATATGAATGTTTGCTAATTCTAGAAATTAATAATTTCACTATAACATTAGTATTTCATGGATATAATTTAATGTATAAGTATAATTGGTATTTTCCTTTTTTATAGTATCTATACATTCATTGTTTTAATAATTGTCTTCAAGGACAAGAGCTTATTCAAACATCTAGAGGCCCAAAAAAAATATTATGTTTGAAAACCATTCAGGTGAACAACTTAGAAACTACCTTATTAACTAAACCATTATTCTGGATACAAACCTCCAATTCAAATGATTCAACCTTGATATGAAATATTAGTCATGGAATAATTTTAAAAATTAATTTTAAATAGTTATTCATATATTAATATTTCAATTGAACAATATAAATTTAAGAAATATTCCTGTAAATATCAGAAAAAAGTTCACACTCAATATTTATTCCATAACTTATTCTATCGATGTATTATATTTTTTAAAATTTTAGGATATATTGGGAAATAAATTGGGATGAACATATATGATGTTCATTTGGTGTTATTATATGATATAGTGGACAAAACAAGAGCCATATTTTGGGATGCAGAATCTACAAGGGATGTTGTTTTACCTGTTTCATGTCATCATTTATTTTTCTTATTTTCTCTTTTTAAATAGATTTATTTTCATTGTAATTTCAATTTATATTATTTTAAATAAAATATAATTCATTCACGTTTTTAATTTTTTTTGTTTCACACAGACCTTTTCTTTTCATTTTTTATTTTCTTCTCATTCCTTCACATTCTACTTTGTTTTTATCTAATGTGATAATTAATACTCATGATCAAGAGTAAAAAACCTATGGAAGTTCCTATGTGATCAATATAGTATTGAAACCAAGTTTTATTCACATTTAAATTATTATTATTTTCATAGAGTAAAATCAATGGGTATCATAGTGGGTAAGGAACCTTTCTATCTCCACTGGCCACCAAAGGCTTATCTTTCCCTTCTTTAATATATTCTCTCAATGGTGGTGGTTGATGTGTGATCGCTTAGATGTTGTTGAGTGCACTATATATTCACAACCATAGGTAGAAGATTTTATTCATGTATATAATAGAACATTTATATTAAGTAAATTTGAATCTAATATATAGACGACCAACCTTCACACTGTGTGTTCTCCTAGGAGGATATCCTTTCTTTTTTACAACATTATGTATTTATCCATTATGTTCTGATCACATATATATATATTTATATATTTGAACATTTTCTATATCATTCAAACATAATTTATTATATTATATAGAATTATATTAGTTAAAATATAAATAGTTAAAATAAAAAATTGGTGTTGTGTAAATTTTAGCCTTGAGATTGACCTAGGTTTGCACTATATTTAATAATTAGGTAAATAAAATATTAGCCATTGATTCAAGAAACAACCTCACAGATCGGCACTAAAATTTTATATACTATTTACTTATATCAGTGTATAATGTAACAATATAAATTATTCTTCTAGGGTGTTGATTTTGGGGTTATTACAAGAACAATTTTTATAGGATAATTTGTAGGGAAATATCATTTTTATGGTGGAAAAGGTATATTGGTTACCCTAAAAAATACACCCCTTCATGGATTCTAGTATATTTATATTGTTTTGAAATAAATTAACATATGGTTAACAACACCATATGGGTTATATTCTTAATTAATTTTTTTTAAACTAGTGAAATATGATTATGCCAATGACTGGAAAACTGGATAGAGAATCCTATGGGATATGCTTGGGACAATTCACATATTCTCTGTTGACTATTATTTAGTACTTGATTAGATTATTCTTATAGAAACATTGTTAAATCCAATGGTGTCAAATATTATAATGGTGGTGACATATTTTTTACATACATATAATTTTTTTTATTAATTACATGACTTCTCAATATGATTATTGTTTTTTAAATTTTGATATTTGTTTTTAGTAAATAGATAGAATTAAGGGAATAATTTTAATGATTTATTTTATATGTGATTCAGTTATTTATCTTATGAGAATAAAATTTTATATGACATTGATTTGATAATAATATTATTATGTCTTTCTGGTTATCTCAATTTTTTATCAATAATGCGTACCATTTTTTATTTCATGACTAACCAAATAAGTGAAAAATAAATGATTAGTAATGTTCAGGTGATAAATTACATAGATAAATGATTCAGAGATTTCATACATTATAAGAATATGTAATAATGAACTCAAGGTAATGTCTCAAAATAATAGTAAAATGATTTATATGTAGAAAATAAGGGTATAACGTGGTAAATTGAAAATGAAAAATGAATAGTTTGGTTAGCAAGATTCATGGGAATACTATTTTCTATAAATTATTATATATGGATGAGTTTTTTAATGTGTAATGTGTATGAGTAACAAAAATTTATTCCACAGGGTGATATAATCAAAAAAGGATCAAAATAATTTAATGAGTAAATTTTTTATTATTGATTCTTTAGAGAATACCAATAAAATGTAAACAAAATGATGGGTTAAAGAATACGAAAAAAATAAAGGTAAATTATTTAAGAATGGATTGATATTATTCTATATTTCATGTATTAGGATTTCTGAATAATGCAATTCAATTGTTTTATCAATGAAATTTCTATTATTAGAATCCTCATATATAATTGATTTTTTTTGTTTTTCATTATAAAATTAAAAACAAGTGTTTAATGGAATTAATAAACTCAAAAATTTATTTAGTGTAAAGGATACATTTTCTTAATTCAAATGATTTGGGGATCAATAACCCATAATATTTTCTTATTGTTTAGATAGTATATTTTTTTGGATTATAAGAAGATTGATATTAAAAATGTAAAGTGGATACTTTTTGAGACATTGAAGTTGATTAATTTTTCATATGAAAAAGGGATTAATAATGATGTTTATTTTTTATATTTCTGAAATATTTTATAATTATATTTGAAATGATTGCTTTTGAAAAAATATATTTTTTTACATTTGATTTTTTATTACACATTGAATATTAATATTTAATTAGAGTGTTATTTTTAGTATTTTATTAGGGTATATATATATATTTTTACATAACCTTATGAACAATAGATATAATATAGAGAAAATTGTTCTGTAGACTATGGTATAATATATGATAAAATTATCTGGATCCATTTTGGGTTTAGTTTATTTTTACGAGTTTGATGGTTATCTATTTATTTAATGACATCAGATTGACTTTTGATGCTACTTGGACAATTATGGAAATTCTTAAATGATTATTTATTAATTTTGTATCAAATTTGACATCCAATTCCTATATATTTAATATATAGAGATAAAAGGAATGACCAATCCTTATTTTTTAGATCGTAAGTTCCTTAAAATTTATATTTCATTATTTTCAATATTAAAAAAATAATCACATTTATTTATCAAATGAAAATTCAGATTTATCTGGGATAGAAATATTCATGAAATACAGTTGGATGATGAAATTACTCTTGTGGTATGGAAAAAATCATGTAATAATGTTATCTCATACTATGTACCATTGTGGTAAATGATCGTTTTTCGTAAATTAAGTGAAATATAAACCAATAAGGTCTTGTATTTATTGTATCACTTAGATATCAATGTTTTTTTCGGGAATATAATTTATATTAAAATTATACATACATGGATTTATAAATTCTAAATTAGGATATAAAATTTACTAGAGTAGTTAAATATAATTTTATTATAATGAATCATAATTTTTATTATTATGTCATGATAGGTTAATTATAGTAATTGACTTATAAAATTGAAATGGATAAATTTATTTACGAAGGGTAGAATATGAATAATTGATATTTTAGAATATATTTATCTTTACATAAATTTTATGTTATTGATAGCTTGTTTGAAATGCATTAAACTAATAATGAACCATGATATATTATAACCCAAAAAATAAATTTTCTTCATGTATTTGAATAAATAGTATTGATAAATATTAATGAAGATTAAATATAATCTAAATTCATTTAATAACACATAATAATTATGTGTGGAATTTTTATTAATGTATTTTTTTATATCAAATATATCTTCTTTTGCAAAATGTTTTTATTATATTTTTTCATATATTATAATTAATTTTTAAGAATTATAAATATAATTTTTTCTGAAATGAATATTTATTTATAAATAATTATTTCAATATTAGGTGATGTTGATTTTTTATAATTTCTCCTAAAATATCGATTTTTCATTGAATAATGCATAATATCTATTTTTGAAAAATGATACTTTCATTTCATTAAATAATATAATTTAAAAGAATAATTATATTTTAAATTTTATATTATGTTGACATAATAATCATATAATTCTTCATGTTATACTTAATTACGTTGTATTTAATATTATAGTTTGTTTTTTTAAGTTCATTTTTTGCCAAAAAATCACATTTTTCTAACAAATTAATTTCATTTTGTTTAGGAAATTTATAATCAAAAAGTTAATCCACTTCATGAAATTCAATCATTAAAATTTAATAAAATGTTTTGAATCAGGTGGACTAAAATTTCTAAAATGTTCTCTTTTAATTTTTAACAATTATAATACAATCTATAGTAAATATTTATCACCTTAGAAAGTGAAAAATGTCTAATAAAATGATAAAACAATGGGATATGTTATCTAATCCCATAATCATTTACTTTTATATTAGTATATATGTTTTTTTACCATAATAATTTAGATTTTATGGTCTAGAATTTTCATACCACACTCCATTGTTAGTGATGTAAAAAATATTTTTCTTAATGAAAAAATAAAAAATGTAACTTTGTATTAATATCTAATGTATTTCTTCATAGTGATTAAAATAGATCATATTATGTTAATATTGGTTAATTGATATATGAATTTATTTTTTCATGGTAATTTATTTTATCATTAATGTGTTGTAATAATTGCTTTAAATAAATGAACATTACTGATATAGTTTCATTTCATGTAATATAAAATAATAAACAAATGTATTTTAAAAAATTAATGTAAAAAAATTTGATTTATTTTTTTACAAACAAAATATTTTTATAAATATATTATATTTCTAATGTGTTGAATTTTAGATTTTTACTCAAAATCCATCTTTTTTCCATTAAATCCATACATTTTTTTGTGCCTCTATAGATTGGTTGACTGATCTTATTTTGATGTTCAATCCTATTTTTGGTTGTTGGGAAACTTATGTTATTATAAAGGGCCTCCATTTTGAGTGTTGGTTTCCTAAAAGGGTTAGTGGATCATGTTCTCATGATGTTTGCGACGTGATTTTGATGTGGTCGGATCCATCTTAAGAATATGTTATTTAAATAATGGAAATATATTGTTTTGTAAAATGGTTATCTAAAATATTAGAAATATACATGATTCAATAATAAAAATATATCATTTACTAATGATAGAAAAATGACTTTAATAGTTCTTTAGATTCACTTATAATGTGAGTGATGTTAAAGGGTTGGCATTATTATGTGTTGAAAAAAGCGATTTTCAGGGCCCCCTATAGTAGTGCTAGAAAAATACTAATAAAGGGGGCCTTTATCGGTTCATTTTTTAGAACTAAAAAATGAGACCTTTAATATTGTTTTTAGCACTAATAATTTTGGCCTTTATGAGTTCGTTTTTTTATTTTAAATGAACCCTTTAACATCACTAAGAAAAGCGATAAAAAAGGCTTTTCTGATATAGGGGGTCATTTTTTTAATCAAACAACATACCTCCCGAACATTTATCCAAACTTCCCACCAACTTTTTTATTTATATAGATAATTCCATCCTCCCACACGTGCCCCGACCTAGAGTGACTTTTAATCCCAAGACCTCATGATCATCCTAGTGCCTTTTATACTCCCCTATGTTGTTTTGACTTCAATTGTAGGATATAGATTTATTTATATATATCATTACCTTCTTAGTCCATATATCAATATATATTTTTATATATATCATTATTTTTTTATATATATAATTTTATATATAATTTAAATACATATATAGAATATGTCTTTGTTTTATTTTTGAATATTTATATATTATATTTATATTATATTATATATTTGATTATAAGTAGTATAATATTGTACAAAATGATAAAAATTTAGAACCATAATATCAAAATTAATGTAATCCACATAAATAAATTTAGTACCCACAAAAAAAGACAATAAGACCCCATTAAAGGAAGGTGAAATGCCATATAATGTTGAAATCTTATTCTACCTTGACTAAGAATTCAGTTTTAGAGGTCCAAAATTCCTCCTTTGACTTTGAAAAAAATATGTAATTAGGTCTCCTAGGTCAAAACGACATATATATCATCCAAATATTTGATTTGATACATGGTGGATCCCAAACAAACTCCAAAATCAGAAGTTATGGCTGTTTGAAGTTCAAGTTACATTTTCAAATTATTTTATATATTTTTTTTAATTTTTTTTATTTTTTTATCTTTATATTTTTATGAAATCAATATTACAATATATAATCTAGAAAATTTATAATTAAAAATATTCTTTAAATTTTATTCTCAGACAATTTCACTAAATATCATATATATTAAGTGTAAATTCCTATTTTCCATTTTATGAAACATATTTTAAAAAATATTATATATTTATATCAATATATATTTATTTATATATTAATATATTATTTTTAATGAAATAATTATTTTAAATGTAACCCTTATCAACAATTTTTCACAAGTGATAATGAAGCCCCCACCCATTATAATGGATTTTTACTAGAAATGATAAATGGACACCTTTTATAAATCATTTTTGAACAATACAGATAAGGGGGCTTTATCAGTGATTTATTAAAAGCACTGATAAATATATCCCTTTGAAATATCTATAAAATGTTGTTAATTACACCCATTAACTACTATTTTTTAGCACTAATAAAGGGGGCCTTTTACTGCCCCTTTATTTAGTATGGTTATATCCCTAGCGCTGGATAAACCCATTTTTGTAGAAACCATAGATTTATTTTCAAGTGAAAAAAGTATTCTAATGTAAAATATGGGTTTACTCTATTTATGGTAAAATAAATATGCTTTTTCATGAATTTGGAAATTTATTTTGATAAGGGTTTTCAATGATTGTTTGGATTGAAAAAATAGTGCTTAAAATAGTTTTGTAAACTATGTAAGACCATTTTAATGATTTAATGTGTTACATATAGGAACCTTAAAAACATATGTGGGGAGAATAGTATTGGGTCTTTTCTTTTGATATTGTTTAAATAGTTCACATTCAAGGGTTCTCTTATGTTACGAGAATGACATGAACATGGATTTAAAAAATGGCTTGTAATTGTATGGAGGTTCACATTTTTGGGTGTTCCTCTCTCCCCATGACCATGACACATAGTTTGCATGGAAATATATTGAACAATAGTAACTATTGGTATAAGATTTAATTAGCTATCTGAATCATGGTTTTATTTAGCTCACACCCTACAGACAACATTATTGGTGAGTAAACCTTTTATTTTAATTTGATATAGGAATGGGAAAGGTTACCTAGTGTGGTGATAGGGTTTATGTCACTTGGGTAAGAGTAGATAATGTTGACATGGTTGAATGTTGACCATAATATCACATGGATTATTTGGTTCTTACTTATGATTCCCTATTATTTGGACATTTAACATTGGGTTGTTCTTTTTTTTTTGAGACCCACTAACATTTTATTTGGATTTAAAATACATCTATTTTAGTTTTGTTTTTTTGTATCTTTTAGACATACAAAGAAATGTTTTGAATTTTTTTAAGGTTGTGTGAAATTGTTCCATACATTATTATTTGATGCTCAAAAGCTACTCACCATCCCAAGAGGATTGGGAATGAATTTTGTGTGTGTGGTATATCAATTTGGGTGTTATTTTTAGGGGTATCATAGATCAGTTCATTAGAAATTATTGTAACACTATAGTAAATGTGATATATAAGGGACTAATTATTAAAAACCATGTCAATATAGTTAACCTTTTCTTTTAGGAGCCAACAGGATTATAATTCTAATTTAAGTTCACTTAGACGAGATTACTAGTTAGGACGGGTTACCACATTGGAAGTTTCATAGGATCTATGTGAGTGAAGATAGAGAACAATGAAATAACATGTGTTTTCCTATGGTTGGAGTCATTATTCTTATAACTTACCCCAATGGATAATATAATTTTGTGTGTTGGGAAGGAAAGAAAGGTACTATAGGGAACCCAGGGGTACCGATGACTATGTTCATGGAACAGAGAATGATAGGCTGTTATAAATTTTATTAGAGATAATACCCTATAAAATTTGTAGACACTCTCTTTAGGTTTGAGGTTTGGGGTCCACATTACTGATTTTTTTACTTCCAAAGGTTATTGAGTTTAACACCCCTAGAAAAGTGATACAAACTGTTTAAATTCTATCTCATATATCATCCATGTGCACCTATTTTTTTAGAGTATTCTTGATTAGAACACCACAATTATATTTTCATAGGGGAGTAGTGGTTAGGATAGTTCACCTACTAGAGTGATTCTTTGGGTGGGCGTGATTGAGGAAAATATCATAGAAATAACATGTTTTAGCCTGTGGGGATAGTCATTAATAATTTAAGTAACCTAAGTGGGAAATATCGTGTGGTGTGCTGGGAAGGTAACCCTGGTATTATAAGAGACCTATAGGGTTATCTTGCTATCTTCATGTCTAGGGTAATGTCAGATTAAAAAAATTACAATTATTCCATTGATTTTTCTCTCTCTATGTAAAAAAATATATGAAAATATGTTGCAAATAAAAAAATGAAATTATTTATATTTTTCAATTTTAATATTTTAATCCATGATCATAATTATAATAAAATGTTTTATAGAGTATTTTTTTATATAAAAATTCATGATTGAAGTCAATTTTAGAAATTTTTATATTCAATGAAAATATTTAATGGAAGGTTCTTGTTTTTGTCACACGATGTACTTTTTCATTTTATCTATAACATGTAAAAACTCATTTATAAATTTTTATTTTCAAATAAAACTTTTTCATTAATATTTTAAATATATTAATATTTTAAATAAGATATATCTAAATGAAATACTTATTTTACTCATAAATTATTACAATTGTATTTTTAGGTAATTTTATATCTATGATAATAACAATTGATGTTAGTTATATTTTACTAGGGATATAATTGTATGATATAATCCACATACATTCTAATGATTGTATATGATTATGATATTAAGATATTTATGTAACAAATATTCTTTTTCATAGATTATTCTATGATAAAATTATAAATGTTTTTTTGTTCTTATTTAAAATGTAAGAATGGATAATGTATATGTGAATGTTGAGTCACTTATATCACTCTAATGCACTGGGCAATGATTAAATTTTTATGAGCTAAAAGGGTACATCTGAGTATTTCCGAAGCTAAATATCTTATACAAAGGAGATTATACGAATACCAAATTTACTACACATATTTTTCCTAAGCCTATAATATAAATAATTTTATTGTGGGTATCTTTGATATAGTTACCCTATCTTAACATGGATGGGTATTATATCATTTAAAATATAAATAAATATATTACAGAAACACTTTCCCATGGACAATAATAGTTTAGTGACTATGGAAACATGGAGTTATAATCATATAACTAAGTGAAAGTTCATAAAAATCTCCCATAAAGATATTCCCCATTATTTCTCTTCAAAATAATAACCTTATTAAAAAAAATCTTCATAAACTGTGGAAAGGAAACATTCGAAAGGGTGAGTGAAAATGATTTTTAAGGGTAAAAAATTATGATACATAATCATAACATGAACATAATGTTATGAAAATTTGAGCATAACATTTAAATATCATACCATGTATATCAAATATCATTCAAATGATTCATGTAATAAGGATTGAATGATCATAAAACATGAATCATAATTGATTCAATAGCATATTCCATGAGATCATAATATAGGATTATGATATGTAATTTTTCATACAAACAAAATTAAAATGATTTCTATATTACTCAATGATCACTTCCAAGGCAATATTAGTGGAATTTGTTCACTCGATATACCATATTAGTAGTCAATATTAACTCACAATACCATATTAGTTTTCATAGTTCACTCCCAAAAAAATCATAGTAGTCAAGGATGACTCTCAAGACCATATTAGTGAACAAATCCACTTACTAAATTGGTTTCACTCCCCATTCAAACAGGGTATATCTCAGGAGATATAAATCATTACGCAATCCATTAGAAGAATATATCGGTCCTACCAATAACATAATCAAATAATACAAATGTGTTCCATAATAAAATATAACATTCATCAGAATTTGGCCTATAAGAAGAGATAGGTTTTAAAAATATCATATCATAACACATGAAATGAATTGAGTATCCTGAAAATTTCATCATATCATAACTTTCAGAAATGAGGATGGATTCCAAATTATTTATTCATATAATTTATTGCGAATGGATGTGGGATTGATAAACTTTTTATCATTAAAAACCATATAATAGAAACAAGTTTTATAAACTACATTTCATCTTAATAATAAACCATTAAAACAAGGAATACAAAGTATTTCCATGGAAATTATTTCCAATAAAGCCTAAAATATATCAAATGATGCCATATTATATGGATATGGATTTTTAAATACCACATGGAGAATTTATAAAGGAAAATAATCTATCTTTGAAAATAATTTCCATAAGATATAAAAAATTTAAAAAATAATTTTATTTTATAAAAATGTTAAAAACTTATGAATCAATCATTTGAAAATAATTTCAAATATATCTTTACTAATTTATATTTTTCTACTTGAAATAAACATAAAACATATTGAAGACGTTTTCCTTTGAAAATATCCTTGAAAACATATAATGTAATCCTTGAGTAAATTTTTAAACAATTTATTTTATTAAAAAAAATAAAAATACATTTCCTTGATAATATTCTTAACATATATTTTTTAAAAAATAATTCATATTCTAAAATCGATATTTTTAATTAACATAGATTTCTAAGTGAAGAGAGAGATAATATCCAGATTTTTTAAATGAACATTTTCTTAATTGTATAAAATACAAAATAGTTGATAAATGATACCATTACATGATGATATCAATAATAAAAATATGATAAGATAATTCATTAGAGATGAATCATAATATTTCATAAATGGAATCATAAAAAAAATATTATTAAATGATTAAATTTTAATAATAAACTCTTACAAATTTAGTAATATCAATTTATAAACCCAATGAGATATTAACATTACATAAAGCTTATAATGTCATCACTTGAGTTTTATTAATTATATAACATGTCAACATGGAATTATATACCCTTTTTAAATGAATATTTGTGAAAGACATAACATGTGCCTCATTAAAGTAAAATTTAGAGAAAATTCCCTTATAACTTTGATAACATTGATACCAAAAACCCAATAAAATATAAATCCAATAATGGATATGTAGATACAAAAAAAAATAAGTATAATATTCATGAAACACATTAATGGGAATAATAAACACCCCAAAATAAAAATATGTTGTGAATATATCATATATTACAAAGAAATAAATTATCGACGTGAAATCCTCTTACCTTTAGTGTGGAATTCTGTTGTACTCATTCAATACTCATATATAATAAATAGTTTTTTAATATAAATATATCATATAACCACACTAATACATATATAATAATATATTAATTTCTTATAAAAATTTATTATCTGTGTGTTAGCAATTCCATGTTAAAGCTATATTTCAGGTAACAACCCTTTTGTTATCTGTATTTGTTCTTTTTTGTAATATTTTTTGTCCTCTTAAATAAATCATGATTTAATTATCTATATAATGAAAACAATGATTATAATATCATAAAAATTTATTATATATATATATATATATAATAATCCTTAAATTATTTCTATTATAAATGAAAATCATCATTCATGGAGATGGTACGCTCATTGTACGAATAAACACTATTTCCTTTTTCTTATCATGAATGAAAAAAATTGTATTTCAAGAGATATCATTAGTAAATAATAATTTTTAAAAAATATATATCACATATGATTATTAATCAAATCCATAATAAATTCCATGTAATGAATGAACAAATCACATTACTTCGTCGGGCAGAAGACTTCTGTACACACGAATGATGTTATTATATTCCTATAAAATTGAATACAATATGGTATATCTGATATAAAAATTTAATAATAATAATAATAACATCATTAAAAAATAAATATCATATAAAATTAATATTTAAATCATTATTACTATCCGTTAAATCATGTAATAGATGAATTAATGTCCTCGGTTTGTGGGGTTGTAGTTCATCATACACGTAAATGATGTTTGTGTATCAAGCTTTATGGAGGATTGTATAGTTTTATATCATAATAATAAAATAAAAAATATCTGTATATTTATGATTAAATGGTTATTATATATTAATTATATTTATATACATTAATTGTATTGAGGGAAAAAACAAAAATATTCATTAATGAACGTTACCTATTTCTAAGGTATATTCTTTGTTTTTCACTGAAAAAAAGTACATGGATATTTTTCATAAAAAATAAAGGAATATTGGATTTAATGAGGTAATTTTGGAAGATATATATATATATATATATATATATATATATTATAAAAATTTATTGAGATGTGTTATGAGAAGGGGAAAGTGGGTGGCTGTTCGTAATAGAGGTGAGTGTAAAATGTTTATGTTTTTGAAAGAGAGAATTACACCAATGTTTTTATATAAAAATAGTGTAAAAAATATATAAAATAAAAATATTATAAAATAAAAGGTATACACAAGGCCATAAATTTGGTTTTAATAAGTTTTCATGTCATTTTCCGCTTATGTACAATGTTTAGTCCCTTAGAAAACAAGTTTTTTATCATAATCACCATTATGAATATTAAAATTTTTCACTAATCACCTTCATCCAAAATTTAAATTTCCTTATTATATATTATGACTAATTTAGAATAAAAATATATTATCCCTATTTTACAAATTTACTTCACATAATTGGTAGAAATTATGTGAAAATTAATCCCTCAATTTAAATGAAAAACACATTGTTTAATGTGAAAAAGGTATAAAAGATTGAAAAGAATTATATCCAATTTCAATGTTAAATTTATTCAAATAAACATAATTAGATTAATGGATGAATAATTGAAATAATTATAATATAAAAAAAAATTAAAAATCAATTTTTTCTATATATATAAATTATACAAAAAGTTAGTTTTCAATTAAAATTTATTATTTTCATAATTCTTGAAAAATTGAAAAATCACATAAAATTACCCTAAAAATAACCCTAACATATTTTTATATTAAAAAGTTAAATATTAATTGTTTTCTTATATAATATTTAAATGTGTCACATATAGGTTATGAAAAAATTTCTCCCTTAAAAGGTGGTATAACTATCTTTTAGAAAAAAACATATTTTTATGCATAAAATTAGTTTTATTTTATCTCCTGTCTAGAAAACGCATAATATGAATGTTAAAAAGTTTATTGAATATATATATATATTTATTTATTATTAATATAATTCATAATTGTTTTTAAATTTATCGAGAGAGTTCATTTTTATACATAGAAAAATAAATTTTCTGAAAAACAATTTCTTTATATGAAAATTGTTCTTACCCTAATTTAATATTATTTTGTTACCAACTAATTAA
This sequence comes from Viscum album, assembly GCA_963277665.1. NCBI lineage: Eukaryota > Viridiplantae > Streptophyta > Magnoliopsida > Santalales > Viscaceae > Viscum > Viscum album. The sequence continues at coordinate 1,508,257,876 of OY728147.1, read as the reverse complement.
TTTTATAAACAAGTATAAACCATATTTTTAAATTTTAGTTAATCCTTTTCATGCTATTTAATCCAATGGGTAGTTAATAAATATCATATTAATTAATTAATCTAATGGTATATTTTAGTTATGTAGAACTCATTCATGCATGTAATACATGCTTGTGAAGGAAAATTTTATTGTGTAATATAATCCAAAATAGTTATTCATTTCCTATAAGCTAAAATCTATTCTTCATGAAGAAAAAATATTAACATTTTGTTGAATATAATGAAATCATTACTTTTTTGTAGTGTCTAGTAAAAATCCTCAAGGATATAAATTTTAATCAAAAATAATAATTCATAACAACATGGGGAGTTATATTCTACCTCCTAAATTTAATTTCACCATAATGATTCATCTAGGTTATTAATGGTTTAATACATGAAATTCCCTTTCATAGAAATCAGCATATTGAAAATGAATAATAAAAGTTTCTTTAAAAATGGAAAGTTAGAAACATAATTGTTATCCAATATAACTCATAACTAGGATTCCACCGAGAAGAACATATGTGGAAGTGAAAAATATGACATATAAGAGAAAACATACGTCTAAGTACATTTTTATAGTGATATAGAACATGGTATAGAGGATTTTAATGATCATAAATCCATAAACAAAATATCCATGAAAAAAATAAATTATATCATAAAAATGATTATAACATGAAAAAAAACATTTCCAGAGACTTTCCCCAATGGTGAATAATATTAACTAGAATGTATTCTTATTTTATTTTATTCTACAATCACAATATCACTCTATAGTTGTTCCTAGTTCAATTTCTAATTTAACTCTTATTCTAACAAATAATGGTGAAATTTTTATTCCTAAAGAATAAATGGAACATAATATCAAAAAATAGAATGATAATTGATTATATATATCATTAGTTATTGTTATTACTAAATATATTTCAAATGTTATACAATATGGGTAAATTATATTATGGTTATTTAATATGTTAATATATAGAACCTCATCTGATTTTTTCCTTAAATCATTTCATAAATGGTTAAACTTACAACATATCCAACATGATTAATTTACAAATAAGGTTACTAAATTTCCAAAAATCAACAAAAAATTAATCTCCCCATATATCCTTAAGTAGCACATATTGATCACAAACCAATTATGTGAATATATTTGTCATTTATTCTCCTACAAAATAGTATTAAAACTATCTTTTATAAATCCTTTTTGAAAACATGAATATTTATCAATTCCCAATTATTAGATATCTTCATTAAATCAAAAATGTCTGAAACTCCTTCCATGATAGCCTAAACAACTCTATAAATAAATCATAATTCTATTTACTAGGTAATAAATAATTTATTATTATCCCACATGTATCTAAACCAACTGAACACCATTTTCTAATCATAATGAACATATCAAGGTTTACCTTCCCTTAATGTAACATTTACATTAAAAAACATTTCTAGTTCATGAGAATCATTTACTATATTATTGAATATTATTAAATAAAATATTTTATAAGGAATCCTAATATATGTTGAAATGTCAAAATATTGTCATTCCAAATACCTCAATTATTTCACCTCATCCTTAAACTATAACATTGGATACCTCATCTTGTTCCTTGTTACCTCTCCCCTTTAACATGTTATATGTAGTCCCATCAAAATTCAAAATATATATATTAATCACAATACCCTGTGATTTTATTCATGAGGTATTAATTATATTACATATATATGTACCCAATTCAAACAAAAATTTTTCCCTTGGAATCAAGATTTTATCCTTGTACTAATAGAATTTGTGATTACATTATTATATAATCCTTCCTGATAATCACCATAAATTTTACTAAAGGATGAAGAATATGATTTTCATAGGGATTATTCATATAAAACCCAAATATTAAATTCCAAACTAATGAGGGGATGATATGTCTTGACTAGTTATCTGTTTTTACATAATTCATTATAATATCATAACATTTCACTATATTATTTATCTTTAGTGGTCATTCATTATTATCAACCACATTACTTCTTGGATTGGTGCACTTGTTAACATAATGCCCCAACAACATGGAATTGAGACATTGAACTGATGGAGGATCATTTTTGTAGGGATTTATTATTATTTTATTAATTTGAAAATATTTTCCCATTACTTTTTCATTTATCCATTTGATATCCTTCCTCTCCACACATAAAATATTTACTATTCCTGTTAATATAATTCCCTCTATGTTTCATTCTAAACATTGAGCTTAAAGGAAATATAATCTTATTATCTCACTGGTTCATAGATTTTCCATTCAAATACATCTTTCTTCAATAGATAAAAACATGATATTGATTGAAAATTTCATCATAAAATCACATACAAATAATACAAAAAAGTCACTTAAGAAAAAATATTCTCTTGATCTAATCAAATTCCACAGTGTTAATTTTTTAATATTACCACATATTATTGATAATTTTGAACCATTTATTTACTTAAACCTCTATGTGATAGGAATCCAAAAACACTATTGTCATTTTTTTACAATATATAACAGAAAATTTGACACCATGGTATTTTTTGAAATGTATATTTTTTGAATTCATTTAATCTTTTTGATATTTTTCATTTCACACAATACTAAATATAGATTCTATTATAGGAAAAATAATATGTATAACATTTATTATATGAAACACCAAGCTGATATTAATATACATGAAACACTTAGATTATCTTTTGGTATAACCAACACTATTCTTGAACTGTGTTGCATAAAATGTCAAGTTCTTTTGATAGTTTTCATTACACGTAAGACCATGTGTTATAAAAAAATAGAATATTATTAAAATAATATTATTAAATATAATAATTTATAACAATTAATTAAATTAGTTGTTATTAATAGTATTATCTAATTTATGAAAATATATATTTTATAATATGAATTCATTGGTTACTAATTAATTATAAATAAAAATATAATCTATTTGATTATAAATGATATACAGTTATTTTTATGCTCTTAAAGTCATTTTTTCTTCATATATTGAGTTAAATACAACTAGTAAATGATATTAATGATATATATATATATATTAATGAATAAATTATTTATTATATTATTCAAATAGATTTTATAGGAATAAATATGAACAAACCAAATATTACACACAAAACCCAAAATTTTCAAAAGGGTAATTCTATATCCTTTTAATGGTTATCCCATTTTAAATCTAATTCACGAGACTTTTAAAAAATTTATATGAATAAATTAACTTATATTTTAAATCGGGATATAAAAATTTTCATTGGTTGGGTATTTTTCTTTTTTTGAGATGATTAATTTTTTTATGAATAATGAAAAATGATATATTTTAGTTAAAATTTTCCTTATGATTTAATTATTTTTTAATGTTAAGTTGTATTTTAAAGTGGGATCTAAAGACAAAATAGATCAATTATACATTTAATAGTCCAATGTAGGTCATTAGAATGATTTTTTTATATAAAAACAATTTTAACAATTGATTATTTTTACAAAAACCATTCCTTCTCGCCATGACTATGAGATTAACATTAAACATAATTTTGTCAATTTTGTTAATTGAATTTCATAAATTGTGCATAAAAACTATAATTAGAATGATATTTAGAGTATAATACGATCACATTAATATTTGGATATCATTAATAGTAACTTTAGTAACTTTTTATTTACCACATTAAGGGTAAATTAGGAAATTAAAGTTAAAATTATATTAAAGTATTACACAAAAAACATTTTCTTACACTTTTTTAAGAATATTTAAATTGTTATAATATACCTAGATATATGTTAAAATTTTAAAATAATATTTTCAATATTTAAATAATTTTCAATATAGTGTTATACAAAATATAAATTTAAATATTAATAGTCAATTGAAATATGATAAATTTATCTTCATAATGATAAATTATTTTTAATTTTTTATATAAAAGTAATTTAATTAAAACCATGCATTATGATAAGGCAGTAATTGTTTAATTAATAAAAATATCAAATAAATGATAATAAAAATGTTAAAATAAATATAATTTTAAATAATATATAAAATCCATGAATTAAATAGATAATGTTCATATAGAAGTGATATTTTATAAGTTTATTTTCAAATTTATAATTTTTTATTACATTTTTTAAATTAATAATATTTAATATTATCAAAATTGACATAATTGATTCTTTAAAATAAATAATTTTTTTAAAATGATATAAAATTCAAAAAAATATATTATATTTGAAAAAATGACAATAATAAGGATAAATATTTCAATAAAGATCCATTTTGGGTTCTTTAATCACTCTATAGTAACTATATTAACCCTAAATTAAAAAATCGATGTTCTCAATGTAAGAGTTAAATGGTTTGACTAAGGATTAAAGACATAAGATAAGTTGACATTGTGACCAAGTTAGATTTAAATATCATTGGATGATAGTATTTAGACCCCTACTCATATTATCTTGTAAATAAATCACAATGGATATATTTTAAATTGAAAATAATTATATATCAAACTAATATTTGGAGATTTGCCAAATGATTTCCTACCCTCTATTAAAAGAGGGAAAATGTCCAATTTTATGGACACATATAAATCCCTTTCTACATTCCAAAATATAACCAATTCTACTTATAAAATCCTTAACATCATTATACAATCCTTACATTGGTCATCAATCCAACCAAATCATCCCTTCTATGAAAATCATTAGGAAATACCCAAAGAAGAGGTATAATTCATCAATAATTTTTTTTATTTCATTCTTAAACAAAAAATATTATTTTTATATAAATATTTTTTCAATAAACTCAGAATCCTATATATTTTAAGATGTTTTTATATTAATTTTTTGGCCTACACTCACACACACTTCCATCATATGTGTAACAAACATGCTATTTTTTTCTATGGTGAAATACCACCTCAAGAAATGATGATGTTTATTTTTTTCATTACCACCAATCATGTTGGAAATTAAGATAAAAACAATATTTTTATATTATATATATGATATTTAAGATGTGATTATACATTTTAAAATATAATATCATGAATTCCATTATACCATCCATCTAATATTTTCAGTAAATGATAATGTCGCTCTTACGTAGGTATGGCTTAACATCCCCACAATGTGATGTGATTCTTTCATAATATATATCTCAAATTGTTTATCATAAGGATGAATTTAATGAATATATATGATATATATATATATAAAATCAATATGATTATATAATGATATTATATCTTAGGATTTTATTTATTTTCATATGACAAGAAAATGAAAAGCGTGCCCACGCGTACGTAGGACCTAATGTGTCCATTAATGGTGTATTTCATTGCATATTACTATATATTATATATTGTAATAAATACATATAATATATATATATATATATTATTTTTATATCATGTTTATAATTTTTCAGATAGCTAAATCAGGATCTATATTAGGATCATAAATAACAAGTCCAAAACATGAACAAAAATCCAAGTGGATATTAACTGAAGTATGATATTAACAATTAATTGTTAATAATTGGGTAATAATATGTCATAATTTAATCATATATAATATATATATATATGAGTATTATTATGTTGGTATTTTTAATAAACTTATAATTATTATACATGAGGTTTTAACATGAACAAAAGAGGTGAAGACTTAAGGTAATGAAATTTCATCTCACTTTTTATTTCAGCGAGATACATGACATCTTAAACACTTGATTATTTTGTGATCTATATATAATAAATATCATCTATTATATCATTAAATTACTTTATTTAATCATATGAAATATTAATTAATTGTTTTCATTCATTTATTTCATGATTTTAAAGTTACTCAAATATTTAAAGGATTTCTTGTCAAAATTTTATTTCTGTGAGACGTATGCCATATTCACCCCTCATTTATTTAATGTGTTGTATATATTACCCATAAATGTATTTTCATTATTCATATATATAATATTATGATATTTTCATATCCTAATAATTTTTTTCATGAGGCATCTAATTCTACTAATTATAAATTGATGAGTATTTTTTCCACAATATCTTTAATATTTGGGATTGTTTTGTTTTATGTCTCTGTTGGGAAATATTTATAATCCATGTCCATGTTTTCAAACAAAAAATAATTTTTTATAATACTAAAATATAATTTTTATATCATTTCAAAAATGTTTTATTTTTTAATAAATGGTTTGAATGTGATATTTTCTTTCTTTTTCCGAATAATATACTTTATAACTATCCTGAAAAAATGTAAGAAAGGAATGTTTTTAACCTATAATACATTAAAAAATTTACACACACCTAACAGCTTAATTTATATATGATTTCATTACATTATTGTAATTTTATTTTCATAGATAATTTTCTCATTTAAAATTGTGCCTTATTTAAAAAAAAAGAAAACATTTTTGAAGAAGAAAAGATATTTTCATCAATAATTGTTTTAATGTGATATTTATAAATTATTTTCTATATAAGATAACAATATGTTATGTTATAAATGGTTTAATGGTATATTATTCAATGAAAAAATTCTTACTCTTTATAATAATGATTTGTGTTTATTATGTAATGATAATTATGATAACCATTTACTTTCCATCTGTCATGTTATGATGGAATGATGTTTATAAAACCCTTTTCCTTCCATGAATTATCTTATTATGAATTAATAGTTCTATTATGTCACACAAATGTATTGTTTACATTACATTATGGGTGGGACCTATACCACCATTCAATTCATTGTGTAATGATTTAATTGTCATGAGATAGACATAAAGGACCTCATCTTCTTATATGGAATTGGGAGTGATCCTTAACTACTACATTTTTTATGGTAATGAACCATGACTAACAATATTTTTATGGAAGGTTACTATAAATACCAATATGGTAATGATATTAAACCATGACTAAAATTATGGTATTTTTAGTGAACCCACACTACCCATATGGACTTGGTAATGATGCCTTGAATACTTTGAAAATCATTTTATATGCTAATGTGCTTTCACAAATGTCATGTATAATTCTGTATTATATATTCGTGGATTATACTACTAATTCATTTTGGTTATTTGTCTTATTAACTACAATTATTTATTCAATGAATCAATATTTTATATGTTTTATATAAAGTATTATTTTCAAAAGGTATTTTCATGGTTTAATATTCTTATTCTTTTATTTTTCAAGATATTTTCATTAATTACCCTCACTGAGAATATCAAACCACAAATTCAATATTTTTTATTTCCTCAATATATAAATAAATTCTTTATATAGTAATAATAACATGAAATATAGTTATTTGATATTTGGATTTAATTTTGGAAAATTAGAAGAATTTGTTCCATGTTTCAAATAATGCTAAACTAATATAGTCTTTAAGAGACTGTTTTTGTGATGTTTTAAGTGTTACAAAAAGAGATCTAATGTATATATATGTTAATATTTGTTTTTTATTGATGGTATAATATAAAATATTTAGTCATCCTTTGGATACTATGATGATATAACTTCATTTATATTCTTAAGGATGTTTCTAAGGATATGTTTATTGATATCTATAAGGATACGTAAAGGTATAGGAAAATGTCCTAGAATTTTGTTACTAGATATACAATGTGGTTTCCTATAATAAAATACCTGTTTGAACACTACAAGTGGATATGACTCTAGAATAGATGTACCCTAGTGTAATAACTCTGTAAAGGTGTGTCAGTCCAGACTCGAGTGTAACCTGGTACCTGACCGTTGGCCTTGTCATAAACCTAGTTTGACACTCCCTAGGGATATTAATTTTAAATTCACAAACTATCCATTAACCGTCATGATTTATTTTAATAGATTTTTTATATGAATAAACTTTTAAAACCCTGAGGTTTAATATATTTAATATGTTTTCCTGATTTCGACATCCAACAAGTTATTTTTCATTATTTTGTGGTTCCACTCTATTATAATTGTTTAATTCTTTATTCTATTAGTTTTAATAAATAGTAGGAATTAGAGTATCATTGAAGAGGATGAAAAATTTTATGATAAGCATTGTAATAGGATGAACACTAGAGTGAAGGATGTTGTAATCATGCCTAATAAATTTACATAAAAGATGATTAATAATGGTGATCTTAACCAACTCTCTAACTGATGATATAAGATAATGAAGGATTTCTCTAAGAGTTCAGGTAATGCATTCCATAGAGAAACAAATATTTGTATTTATAAATTTCAGAATGTTGAAGGAAAAACTAAGGTGAACGTATCAATATAACATTAATATGTTTTGATAGTAGAAAATAAATACACAAAGAAAGTAACTACAAGGGGAAAAAGAAAAGTTCAGTTGATGTAATGGATAGAAATATTAGACTCCCTAAGGTATTACAAATAGTTTAATGTTTGACATTTGTAATGAATGAGAATTATGAACACCAATTTCTTAATAGGAATTATCTGGAATGGAATCCTCAAGTTGGTATAAGTTATGGTTATATTGTTGACGATGATGAGATTACAAATGAAATGAAAAATAGAATTGGTATTAAGTAATTAGATGAGGAAATATTATTGAGGGATTATGTTTAAAGTAAAGTAATAAAATATTTTATGTATTTGGATTCCATATTATAAATTTTGAAATATATATGGATTTTACATTTGATTTTTTTTATCTATTTACAAGAATATGTTTCATATTTCTGACAAACTATAAAAGTGATTCCATGAAAGGTGATTTTTTGATTCGGGGAAGTTAACCCTTAATTTATTTATAATTCTGGGATAAAAATTCTTGGATAATGATATTATGGATAGTAATGATTTCCATGTCAATGATTAATCAATTTATGACAATGTGGTTTGCAATATAAATAATGTACTTTACAGATTTTTGGAATGAAGTAATATATCCCACAAACATTGGACTCAAAAAACAAGTATGTTCTCCATAAGGAGTTATAATAAATTTTTATTTAAATTTTTTTTAATAGAATACATGATAAAGGTATTCACATGTTTGGTATGTGAAAAAACAAGAGATACTTAATGATTTAAAAGAGATCAATGCTAATCTATTTTTGAGAAACTTAGTGACAATATTTCAAAAGTTTTAGACATTTAACTTTTATAAGGGGGTAAGGTTATGCTTTCATTAAAAATGATTAGTTAAAAATTATATTAAATTTTTGTGATTAAAGTATTATCTCACCATACTTTAATTTATTCATATTTGATAACAAGTATTGTCTATTTTGTTGTGATGACTTATAATTATATTTATGAATCTTATGAGCTCTTAGTACCTCACAAATAAAATTCTCATCTTCATTTCATTGAATAATAATTGAAGTAGAAATTTAATATGTCATGAAAAAGGGTGAGATACTTTAGAAATCAAGTATGTATATCATCTCAATAATTTTTTTCAACTATAAGGATAAGATCTGGAAAAAAATAATGTTATCCTAATACCTTCTTTTTAGATAAATAAAATGTTCCATTAGATATTAATAGATTTATGGATTTGTTACTGTTTAATTTATCCTAAAAATTTTATTTATCAAATTCAATAATACCATGATGATTATATTTCACTTATATGTCCATGTTCTCACTATTGAACTATGTTCTCTTACATGGGAATATTGTTATGTGTTACAACTTTTGTAATTGTTATGGTTCCATATTTATTTTTAGAAGGTACTTTTTCTTTATTTTTTGAGATGTGGGTTTTTTTTTAAAAACCATTTTATTATTAAAACATTTATAACCAAGATGATTTTTTTGGATAAATTCGTTTTATGGGGGGAAAAATGTAATAGCTTGAGAAATGTTTCATATTTTTTCTAATTAATTTAATCATTTATGTACTTATAATTTCACATAATAATTAATATAGATTTCATTATATAAAAAATAACTATTTCCTTCATGCATTATACGCGACACCAAGTTGAGAAAGGTCAACATGACACAAAATTATTAGCTTATGGAATAAACATCACTATTATAGCCTTCTGTTACACCCAATACCATGTTCTTTTGGGACCTTATATTACAAACATGAGAGAGTTTGCTGAAAAATATTATATTATTAAATATTATTATTTAATATAATAAGTTGTAACATAGTTGTTAAATTAGAGATTATGAAAATTATTAACTAATTTATAAAAATATATGGATTATAATATGGATTCATTGTTAACTAATTAATTAGAAATGAAAATATATACGATTTTATTATAAAGGAAATAGTTTTATTTTGAAGTTTCCAATGTCTTTTGGTGTTAATAAATTTATTTAATTTATATTAGTTATTTATATTAATAAAATATATATATTATATATTCATAAAAATAAATATGATATTCATTCATCATATTTTAAAGGCATAAGATAAAAACAAATACCATTTTACACATAAAGCCACATATTTTTCAAAAGAATAATTTGACAACCCTTTAATGGAGAACCTATTTTAATTATTTTATTAACAATAATAAAATCATTATATGGAAAATGAAACCTATAATTTAAACGTGGGATATAAATATTTAATATGGTTAAATTATTTGTTTTTTATAATAATGTTCATTTTTTGGATGAATAATGAAAATACTGTATTTTAGTAAAAAATGGCTTTTCATATAAATAAATGTTAATGTTAAATTATATTATAATGTGTTTTATAAAATAAAAATAGTTCAACTATACATATATTAATCCAAAGAGAATATTAAAATATTTTTGTATAAAAAACATATTGAACTTCGGAGTATTTTAAAAAAACACCTTCTTTTCCCAAATAAGATATTAGCATTAAACTAAATTTAGAAAATTCAATGAATTGAATTTTGAAAAATTACAAACACAATTTTAATCATTATTATATTTACAGTAAAAAAGGATCAACATAATTAATTGTTCTTATAAATAGTAACCCTATAAAATTTATATTCTCCATGGTTAATGGTAAAAAAATTAATTAGTGGTAAAAATAATATTATAATATTATAAAACGAAACCTACAATTATCAAAATTTCATTAGATAATAGATTTTCTTATAAATTCATCCTTAGGTAGAAATTTTATACTTTTTATTCTAATAGTATAATAATATTACTTTTATTATATATTATTTAAAGATTAGTTAAGGTTTTCATACCTGTATTCTTAAAAAGTAAACAATTTTTCATATATGGTTATAAAAAATAAAAATATGAATATAAATATTTATTTAAAATTTAATAAAATTTTCTTCATCATGATAATTTATTTTTAATTTTTAGTGAATAAATAATTCAATTAACATCTTGCATTGTGGTGATACATTAATTATTTAATTTATGAAAACATCAAATTAATTGTACTAACAATATAGATGTTTATAGAATTTAACATAATTAATGATATATAAAATTTATATAAACCATGGATATGTTATTTATATATTATATGAGTTTTTAATAGTAATTAGGTAATTTGTTTATTTTTATAAAGACTAATATTTTATAATTTCAAAATTGATAGAAATGATAATTTAAAATTAATATTAATTTTTAAATGATATAAAATTCATAAAAATATAAATTTTTCTAATGATATTGAATATGATTAAATATGTGTTCAATTTTTAATTAAGGATTATTTATTAATTTTATAGATAATAAATTAACACTAAATTGTAAAGAAGTCAAGTTGTCAAGATAAGAGTTAAAGGGTTTAAGAAAGGGTTAATTCTAAAAGATAAGATTAATATTGTGACCTCAACAAGACTAAAAATAATTGGGTGAGATTATTTAAAATTATAAACATATTATCATATAATTAACTCAATTTAGGTATATTTTATATATAAATTAAATTTATATTAAATAAATACTTTTTTATTTTCCAATACTGCCCCACCCATCTCTAATAAATGGGACCCCCCGTCAATATTACTCACACCTATAAAGCCTTTTTTGATATAAAAACTTTCCAAGTATCCTCTAAAATTGTATAATTTAATACTATATTTATTACATTATTAATCAATCACAAAAAAGGAATACTTTTGGGAAAATTAAAATGATATACCCAAAGAATAGGTCACGTTCATCGAAAAACGTTATTTGTCTCTTCTTTAAACGCATACAATTATTTTTTTCATGTTTATATTATAAACCCAGTATATTAAATGCATTGGTATTAATTATATTAAGGGTACTAACTACACTCAAACACTCATCCATCTAATTATTAATGAATATATGTTTCTTGTTTAAAACGAACTACCTCCCCATGAAACGATGTTGTTCTTTTTTTTATTCACCACCAATCATGGTGGGAATTAACATGTAAACTCTTTTTTATATTATATAAACAATTTTTATGATATAATATTTCTATTTAAATTATAATATCATGTCTACAATTTTACCGTTCATCTAATATTTTGGGAAAATGATAATATTTCTCCTGTGTAGGTATGGCTTACCATCTCGGTGATAAAATGTGATTAATTTCACATCTACATTTAATATTGATGGTAATAAGGATGAATTTAATGAATCTATAACATATATACAAATATATAAAAATTATTTATTGATAATATATCATATTATATTCTTTATTTTTATTTCAAAAGGAAATTCAAACAATGTTCATGTGTACGTATGACTTATTGTCATTATTAACGGTGTATTTAATTTTCTATTTATATATTTTATTACTTTTTATAAATATATATATACTAAATATATATTATAATTAAATAATTTTAATCATTATGAAGATAATTGAATCATGATATATTTAATAGTACTAAGGATAACAAGTAAAAACATTAACGATAAACAAAGTGGATATTATTCAAAGCGTAACATTAACAGGGAATTGTTTATAAATGGTAAATTATAAGGCATATGTAAATAATATAAGATATATATATATATATATATATATTACTTTGATTATGCTTTATAAGTTTAATAAACTTATATTTATTATAATGTATGTTTCAACGTGTAGAAACAAGTCATGACTAATGGTAAGGGACTTTTATATCACTTTTCTATTTTAGGGATATATAATCCATATTAATGCCTCGCTTATTTATTGTAGGTTATATACTACCCTATGACACTTTATATCATTAAATTAAATTATTTTGTTATAATAAATTCTGTAATTTATTTTTTTATTTTGTGGGGTTCAAGAATCTAATGTAACTTATGTAGTAAGGGGATTTCTAATCTCAATTTTAATACTGTCAAACTTACACAAAATTCGCCACATGTTTCTTTTACATAGTGTATATGCATCCCATGAATGAATTTTTATGATATTTATCTAGATTATTATAATATTTTAATAAAAGTATAATATTTTTCATTTCATGAGGCATGTGATTCCACTTATTAAAATATAATGCTTATTTATTTCCCAAACTCTTATATATTTGGTATTATTTTGTTTTACCTTTGCATTTGTAAATATTTATCATCAAGGTACATGTATTTTAAAACAATGCTAAAAATGATTTCATTAATCTCATATAGTTGATTAAATTAATTTTTACCCATGTGTTACTTTTTACTAAATGTTTGAATGTAATATGTTCGATCGTTTTCTGAACAAGGTACTTTGTTACTTGTTTGAAAAATGTAAGGAATAGATGTTTTTTTACATATACTAAATAAACAAAAATTTAAGCTTTCAGGAAAATTTAATGATTTGAATATTTTTTTGTAATCCTTCAATTTTATTTTAAAATAAAATTATTTATTTTAAAATTGTGTAGCATTTTATGAAAATAAAACGTTTTTGAATATGAAATGATTTTTTCTAAATAATTGTTTCCATGTAATCACTAAAAATTATTTCCCATCTATGATAACATAATTTGATGTTACATATGTTATACTATAGATATGATTCAATGAAAACACTATTATTATTTAGAGTATTGATTTATTTTTATGATGGAATGATATTTATGTGAACCATTTTTTTCCATGGGTTGTGTTATGATTGAATGATGTTTATGAAACCCATTTAATTTCATGGGTTCTGGTATGATTAATGATTTATAATATTATTAAACACATATGTATGGTTTTACTTATATGATTTGTGGGATATAGATATCTATATAATATATTGGGTAAATATTTTCATCTCATTATATAGACACAAATGACATTTTCCACTAAGATTAAATAGAGAGTGAAACATAACAACCAAGATGGTTATGGGAGTGATTCATGATATCCAAGATGATTATGGGAGTAACCAAATACTACCATGATGGTAATGGGAGTAAAACATGTTTAGGAAGACGATATGGGGATTTAACCAATACTACGATGATTTCTTTGGTAGTGATTCCTTGACTATTATAGAAATAATTTTATATTCTTAGATGTATTCGAAAAAATTCATGTCCTATTCCATGTAAAGATTTCATTGATTATACCATTTATTATTTTAATATTATGTCATGTGATCAAATCATATTTATTCCAGAACTCAATATTTTTATATATCTTATACATGTAATGATTTTCAAAAGCTATGTTCATGTTTTTATGTTCAAATTCTCATGGTTGTCTTGAAATTTTCCCTGATTACCCTTACCGATCATTTGATTTCACACTTTTCATATGATTCATTTCCCAAAAATACAAGGAAATATTTTATGTAGGAATAGTAAAATGGGAGATCTTTAAGTGGGTATTTGTAAATCTTTCACTATATTAAATAATGTGTTCTATGATTATAAATGAATTAAACTAATAGTTATTTAGGAATCTATTTTTTTAATGTTTTAATTATTTTAGAAAATATAGGTAATTTCATTGTTAATTTTTTTTGTATGTTATAGAAAATATCTTTTTAATTTCCATAACCATTTCTCCGAGACTAGTTGATTGGTTTTTAAAAGAATGGGGATGTTTCTTTATGAGGGATTCAAGAGATCATTATTCCCTCATTTAGTCATATTGAAGTTCAAAATGATTCATGGATTTATAATTTTTCTTCATCATAAAAATGATTCTTTTCATTCCATATCTCAAAACATTTTTTTTAATTAGAAATAAAATCATTGTACTCTAAATTGAATTCCTCATTTACATGGTTTCTTCATGTTATTATCATTGACTAAAACCTGAAATCAAAATGAAAGATATTACAATCATTTTGGGGACCCACATAATCTTAAAAGATACATTTTTATGTCTGAATTTTGAAAGCATGTTTAATATAATGTAATTTAGGTCTTAAAAAGTTCATTAGAATCCATAATAAATTTAAATCCTCAAGGATGGTTCCTAAAGAGTTTCTAAATTTTCAAATCATATTCACCTGGAGTTCGAATCATGGTGACTAGTATGGTCTGTTGTTATTACCTAGTTCTCTATTGATTATAGAAAAAAGGAGTTTTAGTTTTTTTAACCAAATATAAATGTTATAGTTCCTTGTTATATTGTATTATTCAGGAGGGGATGTTTTTCTAGCGTACCACTCACTTTATCCTTTAACAAAATTAGATGACATTTTCCTATAATTTTTCACGTCCATAAACATATCTTTAGAGACATTCCCAATAATTTACACTAAAATATACATTGTGATATCACAAAATTGTTTTCATCCTAGTTTCAAAATGTTTACTAAACCATTCCCTTGATACAAAAATTACAACCCAATCATAAGCTACATTGATATTATATCTTTTTAGATGATTATTCAATACATTACACAAACCCATGCTAGTGAAAAATAATAGTTTGATACATTTACAATTATGGAATCACAATCTACTAATATGGTGGAAGATCACCAACATATCCCATAAATATATTGCCCAATAGTGCACTTCAAAAGAATACCCTACTTAAAAAAAATTCTACATATCCTAGTGAATGTAAATATAAGAATTGGTGGGATCAAATGATCAGTAGGGGTAAATGAGGATGATATGTAAGCATAACATGAAAAAAAGAGTAATAGAATGTGATAATGACATATTATTCTCATACCCTAAATATAAAATATGACAAAAACGATTCATAGTATAATGATTTTCTGATAATTAGATATAAATATCAAGGGAAAGAAAAAAAATAAAACTTGAGGGAATAACATAGTAAGAAGCCTTGAAATTTGGGAAGAAACATAAACATATTAAATGATTTCAATATTAGTCAAGGATCACAAATAAGTTTATTATAGTGGAATGGGTTCATCCCCAAAAAATCATAACAATAAAGTTTCACTCCCTATACAATGTTAGTATTTAATATTTACTCTAATGACCATCTTTGTAGTATATGTTAATTCCCAATACCATCTTAGTGGAGATGGTAAAATAATAAATCGAGTTCACTCCCCATTACAACATTTTAATTATCCTATGATATAAATATTTACCCAATTAATTAGAGGTGGATATAGTTAATACCCATCAAATAATTAAATCATTTATATATATTACATAAGATAATAAATCATTCATCATATGATGGCTTAGACAAAGGGAAGGGTTTTATAAATTTCATATAATATCCTAAAAAATGTATTTGGTATCAATTATTTCATCATTTCATAACTTATATAAAAGTGGTAGGTATCCAAATCATTTACTAGTATAATAACCTATGAAATTTAGGGGGTTTTATATGAATTTGTAAATTTATAACCCATGGATGTGAAAAACGTTTTATGAACAACATTTTATCTTAACCATAAATCATTCAATGAAATTATAATAATGGTGTTCAGGTATTATATACCATAAATGATAAACTATATTAATGGATTTCATATTATATGTAGGAATATTTTTGCAAGATCACATGAAGAATATCTTAAGGAAAATAACACTTCTTTTAAAATAATTTTTTTCTGTAATAATCCATTTTTCAAATCCTTTCATTGAAAACAAATTTGATATATTATGATGTAATATTAAAAAATAATTTAATCTTCTCATAATTAACACACCCTTTCCACAATGGAAATATTATTTTTAAATCATAAAAAATATTAGAATTAATTTAACTGAAAAAATATATTAAAATATATTTTAAAAGATTTTAAAAAACATTTTAAAAAACATTTTTTTCACTAAACACATATTTCCAACTATGGAGACAAATAAAGTAAGACATTATTTAAAAATATATTCATTTGGTTAATTATCATGGATTAGATAAATATAACCATTACATGGAGATACCATGAATAACCATAGGATAAGAAACATCATTAGTATTATTGAGATACATACCATAATATTTCATTAATTCAATCACAATGATAAAAAATCTAGATAAAGGATTAGATTCTAGAAATAAACTCTTACCACTATTGTAAATTTGAATCAAAATCTTCATGATAGAATAAAATTAAATGAAGAATTAAATATCATTAAATGATGTATATTCTTGATATAACAAGTAATATGGGAATTTTATAAAATTAGTAAATGAATATCAGTGTATAACATAACCAGTGTCTCAAAGAACAAAAATTAAGGGAAAATTCCCTTACTGCTTTGGTAAAATGCTTACCATAAACTGCATGAATGTGAAATACTCAAAAAATTTAACGATATTAATCAAATATAAATTTAAAGTGTATTATATTAAAAATAAAAAATATATAAATTGTGAATATATAATACATCTCATAGAAATTAAATTGAGTTGAGGAATACCCTAACTATAAGTACTGAATTTCATTGTGCATGTTAATCCATCATGTATAATAAATTTCTATTTATTATAAATATATTAATGAAGCCAATTAATTATTTCATAAAATATATTATTTTATTATGACCTTTTATTAACCGTTTATTCATAATTTCATGTTAGTGTTATGTTTCAAATAATAACCACATTTTTTCAAATATCTTTTAATTTATCTTATTTTTTCACCATACATTGATAATGTTTTCATTATATAAATAATTATAACTATTATATAAATAAATATAACTATTATATATATTTCATATATATTCAGTGTATTTAATATTTAATAAAAAAAACATATATAGAAACATGAAAAAAATACATCGTTCTTGATGATAGTATGCCATATGTAAGCATAAACACTATATCCATTTTATAACCATATAGAAAAAATATAACATATATTATATTTATAGAATTTTTTTGTCATATATTTCAAATATTTTTATTAAACCCATCCTTAATATGTTCCATGTAAATTTTGAATGAATCACATTGCATCACGAGGTGGTAGTCCTCCATACACAAAAACAACAATATCATATTCCTATAAATTGGAAATTGTTAATTTATGTGTAATATAAAATTTTCCTAATATAAATAATAACATCATGAAAATAATAAATATAATACAATAATGTTTTTTCATATATATTTCCATCCATTAAAAGTGGTAATTGGAGAATGGATGGCTTTGATTCGTGAGGTGGTAGTCTACCATACTCATGAATGATGATTATGTGTCTCATTTAATAAATATCATTGAATTTTTATGTCACACCCTTAATATAACAACATAATATAAAATTTTAAATAATTATGTTATTATATAATCAGTATATAGAAATAATTTATGTTTTTTAGGAATAAATAAAATAATAAAATATTTGTTGGTAAATTTTACCTCTTCCACAACTGTCTTTTTTGTTTGCAGAAAAGGACCTCCAATAACGGTTTAATCCCAAAAATAGTATTATATGATTAATTTATTAAAGTATTTGAGATATTTTTAGTGTTATTTATTGAGAAAATGGCCTTTATTGGTGTCAATATGGGGATTTTACTTTTATATAGAAGGTGATTTTGAAAACTATAAATTTTTTAAGGATAGAATTCAACCCATGTTTATTATATAGTAAAAGTGTCAATAATTTATCAAATAAAAAAATTATACATTAAAAAGTTGAAATATGTGCATAAAATTGTGGTTGGGAATGTTTATAGGTAATTATCTTCTTGAGATTATGGTTTTTCCCTTAGCAATGTCGTTTTTCTCTTAACCATATTGATTAATTCTAACAATTTTTACTAATCAATTTTTGGAAAAATTAAGTTGTATTTTTTAGATATTTAAATTAATATTAATCAAAAATTAGAATTAACTTTTCAAATTCAATTCACGTAGGTGGCATAAATTAATTGAAAACTAATCCCATTGATGGGAGAAAACAACAGATCTTGATTTCAAAAAGTTCAAAAGCATAAAACATTTTTATATCAATTTTAAACGGGAAATTAATTCCAATGAAATAAATTGGATTAATTGATGGATAATTTGTCTATTTATAAATTAAAAAAAAATTATCATACAGTCTCACTATATAAATAATTTTTGTGAAATGTGAAATTTCAATTAAAATTTTGTATTTTTCACTATTTATCAAAAAATGATAAATCTAAAAAATATATTAAAACCATACCGTAAAATAATTTTGAATTTCCTCAAAAATAAATAAAATTTCTTTTTAAAATATAATTTTTTAAATTATGAATATCAAATTTATTAAAATTTAATTATTAATAGAGGTAAATCTATATTTTAAAAAAACACAAATTTTATGCATAAAGTTAGATCTATTATTTTATCTTTTCTAGAATTCAAATTTGATTAATGTTAACAATTTTAATGAATGTATAACAAATACATATATAATTAGGTTCATTCATAAAAAAATGGTTTGTTTATTTTATTTTGATAAAATGTCTTTTCCTATAGAAAAATTGTTTTTCTGAAAAGGAATTTCATTATTTTTAGGTAGTTCAAACTCTCATTTATAAT
Source organism: Viscum album (assembly GCA_963277665.1). Taxonomy (NCBI): domain Eukaryota; kingdom Viridiplantae; phylum Streptophyta; class Magnoliopsida; order Santalales; family Viscaceae; genus Viscum; species Viscum album. The sequence continues at coordinate 1,508,237,955 of OY728147.1, read as the reverse complement.
TAATTAGATACAATTTAATAAATTTAATAAAAAGGGAAACCCCAAATTTTCATAATTTATTTAAAATTTCTAATACCATTTATTTCAATCGCTTTTTTATATCTATGATATTAAATAATAACATTAATAGTATATTTTAATTTTTTAAAACACATTATTTCATATAATGAAAGCAATCAAAGGAACTCAGTATTGTGTGTAACTCATGAAAATAGTGTTGTGTGCACCATAATTAAAATATAAGTTTTTAGTTTAGTAGAGTCTTATGTTTCTATTTTATATAAATAAATCTTAACTTTCTGTAGTGTAAAATGTGAAGCATCATGAAAATTTAATTTATTCGAAAATAAATTATTTCTTCAAAAATTAGGGTATTGTAATTGATTTAATATTTAAATAATCAAGAATATTATACCATTTATTCAACACTTTTAGGTAATTTATTTATTAAAATTTTATTCCACCATGTATTTTGTTCAGTGATTCATTTATGATACATTTATTAGTAACAACCAAACATTACGCAATGTTTATACATAATTATTTATGAATTACTGAGTATTATTTTAAAATGATAATATCACGTTCCCAGAATCATATTCTCATGGTATTCCTAAAAAAATACATTTTTCTAAAATTTTCATTTTTCCCATTATAGGTAATCCAATCACACCAGTTATTATAATATTTCCCCCAAGATATAAACAAAGGTCTTATGTACGATATGTCTAACAAGTGTACGAGTTATGATGAAAATAATTATATATGTTATAGATATTATATGTATTAATTTATTAGGTAACTAAGTTCATAAATACAATTAATATATATTATTATTTTATTTATTGTAATGATATTTAATGAATATTAATCTAATAAATTTAATGTTAATATCTATAATGATTTCCCGCATCAACATGAAACTCCATAACTAAAAGAAACCAAATTAGAATAAGATAATATATTTAACATAGGAATTAATTTGGAATCAATTAATTGAAATAAATATATTATGAAATATATAAAAAATATTCAATGAATAATTTTTTTAAAAAAAAATAACATTGATAATTAATTATCAATTTCAAATAATTAGATTAAAACCAAATAATATCAATGTATATATTTTTAAATATATTGTATCTTAATATATGTTAGAATTGATCATCATAAATTTACATTGGTTATATTGAAATATATTATAAATTAATAATTAATAAATCAAACATAGGTTATCATTTCAATATAAATAGTGATAAAATAATTTTGTGGTACAAAGGGAAATATTTTATAAAATTATTTATATGCACAATGTACTTAATTGTTTTATAAAATAAAATAATTCGAATTTAGGTATGTTTTTTTCTGATTCAATAATTAGTATCATAAATTTCCATTATTCTATTGGTGATTACAGTAAAAATTTTTGGTAAGATCACTTCATTCTAAAAAACATGATTCATTTAATAAAATCTGAAGGTATTTTTTTGGATTATTATTAAATTTATTTCTGGAACGTATAGGAATTTATTTTTGATATAATAATTTCAATATTTGATATTATCAAGAACATATTTTACAAAATGTTCAATTTTGTTCATAATGAATTGTATTTAATTAAATAATTCATCACTATAGTAATTGATAAAATGGTTAACGAGTGTTATACAAGAGAAATGAAAGTTAAAATAAACTAAAAACATTTAAAAATTGTTTTTAATAAATAAATTTTAACCCTAAATCATCACATTTATTAGTTGATCGATTTTATTACCACATGATCATGAATCAGATCATATTTAATTTTATTTTTACGAATATTTACAAGAATTCCTCAACCCTCATAAATAAAAGATAACATCCTATCCTCTATTATCAATAAATCTATGAACCACAATAGACATTAAAATATAGTAAAATATATTCTAAACATCCCTATATATATTTTAGATTTTTTCATAAGAGTCCATCTAAAGGATGCTTACAAATTGATCCAAATGAGGCCATTCAAAGAAGAGGTATAACTCTTAAATGAGTTATTTCATGTTTATTTACTCATCTACCATCATAAAAAATATCATTACCAACATATAAAAAAATCATGAGAATTTACAATATACTATATTTTTTAAATTTTATGTAAACCTTGTTTTTAGTTTCCTTTTATATATAATGGGAAATGAAAACATCACCCGTCTTCATGTGTAAACAACAACCTCCACAAAATAATGTGTTTGGTTTTTCCACATCATCTCCCATAGATGGTTATATATATATATTATGAATAAAACTATAATTTATGATATAATAATTGTTTTAGAATGGTTATTTATTTTTTATATTTCAATCAATATAATAATTTAAAGATGAAAATATTTCTTGGGTATATGTACATACTACCATCTCCATGAATTGATATTATTATTTCTTTCAAAACCACACTCTATGAATAATTATGTATGTGTATTTAATGAAAAAATGTGATATATATGTCTTAAAATTAATTTTTGTGATCATTAATTCATCCCCATGATTTATGGGCTGGTACTATGAAAGCCAAAGATGAGTGAAAAGTAGACTAATTTTTACTCGAATAATATTTTTAATGATTAATTTTTTGTGAAATGTAATTAAAAATTAAAAATAAATGATTTTGAGTAACATATAGAGGAATATAGTTCTATAACTTATTTAAAATAAATATTTATACATATTACACCATTTTATATAACAAATATGAATCACCTGGTGAATTCAAGTAAGCGTTTGTGATGTAATATATGTATAAATCATGGATTTTATAGTAATATAACAATTCTAAGTATTATATTCTCTATATATAAAAAATACCACAACTATTAATCTTTTATTGTTATTTATTTATTTTTTTCCCCAACATTATAAAACCAATCCTACTAAACTAGACATGCCACATGAACCTACAAGTCATGTAATGAAGGTAAAAGAGGATAATAGAAAATAGTATTCAATATAATAAAAAAAATACTAACAACCATATTATAATAAAGATATTATGAGATAAAAAATACATATAATAAAATCAAAATACATAATAAACTATAAAATACTTCAGGTCTCCATGTGAGAAAGAGTCACCTCTAGACCATCCCAAATCAGAATTTAGCGACCACAAGAGAAGCTAGTACACAATAAGAATCCTTTCCCATTATCAAAATAATGCAATAAATAATTTAAAATTTATAAATTAAATTTTAGTTTGTGATCTAAATTCAAGTCTGTCACCACCATAAATTCATTATATTTTGTAGTATAGAGAATTAATTAATAATATCTTTTAAAAAATAGGTCTACATCAGATTTTCCAAATCTCGATTGAATTGAAAATCGATTTCCCTTTATATTTCATAAAAAAATCCATATTCTAACACTAGAAACATAATAATTAATTGTGAAAAAACATGAAAAAATTTCAATACATCAAGATGTCAACCAAAAATCTCATATCCATGAAACTACCAATCATTGAAAATTATGTTGTTCAACCTCATATAACAACATGTGATCAATAATCCCTGATAGAAAAGTCATGTGATAAATAAACATAGATTAAAAAGAACCTCACATTTGGGATATATTCAATGGAAAAATGTGTAATAGAAAATTAAAATCCTAAAAAAGAAAAATGGTTGATGGAACTAATATCATGTACATCCAATAGATATCATAAAATCTTACCTCTTATCAGGTTCATACACGCACAACAACAACACTAGTCTATTTCTCAACATCACCAAGGTTTCTAATTTAAAATTTCCTTTAACTCACTTAAAAATAATAATATAAATTTTTATTAAAAAAATTCAAATTCATTCTTATCAATTTATGAGTTCGGAAACCCATTTCGAAATAAAACAAATACATTTTCGAAAAAAAACACATTATTATTTTTAAATATATGTTTTTATTTCCTATAAATACTTTAAAACCATTTATCACTGGTAATCCATGAAAAAATCTAGGAGAATTTATAATGAAAACATGAAATTTATTTTACTTACCCATTATATAGAAACTCCCTCCTCAGTATTGTAGAAACTAGTTTGTCTTCATCAATGTTGAGAATAAATTAAGAGAATTGACATTGATAGGAATGGAATGCCCAGATGCCCAAAATGATTGATAGAAAACACTATCCAATCCACAATCCCAATAAAACTATTACCAAAACAATATTTTTAACCAAATTCAAAAAAATTACAAGAAGGATTACGTACCTTGAGAGATAAAACTGAACCAAAATAGTGATCAATCATGGAACAAAGAAACCCAGATGGGAGGTAATTACCAAATATTGCCTAAGGAGAACCTCTCGGTTGAGAGGATTTAATCCTATAATGAATGTGACAACAAAAAAACTCATTTATCACCCAAAAATACCAACTCATTACTATTACATAAAACTTAATCCCCATACATGTCGTATAATACATAAATCTCTTATACACTGAAACAATCATCACATTCTAACTAAAAACCTGATATTTTCCATTATAGAATGTGAAACATTACATGATGTGAAAATTCATCTCCCCATGTATCCATTCATTTCATATATAAAGGGATGGATAGAAGTCATTTTTCTTTCTTACTTGACATGTAAATTCCTAATATATTTCACCAACTACTAGTTTAAAAATAAATATCAAATATCCTACTTATAGAATTCCGAAAACCTGGGATGAACCACTCATAATAATTTAAGCATTTATACATGGAATTAATTTATTCTAATACACATGAATCCTTGAAAATTAATTCATTTCCCCCTAAAAAACACTCTTCATCCACAAGAATCCCACTAAATTACCCAAAAAAGGATGCTAAACAATTACTAAAAAATGGATTGCATGTAAAAGTGTGATGTGGTGTCATAATATGCCCATCATAAATTTTTTATCCCACCATAAATCTCTATGATCCTAGATCATAAAAAATAACGCTACTTAGGAATAATCGTTGATTCCACTCACAGGTCTCATGGACCTCTAGATTGAACTACCACAATACGCAGACTAAAGGAATCGTCCTAACATGTATCACCATATCCAAGAAATCTATAATATGAATTGACTACTCATCAACAGTTTTATTATGCTCAATATCAAAACCATATAATCTAAAAACATGGGAAGGATATGACATATAAATACATAACTAGTAATCTAGAAACACAATGTTTATAGATAAAAAACTAGTCATAATTTAAAATGGATATGCCACCCTTCCTTGTCTTCTAATGATCTCCAAGGTCCTCAAAAACCTCAACACAAACTTAATCATCTTACCTAGTCGATGATTTCCTAAGGGAGGTGATTCATTGATAATGACCTGATCACTAACCAAATATTCTAAAATCTAATGAAAATGTTTTGCATAAGATTCTTGATGACTCTTGGCCATTAACAATCTCTTTCTGATAAACTACACAATCTCTTTCATCTCCTAAACAACACCCAAACCAACCAAATATTGTTCTCCCAATGATGACCAGCATAAATGATATTTTCATGGAAACCCATAAAAAAACTCTAATGGATACATCAATATATAATCCTAATAACTATTGTTATAGGAAAATGATAGTCCTAAGGTAATCCAAAATTAATCAAACATGACCCGAGAATATCATCAATAACATGGATATACATCTATTTTTTCCCATCTATCTATGGTTAATAATAGGTTTTCAATTTAACCTGGGAACCCATCACCTGCTACAAAACATTATAAAATGTGGATGTGAAATTTGGGTCACTGGTAGAAACAACTATAAAGGGAACCTGCTAATGTTTCACAACCTCTCGAACATACATGACCTAATGTTATTTCACATTCATCATATCCAAGATATTTATTACTTGCTCTAATATAATTACTCAATCAATTATCACCCAAATCACATTCTTCCCTGAATTAGTTTGTGGGAAAATGATGATGAAATCCATGGAAATATCATACCTCTTCTAAACTAGAATGGCCATGGGCTACAAAAACCCTATAATTATTTATTTTTACACCTTAATTATATGAGATGTAACAACCTATGATTCAAAAATCCACAATTTAAAATATCCCCCTTTACCACTGATACTGACGCCTCAGATCATGTTACATCTTTATAATACCTTGGTGGTTAGACTAACATGAATGTTGTACACTATCCAATAACCCATACCTTATTGAAACCATAACAATCCTGCTATAGAATCATAAATCTCAACTAGGAGATGAGACCAACCACCCGAGGCCTCCAAACCATAATGCCATTTTCGCATGAATTGGCACTCATCATCCGCCAGCTTCTCTAGTATAACTAGATTATGAAATGATAAGAAATATTTCATTAAATCTATGTCAGATATCCACAATCTTCTTCCACTACTTATCCCATATTAATATATAAACTCATTAGAGGCTACCCCTCAAATGATTCCTTCAAGGATTATGTTGTTAATATTTGTCTCAATGCATTACCATCCAAATTCCATTTCTTAGGGGTATAATAAAATACTAAAATCAAAATTTTTAGGATTCTTCACCCAGGATCCCTATCACAAATTCATATCCCTTTGCGTAAAAAATTTTTTCCATGGATTTATGATCTTAATATACTATAAACTACTCCCTAGAAAAATATTGACTCCACATTTGGAGTGCATGCACTACTTATGCAAAATCAATATCAGTGTTAGGGTAGTTCTTCCCATGATAGAGTAATTGGAATTAGAGATAGGACACACTACTTCTCTTGAATCAAGACACATCCCAAATCCTTACCAAAGTCATCCCAATGAACATAATAATTGGATCATAGTTATTTATGAGTCATGACTTTTGTTGATTCCATCCTCATCTCCATATCCTCAAAATACCTATAAAACATGTAATTCTATTAAATAATTACACCATTATGGGTTAAATATTCTATTGAATTTGCGATCTTGGAAAAATCCTGAACATGTAATTTATAATGAAGAAAAAAAACAAGAATCTCCAGATATCAAGAAAATTTCTTGGATTCTCTTATGAAATAACATTATTTTTTTTTCAAAATACACAATGACTCCCCACTCAGGTATCTCATTTCCCATTAAAATCACATTCCAAATCAAGGAATCACATTGGTAATTCCTACCATATAGTTGACATTCATTTATGGTTTGAAGAAAAAAATACAAATAGTTCATGTGCTCTTCCTATGACTTTGATTACACCAATATTTTTTCTATAAACACAATAAAAATGAATCTGAAAACTAATAAAAGGTATAATTCTTAAAATCAATAAACACATTATTAGTATTAGTGATAATTAATGGCATAACCAAAAACTCAAAATTTCGATATTGAATCCTAAACATTGTCTTAGGAACATCCATTTCTAATACTCTCAACTAGTGGTACCCTAACCATACATCAATATTTGAGAACCAATAATCCCCTGTAAGATTATACGAGATATCATAAATTCATAGAAAATGATATTTATTTTTAATGGTCACCAGATTCACTATCTGATAATCCATAGAAATTATAAGGAACTTTTTTCCTTATTTGATAAGAGGATAGGTAAATTCCATCATGAAATTCAGGGTCAATTAAATCAATTATCCTCTAGGTCCCCCATATGGATCTCAAGGTCCACCAAATCAATAGGTTCCATATGGTATGACATCATAGAAATGGGAATTATACCGGTGATAATATCTATAGTAATCTAAACCTCTCATAGTGGTAGTAAAAAAGAGATATAATCTGGAAATACCTCGGGTTACGTAAACTCCAAAACATGATGATTTCAACTCAAATAGGTACCAACTGTGTTAAGAAACACCTCTAACAAATGGAATGTATTTTCCCTAGTATGTGGAAAAATAGCCCCTTCCCTTCTCGATCTGGTGTCCTACTCACCTTTTATTAATGAGTGACCACATCAACATATAATAACTGAACTCGATGGTGATAATAGTAAATCTATACCGTAATATTGATCATCAAACCCATTCTAATAATCTTGTCTATGATTTCATTATAAAGCACTAAAAATTCTGAGAACACCTTAAAGTAACCTGTCATCACCTAATTCATGGGTCATTTGAAACCTAGTTTAAACATCATTATTAGGTGCATAGAATGTTCAAACAAGAATAATATAATTTCTGAATATAACCCCAACATATAAACTAACATTGATGATATAAAAAATTGAATATCACTTTTTTCAAAATATTACAGATTCAACTAAGAGGGGATAATTGTCGTACCTTTATCAGTAGTTAACCCTGCTTCGGGTTCCTCTATCGCATACTCCACTATTAAAATTATTTGGGTATTAGCACATGAATATTTACCATAGCCTATGGATAAGAATTTCCTCTATTGGAATCATTTTCTAGAACCTATGAACCCTTGGTGAGAGTGGATCCTTCCTTACTTCCCTAAAATATATTTTCATTAAAATGTCATAGATACTTGGATCGTCTTAAAATATGACATGTGGTGAGATCCTCCGTAAAGGTAGGAATGATATAAAATTTCCATCAGCCCCATAAGCTGAAAAACACTTTTTTTCTTGTTAAACCCCTTAAACATTTTGTAAAGAAAACTCCCCACTCTTTCTTTATCAGTTTTGTCCAGAAGTCCCACACTGAGTAACCTCTAGAACATTTTATCTTCCACCCAAACTAATCATTTTATCTATGTCTACCTCATCCAAATATACCATTTCAACTAACTCCAAAAATGTCATAAGGAATAAGAGTATCAACATCATCCTAATATCTGGATTCATACAAAACTCTAACCACTAATCCATGGGTTAATCCTTATTAACAGGTTTAGATTCAAGATGAACCAACATGAAAAAATTGGTTGAATATTATAAAATCGTATTCTCCCCCTACTCTCCAATCAAAAACCCTAACAGATTCCTTATGCATAATGAATCAATTTAAAACTGCTGATTAAATATTTATGTGAAAGAATCCTATCTAAGGCCCTTCATAAAATTATGCTTCACAATAGATTCTAATCATATCCTTCATGATCCATAAAAATATTAGTAGAAGAACCCAACATAGTTTCTTTAGAAGTATTCAAGAAGGTAAAGAACCTCTCTATATGACAAGGCCACTCCATGGATTCATATGATCCATTGTCTCCAGGAAATATGTGTTCATAGTAATAGTAAATTAGATCCATGATCTACAAAATATCCTATGTTATTGACACCCACATGATCTAGATTCTAAATAGTATATATAAAATAATTTACTAAAGAAGGGTCCATGGGAAAATTTACCTATGGATCATGTATCAAAGATCTCTCTCTCTCTCAGATTTAGAAAAAAATATTCTTATAGGTAATGTCTAAAAAAAGTAAAGAAACTAATCGTCTAGGAGAATGTTCCTAAATGGAAGTACCAATGTAATGTTCTGAACCTTCTGGAACATTACATTGCAAAATATTAGATAATTGAGATGTTTAGATATATTTTGTTGGTTTTTGATACATTTATGAAATTTTGGGTAGTATGTTACTCTTCATAAGGTAAATTCTAGTGGTTGGAAATTTTTGGATGTAGGAATATTCTCATGGTAGGTAATGATGGCAGTAGGTATTTAAAAAAGTTTTTTACTTCTGGCGATAGGTAAATTCTAATAAATGAATGTTTCTAGAGGTAGGTAATTTCTAGTTGTTTATAATTCTATTGGTTGGTAAATTTTGGTGGTAGGTAATTTCTAGAAATAGGTAAATTCTAGCGGTATGAGAATTGTGATGGTAGGTAAATTCTTGTTATAGGTTTCAATTGGTAGGTAATTTCCATCGAAAGATAATTCAACCAAAAGGTAATTATGGTGGTGGGTAATTTATAATGGTAGGACACTCCAACATTGTACCATTTTCCCATAAATTTCATGATTTACCATTTTGACATCTTTCTTGAGGGAAATTGTGGTTAGTGCCTTAGTTAATAGGTTTTAAAGCTATGTCAAAACTGATTATTTATATCACCAGTTTCTAAACAGTCTAGATACGTTTAAAATATATAAAATCCATGGATTTGATAATATCCACCTATGATTTCCAATCTAAACCATTTCTAATTCTGATAGTTTTGTATATAATCCTTATAATGTGATATTCCTTTTTTCCTCTCATTCCTATTTCTTTTAGGATAAGAGGTTCCAAATCCTTCTACCCTCTGACTGGTAGAATTGGTTTCATCTATTGGATTGAGTTCCACCCAAAAACGTTCTCCTGTAGACGTGCCTCTCGTATTGGTGTAGTCAATTTTGGAAAAAATTATTTCTTATAGGTCGGAATTCCATTATTTCCCTTTATTTTAATCATGTAGGATGGTATTATTATATTTATGTTGTGAGAAGATAGTTTCATATAAAATAACAAAGGTAATTAAATGGTTTAATAAAAATGGAATGGGTTAGGGTAATGCTTGATATGATTTTTTTAATAATACACTTATATAAACAAGTGTAATTGAAAAATATCCCCCTCTATTAAATCTATAAAGGTTTTATGTTTTTATATATGATGTGATGTTAGTAATGGTTGTGGTTTGTTTATGTGGAAATGGTGTAATGTGTAGTGGCTATGTTGCGATGTGGGAGGGAGATGATTAGTTGTTGTTTTTAGTGGACTATGATGGTTATTATAGTATACTTGTGCATCGTGGCTGGGATGGTGGTTGTGGTGTGGCTATGAAGCATGGCTGTGAAAGTTGATGTTTCCATAATATGATTTGGTTGTGTAAGTTGGGTTCTGGTGTTGTGTTTTTACAATGTGGATGGTTCAATAATATTTACCCATGTAATAATGAAATTAAATGAAATATAATTATTTCATATATGTCTTTTCTTATTAGGGAATTGATGATGGGTTGTTTTGTTTTCATGGATAATATTTATGTAAAAACTAATTTGGTAGAAATATCTTACCATGTGTCTTCTTAAATTAAATGGAAAACTAACGAATATTGAATAGAAAAATTAAAGAGGAAATTAAAGTTGAATTTACAAGTAAATAGAGATTTTAAAAAACATATTATAGAGTAAAATATGAATTAAGGCCTATATTTTGTCTGTGTTTTTTTAAATTAGAGGTGGTAGGGTTGTGAGGATTATTTAAGATGGATAGTTAATGTTTTATACCCAGAGCATGTGATTGTTGTGATGTAATTGTATACATATATATATTGTATGTTCTTTTGATTTATATATGCACCCCACCCTCATCGAGCACTATGTGAAGACACCAACGTAGTCACATGTGGTGGTTTTTCCAATATATCAATGGCAGGATAGCTGGTTGGCTACAAACTCTTCCCATATCCCTCTTCAATTTTATGAGAACAAAAAATCACGGGATGTGATCTATAAGAGTGAAAAGTACCCCTATCTCATTGTGATGTGATGTGATTGAATAAGTGTGTGTACGATGGATGTGATTCCTTGAGATGGAATGGGTGTGTATTGAAAGGATGTATTGTGTTTAGATGGACCAAGTGTGTTCATGCGACATGTGATGTGATGTAATGTTATTCGGAAGGGTTGGGGGTGCCATAACCTAAAACATTGGTGTGTGAGAGTGGAAAATCAGTGGTAAATATGTGTGAGGTTACATATCATAGATATTACTCATATTATATTAGTATACATGGATACCTGATTTTGTGAGCATGCCTCAGTGAGGTTGGGATATTTGGTTAGTATACCTGTGTAGGTGCTGTTTGGTTTAGATGATTTTCTTATGGGTTCATCTGTATGATATTTTCACAAGTACATAGGGAAATACAGTTTTTCTACTAATTATAACATTATACTCACCATACATATATAAAAAACTATTTTTCATTTTTCCATAGGACAATGTAGACCACACTAGACATTTTTTGTTCTAACTTTTTGTGCTATTGTTGTGTTTGTGCCTTAGATTTTATTATTTCAAGATTAAGTTTTGAGAAATTTATATGAATCAGTTTCATTTATAAATGTATTTAGGGATGATTTTGATTTTTTTATTTTATAATGGATTTCATTGGGGATTATTAATTCCATCTCCAAATCTTCTTTTTTATTGAGGTAAATGCCACTCATATTATGTGATTATTATACCATTGATCCTAGTTTCCAACTCAGGGTCTACTTGAGGTGATCCTCAGGGGGTCATTATTTCTATCCCATCATTACAGTATATTTTGATGGAGGGGTCATGACAGAGTGGTATAAAATGTTTTGGTTGAGATATATGATGGATTACAGAGTTAGGCTCTATGACGATTGCATGATTTATTAAGGAAACTATGTCAGATGATCTTGTTTTGTGACATATGCCTGGGAACAGTACCTATAAAATGGTATTTTAGAGCCCCACATGATCCGATGCAAGAAATCTAATCCTATGGTAATTTCATGTGGGTTTCATATCTTTCATTGTAGAGATATAAGAGAAGTATATTCATCATGATGACTTGTGTTCTTATTTGACATGAGTTATTTGAGAAGATTAAATTAAATAAATATATCTTGATATTTTATGTTTCTTTCTATGACATTTCTCATGTGATTATTTCTAATAAATGTTGATTTTTTATGAATTATTCATATAAACTAAAGGAATAACTAAAATTATGGTTAACTAGCTTTAATTGTATGTTTGAAACCTTTATTAGGTTTGAATGTGTTGTTTCCATTCCTATTATAGAATAATACTTAATAAGTTGATTTTTTTTCTTTTTTTATAATTTATGACATGCTATCTAGATTCTTGATGTTTGATATTATTAGATAAACATGCTAATTATAATTTTTTGTAATGAAAAATTTAATTTTGAAAATCATTGTGTATCATGTTACATCATGTTGATTTCAAACTTCCAAAATAAAATAAATTATTTTTAAAAAATATTTTAATTAATATGGTTCCTGTGGGAGTTATTATGCCATTTGTTTCTTTTTATTTATAATTTATCTTTATCCTTATTACCGAAACTTTGTAAAATTTGTTTTTAATGATAATATTCTAAAATTTGGAAAAAATTTCATATTGATTATCGATAATTACTTTTAATTTGGAAACCGTGACAATAATAAATTTCTCAATATTTTTTCTTGATAGAAATTCTATAGTATCTATGTAACTAGGTTTTGTAAGAACATGTAATGCTGAAAATTAATGTACATATAATTATATATTTTGGTTGATGATAATAATTCATTATGGTAACATGATTATCATTAAAAATACTTAAATTATTAAACGTATTATATTATAAAAATTGAGAAATTTTTATGTGCTAAAATAATATGGACACACATATTAGGTCAATAGTAGTTTGTTATAAGAAACATGCCTAAATTTGAGATCATTTGTGTCGTAACTAGAGAAATTATAGTATGTGATACTTCATCACGTTTCATGTTTAAAATAATTTATTTTAATATGGATATTCAATCATGTTATCCTTTTTCATTATATAATCATTTGTTCATGAGCCATTAAATGGTAAAAGATTTTTTAACATTATAAGGAATGAATCATCTTTATACAACACATGAATTTTTTATTATTTCTGTCATAATGATTGCATTTTTTTAATAATTTTGAAATCATGTTGTGTATAAAATGTAGTAGTTTAATTAAAAAAATGAACATTACTTGTTCAATTTCTCTAATAATTTTATCTTTGTATTTAATTTGTAAAAATTCAAACATAGAATGTATTAATTAACATATTAAACCTTATTTTTGGGAATACGTGTTTGTAGTTTTGTCTTTGTCTTGGATTCATGCTACTTCCATTTACATGGAATTCGTGATGTTTCACATGAAGATACCTTTAAATTTTTATTTATGTTTGGGGTTCCAATGTTAATGTTTAATTGAATGGGTGATATGCCTTGTTTAAAATAAGGATTCTTTAAAACCATTTGTGCTCTATGATTTTCATCGATTATTAAACCATTAATGATACATATTAATTAATATAACTATATATTTCAAGGATAACTAATTATATTTTTTTAATGGTCTAATTTCCCAATAAAAATTGAAAATTGTGTGAAATTATTCATGAAAAATAATAAGGTAAAATAATTTTATACCTTTAGTAGTTATATAAAGTAGATAATGGTGTTTTTTCTTGTTTCCATGTTGTATTCACATGTGTGATGTGTGATTAAAAAATATAAAACATTCAAAGATGGTGAAACTCAATCCCTAATAGTTAATTTTTATACTTTAGTGCAATTTAATCATTTAAGTCAATTCAATGCCACCCAATGTGTATATTATCTCGACATGGGAAAGTTAATTCCATGATTTTTATGATGGGCATTTCATGTGAGATTATAATAGTGATCATTGGTTGGGAAGTGTAGATGATGATATAGATAATGTGGTTACATGAAAAGGGGGTTTCATGTGGATGGTATGGTGGTGAGGTGGTGTGGTTTTTTGAAATGTCTGGTGAATTTCTTCATAAGATGGTATGTTTGGCCAGTGGTTGTGTTGTGCAGTCGAAATGATCTATGGTTGCTGAGATACATGGTTTTTTTGGTAGTGCGACATGTTTTATGTAGTGATATGTTTATTCTTATGGGATCTCTCACCTTTAGAAAAATGTTAATTTACATAAATCTTGTAATAAAATAAGAGAGGGAGTTTGGATAAACCTAAATTTAATAAATATAAACCCTCCATCCACTCCAAAATATTTAATGAAGTAATGAAATATTTTGAACATTATCTTGTTGGTTGGTTTTGTTTATATTGATCATATATTGATGACATTTGTTATGACCACAAACATATGAATAGAGGACAACTCTTTCCCACAACACGATTTGTTATAATACCACTATTTTTAAAATCAGGTTGGAGAGATAGTTTCACCAAAATCTAACAATAAAAAATCCCAATGGATGTTTTTTTTCTTATGGTAGCTCTATCTATATTAATATGTATTCTTGCGTAGGAGGGAATATTTTATGAAATAAATTCATGAATATCATCTGAGTGAATAATGATTCTATAGAAAACATGGTAAATTTCATAGCTAAATAAAATTTATTGTTACAAATTTATATTTTTTATGTTTCATGTCATACAAAAAATTTTGAATCTTCAAAAAAATAATTTGAAATAAGATTCATGGTTTTTTAGAAATAAAACAAATTTAAGGATTGTTTCTAAAAATAAATTATATAGAATTGTGAAATAAAAAATTATTTTAATGGCATAAAAAATATTATATAGAAAAAAAAAATTAAAAATTAATATAATTTGAATTTGAGGTTTTTATGTAGATTAAAAAATAATTTAAATATAAAGTGATTTGGAATGGAATGTACATGTTTTAAACAATGAATGATGATTTTTTTTAAAATATTATTTCTCTAATAAATGGTTAATATGTTTTTCATGGTATTTCTTCAAAGACCATCAATGTGTCCATATTATTATTTGAAGTATATCCCATGGTATAATTTTTTTAAATTATCATGTACATCTACACTAATTTTACTAAGTGATTTTTATCTTTCAAATGTATCAAAAAACATTTTGAGACAGATCCCATATGTTATTTTTTAAGGACCTCATTCCCATTTTTTCCTAGTTTTATCTTTATTTTAAATGATGAATAATTCCCTAGGATCATGTTCATTCAAGGAACAGTGGCCTAGAGGAGGTTACCTAGGATCCTGGATGCATATGTGTACCATGTACCAAGAGTTTTTTTGGGTTTTTCCGTTCTATCTCGTCTATTTATGAGGTGTGATTTGGAACATGGTTTCATATGATTTATGATTTACCCCCTTGATTTAATGTGTATTTTGTGATGTTTCATAATATTTTAGCTTCAGAAAAATAGATTTCCTGGTTCCTAATCAAGATAGATTTTACAACGATGTGATTAAACTGGCACAAGAGTGTTAGTGATGCTGAGAGTTAATAGTATGCTGACATGGGGTATGGAATTTCCTGATTCCTATGTCTGATGAATTAATTTTTATTAGTTTTTGTGGTATTTTGGGATAACATATTTGGATAATGGAAGTGGTTATGTAGTAAAAAGATCATTGAGATGTATCTCTTGTGGCGGTTGTCGGTAACATTTATCTACATTATTCTAGGTTTGTTTTTAATTCCTAAGGTAGATAATAGTTTGACAGGTATCTAATGTAATATCTAGACACATATGGCATGTTACTTATCTAAATAATTTTATTATTGATGTGTTAAGGTGATTTCAGGGATATTTTTGAGACATGTCATACATTTCTAGTGGTATTTCAATTTTGAGGTATGCAAATTTGGGAGGTAGGAACATTCTAGTAGTCGGTAACTCTGTAGATAGGTAATTAAGGTTGTATGTAATTTTGGTAGTAGGTAAATTATGATGGTAGGTAATTTCTAGAGGTATGTAATTTCTAGTGGTTCATATATTCTGGTTATAAGTAGTTTTCTGCTATAGGTAAATTCGGGTAGAAGGTAATATCTGGTGGAAGGTAATTTATATTGGTAGGTAATATTGGTGTTTAGTAATTTTAGATATAGGTAATTGTGATTGTACGTAATTTCAAATAGTAGATCATTCTGACAGTTTTCTATTTTTCCATAAATTTCTAGATATTCCCGTTTGACGAATTTTTTTAAAAAAAGTGGGGTTAATGCCTTAGTTATGGTATTTTGATGCCATTTTAAAGGTGATGTTTCATATTTTAAATTTTAAATTTTCTATAGATGTTCCTAATTTACAACCCCTTTGAATTTAATAGAATCTTTCATTAATGGACAATCAAAATCACTTCAAATTCTACTAGTTTTGGTTCTAATCCTTCTAATGGGATGGACATTCCTTCATTCCCCTCTTTCTTTATTTTGGATGGGTGGTTCAAAATCCATCTTCCTTATGATTCAAATAACTTGTTGCTATTTTTGTTTTGACTTCCCCTCGAAATATTTCCCTCTTATATGTGCACCCAATGTTTTATGGTAGTGAGTTTCCCAAAATATTCTTTCAATTGGGTAGTAATTCCTTTATTTTCTTTATGTGTATCATTCGTGATGGGATTATTATTGTTATCTCTTTATAAGAGAGTTCTATTTTTCATAATAAATATAATTAATATGTTTAAAAAAAATTAAAGGGGTAGGGGAATTTTTCGTATGTCTTTTTATAATTTTATTTTACTTTTTTGATAGTTTTGTTATCTACAATTCTAGTATGAATGAATGTTATAGCATTTTGTGTCCCGTATTTTTCTGTTATAAAATATATAATGATTCCCCAATTTGTGTGTTTTTTGGAGCCACCATAAATAATTGGTTAACAACTTACATTTGGTTAATTAAATTGAATACCCATGATCTTATGTATTCCATGATAACACCTTAATATAATGAATTCAAATTTAATAAGAGCACCCAATTCTAAATCTAAAAAGGTGTTGTGTTGTGGTATGTTATGTGATGTGTGGAATAGTTTTTGTTTTTGTTTTTGGGACTAATGTATTATACAATGTAAATGTTATGATGTGTTTATTGGAAGTGGATGAGTTGTGGTTGTGCAATTGTTTTACAAGGGTTATTATAGTGCAACGATGTAGTGGATATTCAATGGTGGTTGTGGTGTGGTTGTGCAGTTGGGTTGTGAAAGTGTATGTTGATGTAAAATGATTTTTATGTTGAAGTTTGACATCTAGGTTGTGTTTGTGCAATATGGTTTGTTCTAGAATAATTACCTCAATATAAATGAAATTAAATTCTTAATACTAATTTGAAATTGGCATATTTAATGAGTGATGTAATGATGAAATGTGTGGATTAAAAGGTTAACTTTTATATGAAAACTAATTGGATATAAATATGAAACAAGGTTTTTTTCACATCCGGACTTCGACTTGAGGTATGTCATTATTTTTAATTTTTATCTCATGAGTTTAATTGCCTATTTATTTAAATGTTTGGTTGAAGTGTAGGCTGAACCCAATGTGTGTAATCTGCTATGGCGCTGATAAGTGAGTGTGGGATTTACATCGCTCGGCTTGCGGATAGGTAACGGGAGAAGCCTTGCGGGTTCGCCGGTTTAACACGCGGTCTACCCGATGCGTGGATGATTAAGTAACTAGATAAAATTTATTAGAGTTATTCTTCGTCATTATTATTTGTAGTATTATTATTATTAATATTAATAATATTAATATTATTATTATTGAACCCCTTTATTAATTTATATTATTAGATTATTTTATTTTATTACTTTATTTTATTTCATTATATTTTATTTCAGATTAGTTTAAATGTTCTTTAATTTTTGGTTAGCTACCCATTTGTATTTTATTTTATTATTATCATAATTTTGTTCCTTTTATTTTTTTTATTATAATTTTTTTTATTTTAATTTATTTTTATCCCTTTGTTTGTATTTCCTCTCCCCTTACCTACCCTAGCCGCCCTCTCCCCCTTCTCTCTTCCCCACTCCCCCCTCATTCCATCTGCTCTCCCCTTCCCCCCTTTTCTCCCTCGTGGCCACCTTTTGCCCCTCCTTTCTCCCCCTCATCTGTCACGCACACCCTCCTTTCTCCCCCCTCATCCGCCACGCTCACCAATGCTCCTCCCGCTGGGCCTGCAACAGGCCGCCCAACATCCATTCTCAGACCGACAAGCTGGCTCACCTCCTTCCTCTTTCCAAAAAGCCGCCCCACACTTCCCTTCTCTATCCTCCCACTAGAAAACCTCTGTGCACGTCCTTACGGTCGTAATTCTGGCGACCGCCCTCCCTTGGTCGCACCTCTTTCCGAAGATTTCCACAGTTAGGATTTGAATTAATTTTATTTATTTATTTTAAATTTGTTTAATTGGGAATAAATGTATTTAGTTATTGTTAATTTTTTTAGTTGTTATGTTTTTTCTAGGTTGGAGTTGAAATTTTTTTGGTCTACTATTTTATGACTTTTTTTGCCAGCTCCTTGCGGTGCGACTGTTGTTCAGCGGGAGTGTTGTGTCATATCACAAAGTTGTTCCTACATAAAGGTATGTGGTTTTTCATGCTTAGTTTGCTTGATTATTGAGTTTTTTGGTTTAAAAAATTTAATATGTCTACTACCCAATTGCAATTGAGTGTTTCGGTTTTGGCTGATAGAATTTGGTGATTTGTTTTTACTAGTATCATGTTTATATTGTTTGGGTTTTCACTGAGTTGTGCTAATAGTTTTGAATAGATATAGCAGCTGAAATTTGATTACTGTTATATTCATAGTGTCTGTTTGGTTATAAAATTTGTTTGAGTGGGGTTTGGCACTCATAATTGTGTCATTTTATTTTCATTAAAACTGTTAAACCAACTTTTCTAATGTTTACTAAATTTTAGTTTAGTTCTTGAAATTGTGTAGTTGTTTATTACACTGTGTATTTTTTGCATGTTGTGTTTTGATTATGAGGATCTCTGTTGTTCATAATACCTCTAAATGGTTTATTTATTTATTCATTATTGTTGGATATGTGAGGGTGATGTTTTACTTAGTTGACATCCTAGGTGTATGGTGTTTGACTAGGTTGACATCCAGATGTGTAGTCTCCTGACCAAGTTGATTAGGGTGAACATAGAACACTGAGCACAAAAGGGGAAGCTTGGGTACTAGATAGCCGGAGTAGATTTAGTGTGCTAGTGATACGGGAGTGGCATCGGCCCAGTTTCACTTATATGGTTTGATACATACTACACTAACTAAACATTGGATGATGACTGGATACCACTATGTTATGGAGGTGTTTCCCTACTAGTGGATCATGCATGATAACATAAAAATGTTATGGATTCCTTTGCATTGTTCACTGAGATGCAGTGTTCTAGGGTCTCACTCTGCTTTAGTCTCTATATGGACACTCCCACTTTTGTTTCTACTGTGCGAATTTCCACTCATCATTGGTTGGTTGTGTGAATTCTGTGGTGTCGGAATGGTAAGACTGTTTTCATTTTCTTTTAGTACAAAAAAACTATTTTCATTAGATTTTTATTTAATTAATATTATTTTCTATAAATAAACCTGCAAATTTTTTGGATCATCTAACCTTTACATGCGAAATCTTTTCCTTAGTGCCATCCTATTGAGCGATTTCTCACACCCTACTTACACATGTGGGTGTAAATAGATTTCATTTTGACTGATGCTGGAAAAGGAAAAGGTTATGGGATAGGTGGTCTGATTTATTATTAGTATCATTGGACTTGGCATTTGTGGAGAAGGCCTAGAAGTGGTTTCCCTCCATCCAGTGACAGTTGTTGACTCAGTTTTTTCTATGTTGGTTTTTGGTAACAATACTTTTCTTTGAGTTGTTTGGTTTTAGTTATACATCTAACTCAAAACGTGGTTTTATATATGGTTTATTTGGTTGCGACATGTACTTTTATTTTGGTTATTTTGTTGGTTTTTTATCTTGTTTATTTGGGTAAATCATTCCCATGTTTTTATGGTGATACTTGGGCACTTATGCCAGCCCGTGGGGATCAGTAACACCCTTCGGGCCTTGCCGTAGGCCGAGTCGGGTGTCAGATAGGATGGAGACCCGATTTGGTTCATGAAAAAATGGTATCATAGGAGGTTTTTCTCTTTGATTATGTTATTTGGGATGAGTTTGGTTAGGCAGGAGCTAGGACCATTAGGGCTTGAAATTCTAGTTACGAGTAGGGTGCTTGGCCAACACGCCTTATGATAGACTCTGAGTCACCATGGGATGTCAGGATGATTGTTTGAATTCTCTTCCAGGTGGGATGTACAGGCTGCAGACTGTGCGTAGACACCAGGTGGAAAGGAAGAGTTTAGACATGATGTTACTATTACATGATTGGTATACTGATGATTGCTTATCTTGCTGAAAATTTTATTTTATTTTCCTTTAGATATGAGGTATTGATGATTTTCTTTTATGACTGTTCTCTTTGTAGTAAGATTCCTCCCCAGAGAGCTTCTATGCACCCACGAGAAGAAGCTGGAGAGAGTTCTCCCACGCCACTTGATCAGAGATTGGTAGAAGTCGCAGTTCGAGCTGTTCAGGATTTAGGACAAGGGGCGACTCCTGCCCCTGCCCCGATTCCAGCTAGGGGAGATGGGTTTGGCTCTAAGAAGGATAAAGCTCAAGATTTTTTGAATTATAAAACACCTTTATTCTGAGGTAGTTTATAAATTCAAGAGGCAGAGGAATGGCATGAAAAGATAGAACATATGGTCGAGTTCCTTAACATGCCTTAAGAAGTCAGGGTAAAGCGTTCCTCGTTCAAGCTAGAGGGTTCCAATTGAAAGTGGTGGGAATTAGTGATTCAGGCTGGGAATCCTGAGTTGATGAGTTTGGAGGATTTCAAATCCATCTTTAATGACCAATAATATCCTGAGTTCCTAGCCTATGCCAGATCCCATGAGTTTAAGGATCTCTCACAAGGGGATCAGATAGTGATGGATTATGCAAACCGCTTCGCTAATCCAGTGTGGTATGTTCCTGAAATTGTTTCAAGTGAATATTTGAAAGCTCGGAATATCGAGAAGGGACTTTGACCAGAAATCTACTCTCAGTTATTTTTTTTCAAGTTGGGAACTTATGACAAGGTGGTTGATCATGCTTTTATGGTCAAGATCGACCAAAGAAGAAATTTAGGGTTTTCTGGATCAGTGTCAGGGTTTGGCAGTGGTAGTTCATCCGAGAAGAAGAGGAAGTCTGATGAGAAATGGACGAAGAGTGGTGGAAGATCAGGTCATCCTCCCAAACAAACATCATCTAGGGATTTTGATAGGAGGTCCATTATGTGCCATCAGTGCAGAAGGGCCGGGAACATATGATCTACATGTCCCACCCCTCTCAGGCCTTGCTACCTGTGTGGGAACACAAGGCATGTACAACACTTTTGCAGAGTGACATGCCCTTTTCAGAGTGGGAATGGATATGTGGCTTCTGGGGGAGTATTAGTGCAGTTAGAGCCGACTAGGACGCCAGGAACTCAGTTCGGTGGTCATGGTGGAAGGACTAGATCGTCTTCTGGCCATAGCCAGATTAGGGAGGGGCCACAGGCGAGCAGTCATTCTCCAGAAGGGACCAGACATTTTCATGCTGTGGATCTAGCACTGGTGGGATCTGATGAAGCACCTTTGGCTGTTTGAGGTACCATTTTGATTGTATCATCTATAGCTGTAGTTTTATTTAATACTGGTGATTCAGTTTCTTTTATATCTTCCCGTCTTGTGAACCTGTTGAGCCTTCTAACTAAGATTTTATTTGTTGAAATGGAGTTAATAACATTTTTGGGTAGGAAAACGTGAAGGGTCAAAGGTTCCTGTCATGCACACACTCGGTGTCAGGAGTCATGATGGAGTATGATTTCTTGGTCCTTGATATGGACCTATTTAATGTGATCCTCGACATAGACTGGCTGGTGTGCTTTTAAGCGCATATTGAATGCTATCGGCATAGAGTTAGCTTTATGGAACAAAATGGGATTGCTCAGTTATTTCATAGGGAATGGGATCCTCCATTGGGTCACGAAGAACATCCACTCCCTGAGTTAGGGATCTTGCAAATCAGTTTCCGTCACTCGCACTGGAGGATGGTGGTGGTGTTTCTCAAGGCGGGTTACCTCGTGTAGTGGATGAGTTCCCAGAGGTTTTCGAAAATGATTTTTCAGGCTTACCCCCAGAGTTTGACATGGATTTCTTGACTAAGTTGGCATTGGGAACTCAGCCTATATCTCTTCCCTCATATTGCTTGGCCCCCACTGAATTGAGGGAATTATAGATATAGTTGGACGATTTGGAATCCAAAGGATTCATTTGCCCGAGTGTCTCTCCTTGAGCAGCCCAAGTCTTATTCATGAAGAAGGTTGATGGAACCCTCCAGCTGTGCATCGATTACCGGAAATTGAATATGGTAAACATCATGAATAAATACCCTTTTCCCTATAATGACGATTTGTTTGACCAACTGAAGGAGGAAAATTGGTTCTCCAAAATCGGCTCACGTTAGGGATACCACCAGCTCAGGGTGATAAAATCAGACATTCTAAAGATGGAATTCTGAAGTAGTTATGGTCACCTTGAGTATCTAGTCATGCCTTTCAGATTGATGAATGCTCTAATAGTTTTCAGGGCACTCATGAATAGGGTGTTAGACCAATATGTTGACTCATTTGTAGTGGTATTTGTGGATGACATCCTGGTTTTTCTGGATCTGAGGAGGAGCATGAGCATCACCAGCGGGTCATTTTGAGCACTTTGTAGGACCATCGCTTCTATGCCAAACTCTCGAAGTTCACTTTCTAGATTAGGGATGTGACGTTTCTGGGGAATGTAATCTCAGAACATGGGGTTTAAGTGGATCCTGAGAAGATCAGGGCAGTTATGTAGTTGGAACAGCTGAGGAATGTGTTTGATATCAGGTGTTTTCATGGCTTGGAAGGTTATTACAAGCGTTTTGTCTGAGACATCCTATGGATCACCTCCCCCGTGACTAAACTCACCTGAAAAGGGTTGAAGTTTGAATGGATCCCATAGTGTTAAGAATATTTTTAGGAGTTGAAGCGAATGTTTACAACCACACTTTTGCTGATTTTACCAGATTCTAGGAAGGTCTATGTGGTTTATTATGATGTGCCAGGTATGAGCATTGGATGTGTACTCATGCAGGATGGCCATGTGGTGGCTTATGGTTTTCTCTAACTCCGGCCACATGAGAAGAATTATCCAACTCACGACTTGGAGTGGGCAGCGGTGATGAGTGCTTTGAGGACTTGGCGTCACTACCTATTTGGGGAGAAATGTGTGGTCTATTCTAACCATAAGATCCTAGCCTACATTTTCTCTTAGAAGGATCTCAATTTGAGGCAGCGTCGTTAGATCGAGTATCTATAGGGATTTGAAATTAACATTGTCTATACTCAGGGCAAGGGTAATGTGGTGGATGATACTTTGAGTTGAAATGTACTAGTGCGAGCATTGAGTAAGTCCAGCGATGAGTGTACTTTGATAGGGCTCTTTGCCCAGATGCACTTAGAGAGAAGGGTGCACAGCAGAGGTACTTTCTTGGCTAGCATTCAGTTGACTCCCGCTCTTCAGGATTTTATCCAGTAGAAGCAGCCAAGAGATGAGCAGTGTCTGCTATCTATGCAGTTTCTTTATGGTGGGGATACTCCTTCTAATTGGTCTTCGTCTCCGGAGAGGATCTTGTGCTTCAAAGGCCGTGTTGTGGCGTCGTTGTATCTACAGAAGGTGGTGATGCAGGATATCCACCAATATTAGGGGTCCATCCATCCTGGTGCTACCAAGATGTACTATGATGTTCGTCGCTTGTTTTGGTGGCCAAATATGAGATGGGACATAGCTGACATTGTATCGAGATGCTGCACTTGTCAGCAGGTGAAAGCAGAGAATCAGAGACCATCTAGCCTACTTCAACCATTACACATTCCTACATGAAAGTGGGACGAGTTCTCCATGGACTTCATTATTGGATTTCCTCATACACCTCGAGGAGGAAATGCTATCTGGGTAGTGATTGATCGTTTGACCAAGTCAGTTCACTCTATCCCAATTAGAGATACAAGAAAGGTGGATGAATTGGGTCGTTTGTATTTTCAAAATTTTATCAGAATTCATGGTGTGTCTTCTGTAGTTTTTTCTGACAGGGACCCTTTCCTTACCTCTCAGTTTTGGGGAGGCCTCCAGAAGGCTTTGGGGTCACAGATTAAGATGAGCCTGACATATCACCTTCAGACGGATGGCCAATCGGAGAGGGAGAATCATATTCTAGAGGACATGCTTCGCACATGTGTGTTGGATTTCAGAGATTCATGGGATAGAAATTTTAGAATGGTTGAGTTTTCTTATAATAATAGTTACCAATCTTCCATTAGAATGGCACCCCTTGAGGCACTCTATGTTCATCCTTGTCGGTATCCTTTATGTCGGGATCAGGTAGGTGAGACCTCACTCCTGGTACTGATCCTTGTTCAGGAGATGTCAGAGAAGGTCAAGTTGATTAGACATTAGTTGTTGACAACTCAAAGTTCCAAAAAATCTTATACAGATCTGAGGCATCAGGATCTTGAGTTTTCAATGTGGGATGGAGTGTTCTTAAAGGTGGCCCCTTGTTTGGGTTACCATCGCTTGGGAAAGAAGGGGAAACTAACAAAGAGGTATGTTGGGCCTTTCAAGATTACTGAACGGATTAACAAAGTGGCATACATGTTAGCTTTTCCTTCTCAGTTGGTGTCGATTCACGACGTATTTCATGTCTCCCAACTGAAAAAGTATATTACTGATCCGTCGCATGTGTTGAATTGGGAGGGTTTGGAGATAGAGTCTGACTTATCAGTGTTTTAACGGCCGGTGCAGATCGTGGATTCTCCAGAAAAGGTGCTTCATGGAAAGTTCATTCCTTTGGTTCGTATTCGTTGGAAGCATGGAAATGAAGCGCATGATTCTAGGGATTGGAAGTCTAGGGTTGAATAGGAGTACACATTTCTATTCTCTGATCAGGCTTCGAACTGACTTTCTGAGGGTGGGAAATTTTCATGGTGGGGAAAATTGTCACATCCAAACTTCGACTTGAGGTATGTCCTTAATTTTAATTTTTATCTCATCAGTTTAATTGCTTGCTTATTTATTTATTTAGTGGAAGTGTGTGTTGATCCAGATGTGGGTCATCCGATGTGGCACTATTAAGTGAGTATTGGATTTAAATCGCCCAGCCTACGGACAGGGCATGGGTGAAGCAGTGCGGCATCACCAGTTTAACGTGGGGTCTACCCGATTCGCGGACGATTATGTATCCAGATAAAATTTATTACAGTTATTCTTGGTCATTATAATTATTATTATAATAATAATAATAATAATAATAATTATTATTATTATTATTACTGAACCCCTTTATAAATTTATATTATTAGGTTCTTTAATTTTATTACATTATTTTATTTCATTCTATTTTATTTCAGATTAGTTTAAATATTCGTTGATTTTAGGATAGCTACCCCTTTGTATTTTATTTTATTATTATCTTAATTTTTTCCATTTTTTTAATTTATTTATTTTTAAATTTATCCCTTTTTTTGTTTCCTCTCCCCTTCCCTACCCTAGCTGCCCTCTCCCCCTTCTCTCCTCAACACTCCCCACCATTCCCACTTCTCTCCCCTGTGGCCACCCTCTCCCACTTCTCTCTTCCCCGCTCACCCCTATGACCCCTCTTCTCTCTGCTGTTCCCCCTTCTCTCCCATGCAGCTGCCTTCTCCCCCTCCTTTCTCCCCTCTCATCCACCATGCTCACCCTCAATTCTCCCCCCTAATCCGCCACACTCTCCAAACCTCCCCCATCAGACTTGCAACAGGTCGCTTAGCCTCCCTTCCCGGACCGACCAACATGCTCCCATCCTTCCTCTTGTCGGACAACCGCCCCACACTTCCCTTCTCTTTCCTCCCACCGGATAGCCACCGTGCACGGCCTTACGGTCGTAATTCTGGAGACTGCCCTCCCTTGGTCACGCCTCTTTCCCATGATTTCCGCATTTAGGGTTTGGATTAAAATTTAATTAATTAATTATGATTTAGTTTAATTGTTACTGAATTTATTTAGTTGTTGATGTTTTGGCTGGGTTGGAGTAGAATTTTTTTTGGACTACAGTTTTAGGACTTTTTTGCCGGCTCCATGCGATATGACTATTGTGCAGTGGGAGTGTTGCGTTGTATCACAATGTGGTTCTTACATTAAGGTAGGTGGTTTCATATGCTTAGGTTTCTTGATTAATCAGTTTTCCAGTTTAATTAATTTAATATGTAAACTACCCAATTGCTAATAAGAGTTTTAGTTTTGGCTGATAGAATTCGGTGATTTTTTTTTCACTAGTAGCATGTTTATGTTTTCTGGGTTTTTATTGAGTTGTGATGATATTTTTGAATAGATGCAGTAGCTGAAATTTGATTTTTGTTATAGTCTTAGTGTGTGTTTGGTTATAAAGGTTGTTTTAGTGGGTTTTCGCACCGCTAATTGTGTCCTTTTATTTTCTTCAAAACTGTTAAACTAACTTTTCTTATGTTTGATAAATTTTAGTTCTGTTCAAGAAATTTTGTAGTTGTATGTTACATTGTGTAATTATTGCATGTTTTGTTATGATTCTGAGGATCTCTATTGTGCGTAACACCTCTAAATGGTTTATTTATTTATTTATATATGTTGGATATGTGAGTGTGATGTTTGACCTAGTTGACATCCTATGTTTATGGTGTTTGACTTAGTTGACATCTGGGTGTGTAGTGTCTTGACCTTGATGAGTAGGGTGAACTTATTACTTTGAGCACAAAAGGGGAAGCCTGGGTACTAGGTGGGCGGACTAGATCTAGTGTGCTAGTGATACGGGATCGACCTCGACCCAGTTTCACTTATCTAGTTTGATGCATAAAACACTAACTAAACATTGGATGACGATTGCAGACCACTAGGTTATGGAGGTGTTTCCCTATTAGTGGATCGTGCACGAGAATGTAAAAATGTTATGGATTAATTTCCTTTGTTCACCGAGACACGATGTTCTAGGGTCCCACTCAGATTTAGTCCCTATATGGCCACTCCCACTATCGTTGCTCCTATGAAAATTTATACTCATCACTAGTTGTTTGTGTTACTTCTGTGGTATCAGAAAGGTAAGATTGTTTTCATTTTATTTTAGTACAAAAAAAACTATTTTCAATAGGTTGTAAATGCATTTATTATATTTTTTATAAATAAACATACAAATTGTTTGTATAATCTATCCTTTACTTGGAGAATATTTTCTCAGGTGCCATCCTATTGAGCGATTAATCAAATCCAACTTACACCCTTGGGTGTAAGTAGATTTGATTATTTCTGAAGCAGGAAAAGGAAAAGGTTGTGGGATTGGTGGTTTGAGTTATTAGTTGCTTCTTTTGACTTGGAATTTGTGGTGAAGGACTAGTAGTGGTTTCTCTCCCTCAGGTGATAGTTTTTGACTCAGTTTTTTTTATTGGTTTTTGGTCACCATACTTTTCTTTGTGTTGTTTGGTTTTTGTTATTCATGTGACTCAAAACAGGGTTTGATTAAAGGCTTATTTGGTTGCAACTTGTACTTTTGGTTTTGTTATTTTGTTGGTTTTTTTATCTTGTTTATTCGTGTAAATTGTTCAGAAAATTTTATGGTGATACCCAGGAACTTGTTCCCGCCCATGGGGATCGTCGACGCCCTTCAGGCCTTGCCGCGGGCTGGGTTAGGTGTCGGATCGGATGGCGGCCTGATTTGGTTCGTGGTAGTCTCTTCCTAATTGTAATAATAAGCTAACTAATTTTCAATACATATATTAAATATTCTATAAAAATGAATTTATTGATAAAAATGGATTCTTGATAATGGCATAAAGACTAAAAAATCTATCATGTCTTGTGTTTTGTTTATGTGATTTTATGAATATAAAAGTGGCAACATTTTGTGGATTATGTGAGATTGTTAGTTCTTGTTATAAAAATATATAAAGTACTTGTGTGATGTAAATATATATTTATATACATTATATGTTATTGTTATTTCTATACGCACACAACCCCCATCAATCACTAGTTGTTGGCACCCTCATAGTCACCTGAGGGTGTTTTTACAACAGCCCAAGTGGGAGGATGGATGGATGGCTACCCGATCATCCCTGATCACTAATCTATAAGATGAGAAAGAGAATCACATGATATGATGGACATAAGTCAAAAGTGACTCTATCATATTGTGATGTGATGTGATGTGATGGACTAGGTATACGCGGGTGGGAAGTGATCTGTTTTGAGGGATCATGTGGTTTTGGATTGGATGTAATGTCTTTTTATGTCCTAGGTGTGTGGCGGTGTCATTTATGTGATATGATTTTATTCATATGTGGTAGGAGCACCTGGATTTATGACATCAGTCTGTGAGGGTAGAAATTAGTGTGAAAGAAGTGTGAGTCACCCTATAATTGATGTTATTTATATAAAATTTAATACCTAAATGCATGAATTTTTGAGTGTGCCATGTTGAGTATGGAGTTTTTTTAGTATACCTATTTAAGTGTTGTTGACTTCCATTTTTCTCACAGGTGCATTTGAATTATATCTTCACATGTGTGGGAGAAATGCGAATTTTACTTCTCAGTATAGCTTCTTTCTCAACCTATGTATATAAAAATTCAGGCTTTTAAGAGGACTATGTGGTGTGCAATGAACATTTATAGTTCTTAGATTTAGAGTTTTGGTTTTGTCGTTGCATTAGATTTTTTTGTTTTTGGATATCTTTTACATACTTTTATATGTTTTTGATTCTTTTATATGTGAATTGTGGGATAGTTTGGCTTTATTTTATATTATTTCATGGATTTTATGGTGGATGGTTAATTTTATCTACTGATATTGTTTTTTATAGAGGGTAATGCCTCCCATATTGCATTATTTTTATACAATTTGTTTTAGTATCCATCCCAGGTCCTATTGGAGTCCAAAATCATTGGTAATTATCTCTCTCCACTCATTGTGGTATCTTTTGGGGAGGGTTCATGATAACCCACTTATAGTAGTTATAGATAATCATTAAAACATTATGATTTTTATTCAACCACATGTCTACAAATAAAAATAATAAATAAAAATGAATAGATCAATAACAATAAACATCCCATACAATTTATCCAAATTCCCGGAAACTCCTAACTCAATCCTTGTAATAATTTCCTAACCACCCATGGTAAGTTGGTTTCAGTCATGGATGTGAGCTGTCTAGCCCCCCTTTTCTACACATACAATATGAATTTGGACTCTCTAAACTCCTTTTTACAAAGACATAGAACCAAACCCATGAAGTGTTAACACAATTTAGACTGATCATTCCTTTGATACCAAATTGTAAGCAATGTCAACTAGAAAGGACCCCTAATATGTTCCATCACTAATTATATGTAATATAGTATAAAATAAACAAATCATTATTATTATATAAAAATGAAACCAACCAGATTAAAAGGAGAAAACAAATAGACACCACAAAATTAATACAATCTTAAAACAAAAATAGGATAAACTATACGATATAAAGAGACCCCATTTGACTAAAAATCACCTTCAAACCATCCCAAAACAATGGTATCAACTAAAAGAAAAAACATCATGCATCATGATTCCATTCCCTTTACCTAAATCATGCAATATAAAATCTTCTAGTTCCCCACATTACATCTAGAGTGTGATCAAAATCGATGTGGTATACCACCAACGTTTCTATATAACTTAAAACATAAGGAATTCAAAAATTCTAGGAATTAAAAATTAATTTCAAAAATAATTTTCATAAATCAAATCCATTAGTAAACCATTTTATCTTTGGGTTTTAAAAAATCATTTAATATTTTCAAGCCATAACTATGAATAGTTGAAGTGATAAAAAGGGAACGCATATACATCCATCAAGATTAAAATCAGAAAAAAAAACAATATCATTGAAACATTCTATCACGGAAAGAGAAGTGATACAACATTATATAAAACCCTTTGAGAAATAATCCATGATAACAACAATCTTATGATAAATAACCACAAATGAAATATCACCTCACACTGGACCTCTATCCTATGGGGCACTGCATAATAGACACTAAATAACATAATAATGAATAAAATTTGAAACAACTAATATCGAGTCTTTCTTAGTCGATATACCAAAATGTTTCATCCTAGTAGATCCACACACACACACTAATGTTATCCATGACTCATTCCCAGTGTGAACATTTCCAAATTCATTTCAAAATCAGTTTAATAATTTTTATAAAATATTATCAGAAAAATGTTGATACTCATAGAATTTTGAAACCCCATTTCAAAATCCAGATAGTCATTTTTCCATGAAAAACCCCTTCAGTTTAAAACAAATTACATTCTAAAAAGTCTTATATAAAAACATGACACTTGTATCCATGAGAAACCTAATGAAATAAATAAGTAACAATATAAAATACATTAAATTATCCCATTATATAGAAACACCTACCTAAAAGATTTATAATCCTATATATCTTAAAAAATTGTGATTGAAAACTGGGAGAATGGCCATAGAAAGACATGTCGTGATAAGAAATATAAAAATATCAATATAAAACACTATCGAATAAACAATCCAACACAAATATAGCTCAAACCCTAACCGTAACAAAATCTAAAGAAGAGATATAAAAATTATATTGCAAGAGAGATGCATCCCTACATCAACTATGACCAGTATCTGACTGAAGTGGCCCCTAAGGGAGGGAATCACCCAAAATCACATTGGGAGAGCCTCTAGATTGCGAGTTTGGAAGACTACAATGAATAAAATAATAAACTACTTGTGTAGAAAATTAAAATATTATTCCAAACAATTTCATGTTATGTAATCCTTATAGACATTATATTGTCGAAAAATATCATATATGCAAAAAAACACATCCCATCTTAATTAAAATTGTAATATTTACCATTACCCTACATAAACATGTTACAATTTTTTTAAATATTTCAAACCATGAATCAATTCATAGTATCTTTCCAGAAATGGATACACAAACTATATTGTTCTTACAAGGCAAGCAAATCCCTAATAAGTCATACCCATAATAGTTTTAACTTGAAAAACTCAATGATCTTACTATGAGAAATACCGAAACATATGAAAAGTAGCACTAAGTATTTGATACTATTATACATGAACTCTATTAATTAAAATAAACATATATCCATGAACATTAGGGCATTTTCGCCATAAAGGATCTCTATCCTAGAAGGACCACTACACAACCATAACAAGGATGATTAATAAAGAATAAATGAGGGAGTACCTGAAAAGCATGATACCGTGTTCCACTATCATTTTACACTCATTAATAATTAAAACTATCCATAGATTGTTTTGATGAAAACATGACAAAATTTATATCTTTATTCATTGGTCATTTTATACGAACAAAAATATATTCAAAAAATTCATGTGGTTATATATATATATATCAAATGGTTTATGAATTTTCTCAAAAATTTAAATTCATAATAAATAATTACAATAAATATTTAAAATATTTTTTATATGCCTATATTATGACTATTTATAACATTTTGAAATGTTAATTCTATTTTAATGTATACAGTCTGAATATATTTACATACTATAATGACCTTAGTTATTTATTAGGATTAAATTTAAAATTTAATAGGTTTTTTGGAAGAAAAGTATTCCCATTTCTATAGGCATTTTTATAATAAATTTTACTAAAATAATAGGTAATTATTCACATTATTTTTAAATAATATTTTTAATTATTCAATTAAAAATATTATTCATTGATATCAACATCATTTATGGATTTTTTTTCCTAAATGATGTTATTATGGGATAATACTATGAAATTTCATTCCATGGATTTACTAACATGATGATGTTTTAGTTTTATTTCCATGAATCCATTTACATTTTGATAGGTTAGTTAAGATATTTAGAAATATCTTTGAATCCTATTTCATTTCCAAGTGTTAATAAATATTGAATTATTTATGATATTATGTTAAATATATGTATGATATTGATTATGTGATTTGTAGGATTGGAATTGTATTTTCCTATAATGATTTTGATTAGTGAATGATTTATCAAGACATAATAAAGATTGGAATAGGGAATGAACTAAGTTTAGTGAATCCCTATGTCCACTATGATTGTGTTGGAAATTATTTCCGACTAAAGAATGGATTAAATGGGATGCTAACAAAATCCAATATGGGAATATATCATCTATCATTGTCATTGTAGTGATCCCTAACAAATGAAATTATTTTATCAACATTTTTCAAGTAATAGTTATATATGTCTTATACTTATGATGAATTCTAATGGATCATGATTGGTAACTTTTGATTCATACCTATTATTACATATATTTTTTTTAAATATCCTCATTCTACGTCTCCTGATAAATTAACATCTCTTGATTGAGTAGGAAATATTTTTTACTTTATGATCATGTTATCTTGGAGTTATACATATCTTAAAATCCCTTATGATCATTTGTTGATATCTACTATATTTACCCATATTGTGTATCTAAACACACCAATTAGTATGTTTTAATTTCCATATAATATGCTGAGAGGTTTTAAATAGATTATGTCTAAGATGGGTACTATGTGATGAGAATGTTGAGGAATATATTGAAGGAATCTTGTAAAATAAGTTGTTTAAGTATCTAGACATTGTATGAACACTTCATTGACAGTTATATGGAAAATATTATTATAGGATGTATTAAATATTCATATATAATGTTGTAATATATATAAATAAAATTATTTGTATTCCTTTATTTGAATTTGAGAGTTTTTTGGTTATTATGTTATGAGAAAATATGAATATAACCATAGAGAACTAATGATGTACTAAAAGAGTGATAGAATGGTCCTAAAGTGTTATAGATCGATAATATGGTGTAAACATTTTAAAAAGTTTTATAATTATTATTATAATTATATGATTTATCACTCTTATTAACATTTAATTAATATGAAAATATGATTTATTGATTTTATAAATACATAGACCCTTAGGAAATCATGTCAAACATGAATGTGAAGACCAATGTATTTCTCGTCCAAAAGAAAAAAAATGTAAAGTGTTTTGTGATGTAAAGTAATGCACATATTCTCTCCAAAAATTCTGAAACCATTAATGTTAACATAAATCATGTTATAATCCTCAATAGACAAATTATGGAATCAATGAAAATTAAGTATTTTATACCTCAATACACTCCTTCCACTAGTACTTCCTCTATAATCCATATTAATTTTATATGGATCAATGAAATAAATATTATATTATCTATTCTATAGTTCTCATACCTAGAAAATATTATTAATTCCATGTATCATTTGAAAGGTGAATGTGAACAATTATAGACCCTTATCCTGAATAAAGGGAAAAATTAAGAAATTCACTCTCTAACATGAAAAGATATTATAATGGTTATTTCCTGTAATAAATTCCCTCAATCTAATTAGATTAAAATTGATAGGTTTTTCCTAGTACTAATGAAGTGGGGTGATAAATTTATTATTGTAAGAGGGGAAAACTTCACAAGACATATATGTTATATGGAATTTATTATCACCAACACTTAAATGCAAAATTTTGATTGATTCATTAGTGGAATAATAAATATATCCAAAATGAATTTGATATAATAGAAATTACTATCTTGTAATAAATAAATAAATGTTTTAAAAATTTGAAATTGGTAACTATAGAATCTCATTACCCTCATTGTATTGGTGGATATAATAAAAATACTGATTTGTAAGGAAATTCAAATAATAATACACATAAAGAAATAAAAATTAAACATACATAATACCCACAGTGTAGAATGAATCATGTATTTAATTAATTTAGTGCACTTAGTAAATATTTTTATTAATAAAAATAATGCCATCATGAAAATGAATAATAAAGTGATGTGAATATTTCAACCACTATAATTTATAGGGATAAACACTAATGAATCTCCCACCCATACTCCAATTCTATAATTTCAAGGATTATGAATATTATCTTAATAAGTTCATGAATTAAAGTGTTTTTGATGATGATCAAAATCCAAAACATCAAAATATAATACAAAAAAAAAATTCACACAAGATCACAATAGCTGAAGTGGGTCATGAAATCAAATTGGGGAAATTTACACATATCACCAATTATGTAATAAAAAATTTAATATTTCAAAAAATATCTATAAAAACATTAATTAATGAATAATATATAATGGGTATCACATTACCACATAAATATTTTGATGTTTTGCTTCCATTACAAGATTATAATGTAATGATCAAAACATCATTTTTCTAGAGCTAATAATTGATAGAATCTAGTTTTAATATAATTCCTATATATCAAGTTTTTCTTCCTATCATTTAATTTAATTTTAGATTTAGTATCAATTAGATTTATACATGAAAAAAATACATCAATTTTTGGGGAAGGGATGTCACATTTTATATTTTGGATCAACCTATTTTCATCATTCAGTGTGATGATGAATGTGAATATCTAATGGAATATACATTCATTATATGGGTCTTATAATTTTCATTGGTGAAATTTATTTTCTAATGGTTAGAGAGAGACTCAATAATGAAGATATGCCTTTTTAGGTAATTATGATGTATTTAAGATGTAAATTCACATTCTTCCCTTGAATCATGAAGTTATTTTTTTACATAACAAAAACACAGTTCTATAAAAATTTTAGAACTCTATATAGAAAATCTCTTATTTATTTATATTAAATGATAAATTAACTACATTATAATATAGAAATACTATTTATTTACTTTTCTGTATAAATATTGGGAGAAAAAGTTCATTTTATTGTGAATAATTTTGTTTTAATGAGTCCTTGCATTTATTATTGAGTGAATAATAATATACCTATTATGAAATTTTATTATATGCTACATAATGATGAATTATTCAGAAAAGTAAAAAAAATTAAAAAAAATTCCATCATTGGCCATCACATTGTCTAATACAACTTTAGGGTCATAAAGGCTGATGTAACTATGAAAGACTTCTTTTTGAGGCATGTGGATTATGATTTTATATTGATTCCATTTGGAGTCACAGATTCTCCTATATATTCACGAATATAAGGAACACGGTCTTTTGAGATTACAAGGATAATTTTGGATTTATTATTTATAGGTTATATTGTTATAAATTCAAATTAAAAGCATGATCATGATGTCCATCTGGTTATTTAGTTTTTGATGACCTTGAGGAAGATTAATTTAACTGAAAACTTTCCCATGTGTTATTTTTTAATAGATATAAGTTAATTATATGGATATTAAATTTAAATATAGCTTATATTAGGGGATCCTTCAATGAATGATTTTATTGGTAAATTGATTGTACTGACCACAGTGACTGAGATTTCTATTTTCATGTGTAGGAAGCACAATATAATTGTTTGGGAGAGATTTTTTATAACTAATTAATATAATATGATTTGAAATATGTAAGGGATTTAAGTAAAAATGGGTATAAGATTGTGAAAAAATACTTAGTTCAAAAGAAGGGAGGGTAGTGTTCATATACTAAAACTACATTATATTGGATATGGGTTTGTAATCTAAACTAATTCATTAATGTTTTCAATAAGATGAATCCTAAGGAAAATTAATATTATATTGTATTAATCCACATCCAAATTGATGGTATATGAGATAAATTACCGAAATCATGATTTTGATATAGAAATACAATTTATGCATTCACAATATGGAGTCATTAACATTATAATGAAATGAGGGATATATATACTAATTATAAAATATTTAAGTATATATTCCAACATAAAGAGTTGAATATTCCCCAAAATTATTGGCTAGTGTTCATTAAATATTATGATTTCTTAATATTATACAACACTATAAAAAAAGAACAAGGTATCTAATGATTAGAGTTATAAAAAACTTTCTAGATCGTTCATGATGAGGATAAAATAATATCCCATACTTGTGGATTTATAAAATTTGAAATGGGAAACAAAAATCAAAGGGGATAGATCAAATATTTTAATATAATATTTTATATACAACTAACAATGTAAGGATAGACAACTCCCAAATGGAATAATCAATACTATAGTAGTTGGTATGAAATTTACATCTCTTAAACAATTTTTGGTATGTAATGATAAGGATTAGGAACCATGTTTGTGACTAATCAAATCAAAACCTATTGGAATTGTTAGAAAATGTTTACTATTCATTATACATTATATATCATATTATTATAAATATGATAATACAACTCAAATATAATATCTAATTAGATAAAAACTATTAGGATATTAAAGAGTATGTGTCTTGACTCTTGGTATGTCAGTATGTTATGGTTTAAATTCATAATTATATATAGATATCACACTTATTAACCATAAAACAATAGAAATTAGAAAATGACACTATGTATTTCATCTTATAACTTTTTAAAATAGATTAATGAATAATTCTATTTGAGTTGTATTATATAACCTTATTAAAAAATCAATGCTATCATAGATGATTTATAGTGGGATTAAATATTATTATGACATAAATAATACATTCATCTCATTATTTAATTAACTCATCTCAATTATAATCACGAAACTCAATTACCTAGAGTATTAGTGTCTTTAATATTTTTTGAATAAAAAATAACTTTTTAATAGTTGCAAAAATTTCTCTATAAACATGAATCTCTTGAACCTTTAATGGAAATCTCACATGATATATTATTCTTCAAAGATATGGACATGGAAATTGAAGAAATGGGTAATCCCATGTGAATTTAAATGGAAAATCATATCATAATGTGAATGTGAATATATAGAAAAAATTAATATGAGAAATAATTATTGAAAGGCTATGAATGATAATCATAGAATATATTACTATAACATAAAATCATAAAATGATCTTCATGGAAACACAAAATATATTGCATGAATAAATAAAACACATTAATAGTCATATAATAATTGATCATGACATTAAAGTGTGTAATAAATTTAAAATAAAATATAACATAGAAAACATGATTTTTTATTAAAAATAAATTAATCATAACAAATTTCTATATCATAAAAAACAATTTAATAAAATGTATCACAATCATATGAATCGAGAATTTTTTTTGGGAAAACCCATTACTCTAGTGGGTATGAGAAAATATTCATTATGATCACTCAAAAAATGGATGAGAAACCCATCATTTCCATGGTTTTGTAAAACTAATTAATTATGTAAACACCTAATGACCTCATGAAACACAATCTTAAAACAATGCATTGTAGGGGGGATATATAACAATACGTTTCATCTTTCATAAATAAATCTACAATACAAAATCAGTCATAAAAATTTCCTAATGAAACAGTGTGACAAATAATTTGTTTTCAAAACATTCTAAGGGAAATAATTTACTTTTCATAATGAACACAGAGAAATAAAATTAGATCCACAAAACAGCCATATAGAATCAAGAATTAAATCATTTGAAACCAAAAATATGATAACCCATGGAAATCAAAAAGTAAAAAAATACTTATAATGTGAATCATAAAAACAACTCATTAGTGGATATATCAATAACTATTAATAAAAATCAAATTATGAAAATAGATTATTGAAAACATTTTTTATTCATCACTATTAAAGTCATGGTTATGAGTTTCTTTCAAAAATGACTCCTTTGTTTATTTTTAAAAATAATTGAAAATAAAACCTGACCATAAAAAATATTTTTGTCCAAAAATAATTTCCCCCCCAAATGATAAAATTGTTAGAAGGAAAATGTAGTGTTCATATGTGAAAAAATAACAAAGAAGGTATATAACATAATGGAATAAATTTACTTCATAAGGTCTCTTAAATTATACCTTATTATACATAGAAGAACATTAACATATAATATCATAATTGTAGTCATTTTATATACCTATTTTAGTATATTTCTTATACTCATTAGTATTTATTATCTTCATCAATAATAATATGCTTTATGAACTAGATTATTATAATATTTTATCTATATCTAGTTTTATTAAACAAGAACATTTTGGTCTTGGATCATTAAAACAGTTTTGGTTTTAATTTTTCAACAAAATATAATCATATAAAACCCATTAATGGTGACACATTTGACTTTTTATAAAGTCCTATAATGTTATAGTTCCATTTTATGAGGGTTTTTCATGTTTCATGAAGATGAAACCAATAATGAATCATATTATATTTCATTACTGATATTACTGGTTTACATTATAATGGAAATTATATTTTTTTATGAAAAAATAATGATAATAATGATATATAGAAATAAAATATTACATATATAGTATAAAAATATAAACAAAAACCTTTCATGATAATGATATGAGAAATAAGATACACCAGTTCATGGAGATAGTGGTCTGTATATATGCAGGGGTGTTGATATCATTTTTAGAGATAAATAGATAATTTGTAATATTGTTTATCTTTTAATAATAATATTTTTTTTCAAAATTTTCATAATTATATATTTAATTCTATATTATTATCTTCCTCGAAATGTTCTGATAGAAAACATAACATGTTACATTGTGGGGAAGTGATTATGTACAATGCATGATTCATGTTTTCTCTTATTTCATTATGAAAATGGAGAATTTGGTAAGTTCATTGACCATTGTTATTATAGAATAGTAGTATAGTAATGATATATATTTTATCAATATAATATGTTGATATATAATCCAATGAAAACTAAAATCATGCAATGTAAATGAAAATAGGGTGTAGTGAATAAAAATCTACACTTAACAACTTGTATTATCTCCACTGCCAAGGGAATTATAACATTGAGGTATGGTGTTTGTAGAATAATAGAACCTCCATAAAATGTATATGAGTGTCAAAGATATGGATAGTTATTTTATGTGATGAATGTATGGAGTTTGGATTTCAGGGGATGTGAAGAGTGGTGTAACGCCCTGACCCTAGAATCCATGAGTAGGTGCCTTATTACGTATCAATGTCATGATTAAAAATGATCAAATCTAGAAAGACCAATTAGTTTTGTATCCGTGGAAGTACTAGATACATTCATAAGTTTTACATTACATCGTATAATGGAAAACAACAACAACATTGTTTCCATAGACAACACTAAGTCCCATAGACTCTCACTGAAGGTCAGTAATAATATACTTTTTCTCATCCTGGAAAAAATCAATCACAGAAAGAGGTGAGCTCAGATGCTCAGTAAGGATAAAAATATAGCATAAACATTTATAAATAATCATAAGCATTTAAGGAAATGTATAAGACTAAAATAAAATCATTTTAAACTTGAACTTCAGCATAATACGACAATGATAAAATCAAATAATTCCATTTAATTATTCTGATGGATATTATACTAGTCTAATAATCACATGCAATGTCAATAGACACATTCATATTGATGGAATGCATAATTCCTGACTTTCATAACCACATGCTATAGCGGGCTCCACCCGTCACTTACTAAGTCTAATGCATTCCTCAAATGAAATGTTCTAAACATAACATAAAACATTTGTATTAAAACTAGAATATGAAATGTCAATAGTTTTTCCATAAACCATGAATGCTATAAAAATAACACATCCGTAGTCAAAAATATCACAAAACCTTCAATATAATATGAACGTTTTATGTTATAATAAATCAACCTTGATAAAAAATAATATCATGTTAAGGATGTTGACATAGTTGAAAATGATCAGTGAAATTGTTTGAGAGAAATATCCCTTTTTATGAAATCATTTAAAAGTCACAAAATTTATAAAGTCATTTAAAAGATAATTTTGAATCAATGTGTCCCATACCACTTTGAATCTTTTGAAAGGAATTAACATTTTAAAACATTCATGTCTATATAAATAAATCCTTAAAACCATTTTAAAGACATGGAAATTAATGAGAAAGGATTAGAAGAATAAATCATTAAAACATTTAAAATGATATTTTAGTAAAAGATACCCTTAAAAATAATCCCTTTGAATTTTCTTTTATGAAACATAGACATGGAGAATAAATATGTCCCAGTAAAAACATACACATAAACAATCTCGTATAATAATGAGATTAAGGAATTAAACCTTAACAATTTGGAAACATATGAAAAATACACCCCATGAAAGATGTATCATAATATGAATATGTAAATACACATAAATTTAATTTTATTACACAAAGAATACAATTACGGTCAGTACATACACCACACAAAAGAAAAAAAGGTCAATATAGCATGAATCTCACGGGAATAAGGAGTGAGATGAAAACCCCTTACCTTGAAATATTCCTAGGTAGAGGGAAGGTTAAACTCATGTATAATGATGAAATAATTGTTATTAAATTATACAAGAATCGCATACATTAATATGATATGATATATGATCTTTTAATATTTTTTTGTTTATAATATTGTAATATTATCGTCATTTCGGGTGTTAACTGATTAATTTTACTTTATATGATTTGTTAGGAAAGTAATGATTGTTATAGATAGGATGTATCTTATTCATATTCATAATGATATTAAGTATTTAAAAAAAATTAATCATCTAATGAAAATTAGTCTTGAATGGATACAAAAGGAAATTAATCTCATCACATTCATGGAGACGACAATTTGTACGTACGGACGAGTAACAATATCATTTTTTGTTATTAAAATTATATAAAATTGGATGATATATAATATATAAAGAATCAATATCATGTTATATTTTTTATTTACATCAATTACAAATCATTATAATACCCATCCAAATAATAATGTATTGAATGACAATTACACCATGACATGGAGACGGCAAGCTGTATGTACGCACGTATGGTGATATGTCATACCAAGTATGGATAGAATAATGAATATGGTTGTACCATATTTATAATAACATCACAGTACATAGAATATACTGGAGTTATTATTTTTTAATGTAAACTACAAAGAAAGAGGAAGTGGAAGAAGAAAAGAACTTGAAGGAGGTGATGAAATATTTATCTCCTCTTCGGGTTCTTCCTTTTGATTTG
Source organism: Viscum album (assembly GCA_963277665.1). Classification (NCBI taxonomy): domain Eukaryota; kingdom Viridiplantae; phylum Streptophyta; class Magnoliopsida; order Santalales; family Viscaceae; genus Viscum; species Viscum album. Next base: position 1,508,196,190 of record OY728147.1, on the reverse strand, counting down.
ACAAAAAGGGCTCTATAGGCTGGATTTATGACTAAAGGAGATAACTAAGATAAATTTTGGATAGTTTAGAGGGTATTTGGGTAGGGTTTGGATGACCCAAATGGATTTGATGGTGTGAATTAGAGAGAAGGGGGAGTGCCATTTAATAAGAGGGGTGAAGGACACCTTAGAAAAAGCTAGAAATATTATTTAGAATAAAATAATTTTCGTTTTCTAATGGCTAAAAAATGAGTTATTTATAGATTAAGGTGGATATGGGTCGAAAACACTCAACCAATAGGTTTTAGATAGGTTTGGATCACTATATTAACCTTATATTTTAGATTTAACTCTTAGTTAAATAGTTTGACATTTAACATGTATCTTTGTATTTTTATATTATATGGTTAATAAACATACTATATACTTCCAAGAGAACCTAATGGGGTTCATTAATGATTCACATATCATTATTCAAGTCTTTTGGACGAACCATATATTTTTATGTATAAAATATCAATTAATCATATAATATATTTTTTTAAATCTTTTTTATGCCAATGTTGACACTATTGGTATTTTTATTTCTAAATTCATAATATCATTATTATATCAAAAACAATTCTTATAACCAACCATAAAATGTCATATAAACCTAGAAAATTGGTTTAATTCATTAAAAGTATCAAATTACATTTATTTGGATATTTATAATATCAATTATTTTACTCATTCATTAATGCGATAAATACTACATTATCATTGTGTCATAAATAAATTTAATTATTTAAGGTCTAAAAAATAAAAAATATATATTATTAGGTAGAAAATATTTTTTTATTTTTAATAAATATTTACAATCTAATTTATCTTATTTGTAACCCTATATTAAAAATGGTTTAGTTAATAAACATTGAATTTAAAACATTTAACTCGTATTTGAATTAAATAATAATAAATGTCCTAATCTAATCCATGTGGGCATAAAATATAATATTTTATTCCTAAGGTTGTTTTTGGTCGAATAAAATTCATCCAATAGAATTAGGACATGTGTTAAGGTAATTATAATATCATCTTTACCATTAATTACCCTTTTTACTTTTAACTGTGATAAATAAAAGGCAAAAGTTACTATTCACCAAAAATTATTTTAATCTTATTGAACCAAATTTAAATTACTTATTTTAACTATCTCTCTTGTATTTTAGAAATTCAACTCCCAGAAGTGGTAAAATTATGTTTTATAAAAATTTTCAAATGCTCCTAGAAGATGGGTAAAAGACGGTAAAAAGTTTAATAAAATTTTATACATCGAATTTTATTACAAAAAATGATTTCAATGAATTACATTGAATTATAATATATATTATTTATCTATTATGAATTAAAATAAATTTATATAAAATAATTAAATATTTAAATAAAAAGTGGGTTTAAAACAATAACGTTGTATTTTTCACTATTCATCAAAAATTGAATGTTTTCAAAAAAATAAAAAAAATTAACCCAAAGCTAATTTTGATATTCTTAATTAAAAAATGAATTCTATTTTACCAATTTAATAACATATAAGTTCCATTAATTATTCTAAAATTAATTCCCATTATTAAAACCAAAAGGAATATTTTTAAGAAATAATAACTATCTAAAGATTGACACTTGTTTATGTCCAATTTCAAGGTAAAATTAATTACAATAACCAGTATTGGATAAAATGGTAAAATTTAACCTATTTATACCTAAAAACCATTAAAATGTTTAATTTAACACTATAAATTATATTGATTAAAAAAGTTGTTTTCAGTTAAAATATAGTATTTTCACTATTCACCCAAATATGAAAGTTATAATAAAAACACCAATAATTTATTGAAACTAAATTATTATTTCCTGATTCTAAAGAAGACGTTTATTTTTTCAAATTTAATATATAAAAGTTTCAAATATTGGATTTAAAAAGGGTTCGCTATTAAAAGGTAATAAAATTGCATTTTTTGAAAAATACTTCTTTTATCTGAAAAAAATGAATTTGTTCTTACATTATTTCTAAGAAACACATAATATAGATTCTAAAATTATAAGTATCATATAAAGTTCAAAATTCAGTGAATACTATTCATAACCGCTTTTGAACTGCTATTTTGGAAAGTTGTGGTGCGCTTGAACTCGGTGTTGCATGCAGTGCAAGTTATTGAATTACCTTGAAGAAATAACGTACTATGAAATCTTGGGGTGTTACATTCTCTCCTATATAAATAAATTTTTTCCTCGCAGTATGAAGTTGTTCTTTGAAAATAAATGGTTAAAAATAGAAATTTCTTTTTGTGGAAAACCCACACAGAAAGTTGGTTAAATAAAATTTCATCTTAATAGGATGGAAAGGGAATGAAAAAGTTACCACCAAATTATTATCTTGATTATGAGAACATTGGTTGAAATTGAAGACACATAATTGGAGGAAAAAAATAAATATTTATAGTGATTGATTGAGGTCATCAATCAAAAAAGTGTAAAATTGATTTCCTCAAAGCCATCAATCAAAGATGATGTAAAATATCATTGGTTCAAAAAAACATACGGTATGAGGATAACACATTTTTGGTTTTAAGATCCCTTCCCTAAAGTTTAAGTATTAATTTATTCATAGAATAAGAGGAATATATTTATATATATATATATACTTGACAAGTAGAGTTTCATTTTTTATCTAATTCCTAAAAAAACCCATCTTTCATTCCAAAAGATAATAGAATTCCAAAATATTAAATTTAAACTAATCATATAGGGTTAAAAAAATAAAGAATTTATAATTCATTTGTTTGACTATTAAAAAACTATATAATACAAATCAGGACATCACATATGCTTGTGGTAGGTGATCCGCCCTTGTCACGCTTCAGTTATAGGTTCATGTCTGACGACATTTCTGGATGCGACAGGTTGTCGCCCGACCTCCAGGTTATAATTTTTATTAGAATTAAAAAATAATCACAAGAAATGATTTAACCTTAACAATAGTATCCAATGTGAATCTTAATCATTACCAACCTTTTGACTTATCCAAAATACTTCTATCCAAACTCACAGTCCAAAATTTATAAGGAATGTAAAAACAATGAAAATCCCTTTTTCCATGTAATAACATGTAAATACCTTCATCATGTATTCTTTTAAAACACGATAACACCATAAATTATCATATAACTTTTTTGATTACATTCATGCTCCCTTATTCCTTATAGAATACTCTATATACTCATTATAACCAAAAATGATGTAAATTCCAACAATGATGGAATATACAAATCATTAATCAGTTTCAAGGTAGTCAATAATATATAATATAATTTATCAAAATCAATAATATATTATTGCAAAATATCAACCTCAATATCAGAATCATATTAATTTTTATCTCTCTCTCAACCATATATTTTCCAAAAAATGCCGCTTACTATTAGGTTAATTTCCGTAGAACCATATAATCTCAAATCCCCAATAAAATTGTACTATTGTACAATATTTATTTATCTCCATAATTCATATAACCAGTATATTGTTGATACAACACTCAAATGAAATAATTCTATAATAACAACATATGAACACCATTCATTATTCTTTATTTGAGCTACAATCTTAACTTGATTATTATCCAATAGCATCTTTTGGGGTTTACTATGATGATTTGGAAATTGATTCACATAGTGTCCCAACTCCTTACAGATAAAGCATTGTACATTTGAAACCTTTTTCTTACCCTTGCAATCACATACTTGGTGTCCTTTTCCCACAAACATATAACAAACACCCATTCCCTTCAATCATTTACCAAGGTGATTATTTCCACATTTATCATATATGGGAAAATCCTTCTTTCCCCTCTTCCCTTTATCTATATTTCTCTCTACCATCCTTTTCTTCACTTTCTATCCTCCAAAGCCATAAGACTAAATGAATTATTTACTTATCTTGTTAACACATTATATTATTTCTTCATATCTATAGAATACATGGGAGACTATTTCCCTTCTAAATGTTAGCTTAATACTATGAATGTTATGATCCTTCTTACTCTTTGGATCATACGTATTGCTGGAGTTCGCATTCATTCCACTAGACGTCATTTCTAAACAATAGTATACACTAGGTTTGTTTGTGAATTTAAATTCATAATTCCTAACTTTTAAAATATCTTACGTAAATTGAAAATATTATGCATATAATATATAATCATAAAATGTTTTCTTAGAGAATTTATTTACTTCTAAATCCTTCATAATGGTTTGTAATAAAAATCTGAATTATCCAAAGCATATCCCCTGGGAGTGTTGTAACCAAGAGTGTAGCAAGCCCATTGTCATGCACCTATTCCCATTTGAGGCTACCTCAATGAAGTTTTTTTGGGTTTTACCCCTAGGTACATCTATTCCAGAGCCGCCATTACCTACTCGTATCTAGAGAGAGATGTATTTCTTAGAAAACTCACAAAATCTCTAGAGTACAAAAATTCAGGGAAGTTCTTCTATACTAATCCTAAACGTATATGTTAGGGTAATGTTATCTAATCAAAGTTTAACTAAATCTATTTCTAAGGATGTTTCTAAACTTTATCTGATACCAACTGTGATGCCCTGACAACAGAAGCCTAGAGTTGGTGCATTATTTTGTATCATTGGAATTATTACAATAGATCATGTCTCAAAAAATTGATTAGTTTAGTAACCTCGGAAGTACTATATACATTCATAAGGTTTACATTACATCGTAAATGGAAAACTAAAACAAAATTGTTTCTATAGAAAACAATTAGATCCCATAGACTATCCCTACAGGTCAGTCATAATATACTTCATCACATCCTAGGAAAAATAAAACATATAAAGGGGTGAGCTCAGATGCTCAGTAAGGATAACAATATAGTGGAAACTTTAAAAAATAATCATAAACATTTAAGGAAATGTATTAGACTAAAAAAATCCTTTAAACATGAAATTCAGTATAATATGGAAAATAAAAAATCAAATAATTCCATTTACATATTCACATGGATATTCTACTAGTCAAATAATCACATAAAATATAAATAGCCACTTTCATAATGTTTGGATGCATAATGAGATACTTCGATAACCACATAGTCAAGGCCTTGTGAAAAGACTACAAATTTTATTTTGTTCAGGCCTTGTGCCAAGACACTATATTGTATCATGAGACCAACTAATGCATCGAGGAGCTATAGCGAGCTCCACTTGCCACAAACTAAGCCCAATTCATTCTTCATATGAAAAGGATTAAACATAACACAAACATTCGTATTAAAACTAGAATATGAAATTACAATACATTATCCATAAACCATGTATGGTGTAAAAATAACACATCCACATTCAAATATATCACAAAACGTTCAATGCAATATTGATATTTTGTGTCATAATAAATCAACCTCGATCAAGAATAATATCTCATAAAGGATGTTGACATAGTTGAAAATGATCAATAAAAATCTTTGTGAGAAATATCCATTTTTCATGAAATCATTTAAAAGTCACATATTTTATAAATGTAGTCATTTAAAATATATTTTTGAATCAACATTTTCCATACCACTTTGAAACTTTTGAATGGAATTAGCATTTTAAAACATTCATGTACATATAAATAAATCCATAAAACTATTTTAAAACAGGGAAATTAATGAGAAAGGTTTACAAGAATAAATCATCAAAACTTTTAAAATTATGTTTTAGTAAAATATTCCCTTAAAAATAATCCCTTTGAAAATTATTTTATGAAACATGGATGTGGATAACAAATATGTCCTAGTAAAAACTTACACATAAACAATCTCAAATAATAATGAGATTCAGGAATTAACCCTTACCAATTGGGTAACATATGAAACATACACCCCATGAAATAAGTATCATACAATGAAGATGTAAATACGAATAAATTAAATTGTATTACATGAAGAATACAATTATGTTCTGTACATACACTACACAAAATGAAATAGTGGCAATATAGCATGAATCTCACGGGAATAAGTTGTGAGATGAAAACCTCTTACCTTGTACTTTTCATTAGTAGAGGTTAGTTCAATTTCTTTTATAATGGTGAAATAATTTTTATTATATTATAAAAGAATCATATACATTAATATGATATCATATATGATCTTTTAATATTGATTTGTTAATAATATTTTAGTATTATCATCATTTCGGGTGTTAACTGATTCCTTTTCATTTATATGCTTTGTTATGTAAGTAATGTTTTTTATGGATAGGATGAATCTTATTCATATTTAGAATTATATTAAGTCTTTAAACATTATTTTTAATCATCTAATGAAATGTAGTCTTCAATGGATACGATGGGGAATGAATCTCATCGCGTTCGAGGAGACAGTAATCCATATGTACGCACGAGTGAAAATATCATTCTTTTGAAATTAAAATAATATATAATTGGATGTTATATCATATATAAATAATAATTATCATGTTATATTTATTATTTAAATCAATTACACATCATTATTACACACATCCAAATAATAATGTATTGAACACCAATTACACCATAATGTGGAGACGACAATCCGTACGTACAAAGGTATGGTGAAATGTCATTCAAAGGATGGATAGAATAATTAATATGGTTATACCATATTTATAATAACATAAAACTATTTAGAAGATATTTTAGTTATTATTTTATAATGGAATCAACAAATAAAGAGGAAGTGGAAGAAGAAAAAAAACTTGAAAGAGGTGATGAAATATTTATCTCTTCTTCGGGTTCTTCCATTTGATTTGATTAAAAGGGCTCCATAGGATGGAATTAATAATAAAGAAAGTATTATAGGATTAAAATAGCACGGTTTAGAGGGTATTTGGTCAGGGTTTGGCCAAGAAAAATGGCTATGATGGTTTGAATTAGATAGAAGGGGGGGGGGACCCTTTTATAAGAGGGGTGAGGGGCACCTTAAGAAAAGCTAGAAATATTATTTTATAATAAAATAATTTTTGGTTTATAATCGATCAAAAATAAATTATTTAAAGGCTAAGGTGGGGAGGGGTATAAAACCACTGAACCTATAGGTTTTAGACAAGTTTGAGTCACTATATTCAATTTACCTTTTAGGATTAACTCTCAGTTAAATAGTTTGACATTTACTATGTCTCTTTGTAGTATTGTATTATATGGTTAATAAAAATACTATATACCTACAAGGGAACCCAAATTGGTTCATTAATGATACACATATCATTATATAAGTCTTTTGGGTGAACCTTATATTTTTAGGAATAGAAAATCAATCAATAATACAATATTTTTTTAAAAAACACTTTTATGTCAATTTTGACACTATTTGGTATTTTTTTTAAATTTATAATTGAATTATTACTTCGAAAAAAATTCACCTATACAACACTAACATGTCAAATTATCATATAAAATTAATGGATGTAAAGACCCAGAAATTTCAAGGAAATTTTTTTCTTAATTTCTTTGGAATTTCACGAGTCCGCAGTTTCTGACGGCGCCTGATTCCTAGGCCCGGTGTGCCCAGAATCAATTTCTGAAATTTTGTTCATGTATATTCCATAAAAGTACATGAGGGATTTTCTATATTTTGATCCGGTGCTTGGAATTGAAATCCAAGGGCACCAATGAACTTACATCGTTCGTGTTCTTTAATGGGGACCTTTACTGCAGTTTCGTTTTGTGCGGGTAGAAAGATATATTTTGTGGATTTCAGGATAAATTAATAAAATTGTTGGTATACAATTTTATTACTTATGTGTTGGTTATTTACTCTTAATGGGAGTTAGAAGAGGGGCCCACAACCACATAACCTCCCATGAGAGTATTTAGTGTGGTGGGGCCCACACGAGCCCCTAACTTTCCACATCCCCACTTTAATTCTAACATTCCACATCCCCTTATTTTATTATGACAACTCCCCTATTAATGAGATCTCTCCTCCTCCATCTAATTATGTTTGTGAATATAATTAAATTAACGACTTAATTAATTAAATTTTCACATCACAATTTGAATTATTTTTATTTTCATTGAACTTATTTAAAATTGGAGAAATATTTTATAATATTTGTGATAAAAAATAATTCGGTGGGGAACCTCTAGAGAAATAGAAGACCATTGTTCTTCTCTTGATGAAGGATATATCCGACAAAGAACACAAAGTCACCAATGATGCTTCTTCTTCAGGTGCACCCTGACGTCAACGGAATCGACATCCTTTTTCTGCGATGCCCGACTACCGCAACGTTCATCTTCCGCGGCTCGACGATGCGTGACGTCTTTTCGAGGTAGGGGGATTTTTGTATAATTTCATATATTTGATTTATAACTTCAAAGATGGGCATTTATTCGTTGGGTGATTATTTGAACCACTAACATGGTGGGTACGGGTTAATGAATAAGACCAGACACACCGCCAACTTGTTTGTGATGTACGGAATGTTTTTCAATGGATGAACGGAAGGGTAACATTTATTTGACATCGTCGTAGTGTAGAGAGGGACCCAAGGAGGACATAGGCGTAGACATGAGCTAAAACTGACCACCAGAATGACTCTGGAGGCCTGCTGAACATCGCAGCGGCGCAGCGGCGCCCTAGCGGGCCGCCGAAAGAATACCGCCGCAGCACCGACCGCGACGGTGTGGAACGGATCCCGCACCGTGCTGGATTCGGGAAGACAAGTTGTGCCAGCTTGGAGCCGCCATTAAGTGGAACCCCACCCCAACGCGGGCTACGACGCTCCTTACCAGGCCAGACCCGGACCCGGGTCGGGTCGACCCGGTTCGGGCCGACCCAGGGTGGGTTGGGTTGGGTCGGACCGGGCCCAGACCCCCCTCTTCAGACCATTTTCGATTAATTTACCATAACATGAGATACGGACCTCCGATCGACACACCATCAGTTGCGTAGGAATCCTCAGATCAAGACTGTCGTTTTGGTATATTACAATCAAGGATTTGGAGAAGTTTGGTTATGGATGGGTTGGTTCAAACATGAAACCAACTGGGCCCTCGGAGTGGAAACAGTTATTACTTCAGAACCGGACGTCCGATTGACGTGCTGTGAACTACGTTGGATTCCTTTTTATGAGACGATTCATTTGGCATACTACACTTGAGTTTTGGATGCATATGGAGTATGGTCAGTTAGGTTTTTCTTCGAAACCAACTGCCCCCTAGAATGGAAAAGCCAATAACTCTCAGACCGAACGGCCGTTTGATGAAACGTCAGTGGCGTTGGAAATCTTGTTGAGAAACGGTCCCTTTGAGTATACTCTATAGATGTTTGGGGAAGAGTTGAGATACGGTCGGGTTGGTTCGTACACAAAACCAACTTGGCCCCTAGGATTAAAAGGCTAATAACCCATAGATCGAGTGTCCAATTGATGCGCCGTCTATTACTTTGATACCCCTATTACATGGCGCTCCTTTGAGATACTTCTTCATGGGACTTCCGGACACTTGGAGTATCAACCAGTAGCTTGTGGAGAGGATCCTCTGGAGACAAGTATACGGAGTACGGAGACCTATAAGATGGCTGAGACGTGATGACTACTTGTCTGATTTGTTTCAGAGTCACTTGACTAGCCCAATGGGGAGCACTACTATGTGAGGTGGCAGACCCATGGTGGAGGAGTTCTACAATGTGAGGAGCTAGACCCGTGGTACTCGACAGGAGGAGTACCTCTATAGGATTTTAGGGGAGTGCTACTGAGTGAGGTAGAAGACCAATGGAGGGGAGCGCTACTGCGTGAGGTGGTCGACCCGCGGTACTCGACAAGGGAAGTAGCTCAACAATCTAAGGTAAGTGAGTAGCAAATTAGAGCCGTGACAAGACTATGGAGCTTGATATAGAAAGTGTTTTCCAACATTCATGATTTAGACATCATTATCAAATACAGGGTTTGTGATGAGTCATTGACCTTTGGGTTTTTCTCATGATTGAGATGGGTTACTTGATAACTTAAATATTTGTATGGGAATATATCTAAGTAATGGTTGTCCATTGAAATAATACTTCTTGTTTTATCCTTGTTAGATATTGTGAGACCAAAAGGGTCTCAGGGTCCCTACAGAGTATCTTTATACTCTCCCCAACACGGGCTATGCCCCCACCTCGTTGTTTTGGATGCATTCGATAGACATCACTGACAGAGGCCGAGAGTGCTAGGACTGGACGGTACCAAAAGGTTGACCAATTGGCGTGACGACACACTGAGCGGACCGATTTACTTGGAGTGCTTAGCAGGACATTTGTACCTACCCTTTAGGTAGGAACCCGGAGGACGATCTAGGAGCTACTTCACCATTCAGCTGTTTGTCTTTTCAGATGTACTTTCATTCAGTTGTAGTTGTACCTTTTTGTTGGGCTTGTATTTCTGGCCCCTTTGTACATTCAGCATTCTTGTTATACAGATTTTCAGATTGTTTGCTTCCTCTTGTACTCTAGTTGTGTGTTTTTACGTTTTATAAAGGCAATGCCTTCATAGTTTAAGGGAATTACACCTTTTGTGGTAGTCACCAGCCCTTGGCCTATGGATGGCGGGCTTGGGGTAGTCACAATACGGGCCCCGGGGGACGGGTCATTAGAAATTGGTATCATAGGAGTCGGTTCTACCACAGAACATAGGACATTGATATTTTTTTCTATGAAGTAATAGTTTTATGGGTACTAAGTGTGGTTTTTAGTTCAGGGAGTCCAGTGTTGTTGCGGGCAGCCGACGTATCCATACACCAGGTCCCTGACTTTTGATTTCTGAATCAGTGCACGAAAACACTGATTGCATCGATGTTTTCAAAAGTTTTCTTTAAATCATCTCAAACCAGGTAAGGTTACTAGGTATAGTCTTTTGACCATGTCGCATCTGTGTCTTTCAATATGCCTCCTCGCAGACAACCATCTAGATCCCCAAGATTTGTACGTACTGATAGCACACTGAGCAACGAGGCCTCAGTACAGGGCCCTCTTCTAGTCGAGGCACTAGCGGTGCCACTTCCCAGTGGGCCACCAATGCCACCAGCCCCAGCAACAGAGAGTGCACGCCACATGAGCGCACTACATGAGTTCCAACACTAGAGGCCACCCAGTTTCGGAGGAGAGATGGAATCTAAGGCAGTTGAGGATTGGATGGAGGCTATGGTGAGAGTCTTCAGACTAGTAGGGACACCATCTGACTTCATGGTGATCCTTGCTGCCAGCCTCCTTCAGGCAGAAACTAGAAGATGGTGGAGCCTGATGCTCCAAATTCATGATGAGGCATCACTTCTATGGGAAGACTTCATGAGCCTGTTCCGGGAAGAGTTTGTTCCAACCACCCTTCGAACGGTGCAGATACAGAAGATACTACATCTTCAGCAGGGTAGCATGATGGTGGTGCAGTACTCAACGAGTTTCACTGACCTCTCACGCAACTCCACTGATATGGTACGAGACCCATTATTCAGTGCCTAGACCATTGATAAGGGACTCACGTGAGAGATTAGAGATTCAGTTTTCTCACACAGCATCCCGATGTAGACGGGGGTGTTGGAGTGAGCCCTCTTAGTGGAGAGTTTCCTTGGTGAGCAGTCTCCAGCAGCGGGAGCCACCACTAGCCGACATGCAGCAGAATATTCTCCAGCTAGCAGTACACTGATGACGCAAAGGTCTAAGAGGACCTGACCTATAGGTGGTCGACCGCACGACTCAGGGTCAGTAGTGCGGGGAATCCAGGGTGTATAAAGAGCCAGAACTACTAGGCTATGTTATTCATGCAGCGGACAGGGTCGCATGGATCATGACTGTCCAAACCGCTACTCAGACGATCAGTAGATATATGAAGGACCTCCCATGCAGAGGCAGAGGTTTGATCGTGACAGACCACAAGGAGAAGGCGACCATGGTAGAGGAGCTGGTCGTGCAGCTGGTGGTGGATGACGCTTTGAGGTGTTGCCACCACCACCACCTGGAGGTCCACCCCGACCACAGGGAATGGGTCGACAGGGGAGATAACAGCTTTAGGTAGCTAAAGCATATAACTATGGATCCTTATAAGTAGGTGGACAGGAGCAGGACTAGTTCCAGGTATATAGGCCTTGGTTCTTGATGCTTCTAGTTTTTTTGATGTCTTTATTTGTGGTTGCATTGTGTCTTTGTACTTTTATCTGCAGAAATAAAAGACACTTGTCCTTGTGAGTATTTCTTTCCTTCCATTTTTTGTACAAAGAGGTTACAGTAAAAAATGTTGACTTGACCCTCAATTTTGTGATTTATATTGGGGACCACCCAGTAACCACACATTGATGCTGACAGTGTGACTCAACCCTTGGAGGTGAGAGTAACGGTTTGATCTCTTGGCAGTAGGGTAGAGGCCTTATGATGTCTTCCATGGCATGAATTAATATCATTAATGTCAGGATTGACTGTATTAGGCAAAGTACATGGTTCATCCAGGGGATGAGACTGGACTTCCCTTTTTGGAAAAGGAGAGATCTTAGCACCTCTTGTAGAACATAAGTGATGAAGGGTATAGTTGAGTTCTTTCAATTGTCTACCCTCATCCATTCTTTTTAGAGCGAACGGTTTACGGTTCACTCTAATCACAATAGTCTCTGGTGTATCTTCTCACAAAAGACATGAACTTGAGACAACGGTGATGGATTAAGTTCCTCCAGGATTATGACTTCGAGATAGTCTATATTCCTGTGAAGGGGAACGTTGTTGTGGATACACTCGTTGGAGGACTGGTATTCAGCTTCTAGGAGAGGCGATAGAGCAGTTGGATACCCTAAATATATCCTTTATAGATAGAGATGGTGCATCATATCTAGATTCTCTTATAGTCACTCATCCGCTTCTTTAGCAGGGTAGCTGAGGTGGCTTATTGTCTAGCCCTTCCACCTCAGTTGCACCAGGTGCACGATGTCTTCCACATATCTCAGCTGGAGAGATGCGTGCATGACCTATCACACATCATCGACCACAGGAAGCTGGAAATCGATGACAGGGTGACTTTCACCGAGGTTTTAGTGGATATTGAGGATCAATAGGAGCGGGTCATGCATGGACGGTCAATTCCTTAGGTGCAAGTTCGCTGGCAGCACAAGAACCGCCAAGAGAGCACATGGGATCAGGAGGCTCAAAATGAGTGCACAGAACCCACCTTTTTCCCCTAGTGTTTGTTGTAGCTTTACGGGGATGTAAATCCCTTAGGTGGGGTTAATATTAAGACCCATAAATTTCAAGGGAATAATTTTCTTTATTTCTATGGAATTTTATGAGTCCGCAGTTTCTGACGGCGCCTCATCATGAGGCCCGTTGTACCCGAAATCAATTTCTGAAGTTTTTTCGGGTACGTTCAGTAAAAATACATGTGGGATTTTCTATCTTTTGAACCAGTTCTCAGAATTGAAATTCAAGGGCACTGATGAACTTGTAGTGCCGGTGTTCTCTTAAGTGTACCTTTACCGCAGTTGCATTTTGTGTGGGTGAAAAGTTATATTTTTTGGATTTGAGGATAAATTAATAAAATTGTTGGTATACAATTTTATTACTTATGTGGTGGTAATTTCATCCCAAGGGGAGTTAGAAGTGGGGCCCACACCCACATAACCTCCCATGAGATGATTTTGTGTGGTGGGTCTCACACGAGCCCCTAACATTCCACCTCCCCACTTTAATTCTAGCTTTCCACATCCCCTTCTTTTATTATGACAACTCCCCTATTAATGAGATCGCTCCACCTCCCTGTAATTAAGTTTGCCAACATAATTAATTTAATGACATCATTAATTAAATTGGCACATCACAATTTGAATTATTTTGATTTTCATGGGACTTATTTAAAAATGGAGAAGTCTTTTATAATATTTGCGATAGAAAATACTTCGTTGGGGAACCTCTAGGGAAATAGAAGAACACCGTTCTTCTCTCGACGAAGGACATCTCTGACGAAGAATGCAATGTCACCAACGATGCTTCTTCTTTGGGTGCACCCTGATGTTAACAGAATTCACGTCCTTTTTCCGGGACGCCTGACTACCGCGACATTCGTCTACCGCGGCTCGACGACGTGCAACGTCATTTCGAGGTAGGGGGATTTTTTTAAATCTTCATATATGTGATTTAGACCTTCGAAGATGGGTGTTTATTAATTGGGTGATTATTTGAACCACTAACATGGTGGGTACGGGCTAACGAACAAGACCAGACCCACCGCCAACTTGTTCGTGATGCGAGGAATGTTTGGCAATATATGAATGTAAGGGAAACATTGATTTGAGGTCGTCGAAGTATAGTGCGGGACCCGAGGATGTCGTAGCCACAGACTGGAGCTAAAACGGACCACCGAAAAGACTTTGGAGGCTTGGGGAACATCGCGGCAGCATCGGTTAGCCGAATGGAGGTAGCGGCGCCCTAGCGCGCCGCTAGAAGAAGACCGTCGTGGAGCCGGCCACAACGGCAGGGAGTGGATCCCGCGCCGCGCAGAATGTGGGAAGACATGCAGTGCCAGCCTGGGGCCGCCGTTAGGCGGAACCCCCCCCCCCCCCCCCTGCTTGGCCATCCTAGCCGATCTGCGCTCTAACAGGCCAGTCCCGGACATGGGTTGGGTTGCCTCGATTTGGGCTGACCCTGGGTGGGTTGGGCCGGGTCGGACCGCTCCCACTCCCCCCTCTTCGGACCGTTTTCGGTTAATCCACTATAACATGAGCTATAGACCTCTGATCGATGCACCGTCAGTTGGGTAGGAATCCTCGGATCGAGATGTTCGTTTCAATAAATTACACTAAAATTTTTGGTGAAGTTTGGGTATGGCTGGGTTGGTTTGAACACGAAACCAATCGGGCCCTCGGAGCGAAAAAGGTTATAACTTAATGACCAGACGTCCGATTGACATGTCGTTAACTACGTTGGATTCCTTTTGATGAGATGGTTATTTTGGAATACACCACATTATGTTTGGATGCAGATGGGGGTAAAGTCAGGTCTGTTAGCTTAGAAACCAACCGGGACCCTGGAATTGAAAAGACAATAACTCTCATACTAGACATCCGTTTGACGAACCGCCAGTGGCGTTGGTAATCTCGTTGAGAAATAGTCCCTTTGAGTATACCCCATGGGATTTTGGGGTATAGTTGAGATACAGTTGGGTTGGTTTGTACACGAAATCAACTGGGCCCCTAATATTTAAAGGCTAATAACCCACAGACAAGGTGTCTGATGGACGTGTCGTCTATTGCTTTGAGACCCCTATGACATGGCGGTCCATTGAGATACTTCATTGTGGGACTTCGGGAAACTTGGAGTATCGAACAATAGCTCATTGAACGATTCCTCCCGGAGATGAGTATATGGAGTACGAAGACCTAGTAACTGACTGAGACCTGATGACTACTTGTCTGATTTGTTTCGGAGTGACTTGACTAGCCCAGTAGGGAGCACTACTATGTGAGGTGGCATACCCATGGATGTGGAGCACTACTATGTGAGGGGTCGGATCCGCGGTACTCGATAGGAGGAGTACCTCTGTAGGATTTTTGGGGGAGCGCTACTTAGTGAGGCGGCAGACCCATGTCGGGGAGCGCTACTGCGCGAGGCAGCATACCTGCGGTACTTGACAGGAGGAGTACCTCAGCAGTCTATGCTTAGTGAGTAGCACCTCAGAGTCATGATTGGACTACTGCACTCGAAATAGGAGGAGTTCTTCAAAATTTGTGATTTTTATATCATTAACAAATTCAGGGTTTGAGCTGAGTCATTGACCTTTGGATTTTTCTCATGATTGAGATATGTTACTTGATAACTTAGGTATATGTATGGGCATATATCTATATAATGGTTATCCATTGAAATCCTACATTGTGGTTATCCTTGTTGTATTTTGTGAGACCTATAGGGTCTCTGGGTCCCTACTAAGTATTGTTATACTCACCCTTGCATAGGCTATTCCCGCACCTCTTTGTGTTTGATGCACACAACGGACAACGCTGATAGAGGCCGTGAGTTCCAGGAGGGGACGATGCCTGGAGGTGGACCACTTGATGTGACGGCACACAGAGCGGACCGATTAACGTGGAGTGCTGAGGAAGACATTTTTACCTACCCTTCAGGTAGGAACCCAGAGGACGATCTAGGAGCTACTTTACCATTTAGTTGTTTGTCTTTTCAGTTGTACTTTCTTTCAGTTTTAGCTGTACCATTTTGTTGGGATTGTATTTCTGGCCCCTTTGTACTTTAAACATTCTTGTTATACAACTTTTCTTAGTGTTTGCTTCCCCTTGTACTCTGGTTGTGTTTGTTTACATTTTATAAAGACAATTCCTTCCCAGTTTTATGGAATTACATCTTTGGTGCTAATCACCAACCCCTGGCCTATGGAAGGTGGGCTTGGGGTAGTCACAATACGGGCCCCGGGGGAAGGGTCGGGACAAGGGAATTCCAAAAAAGACTCATATTACATTTATTTGCATATTTATAATATCAATTATTTTAATCATTCATTAATACAGTAATTATTGTATCATCACTGTGTCATAAGTGAAATTTATTATTTAATGTCCAAAAAATATAAATAAAATACCATTATGTAGGAAATCATTTTATCTTTTTAATGAATATTTATAGTCTAATTTATCTTATGTGTAACCATATATTAAAAATGGTTTAGTTATTAAAAATTGCATTTAACACTTTTAACTCTTTTTGAATTGAATAATTATAAATGTCCTAATATAAAACAAGTAGACCAAAATGATCATATTTTATTCCTAATGTTTTCTTTTTAGTCTAATTACACTTATCCTATAGAATTAGGACATGGGTTAAGGTAATTATAATATCATTTTTACCCTTAATTACCCTATTTACTTTTAACAGTGGTAAATAAAAGTCAAAAGTTACAATTCAAAAAAATTTATTTTCATCATATTGACTCACATTTTACATAGTGAGGATAAATTTGTCTCTTATATTATTGAAATTCAACTCACATAAGCAGTAAAATTAAGTTTTATAAAAAAAATTAAATTGTCCTAAAATGTGGGTAAAAGACGGTAAAAAGTTTCATAAAATTTTATACATTTGATTTTATTATAAAAAAATAATCCAATAAATTACATTGAACTAATATTGTTATTATGTATCTATTTTTACTTAAAATAAATTTAAATAAAACAACCAAATATTTAAATAAAAACTGGGTTTTGAAGAATAACACACCCTTTTTCACTATTCATCCAAAATTTAATGTTTTCAGAAAAATACCATAATCTCACCCTAAGATAATTTTTATATTTCTAATTCAAAAAATGATTAATATTTTTAACAATTTAAAAATATATAATTTTCATTAATTTATTTAAAATTAATTCCTATTCTTAAAACCAAAAAGCATATTTTTAAGAAATAATAACTATCAAAAAATTGACATTTGTTGATGTCCAATTTCAAAGTGAAATAAAATAAAAAAAACTAGCATTGGATAAAATGGTAAAAGTATAATATATTAATACTTACGAACCATTAAAATTTATAATTTAATAATATAAATTATTTTGATTAAAAAAGTTGTTTTCTGTTAAAATATTGTGTTTTTCACTATTCAACCAAATTTGAATGTTAACAGAAAAACACCAAAAATTTATTGAAACAAAATTATTATTTCCAGATTATAAAGAAGATGCTTACTTTTTAAAATTGAATATATAAACATTTTAAATATTTCCATTAAAAAGGGTTCTCCATTAAAAAGTGGTAAAATTTCATTTTTTGAAAAATACTTCTTTTATCTGAAAAAAATGGATTTGTTCTTACATTATGTCTCAGAATCTCATAATATGGATTCTAAAATTATAAGGATTATATAGAGTTCAAAATTCAGTTAATAACACCCGTAAATGTTTATGAATGGCTAGATTGATAAATCATGGTGCACTTGAACTCGGTGTTGCATGTAGTGCATGTTATTGAATTAGTTTTAAGTAATAACATACTATAAAATCTTGGTGTGTTACAAGTGGAGTACAATTTTATAAGTTAAAATCAGTGGAATTATTATAAATACAAAAAAATTCAATAATGAAAAATTCACTCTCAATGATTGTGAATCTAAAATAGAACAAATAGTTTATTATAGAATAGATTTGGTCAAAAAACAATATAGACTCAATTAAGGACATGTTTTTTATATAGTAGCCCCTTTAACTTTATGGTTACTCATTTTAACAATTTTATATTTTTCCACGGTAACATGTTTTTACCAAGATATTAGATTCATATAGAAAAAAATATTCCTTATTATATAATATTTCAATATATATTCAAAAAAATATTTTCTTTTTTTTATAAAATTTTTAAAATTTAATTTTAAATACTAAATTTATATAGTATCTATAAAAATTAGTCTTAAACAATAAGATGTATGTCCTAAAATTTGAAATCTGGATTGATAAAAAAAATAATTTTAAAAATAAACATATAAAATACTTAAATTTTTATAAAATTATTTATTATGTATTTCAAATTCATTCATTTATACTAATACATTTCTATATTTTATTACATTTTTAAAATAGTTATTTTTTAATATTCACCAAAAAAATATTTGTAGGAAAATCTCAAAAATTAATATACATATAATGTTTCAATGATAAATCCAAAAATATATTTAATTATTTAAACATCAAATCCTAAAAGATAAATTTTATATATTTATTTTATAACATAAAATTTAGTAAAAATTGATTTTAAAATAAAATATTTTTTTCTGTTAATGGTATATTTTTTTATAAATTAATACATCAGCTTCTATTAAAATATGTAAAACCCTAAGGTTTTTGAAAATAAATATAGAATGCAATTTTATAATCTATCCATTAAAAAACATTACCTCTTCTATGTTTGGAATTTCGAATAATGGTCATCTACAGTAGTGTTTAGTAAGTCATTTGGAGTCTGATAGAACACACATGATTTTTGGTGAATAGTAACATACCCTTATGAATAGTAATATGAATATTAATATGAACCTTATGAATATTAAATAATGATATTATTTTATTTTCATAAGGTAATATGATAATGGGATCTTAATTAATTTTTTCATGTCACATAAAACTAATTATACCTCTAAGATTGTTATTTTTCAAATTAACTATGACATTATTTAAATATTAAATTAATAATATTTAGAAAAATATTTTTGAAAAATTAAGTTCACTTTTGAATTCTACATGTTAAATTAATTTCATTCACATGATCGTGGAATTGTATTGAAGTGTATGTATAATTATTCAGAATCATTATCACTTTACAATAATCATTTATAGTTATTTATTTACTCCATTATACTAATCCAAGTAAGATGATGGTCGAAAACAGATTACACCACGGCATGGAGACGGTATTCCGTACGTACGCACACGCGGTGATTTTGTTTTACATAGGATGGATAGAATGTGAAATAGGGTTGTTTCATACTTATAATAACGTATCATTATATAAGTAACACTGATTTTATTACTTTATAATGAGACAACTAAAGAAGAAGAAGTTGAAGAAGAAAGAAACCTGAGAGAATCAAAAGAAGAGATTACCTCTTCTTCGATGCACCTCCTTTATGCCTTCTCTTAAGGAAGTAGAGTTGGTCTTTTAAGAAGAACAGAACCTCCATAATGTTTCTAGGGAAGTAGAGAAAAGAAATGGGGAGGGGTTGGCCGTGCTTAAAGGCTCAAAATGGTGTGAATAGAAGAGGGAAGGGTTGCCCTTTTTATAAGGGAGGAGAGGGGCACCTTTGGAACAACATAAAATATTATTTTTTAATAAAGTCATATTCGGTTTTTAATATCTCCAAATTGATTTATTTTGAAGCTAAGGTGGGGATGGGTCGAAATCCACTCAACCAATATATAGGTTTGTGTCATTATATTAACCTTATCTTTTAGTTTTAACTCTTAGTTATTTAGATTGACATTTACAATGTCACTTTGTAATTTTATATTATATAGTTAATAAACATACAATATGCATCCAAGAGACCCCCAAGTGGTCCCTTAATGATACACCTATAATGATATAAGTATCTTGTCGGAACAATAGATTTTTAAGAATATAATAACAATTAATAATATAATATTTGTTTCAAAAACTATTTTATATCAATTTAGACACAATTTGTAATTGATTTTTGTGAAAATCATAACATCATGATTAGCTCGAAAAAAGTTAATTAAATCAATACTAACATGTCATATTAACCTATAAAATTATTGTAATTCATAAAAAGTCTCAAATTACATTTATTTGGGTATTTATAACATCGATTATGTTAATATTTATTAATAGGACAATTACTGCATCATTATTGTGTCATAAATATATTACATTATATAATGTCTAAAAATTATAAATAAAATACCATTATGTAGGAAATATTTTTAGATTTCTAATGAATATATATATAATAATTTATCTTATGTATAACCCAATATTAAAAATGATTTAGTTATTAAAACTTGATTTTAACTATTTTAACCCTTCTTTAAATAAATTAATAATAAATGTCCTAATCTAATCCAAGTGGACCTAAATGGTCATATTTTATTCCTAATGTTTTTTTGGTTTAATTAAACTTATCCAATAGAATTAATACATGGGTTAGGGTAATAATAATATCAATTTTACCCTTAATTACCTTATTTACTTTTAACCATGGTAAATAAAAGTAAAAAGTTACTATTCACCATAAATTATTTTCATCTCATTGAACCACATTTTAGTACTTGAAATTAACTATGTCTCTCGTATTTTCAAAATTCCACTCACAGAAGCGGTAAAATTTAGTTTTATGTAAGGTTGCAAAAATCTCCTAGGAGGTAGGTAAAAGACGGTGAAAAGTTCAATTAAATTTTTATATATTGAAAGTTATTATAAAATGACTCCAATTAATTAAATTGAAGTTATATAGGTATTATGTATCAATTTTGACCGAAAATAAATTTAAATAAAATAAATAATTATTTAAATAAAAAGTTGGTTTTCAAATAGTAACCCAGTGTTTTCACTATTCATCAAAAATTGAATGTTTTCTGGAAAATACCAAAAAAAATTCACCCTAGGATAATTTCAATATTCTGAATCCAAAAATGAAGTCCATTTCGAATGATAAAATTTTAAAAATTTTAAAAAGTGGGTTTTACTATTCATAACGGCTAGTTTATATAACATATCGTTGTTTAGTGAAACTCGGTATTGCGTAAAACACACACTATCGTGGAAGGTCACGATTGCATGTAATGCAAGACAAGTCAGGGATGTGTGTAGTGCAAGCTCCTTTTGGTGTAGCGTACAACACAAGACATCAATAAAATTAAAAATAATATTTTTCGTAAAATCTTGGGGTGTTACAGAAATCATTCTATTTCTCATGAAGAATCTTAAAAGGTTTTAGAAATGGAAAAATACTATGATTATTTTCCTTTTCTAGTTGATAAGATAAGCATCTAGGCACAATTACAACAACCAAATTATTCATTCCTAACCATCTGTACATTCTATGGGGATCACGACACATCGTTGTCAAACTAGGGTGAACCTTCCATCATGAAGCATGATACTTTATCACAATATACTTACAAAACCCAATAAGAACTCATAATTGGAGAAGAAAATTAATAGAAAATCCACTTACAAGTGACCATACTGATGGTGTCTCACCACCATATAATTTTCTCTCATAACTAAGTTCTATAGATCAAATAAATGCATGGTCTTGATCCGTTCAAAATCTATAGGTATAACTGACATCAAACTCTGAGAAATGTGTCCCTAGGACTCTAGAATATCTAGATTCATGTCTCCAAATAGTTCAATTACCTAACACTCACTGAAATACTCTGGTACTACCTCAATATACGTCTTATGGCTCAATGCATCACTTATTAAATTTCCCTTTCCCCGTGAATAATTTTACTCAATGTCGAAGGATTCTTGATACTTGACCCATATCCTTTTTCGAAGGTTCAAGTCCCGATGATAAAATATTTAACTGAGTCTCTTGTGTTATGTGTATACTAGAAAACCTTCACACAATAGATAAACAATCTAGTATCCGATGGAATGTACCAATATTGCTCATTACAAATCCTTTGTGGGATAATCCCTCTCATGTGGTCTCAAAATTCTGTATCCATATCCAACCACTTGAACCTACTACATCAAAACTAATCTGAGTTTTACTCTATATGACTCACAATATAAGGTTTAAGATTTACACAACATATGTAATGTGGTGATAGGTGTTGAGATCATCCTTCCTTTCAGACCTGGAAAAGCTCTATCATACGCATCTGACCCAACAAAATTCACCCATTTCTTTATCAACCAAGACATAACTCCTTTTATAAGGAATAAATACTATATACTATGTTGAAAATAACCTCTTAAACCTTGAATAAATTTAATCTCAATGAAAATCATAGGATACTCCCAATATACAATAGTTGAAAATATTACTAGGTCAACTGACACTTGTACCCTCGTTATGGAATGGGCCAAGAAGTTCCCATTATAAATACTAAAACATCATTATTTTATATGAAAACAAATTAGATAATCTCTCAATATACATAGGATGATGTGATGTTGTTTGGAATTTTAATCTACTAGATGGGAGTACACTAAAATGTCATTGAAAACAAACATCACAGACTTGTATCTAAAACAATGATATATCATATTAATCAAGGCCTTGAATACATATTCTATAATAGTCATCCCAATGGAAAACACTATGGATTCATATAGTCTATTCCTTCTACAAAATGACGGATGAGGTATTTCTAGTAATATCTCCCTCAACAAATGGAATCCAGATCTCATTTCAACCATTGTGATAATTTTACCACCTATCAGTTGGTCAAAAATATCCCTGATATGTGGAAGGATATGTTGGATCTTGACCTTCATCTTCTTAGATCTCTGAAAATCCACACATTAGTATAATAACATCCATCATACATTATGGATAAAATATTAGAGGACCCTAAAGATACATACTAAGACATTTTAATCCCTCTACTACTACATATTCTAATTGTACTTTCAACTCCTGAAGCTAGATTATTTATATTCTATATGGTGGTATAGATATAAGCTCTACACCCCGAACCAACTTGTTCATATATTCAATCTCTTACATGGGTGGTAGCTCATAGTCCTCATTAGGGAAAAAATATTCAGCTTTGTATACCACTAGAATTATATAATCACGGTACAAGATAACATTATCCGGAGTGGTACTGGATATCTAATCCATGATACAATATAATTTTCACCAAATTAGTCTTGTAAGACCATCCTCTAGAGCTCTGTCACCATGGTGAGAATGGATTATTCATTATGGAGATATAAAGGTAACTATGTTGTGGTAACAGTCTATATGAGCCTCATATAGAATTATCCATTGAAAAACAATAATAAAATCAAATCATGTAATTTCTAGCATAGAAAGATTTCAAATTAAATGGTAACCACTAATCTCTAGATAACACATGTTGAAACATTTTATATTCTTTGACCGCACTCCCAATAGTGTTTCAATGGTCCAAACACCAAACACAATCTTCAAATCAATACCCAAACTGTTTATAAAAATTGAAGATAAAAGGGAATGTACTTATCCTATTCCAAAAAATACTCAATCAATGGCACATGATATAATAATTGTACCTCTGACAGAAGATGGTCCTACATCCATAACATCCAATGTAATTTTCATACTAAGAATTTTAATAGCCCCTATACTATGGTCTCCATACCAACTCTCTTAACCTATAACCATTTTATAGTTCTATGTCCCTTTCCCTGGATTCATTAACTCCTACCTCAGTGAAAACATTCATAATGATGCATCATTTCCCAAAAAGAATATTTCCATGTTTACCATGATAAAACATACTAGATGTAGATTGTGTATGCTCTATTATTTTCATCCATTATGGGTTTCTAATTCATCACATCCATAATACTACTCATATGGAATACATTATCGTATTACTTGATCTCATAGAAAGTACTAGCTTGAAAACATCTTGCATTGGAGATCTCGTCACCTACCAAAGACAGATAAATAGATGTAGGTCGGTAAAACATTAATTGTATTCCATCACATGCATTTCATACTACATTAGGTGCATGAAATCACAATCCTTTTCATCCATAAACATCTCATTATTGAAATGGGTTAGGAACCTCATCTCAATGTTCTCCCAAGATAACTCTTTCTGCTGCTCTACCAGCTCATGAACAACCCAGCAAATATAAGGTGATCCATTAAACATATATTTATAATGATTCATCGTCATATCTATGGTTGTCTCAAGATGCATAAAGATCATCTTAACTGAAGTGATCAAGAACAATTCTTCTTGGGGGTCTTGATGAAGATCACATTTTCAAATATTTAATACTATAAATCATTGTTTATAATCCCAACATAGTGTTATTGGATGGTTAATTGTCAAGTTTTTAGGTTTCAGTGTTTTTTGAGCCTAAAAGTAAAAAACACCTAATTCTAGATTTTATAAAGAATTTTACATCATGGGTTTTTTGGTCATTTAAGGGAAAATATGTGTCCAAAAGGAATATAAAGTTGTTCCTTTCTAGAGCTTTGCAAAAAAAGGGGAACTTAGATGATAACATATTTATAATCACTTCTTGGCTCATGTACCATGTCATAAAAGGGTTGTGGTGTGGTTTTTCACATTTTTAAGTGGGATTGAGAGATGAATTTCCTGTTCTTTCAATTGAATTAATCTTGTATTATACTTAAGATTTCAACCTCTTATTTCTAGCCTGAAACTATTTAAATAATTTTCCCACAAACCCTATGCCACAAAATCAATTGAACTATTAATTAAACCCATCATGATTTAATTTATTTTCATGTTTCACGCTATGGAGAAATGATAATTTTCACAAGCCTATGGTGATACATGTGATTTCCATGTATGAGCATAACTCTCAAATCAATTTCTCTTGAGTGAAGAGTGATATAAAATTCAATGTGATGTAGGTTGGGATTGGTCCATGGATTGATTTATGAGAATGAAAAAATTAGAATGATTGAAATTAAAATGAGAGAGAATTGTTTTCTATATATGATACATGATGGTCTTCTATATTGGATAAGATCATTGATATTTTCTCATTTTCAATTGTTGTGTGGAAATTGATTTAGTTGTAAGATGATTTCCCAGGAGTGCAATGTTTAAGAATGGGGTAGTGATGAAGCTCACATTTTCATATATTTTATACTATAAATCATTGTTTATAATCCCAACATAGTGTTATTGGATGGGTAATTATCACGTTTTTTTGTTTTAGTGTAATTTTGAGTCTAAATGTGAAAAACGCCTAATTCTGGATTTTAGACATATTTTCACATCATGGAAATTTTGGAAATTTCATGGAAAATATGTATCCAATTTTTGTGAATAATTATTTTTAAAATCCTGGTTTTATTTCCTTCAACATTTTCTTCTGGAATAGGAGCTGATTCGGCTATCTAAAGGGCCTAAAAATTCACTGAAGTCAGACATTTTCCGAGAAACAACGTGGACTCCACCACTATAACGAATTGAAAACTAGGCCTACACACATCCAAATGAGGTGTTTCCACCTATTCTAGCACGAGGATAGATAGGACCACCTCTAAAACAAATTTTGAGAAGTTTAGAAGTCATTAAAATAGCCATTAAATGACATAGTTTTGGGGGAACCTTTTAGTAAGCTTCATCCAGAAATAAAACCCAAGAATGAAAAAATCATAACTCCTTAATCAGGTTTCCAAAAGAGATTAAATTTGGAGGGTGAATGGAAAACATATTTATGAACAACATTGAAGAAGGGGTCCATGTGGGAAACAACCATGTAATGGGTCAAGAATGTGAAATCATTCGTGGTCTAGAAATCTGTTTATGAAAGGAGGCCCATACCTCCTTCCAAAATTATCTCATTCTCCATCCATCATTCAAAGAACCTAGGAGGATATCTCCACTGAGGTAGGCCTGCCGCATCCCTTACACATTTCTTTTTAATTTATTTATTTTATTTATTTATTTTATTTTTAAATTGTAATTTATATTTCAAATAAATTATTGCATTGTTTTAATTATTGTGTCCACCCATCCAACCTATTTTCTTCCTCTCATCTTACCATCGTGAACTATAATACTCATGATAATTAGTAAATAATAAAAATAATATCCTGAGGGAGTAATCAATTTTATGAAAGCAAGTCCTTGTTTTTAATATTCTTTGAGTTAATTTTAAGAATAATTTATAGTGGGTGTAATCCTCATTGTGGTTTCTAAAGATTAACTTCTTAATCTACAAACATTTTCCCTCGATTGAGGAGGTGGATAGAGGCTGTTCTTGGCCATCTCTAACTAGAATTTCCATCCCTAACAAGGGTAGAATATGGTGTGCACACATACGATGGTGTGTATATACTAAGAATATTTGAAGCTGGCCAATGGAGATTCTCCCTAATAGTTCTCTCAAGAGAACATCCTTTATTCTCTAATTACATTCTATTTAGCATTTCATGGAAATTTAGAATTAAATTTTAGTTTCTTTCAATTTATGAATTTCATTTATTTTATTAAATTCGATTTATTTCATAAAATATAAAACAAAAAAAAGAAGTAATTTAGGTGAATCAGATTAAGTGAGTGAACATCTGAAAAGGCTCTTCAAGAGAGACGACCTTGGTCAGCCTCTATGATGCACTATGAAAATTAAATTTCTTTTTCTACGCCCTATGATAGGCGTGCGTCAAAATTGGAACCGTTGCTGCAGAACCAATCAGTAGTTTACTTATCTTTTTCAATTTTCACAATGTATATATATTTTAATTTAAAAAAAATCTAAAAAGAAAGTAAAATTTCCATGATGTATCCAAAATACAGTTACTATGCATAGAATGACTACTCACAGGTTCAACAACAACAAGAAGAAGTTACTTTAGATTACAATATATCTCAGGTGAATGAATCTAAATAGGACATAGAATGACTAATGATTTAAATAGAAAGTCTAACAGAAAATGTCCACACATCCCAAGTGAAAGACGAACCTAAGCTAGAACCTGAATCAGAATGATTTATGGAAGATATTTTACCAATCATTATTTGTGCTAAAGAATATGAGGTGGGTGAGAAATAACTTCTAATGGAATTAATCACATCATCATGCACTCAACCATTGCTCGAGGAGGTCCTATAAGTACACATTCCAGCTGATGTAGTCATGGGAGATCAACATATTTTGGAAGAATCTTGGAATATCATTATCAAAGATAACTTGAAACGCAATCTTCCCATCCTTGATGACGAAAAATAAGAAACATTCTACCTATCTATTACTTTGGAAGATAACAAAGAAGATGCACCTGCTAAGATTGAGTTGCCAATGTTCATGCCTGAAGAGACCAATTACCAAGCTAACAAACTTGAAAGGGAATATTTATTTATTAATTCCTCATGTTTTAATCTTATTCAAGCTGA
Organism: Viscum album; assembly: GCA_963277665.1. Taxonomy (NCBI): domain Eukaryota; kingdom Viridiplantae; phylum Streptophyta; class Magnoliopsida; order Santalales; family Viscaceae; genus Viscum; species Viscum album. The sequence goes on along the minus strand of OY728147.1, from coordinate 1,508,168,605 downwards.
TGTGTTTTCAAAATTCTCTTTCTCTGAAATTTTTTATGCCACAGAATTGTAGAAAACCTCGGATGTTAAAGAATAGACCACTGAAGTGGTGGTTATTGAAGAAGAAGAGTCGGAGAATATAGTGGTGCGACTACCTCCTCAAGAACAATTTTCATACCATATGGAGGAGGAAACCACATAAATTAATAGGGAGAACCCCTATATTATACTCCCTCCCACTTTGGACCTTAATTTCTTTTTTTATTATTTCTGTGGGGTTGGGAACTGTCTTATCTTTTTTGGGGTTCTCTACTTTCAGTGTTTACTCATGGACATTGGAAAAAATCAGATGTGGTGGTTCATCTAAAAGTATCCACACCCACCTTCTAATTGGGGATAATCCACTGAAACTTCCTAACTAGGGGATGTAAAAACCTAGCACCCACTTGGGGGTCTAAACCAAGAATTATCTCTTCTCTTTTCATTTTATCATTCTTTTTATTAAATTTTCTTATGTATTTTCATTACATTCTTATAGTCTTAAAGTGGTAGCTTCTAGGAGGTTAACTCAAGGCATCCACTTCAAAAATAATATCAGGTTGTATCATTCCTTCCCATGGATTTTCTACCTTAATATTTATATTTTTTGTTGTTGAAATGAGGGGTAGTAAAAGTTTAGTGTGGGGGAGTGTCAACATGCTTAGTTCTTCTTGTGTGGTTTTCATTTTTGTTTATCATTTTTAAGGATTTTTAATCTTTAATGAATATTATTATCACTTTTAACACATCAAATGATTTTAAAAGAGTTTAAATGATTTTTTAAATAATTGATTTTAAATGATTGTTGATATGAATTCTTTTCCCTTTAAAAGGGTTTTCATGCATTTTTATGAGTTTTAATGATTTTTTAAATCCATTCCCATGAAACACTGATTCAAAATATTTTTCTAATCCTATGAGGTATTCTACACAACTATTACATATTCTTCCAAATACCCACAATTTCTTGGGAGAAACTTGAATTTTGTGTGAGAACCAGAATTTGCGAATATTCTCTTTCGAAGCATTGGATTTTGAGGAATGTATTTGAAATGATTGAGGCATCTTTTAGTCTGGCCAAATTTTATCTTGAGAACCACCTCTACATTTATCCTTCATATGCCCTTAGATTACATGAATTACCTTACAGGTTTAAGCCACATTACAATCCAATTTTCTTTACCAACTCACACTTTTAGTATTTTTTTAATGGATTTTTGATGTCTGATTGTGGGGTAAGGGCCCTTTGTGTGCATTTATTGGGATGTGTATCATTTATGGGTGGTGGGAGGAGTGTGCCAATACTTTGGGCAGTGGATAACAAGAGAATTGTGCATGTGTCGACATTTCATTGTGATTTAGTTCTTTCATCAATTTCTCCATCAGAAAAATTAAAAAATAGAAGATGAGATTGAATTATTCATTGTAAATTATTTTATTACACAAGTCCATCTAAAAAATAAATGGAATTAATTTTAATTCATTCATTGTATTCAAATTTTCAGCTCATACTCCATGAAAAAGAAAAATAAAAAAAAGAAAATAAAGTTGTGTGGTTCAGGATCTTTGCAAAAAAAGGAGAACTTAGATGATATCATTCATTATAATCACTTATTGGCTCATGTACCATGTCATAAATGGGATGTGGTGTTGTTTTTCACTTTTTTAAGTGGGATTGAGAGAGGAATTTTCTATGTTTTCACTTGAATTAATCATGCATTGTACTTAAGAGTCCGTCCTCCTCTTTCTAGCCTGAAACATTTTCAATCATTTTCCCACCAACCCTAAGACATAGAATCATTTTAACCATTAATTAAATCCCTCATGATTGAATTCATTTTAATGTTTCACTCTGTCGAGAAATGATAATTTTCACAAGCCTATGGTGATACATGTGATTTCAAAGTATGAGAATAACTCTAGAATCAATTTCTCTTGGGTGAAAATTGACATAAAATTCAATGTGAGGTAGGTTGGGATTGTTCCATGGATTGATTTATGAGGATGAAAAATTTTTAATTATTGAAATGAAAATGATAGGGAATTTTTTTTTATATATGATACTTTTTTTACTTCTATTTTGGATAAGATCGTTTATATTTTCTCATTTTTAATTGTTCTGTGGAAAATGATTTGGATGTAAGATGATTTCCTAGGAGTGTAATGTTTAAGTGTGGTGGAGTGATGAAGCTCACATTTTCATATATTTTATACTGTAAATCATTGTTTATAATCCCAACATAGTGTTATTGTATAGGTAATTGTCACATTTTTAGGTTTTAGTGTTATTTTGAGCCTAAAAGTAAAAAACGCCTAATTCCGGATTTTAGAGAGATGATTACAACAAGTGTATTTTGGTCATTTCATGGAACATATGTGTTCAAATTTTGTGATTATTATTTTTTATAATCCTGGTATTATTTCCATCAACATTTTCTGCTGGACCAGGAGCTGATTCAGCCATCTAGAGGGCCTAAATATTCATTGAAGTTGGATATTTTTCCGGGTGGACAGTGTGAACCCCACCAACGTAATGGAACCCAAAATCGGCCTACGTACATCCAAATGAGGTTTTTGCACCAAGGATAGAACAAGGATAGATAGGACTGGCTTTAAATCCATTTTGGGGAAGTTTCAAAGTCATTAAGGTGGCCATTAAATGACATTCTATTGGAGGAACCTTCCCATAATCTTCATCCAGAAACGGAAATCGAGAATGAAAAATTCATAACTCCTTCATACAGTTTCCAAAGGAGCTGACATTTAGAGAGTGAACGTACCACATATTTATGAACAACATTGGAGAAGGGGTCCACGCATGAAACTGCCATTTAATGGGCCAATAACGCGTAATGGTTCGCGGTCCACAAATCTTCCTATAAAAGGAGGACCTCACCTCCTTCCAAAATCATCTCATTATCCGTCCATTAATTCAAGGCACCAAGGGGGGGATCTCCACCGAGGGAGGTTATCCACAAATCTTCCACATTTTTTAAATTTATTTATTTTCTTTATTTTTGTTTTTATTTTCAATTGTAATTTAGATTTCAAATAAATTCATGCATTGTTTTTAATATTGTGTCCACCCATCCACCATCTTTTCTTCCTCTCATATTACCATCATGAACTATAACACACATGATCATGTTTAAAAAAAAGAGGAATATCCTTAGGGAGTAATTAGGTTCTTTAACCCAAGACCATGTTTTCAATATTCTTTGAGTTAATTCAAATCATAATTTATAGTGGGTGTAATCTTCACCGTGGTTGTCTAAAGATTAACTTCTTAATCTACAACCATTTTTCCTTGGTTGAGGAGGTGGATGGAGGGTGTTCTTGGAAATCTCTAAGTAGACACTTCATTCATAACCAGGTTATAATAATGTGTTCCCACATACGATGGAGTTATACACTATGAATATTTAAAGCTGGCCAATGAAGTCTCTCCCTGAAAGTTCTCTTAGGAGAACTTCATTTCTTCTCTAATTACATTCTGTTTAGCACTGCATGGTAATTTAGAATTAAATTTTAGTTTCATCCGAATTTCATTTATTTTATTAAATTCAATTTATTTCATAAAATATAAAATAACAAGAAGTTGTAATTTAGGTGAATTTGATTTAGTGGGTGAAAAACTGAAATGGTTCCTCAAGAGTGGCGAACTTGGTTAACCTCTATGCTGCACTAGGAAAATTAAATTGTTTTTTCTGTGCCCTATGATAGGCGTGCATCAAGTCTCTCGCACCAATGAATTCAGAAATATGATATAGCAAAAAATATCTATTCAACTCATACATTAAAGGTACAGTATGGACAATCTCCTTTTACATGTATAATTTGACCCTTATAAATGTTTCACAAAGATGAAAAAACATATGATACTCAAGTAATATGAGAATTATCATGCCAACTACATCAGGAGCGTGTGGATCTCAACTCTACTAATGATCAAATTGAAGAGAATGTGGAGGAATTTTAACTACAAGACAAAAACATTCCTCAGAACACTAGATATAACAACAACATCAACCTTAACATGTTACACAATAGTGAACCACTTCTAGTAGTAACCCTAAGAATACATTACTAGTGTTTTTCAAGAGAGATGAAATTTATTTATTCATTTTATTATATATAATACATATCGCCTATCAATGTTCACTGAGAATGTATATATCACATATAATAAACATGTCTATATCACGAAAAATGCATATCAAAATATATCGCTACATGCATATTGTTTTTTAGGTATACTCCTCTCACATCATACCTGGCCATGGAAATAAGTATCAATATCAAATAATATCAAGAATAAAATAACTTTGGAAAACATGTCAATGACTCAATGTAAAATTACATAATCAGTAATTTGAAAATATTTTAAACAAAAAACCACCCCTGGGAACATGGATTCTCCCCCATACATGGGTAATATATACCCATGAATAATATCTTAACTATGGTCTAACACTTCCTAGACTCTTTTCTACCATTCCAAAATAATAATTAAATGGAAAATAAACCAAATTAAATACTCCTTTGTAATGACCCATCATCTGGAACACTCTCACATGGTCGAAATGGGTTTCTTACAAGGCTTCAAACACTCCTTCCCATCTACCAATGGAATCCAGTTAGATGTGTGTGTGGGATGTGTATAGTGGAGATACTATACTCCAAGATTATAGAGTTATAAAATATAATAAATAATCCAACAGAAATATATAAATATCTGATTGAAAAACAATGGAAACAATTTAATAAATTGGAAACCCAATAATTAAAGCTCACTAATTATCCCTATAAATAATAATGTAATAATGTAATTACAAGATGGAATTCTACTAAGTTTCATGAAATAATTAATATAAATAAAATAATCGATGACTAAATAATTACTCAATATTCTAGGGCCTCGAACCCCATCTCAGTGTCATCTCTACACTACATTCCATCTAGAAAGAAACAAATAACAGAAAGGTCCTTTTCCCTTTTCCTAACCTCAATCACTGTAATATTATCAGGTAAAAAATGGAATCATATGTAGGGTGTGAGTATAAATTAATATGTCAGCACTAGTATATCTAAGAATTACCAGTATGATAACAAGTTTATAGAATAATTCAATGAACTCATGTGTTAATTAATTGAAATTATACTAACCTCTAATGTTATCTAAACTATACTCTAATTGAATGTATAAGAAAAAACCCATAAGCATAATATGATCTTGAGTTTTAGTCCTGAATTTTGATTCATTCAGTTTTAGGATCCTTTCATATTAATATTTTTATACAATTAGGCCATAACTCATACATTAAAAAAGATTATAATAAAATGTGGACAATTATGATCAGTATACATTTTTTACTATATAAAAACGTTTAAAATAATACATTATATATTTCTGTCAAAATTTATCATTAATTTCTACAAGAATTATGCCTTTCCCTTACCCATCCTATAAAAACAATTTACAAATATGGGCTGAGCAAATAATACACAATAACAAACATTAAAATTAAGGTAACTTTTATTCCAATGAGAACATGAAAATATTTGAAATATTTACAATTATATCAATGTTATTTTGAGTAAAAAAAAAATACTTTTCACATGAAACATACACAATATGTAGAAACCCTTCTCAGTAACAATTTTCATCACCTTAATAACTCATTTTAAACTCATCTTATATGTATCTAGGTCACAGTTAAATACATATAAGAAAACTATTGGTAACTCTAACCTTCTTTCCCATTAAGGTAATGACCATTACCAAGTGTCTTAGAGGGCCATCTGATTGCACCCATGTTTTTAGAAATAACGTTCTAACCTTATGCTATCTGGTATGAACCATAAAATATGTTGTAATAGGATCACCTGATGATATATGTTTTTTCCCAATATATAATCTATAGTGGGATCACCATATCATATCTTAGTGTAATGTCCTGGTCCTCTTCGAATCATTACATTGTCAAAATCCTGTGTTTGAGGTGTTCCAGAGGTAATAGTGAATCATTTTGGGAGTTTTCCAAAATTGAAGTCTTTCCAATGATAGGTCACCCAAATGGTGAGTTGTGACAGTGACTAATAATAGTGATTCACTGATGGTGAGTCACTGATGCTGAGTCCCTGACAATGGATCACAATTGTGGGTCACAACGGTGACCACTAAATAGTGAATCACCGAATAGTGACTCACCAAATGGTGATTCACCATTAGAATCTTGTCACATGTAGCCCATATAATTGACATTTCCATTGGTACCTCAAAAAAAATGACTCACGAGGGTGAATCACTCAATTGCGAATCATTTCTGCCAAAATGTCAAATTTTCATGTTTTTCCCAGTTAATCAAGTTTCACCTAATTAATGATTTAATTGGAATAAAATGACTATAAAACATTATTTTGGTAATTTAGAAGCCATTACAAATGTTATAAAATGTACCCTAAAATTCCTAACACACAATAATCCTTAATATATTAAAAATTCATGGTCTTTATCATGATCCAACTTTAATGGATTTTGGAACAGTCTCTTTCGTTGATATAAAATCTGGCCTTTCGAAATCCAATTCCATTCCTTCATAGTCTGTCTTCTGTTGGTACGACCTGAACTATTCTTCCTAAAGAAGTTTTGAATAAGTTTTTACCCATGTATGGTGTTTCCCTAGAGCCTTTAGAACCCCCTTTTTTTCCCAAGGTGGAAGTGTTGATCATATGTTGTTGAAAGTAGGGATCCCTTTGTCCATGTTTCATTTCTGTATTATAAAGTGTGGGTGTATTAGTGTATCTATTAGGTATATTATTGAATTTTAAAAAATAAATACAATTTAATATATTTAATATAAATATATTGGGTCTATAAGAGCATGATGCATGCTTCTATTTTACTATTTTGTTGTTGATATTTTGTTTTGTATGTGATAATCACCCACTGACAATCATGGCTATTGGCATCCTTTATGTGCACACTTGGGATGGGTTATGATATATTTTTGTTGATATTATGTTTAATGGATGTATATATGATATTTCTTATCCATTTATATTTTTTTAAATTATTTTAGACCCCATGATTGACCTTGTTCCCTAATCACCCCAGAAATTAAAAAATTGAATTAATGAATAGAAGACTAGTAAAATCTAGATGTTTTTTTATTATATGGTTGTTTAGTGTTGTAGTTGAGGTAAAATTTTGTGTGGGGTGGTTTTTGTGGTGTAAAGGAATCTTAGTTTGAGAGATTTATTAATTCTAGAATGGTTGATCAGTGTTGTGTAGTGGAACTGCAACTGGGTTCGGTTTAGTTTTTGTTTCTGGGTGTTGTGTGTTTGTGCATAGGGTATGCCAATGCTTGTTATAAGGGGATATTATGGGAGTGTATATGATTTGGTGATATCTTTTTTTGAGATAGAGGATTTGGTGGAAAAAATTTTAATGATGATGATAGAACTGGTTGGCATGGTTGTTAAGTAGAGACGAAATGTGAATTTGTTTGTTTTAACATTGTTCTTCTTCCTCTCTTTGGTTTATGTTATGTGGCCTATGATTTTATGATATTATTATTATATCTATATGGGTTGGAATGAGCGAATTATTTTTTTATATAGAATAGTAAATTTTTAAATGAATTTGCTAGTGTATGTTTGGGTTTGAGCTTGTTGTGTGTGGTTGAACATTTAGAGGTAGTAGCATAGTTGGAAGTATAATAGGGTGGTAGGTTGTTTGATTGAGAACCCATAGTTCATTCTGGACTGTTTTATACTATATATAAATAACAATATTTTCATTGTGATTTTTATGAAACCCACCCTAATTGTGAACAATGTTCTAAACACTTAAATTGTCTCAGGGAAGGTTTTATTTCCCAAACATCTCATTTGGAGGATGGCTGGATGGTTACCTGCTATACCCTTATCTCTCTTCCATGTGGTTTTAGCTCATGATTATTTGGGAATGTTATAGTTTGTGAAGACAGGTTTTGTGAGTGAGAGTTGTGTTTTCCCAAGTGTCTTTGGGATTCGATGAGTAGCAGTTTCCCAGGTGTCATTAGGATGAGATGTGTTGTTCATTCCAAGGTGTTTTTGTGATTTAACATGGTATGTGTCCCATGTGTCTATTAGTGAGATGTGGTTGTGAGGCCCAAGTGTGTGTGGGTGAGATGTGATGAGATTCATTTTACCTAGTTACAGTACTAGCTGTGAGGCCTAGGTGTGTGTAGGTGGGTTGTGACGTGGTACTTTTACAAGAGGTGGGAGCACCAGGACATTTTTATTTAGGGTGTGAGAGTTTCGAATTAGTGGTAAATTGGTGTGGGGTAATCCAAAATTTATGTTCTCTATATTACATTACATGAATTTCATTATTTGGTGAGCATACCTTTAGTGTGGTTGTAGTGGATGGTATAATATGTTAGATGCTATTGGTTTCAACTGTTTTCTCTTTGGGGAATTAGTATGCTTCTCAACATGTGCACAACAGACTTTGGTTTTCCTTCTAAGTATACCTTTATTCTCACCTTATGTTGTAAAACTGCTTTTATGTTTCTTAGAGGACTATCGGGACAATACAAGGCATTACTAGGTGGGACCTTTGGACAGTTCTTGTATCACTACTTAGATTTAAATTTGGGTATTTACATTGTATATTTTCATTTTATTTGTAATAGTTTTACTTTAAACACATATGTTGGATGGATTTTGATTTTCATTAATACATGTATCAAAGTTGTGTTAAGGTTGATTACTCTTATATCCTGATCATGGTTACTACTAAAAGTGTAATTCCTCCCATTTTGTGATATTTATAAACCCTTAGGGCTGGTCTCAACACAGTGGACTATTACAGGATGGACTCAGGGGATCATTATCTATCTTTCTTCATTTTTAGCTCACGAGGGGCATCTATGGATGAAGGGGGTCATGGAACTGGTAGTAAAAATTTCACATGTATAATTACCATGAACCATGTCATGAATATTTTTTTTATTCATTCACATTTATGTACTGAAACATTTAAAAATTTATTTTCAACTTACATAACATTACTTTTGTATATCAAAATACCTTCTTCTATAAAAATGTATTTTCCATACCAAAAAAACCTTTTAATTTTAAGAAACCATTTTTAATAATACAATACTAAATAAAATGGTAAACAATATTCTATATAATAATACATGAAATATTTCAAATAAATATACTAATAAAATAATTTTCATGATATAATAAATGTTTTTTTCATTGTCTACATCAATAATTGGATATTCTTTTCGTTTCTTGTCAAAATATTTTGTATATAACACATAAATAGATTCCTCTAAAAAAATTGAAAATAATGTAAAATTTGACATAAAATATAATTTATGAATATTTTCTATCAATATATAAATTTTTATTAAAATTTTAAAATTACATTCACATATAAAAGAAAGAGAGTTTAAAGGAAAATAGTAAAAGATGGTTTTTTAAAGAAACATCCCTTATCACATTAATGATATTTTAATCATAATACTAATGAGATAATAACAAAAAAAATCTAAATAACATGATGGTATAAATTTAAAAGATATTACATGTCCAAACGGTTGTATATACCCCTCATAAATGAATATGGGTTCATAACATTAAAATATGCCTTATTGAATGAAAATTATGAAATTGTCACTTACCTCAAGTTTGACAAATCACATTTGTATCTATCATCATGAAAAAGAATTATATGTGAATTATTTACTTACATGAAAAATTTATTATTATTATTAATTTTATTTCACTTATTACCTTATTATATACAATTACGTAATCAATTAAGTTTACGACAAATGTTTTGACCAAATTCGGATTCTGTATCGAAAAATGATTAGGTAGATTGACTACAGTAATAGAGTTCATTATTTATATATAATAAGTACAAAAATCATGAAATAATTATCATATTAATTCATCATTTTTAATTTTTAAATAAATCATCCAATATGGTTATGAAAATTGAACTAACGTTACGATCATGGAAATGGTACTTTATACATATGGATGAATAAGGTTTCCATTTTCCAATGATCATTATGGAAGGATGGAAGGTAATAATTTATATTTCCATAGTTATAATAACATATTAAATAAAATAATATTTAAATATAATGACTAATATATATCATTCATTTTATACAGTGATGCAAAAAATGAATATTGTTGCTTTGAGTAGGCGGCAGTCCACATGTCTACAAATGATGTTATCAATCTTTTAATGAGTGAAAATGTATGAAATTGAATGTTATATAATATTTTAAATATCATAAATATGAATATTATAATTATTCCATTTATTTAATATATATTAAATATTTTGACACTTATTATCATCCACACAACATGTTCTTGATAAACGAATCACATCACATCGCAAGGTAGTAGTCCTCCCTACACACTATTGACGTACCGATATACCATACTGTATGAAATATAAAAATTCATATAATATATAATGAATCCTTTGGTATAATAATGTTATAAATATGATATATATAATTTATATTAATCATTATACCCAACCGTGAGAGGTGGTAATGGAAAAACAAAGGACTTGATTTCAAGATGTTTTTGTCCACCGTACAGAAGAATGATGATTCTATGCCCATTTGATGGTAGAGGAAAGTATTTAGGTCATTTTATTTAATTAATAAAATATATTTATATCTCAAATCCATAGTTTTTTACAGATTTATTTTTTAAGAATAATTTATAGTGTGTATATGTAATTAAAAGAAAAATTCTCATTGAAGAATGATACCTCTAATTCGAATATCCTCCTTAAGTTTGAACCAAATGCCTTCCAATGTCATATTTCAACCAAAAATAATGATTCTAGGATTAGGGGAGTTAATTCTTGATGTTATACAAGAAGGTATTGTCCAAGTCAATGTAGTTTTATAATGTGAAGATGAGCAGAGAGGGGGTCTCCTTTTATAAGATGGAGAGACTGAATAATATGTATTTTTGAAAGGAATAAATTGCCCCTAAAATTTTTCCATGTAATTAGGCCCAAATAATAGTTTATAATCAACCATACTATGTATAAGGTCAAACTATTTTCATAATATGGGTTATGTAAATTATTATAGGTAATTTTATCCATTATCTTCGAAGCATTATCCGTCAGTAAACTTGTTTTCACATTAATTGATGTTATTAATTTCAACTACATCCACTAATAAATATAGTAAAAACATTACAATTCCTTATTTGACATTATATATTATTTTAATTCAAAATATGGGATCAATTTTTTAAAATTACATTAAAAAATTATGGAAAATTTATATTAAAATTAATCTCATATTTCTAAAGAGAAAGTGTGTTTTAAAGATAAAATAATCAAATGTTTGAAATGTATTTGTATAGAAATTAAAAATAAAATTGAATCCAATAGAATAAATTGGATTAATTTATTCAATATTAAAATATTTTTTTCATTCATAATAATTGATATATAATTTTTCTTTATAAATTATATAAATGGTAATTAGTTTCCAATTCAAACTTCATATATTTCGCTATTCATCAAAAAATAAAACATTTTAGAAAAAAAATATAAATCTGTGATTATATTAATGTGATTATTTTAAAAATTATTATTTTTATATCCAATTCAGATAATAAAATTTATTAATAATTATTTTAAATTAAAAAAATAATATTAGAGTTTCTTTAAAATAATTTCCTTTTCAATTAAATTTTTTTAGTATTTTGATAATGAATTTAACTATATTAATATACTATATGTGTCCTTTATAATATCATTACATGGGTTTTTATAGGATTAATTTTAATATTCATGAGAAATGGTCAAAATATTGATATACAATAATTAGTAATATCAGTTTTAACGAGGCACTAAATGCATTTTTCAAGATGGATGACCAAAAAGATAAATTGGATAGAAAGTGAATAGATGGAAGATTTATACATACATCAAAGAAAGAATATCCTCCCTATTTTTGAGTAACAAAATTAATAATCCATTTTCTAGAAGTTCAAGGGTGGATAATTTTTATATATCACATTTTCAATATAATATACCACCATGTGAGTTTTTTAATTATATATAGGAAATAATTTGTTACATCATTATCTATGGGGAGAGAACACATGTAAATATTTTGATTATAGTGTGCATAATGTTTAAGGATATTCTAATTTTATTTTAACCATATAATTGTTTTTCTTATAAAATATTTTATAGTATTGGATCATTCAAAAACTTTTCTAAGTAATATTATTTATTATTGATTAGTGAACCTTGTAAATAATCAGGTTCATATGGTTATTTTCATGTGCTTGTTTTTAAAAAATTTATTAATTAATAAGAGATGTAATACTTTGTTTCACAAGAATAAAAAAACATAATAACAAAAAATTTATTGATTCACCCCTCCCCCTCCTAGGGTTCATATAGATCTAGTATTGTAAAGAACTGGAAATTCTGTATATTTTTTTAATTATAAGGAATTTTTACAAGACAACAGAATCTGGCGGCCTAGGATTCCGATTCCAAGAGTTCCCGGGATGATCTGTCGAAAACGTTTTATGATTAAAAAAGAACGTGTGAGTAGTTTTCCTATAAATAGTGGAATAAATCTTAAAAGTGTGTCTATATTAGAAATCCATGAGCACAATAGTGATCAGGATGGCAGGTTTACCCTTGGAGTGACTTATGTTTTGTCAGAGCATGCCTCCAGTGAGAAAACCTGAAAATGGCCAAACTGTAAATGAAATTATTAAATAAAATTATTTTATTTTCTAAATTCTAATAACTCAATAAGAGTTACTCAGATTAAAAATATTATATAACTTTTGAACTCATGAGGGTATTGGTTCTTTTTGCAGATCCTAACTTTGTTAGGTGTGGGCCAATAGTGGAAGTTAGTTTTTGGCTGAAAATAAAATAATTAAGTAACAATTATTTTATTGTTAAATTCTATAACTCCAAAAAGTTAACTTGGATTGGAAATCTGAGAGTACCATTGAGATCATGAGGGTATTTTTCCCTTAGGTAGAGCCTAACATTGACCGACACGGGTCGAGGGTGACTGTTAATAATTTTTTTAACTTTTTTAAGTTACGTTCACCCAAAGTGCGGTTGGCAATTTCTATATGTTGAACTAGTGATTAGAATTGAAATCTGAGAGCACCATTGACTTCATTGTACCAATATTTTCTTAAAAGAGTCATCACTTTGACAATAGTCGGCTAGGTGAAATTTTTTCTCAACATTTAAGAATTAATAAAATAACAAAATGGTTATTTTATATCATCATACCACCTCTTGAACATTAGTGGTGGGGAACATGGAGGTAGTCAGACATTTAATTAGGGATATCAAATGCTTGGTTACACTTTGGTTATGAAACCACACCTTGTTCATTTAATGTGGCACATTAATTACGTTAATTAATGAACCTCATTAATTCCTCGGTGTGTTAATCACCCTTTCCCCTCCATTAAAATTGGGGTTAGGATAGAGTTTTTGGCATGAATTTATCATTTGAGGATCCTCTGGTGAAGTGACTCGGAACCTTCCACCAGCAGATATTAAATCTAGGACAAGGATGAAATAGGATTGAAGAATGTCAATGGCTTCATCAAACATGGAATCTTCTTCCACCACTACTACGTCTCCCAAGAATCCTGAGATAGGTTCTATCTTTAATTCTAATAAAATCCCACATCTCATCTACACGTTCTTGTATTTGTGGGTGGTCGTTGCATGGGATTTGAATAGGGTTTATCATTGTTTTAATTTGATGTATAAATTTCAGCCACTTGTTATAATGCTAACGCAAAGGGCGCGGGCCAAACGAAAAATTCCCCGATCCTCAGACGCTTGTTTTTCAATGTGTTGTTTGGATACGGGATGTTCCAACTTGACAGAACCATGAATCCAAGAGGCAATCAATGACGATGGTATCCTGAGAGGACCGCAAGCACATCCGAAAGTAATAATGGACCACTATAGGTCACTCGGAGGCTAGTGGAAGAAGTGTTGGCGCGGCACTGGCGCAGTGGCACCAGAGATTGGTGGCGATGGTGGTGGAAGAGGGGTGCCACTCGGTACCATGGTGGACAGATAATTGCCTACCAGTAGCTGGCCATAGAGGTGGAGGTGGCGTGCAATTGCATGTTGTGCTGAACGGAGCCGCAATGATGTAGGGGACCCACTCCCTACGGGTACTGTGGGTGATGAGGTAGTGCCACATGGCCCCGCCAATGAAGGAGTCGAACGTCTCCTTTGAGATGTTTGGGAGCAGAGGACCATGCAACCTCGCATGGGTTACTCTAGTTGGTGGGATGAGCCCGCCGCAGCACAGACCTACAAGGTGGGGCCGGGTCGGGCTACGTCAGCCCGACTGGGTTGATCCTAGTCAGACCGGACCTGGACGCGTATAGGGCCAAGATATGCTTAAAAGTCTATATCTTGAAAACTTGACATCCATTTGAAAAACATTTTATGGTGCTGGGATTCTTGGAGTGAGATGGTCATTTTCAGATGCGCCACCTGAAATTCAGAGAAAGTAGGAGTTTGGCCAGGTTGGATTGTAGTCGAATCGAATCGGGCCCTCTGCATTAAAATGCCCATAGCTTATAGATTGAGTGTCTGATTGACATGCCATTTGTTGTATTAGAACCCTTATGATATGATATATCATTGGGTTACTTCCTTGTGGAACTTCATGGTGGTTGAGGTAATGATGAGTATAGGAGGAGAAGAACCAATTATTTTCTTGTAGTGAGAGTTAGGATGGATACTCCCTTCATGAACCAAGGCACATGTATTCCTTACTTATCTGATCTGGTAGAGACGGGATTCCCCAAGTCATGAGTGGGAGTTCATTTTCCTCTAATTGGTTTCCTATATTTGGATTCGGTAATCCCCTATTAAAATAGGGAACGAGTCTTTTCTACATAACTCACATAGATTTAGGTACTCCCCTACTGGTTAGGGTGTAGGTACTCTTTGTAAGGAGTAAGTACCCACCAATCAACCCAGGCTGCAGGTCTTCCTTATGCAATACTACCATAGAGTCAGTACTCCACTGTCATGCCAGGGTGCATGTCCTCCAGCCCAGGGTCGTTACTCCTATGACATACTAGGTCATGGGTCCCCAATATCGAAAAAACTACCATATTTGTACTCCCGTAACTAGAAGGGTGTTGGTCCTCACATATGGAGTCGGTACTTCCCTACAGTTCTAGGGTGTTGGTCCTTTAGCATGGGGTTGGTACTCCCCTAACATACTAGGGTGTGGGTCACCCTCTGAAAACAAACTACTATAGTAGTACTCATCTACTAGGTAGTGTGTGGGTCCCCACATATGGAGTAGTACTACCCCATATTTAATAAGAGACAAGGATCAGGTCCTTCCTAAGAGTTAGGCCTCCCTCGACTGCAATACAGGTTGTCAAAGAGTGGGTCTCTTCAATTGGTTTCCCTAGGACTTGCCTTGACTGCATGACTGTGACTACATGACCTCTAGTATGGGGCACAAAAGGTAGTTCTAGTATAAAGTTTATCATAGAGAAATTCCTTTTTGACAATCCATTAAGAATGGTTGAGTTAAACCTGATACATACTATAGCAGGTACAATGTAGTTCTATATAAAGACTGTAGTAGTACGGTAGCAGGTACTATAGAATGAATAGTAGCAAGAACTATGCAAAACTATAGTAGGTAACGTAGAAGGCATTTTTTGGCACTGTAGCATCCAAAAATATTCATCCGTTTGGGCCTTCAGGCCACCGATTTGGGCCCCGAGTCCTTTAACGCCATCGAGCCACTCAGTCCTTTGGTTCAGTAAGGCCTTCTGACCATATCAAGAACATCGGGCAACCTTTAGTGCAGATGAAAACCAGACAACCTATAAAAAACAAACTTCAGATGGAGGAGGAGCAAGAAGATTTCATCATAGCCAAAGATAAATGGATTGCAAGAATGAAAGGGTATGGAACCTGCCAATGGTATGAGCCTGTGCATGCATAGGAGAGGAAATTTGAATAGCCATGCGAAGGTGAAGAACTTATTGCACGATGAAGATGTTGGGGAGGAGCGGTTCCAAGTAGTTAGTCTGGGTTGTATGTAATGTTTGAAGCGTACATGCATTGAATTATACTAAGGCCTAGAGTCCATGTAAGACTTATGCCTATAGGCCTTATAAGGGTTCCACCTCACCCCTTGAAAGGTGGATTATCAAAAATCAAAAAAAAAAATTGAAGGACTTTGGGCCATTGGAGGATATAATACATCTCCCAGATGAGTACAGTCATGGTTGTCCAGTTAATGGAGCATGTACTTCTAGTCCTTGAGTTTCACTTTGAACCTTCTTTGGAAATCCTAGAAATGGATTGAGGTTAGGGACTTTTGTTTCCTTATAGATGAGATGAGTATACCTGGTTTGATTTGAGTCTTTTTCTTTGTGCTTCTGATTGAGATCATGATTTTTGGTTTTCATTAATGAAAAAATGAGATACCTTTGGGGAAATCGGGGTCCCTTCTGGGTATTGCTATACTCAACCATGCATGGGATTCACCATCACCTTGTTGTGTCTTGTGTAGACGACGGGCAACCTTGACTGAGACTTGTGGGGCCAGGACTTGATGTGGGCGGCGATGACCAGTGGATGGGGAGAGCTACCTAATGAGTTATACCTAATTTTTAGGTAGGATCCTTGGATGATGACCATCATTAACTGTTTTCTATTTCTAGTTGTAGATGTACTTATTTAGTTAGGCTTGTATTCCAACCTCCATCTACTTTTTTACACGCATTTACTACTACATTTTTACATCATGTTTGCATCTTTATGTGTTCATAGACTTTGTGTTTGAACCAGTTTAAAGGCAATGACTTTATATTTTAGAAAATCACATTCCTGGTGCAAGTCTCCAACCCCTGGCCTATGGAAGTCGTAGTTTTGGGTAGTCATGGAATAGGCCCTAGGGTACGTGTTGTGAAAAAGTGGTATAAGAGGGTGGTTCTACCGAAGATCTAGGAATCTGATCTTTCCAATAGAGAAATAGTGTTATGTTTTTCTAGTGTGGTTTTCAGTTCAGGGATTCCAGTTTTGGTGCGGTGGTCGACATATCAATACATTAGGACCCTGAATTATGATTCTCAACCCGGTGCATGAAAAAAATGATTGTGTGTGTTTTGGAAATATTTTTTTGATCTCTTTTGAGTCATATCACCAGATATAATTTATTGACCATGGTTGATCTTGATTATCTTCCAAGATTCCTCCACACAGATAGCTAGAAAGGATTCCAATGTGTGCCTGTGAGGATGGTCCATAGTGTAATGATTATTTAGTATAATGATTGTTTCTCGAGATAGGTATGTTCAGGTGGTGTCCTAGGGATACCACTTCTCGTTGGTCAGTAGTTTCTACCGCCACTACTGGTAGAGGACACTTATAGGATCAGTTCCTTATACAAGTTTCAGTGAGTGATACCCCTCATGTTTTGAGGTGATCCTAACTCACAAGTGGATAAGGATAGTCTTGAGGTGTTGAAAGAGTTTCTATCTAGCTAGGGAACCATTAGATCATTTGGTGGTCCTAGAATTGAGCATATAATGTGTCTCGGTAAGGAAATGGTAGGGTTTAGATTATCCCTATCATATGATGTTGTGACTTTTTCATGGACATAGCTTGAGAACCTTCCTTAGAGATGGGGGTATCTTTCTATAAGATGATAAAGAGTATGTGTTACCAAAATCATCTACTTCTTTGGCATGATGACATGTCGGCAGTAGAATATACATCGAGCCATACTGAACATTCTAGGTACACGATGAATATGATATGACTAGTAATTCAAGGCACGGACCTCTGGGTGATATGTGTTTAGGGACATCCAAGCTTGCAATATTATTCAATGAATTCATACTTATGTAACATTGCATGAGAGAACCTTTGTGGTTGAAAATTATTTGGATGAGTGGTTAAAACATGTAAATGTCATTAGTGGGAAAGGATGAAACCGATGTAAGTCTTGGAGACAAGGATTTGTAAAAATGTTTTGGTAAGAGGAAGTTAATGGAACAGATTAATCTACGGTGCAACCGATGTAGAAGATGAGCTAAGAGAGTAGGAGGATGTGGTATACTTTTTGACATATTACAACCACCACCCTAATGTGGTCCCCACTATGCTCTAGGAGTTGGAGGACAGGGGAAGGGAGTAGCTACATGTGTTCATAGAGTATGACCCAAGGTCTTCAGAAATGATATGAGGTACGACTTGTGTCTATAAATAGATGCCTTATTAATATAAATAGGTACTAATCATTCTGTCTTTTCATGAATCCAGTTCATGACCTAGAGTTTTCAGTTAAACCATTCGCTTGACGCTTACATCTAGATATACCATTGGGAGGAGACTCGATAATCACACTTATTTCGATGGTGGGATATGACATTTTAGGCGAGAGTTTTGGTTGGATCCTCTTCGTGGAAGCATTGAGGCCTTATGATGTTAGTTTTGGTGGGGACTGGACATCCACAATTTATACTCTGATTGACTATTTTAAGAAAAATGATGTGTTATATCTACAATGTCAGAGTGGGTTTCACCTTGGTCAGGGAAAAGTAATCCTATGAAGCACTAGATAAACTCATTCTATGGAGGGTGGAGCTTGTTACTCTTGATTCGGCCATCCTTACACTCATGGCAGCAGGAGTTTTCAGTTTTCTGTTCCCAATAGTAGTGACAGAGTGCGGGAACATCTTTTAAAAATATGTTTCCAAGATTACGTCCCTTAAGGGAGAGGTACTTCTACATTATCTTGTATCCAGTGAAAAAAATTATATCTACAACTACATATTGAGTGTCTACCATAGAGCTCTAGGATCTAATACTTAGAAGAGGGACGTAGTGGCAAATGCACTCTACATGAGGTCTGGTTGACAACTGCTGAGTGAGGCGACAAAGCTGCTAGCCACATTAAAAAAACCCATCAGGGATAGTGATGGATAAGAATAACTCCAGTTTATAACCCTCATTTACCAACACCTTCAATGATTTTTGGAGGCACAACTGGGGGATGTAGACTATGAGGCCCAACCTGGTTAGATATCCTCAAGAAAGTCTCATGATGGATTTTTTGATGGTGGGGAGTCTGTCATCCTTTTCAAAGTATGCACCATGGTACCTATGATGATATGAGAGGAGGGGTTGAGGGGGTTCCACACATCCCCTTTGGTCATAAATCCTAGAGTTTAAATTATGTAATAGGACCTCAGACAGCTTTACTGGTGTTTATCGATAAAGACTGCATAGATCCGGTAGATGTGTTATGCTGACAAGCAACTAAGACCCTTAGAGTTCAAGGAGTGAGACCATGTCTTCATGTGATTATCACCCAAATGAGGATTGTAGATACTCAGCTAGGGTATCAAGATATCTCTTAGGTTCCTCAAACCATTATAGATTCTCAGTAGAGTTGGTGAGGTGGAGTATCGCCTAGCTCTTCCCCCACGGATGTGCCGAGTGCATTATGTTTTCTATGTGTCCTAGCTGAGGAGATGAGTGCATGATCCATCAAATGTTATCGACTGGGGAGAGTATGACATTGATGATGGGGTGACTTTTAGGGTGTTCCTAATGAAGATAGAGTACCAACATGAGTAGGTCCTCCATGGGAGGATTATTCCTCTTGTGAAAGTTCTCTAGAAGCACAAGAATCACCATGAGAGAACATGGTAGTGGGAGGCTCAGATTCATGCTCAGTACTCTCATTTGTTTGTTTTACCTTAATTTTGGCTTTTGGGGAGGTAAAGCCCTATGATTGGGAGAATTAAAAGACCCAAAATTTTGTATATTTTTTATAATTATATGTAATTTTTACAAGACCACAAAATTTGACGGCACGTGTTTCTAAGGCATGGGGTTCCTGGAATGAACAGTTGAAAAAATGTAAAGCTTAAAATAGCTCGTGTGAGTGGTTTTTTTGAAAATGATTAATAAATCTTAAATAGGTGCCTAGATTAAAAATCATAGGGCACTATTGTGTTGAAGATGGCAGGTTTACCCTAGGCACAACTTATGTTTAGTCGGTTCAGGCCACCTTTGAGAAAACCCAAAAATGGCATAACATTAAATAAAATAATTAAATTAAATTATATTATTTTACAAAATCTTATAGCTCATGAATGGTGACTTGGATTAAAAACTTGAGACCACCACTAAACTCATGAGGGTATGACTTCCTTAGTCAGATCCTAACTTTCATCGACACAGGCCAATAGGGGAAGTTAGTATTTGAAAAAAAAATAATTAAGTAATTATTATTTTATTGTTATATGCTATAACATATAAACATTAAGTAGGATTATAAATATGGGAGTACCTTGGAGCTCGTGAGGCCGCGTTTCCCTTAGGCAGATCATAACCTCAACTAGAACTGGTTGAGGGTGACAGTTAATAATATTGACCTTTTTTAAAGGTATGTTCACTAAATGTGCGGGCGAAAAATTCAATATTTTCAACTGGTTCTCTGAATTGAAATTTTAGGGCACTGTTGAACATGCTGCACCATGATTTACATATCGGAGGATTCACATTGACCACAGTAGGTTAGGTGAAAAAGTTTCTTTTTGTAACTTTTAAGAGTTAATAAAATATAAAAATTGATATTTTATTTTATCCTACAACCTCTTGAATGGTAGTGGTGTGGACCATTGAGATAGTAAGACATTTAATTTGGTATATAAAATGCTCAGTTACACTTTGGTTGTAAGACCACCCCTCGTGAAATTAATGTGGCACATTAATTACGATAATTAATGATCATTATTAATTCCTTGGGGTGTTACTCACCCTTTCCCCCCTCTATTTAAATAGGGATCGGGGTATAATATTTGGTATGACTTAATCATGCAGGGAACCTCTGGAGAAGTGACGTGACACCTTCAAACGACAGAGATAGAAGATTGGGTGGTGACAAACTAGGATCGACAATCACCGACAGCTTCATCGAATGCAGAATCTTCATCCACCACCGCTACTTCTGCAAAAAATCTCAAGGTATGGTTTGTCTTTTAATTCTTGAAATTCCAACGTTTCTTCTCCTAGTTCTTTATTTGTGGGTGTTCATTGTGGGATATTTTAACGGGGTTTATCATTATTTTACTATGATGTATAAATTACCACACACTTGTTATAATGAAAATGTGGAGGGTGCAGGCCAAAAAAACAAGGCACAGACCCTCCATCGCTAGTTTTTATTGCGTTCTTCAGAGGCAGGTTGTTCCAACTTGAAAGAACCAGGAAACCGAGAGGTGTCCAGTGAATTTAGCATCTCAAGGAGACCTTAAGTGAATCTAGAATGAAGAATGGACTACTATAACTCACCCTATGGCCTTCAGAAGAAGAGTTCATGTGGCACCAGTACATTGGCGCTGGAGTCTGGCACCAACCACGGTAGAAGAGATGTGTCGCTCGGTGCCATGATGGTCAGACAGGAGGCCGACTGTGTTCATTTGTGGAGGTGTAGGTGGCACGTCGTCACGCACTACACTGAAGGTAGTTGTGGCTTTAATTCACAGTGATGTTGTGGACCTACTACCTACGGGTCCAGTGGGTGGGATCAGTGGACCATGAGACCCTGTGTTGGTCTTTCCAACCAGCAGGCTGAGTTAGTCTGACTAGGTCAGACTGGACCCGGACCCATCTTGCGCCCAGATATGCTTAAAAGGCAGTATCCTGCAAACAAGATTTCTATTTGATGAACCATCTACAGTGCTAGGATCCTTGGAGTGAGGTGGTCCTTTTGAGATAATCTACGTTACTTTCAGGGAATGCTGGAATTTGGAAGTGTTTGATAGTACTCAAATCCAACCATGCCCTCATTAATAAAATCTCTATCGCTTACAGACTGGATGTCTGATTAACACACCTATTATTATGTTGGAACCCTCATCAAATGACTGGTCATTGGGTTACTTTCTTGTAGATCTTTGTGGTGGTTGAGGTATGGCTAATAACTGGAGGATCAGAACCAGGGTGTTTCATGTAGTGAGAGATTGGATGGTTACTCCATTGATGACTCAAGGCGTGGGTAATCATTACTCCTCTGCTCCAGAATAGATGAGACACCCCACATCATGGGTGTTGGTTCGTTTCTTTCTAATTGTTTTTTCTATAAATGGAGTTAGTACTCCCATATTCGAATAAGGTGTAGGTCCTTTATAAATAAGTCATATACAGTCATGTACTCCTCAACAGGGTAGGGTGCGGGTACTCTATGTAACGAGTAAGTACCCCTATCAACCGATGGTGTGGGTCCACCTTAGGAAGTACTAAAGCAGATTTGGTGCTCCCCATCCATGCAAGGGTGCGGGTCCTCTGGCATGGGGTCTGTACTCCCTAGACATACTAGGGAGTGGTCCCCCCACAGTGAAAAAACTACCAGAGTTGTACTCCCCTACTAGGTTGGGTGTGGGTCCTCACATATAGTGTCGGTACTCGCCTTCCGTCCAAGGGGGAGGGTCCTCTAGCCTGGGGTAGGTACGCCCATGACATACTAGTGCATGGGTCCCCCACAACAAAGAAAATAGAAGAGTTTTACTCTCCTACCAGGTAGAGTGTGGGTCCTTACATTTGGAGAAGTAATCCCCCATATTTGAGTAGCAGCAGGGAGCGGGTTCTTCAGTGGAGTTGGAGCTCCCTCGACTGAATGACACAATTTCGAGGAGTGAGCCTCTTCACTTGGTTTCCATTGGTCATGCCTCGAGTGCAAGACTTTGACTGAGAGACCTCTAGTGCCTAGCCGTAGAAGCAGTTCAAGTAGAATGTTTCTGATGGAGCACATCCATTCGGACATTCCAATAGTAATGATTGAGTTATACCTGATGGATTAAATCTCTTAGAATGGTGCCATAAGGTATGGCTTGTTAAAGGAGCATTCACTCCTGATCCTTGAGTAATTCTTTTAACCTTCTTTGGAAATCCTAGAAATGGATTAAGGCAAGGGCCTTATGTTTATTTGTGGATGAGATGAGTATATATGGTTTGATCTAAGTCTTTTTTTCTTGTGATCTTGAAATGTTTTGCGATCTTCAATTGTTGAAAATGTGATACCTTCTAGGGTCACATGGTCCCTATTGGGTATTGTTATACTCACCCCTGCATGAGCTTTTCCCACACCTTGTTGTGTCTTGTGAAAACGACAAGAAGCCTTTACTGAGACTTGGGGAGCTAGGACTTGATGTGGGTGGAGGTGAATGGTTGATGATGGGAGTCATGTGACGAGGTATAACTACTCTTCAGGTAGGGTACTCGGTGGATGATCGCATGAGTTTTTTCTATTTTCTCTTCTAGTTGTACATTTTTAGTAGGTCTGATATTCCGACCCCCTCTAATTTATTACACACTTATACTATTGTAGTGTTACTTCGTGCTTGAATCATGTTGTGTTCTTGGACTGTGTGATTGTATAGGTTTGAAGGAAATGACTTCCCATATTTGGGATACACTGTTACAGTTCTAGTCTCCATCCCATGGCCTATGTAAGGCGGTCTTGGGGTAGTCACGACACGGGCCCTGTAGGATGGGTCGTGACATGTCGGGTCCTTTAATATCATTAGATTGGACCTTTTTATTGTATGTAGTGTTAATTGGCCTCTTAGAGATAGTTCAATAGTTTTGGCCATTTTGTCCAACATAACAAAACATAAAAAACATCAGTGATCTGTAACACCCCGAGAATTTATGAAAAATATTCTTTTAATTTCATTGATGTCTTCTATTATACACTACACTGAGTTTAGCTTGTACTATACGCAATAGTGTATTAGCTTTCAGTATAAGCAACACTATTCTTTACTCGTGTTACACACAATTTCATGTTCGTCTTGTTGAAATTATTCTACGCAACATTAAGTATAGATTTTGTTTAATGTATAAATGAAATAATTTTTGATTATGTCATATGCAACACCAAATGGAGCTTTCACTACATGCATCCCTGACTTGGCTTGAATTAAACACAATCAAGACCTTCTTCGATAGTGTGTGTAGTATGCAATACCAAGTTTCACTAAACGGGATATTATTATGAACAAGCCGTTATGAATAGTAATACCCAATTTTTGGAATTTTATAAATTTTATCTTTCAAAATGGACTTCATTTTTGGATTAATCATATCAAAATTAGCCTAGGGTGAATTTTTGGTATTTTTCTGAAAACTTTCAATTTTTTATGAATAGTGAAAACACTGGGTTACTATTTAAAAACCGACTTTTTATTTAAATATTTATTTATTTTATTTAAATTTATTTTTGGTCAAAATTGATACATAATACCTATATATGTCTAATGTAATTCATTGGAGTCATTTTATAATATTTTTCAATATATCAAAATTTTATTGAACTTTTCATCGTCTTTTACCCACCTACTAGGAGAGTTTGAAAATTTACATAAAACATAATTTTACCGCTTCTATGAGTGGAATTTCAAAAATCAGAGATACACGGTTAATATCAAGGACTAAAACATGGTTCAATGAGATGAAAATATTTATTTGGTGAATAGTAACTTTTTACTTTAATTTACCATAGTTAAAAGTAAATAGGGTAATTAAGGGTAAAAATGATATTATTGTTACCCTAAAACATGTCCTAATTCTGATGGATAAGTTTAATTCGACCAAAAACAACCTTAGGAATAAAATATGACCATTTAGGTCCACTTGGATTAGATTAGGACATTTATTATTAATTTATTTAAAGAAGGGTTAAAATAGTTAGAATCAAAGTATAATAACTAAATCATTTTTAATATAGGGTTATAAATAAGATAAATTAGACTATAAATATTTATTAGAAAGATAAAAATATTTCCTACATAATGGAATTTTATTTATAATTTTTAGACAGTAAAAAATTTAATTTATTTCTGACACAATGATGATTAACTAATTATCTTATTAATGAAATATTAACATAATTGATGTTATAAATACACAAATAAATGTAATCTGATACTTTTTATGAATTACACTAATTTTATAGGTTAATATGTCATGTTAGTATTTATTTAATTAACGTTTTTTTAAATAATCACGCTGTTATGATTTTCAAAAAAATCAATTACCAAATAATGTCAAAATTGACATAAAATAGTTTTTAAAACTAATATTATATTATTAATTGTTATTTTATTCCTACAAATATAAGGTTCGTCCAAGATACATATATCATGATAGGTGTATCATTAATGGACCACTTGGGGGTCTATTGGATTTATATGGTAAGTTTATTAACTATATAATATAAAAATACAATGTGACATGGTAAATTTCAATCTAATTAACTAAGAGTTAAAACTGAAAGATAAGGTTAATATAATGACCCAAACATGTCTAAAATCTATTTTTAGAGAGGATGTAGACCCATCACTACTTTATCTTCAAAATAAATCAATTTGGAGCTATTAAAAACTGAATATGACTTTATTATAAAATAAAATTTTATGTTTTTCCTAAGGTACCCCTCTCCTCCCTTATAAAGGACACCTCCTCCCTCTTCTCCTCACACCACATTTAGCCTTAAGGATCTTCCAACCACTGACAATTTCTATTCTCCACTCCCCTAGTAATATTCTATTGGTCCTGGTCTTCTCAAAATACCATCTTTAGTTCCCTAAGAGGAAGTTATAAAGAGTCTCTTCAAAGAAGAGGTAATGTCTGTTACCGATTCTTTCATCTTTATTTCTTCTTCTACTTCTTCTTCTTTAGTTGTTTCATTATAAAGTAATAAAATCAGTATCAATCATATACTGATATGTTATTATAAATATTAAACAACCCTATTTCACCTTCTATCCATCCTACGGAAATATAAATCACCACACATGCATACGTACAAAATACCTTCTCCACGCCGTGGTGTAATCTGTTTTCCACCACCACCTTACATGGATGGGTATAATGGTGTAAAGAATAACTATATATTATTATTTTAAATTGAAATTTATACTGAAATATTATACATACACTTTAATACAATTCCACGATCATGGGAATGATATCATCGCTCGTGCGTACGTACGGACTACCGTCTCCACGACGCGATGAGATTCATTCTCCATGTTAACCATTCATGAATGATTATAAAGTATATATAATGAATAATAATAAAATATATGATATAATAATGATAATTGATTTATTTATATATTTATATGTATGTCATCTAATTAATTCTGTTCAATTCCACAAGGAAACGAAAACAGCGTTCATGCGTACGCACGACCTACCGTCTTCATGAACGGTGTATTTCATTCCATTTATCAATATATTATATATATTTATATAATGAATATATATTATATATAAATCATGTTTTAAATTCAAGATTTAATTAAATTATGATATAAGTAATAATATCAAGAATAACACCTCGAAACACTTATGATAAATGAAACGATTTTATCCAAAACACTGCTTTAACAGGGAATTTACAATATAACTGGTAATATAAAGTCATAAGTGAACCATATATGATATAATAACAATGAATATGATTCTTCAATTAGTCAATGTCATTATTTAAATCATTATACATGAGGCTTGGATACGTATGAAGGACATCAAACCTAAGGTAAGGGATAACTATTCCAATCTCACTGTTATCCGAGATTGTTTATTCGTAAGTATTTACTGGGGTTTTTATTATCATCCATGTACCTGTTTTCTAAAAATTATTTCATGTATGTTTAATGTACTTTTTACCCATTTGTTTAATTTTACCACATGTTATTAAATAAATATTTCTTTCTTTTTTTACCACACATGGAACTTTTTGACTTTTCCGAAAAAAGTACGAGGAGAATGTTATTTTTATCTTATACGGAGTGAATGTATTTTTATGGTTTCATAATGCCTCATTTTCATGAAGCTTATTCTACAAGATTTCATGATTATTTTCATCAAAACACTTTTCTTTTAAAATTACATGGCATTTTGTGAAAAGAAAATATTTTGAAGAAGAAAGGTTATTTTCCTCAAGATTTCCTTTCAAGTGTTTTATCAAAACTACATTCCATCTAAAATGACATTATTTAATATGTTTATGTTTCAAGTATAATGTCTCCATTATTTAATTCGTTTTATTCTTATTGTGATGAAATTAGATCCATTTTTTATATGGATTATGTTATGATGGCATGATGTTTAAGAATCCAATTCTATTACATGGGTTATGCTATGATGTATGATTTATGATTTTGTGGCACACGAAAGAATGATTTCATTATGAGATGGGTAGTACCTATATATCCCTCCAATGCATTGGGTAAAGATTTATATCTCATGAGATAGAAATGTCTGGAACAGTATGTTAATCCGGTTCAGTGTTACAAGACTGGAACGAGGAGTGTACTCGATACAAAAAGGGACTTTGTCCACTAAGATGGTCTTGGTAGAAATGCCTTTGCAACTATGGAAATAATAACATGTGATTAATGGTTTCCACAATAACATGATTTATTCCTGTGGTATTTTATTATGATTTTTGTTCCATTATGATCTATGCCTAATGTACTGCCAAGATTTATTTCACAACTCGAGATTTTGATGTTTAAACTTTATGTTCATGTTTTGAAGTTAAAATGTATAAGGTTTGTTTTATTTTATCCATTCATACCCTTACTGAGAATTTGATCTCACCCTTTATAGGTTTTCTTTTCCCTAGGATATAAAAAAAGTTTTTAGGTAACAGAAAATGGATGATATTTATGTGAGATGTTGAATATCATTCACCAAGATTAGACGATTATGTTCCAAGTTTCCAAAGACACTAAACTATTACGGTCCTTATGTGTTTGTTTTTGTTATGTATTAAGTATTCCTCAAAAGTAATGTAATGTCTATGTACATCAAGCTTTGGGTCTCTACAGTTTGTATCAAAGGAAAGGTTTAGTCAACCTTGGGAAACTAGGATCCAAGAACATTAGTGAGATCCCTAGAGATATTTCTAAGGTATTTCTAGGGATGTCCCTAAGGTTAAGTATAAGAATATGTTATAGTCATAGAATTACTGTAACGATATTATAATTAAACCTATGATGTTCAATATTGATGTTAATCCCCCTTGATTATGATTTTGGCCTCTTACACTATTCTTTTTGGGTTTTAGAAAATGGCTCGAAATAGGAAGATTCACGTTAATGGAGGATATGATGGGAAATGGAATGATATTCATCATGAGAAACCAAATGAAATTGGATCTGGAATTCCACATATCGTTATTATGCCTAATCATAAATCTCATATTAAGATCAATAATCTCAAATTTGGTAAGTTTCTCGACTCAACTAATCAGAGAAAGATAGAGTTTCATGATGATCATAGTGGAATGAAAGTTCAATTTCCCTCATGTAAATCATGTGGGAAGAGGCATCAGGGATAATGTTTCAAAGGAACTGGATGATTCTTTGGGTGTAGAAAAAAGGACAGAAATATAGTAATTGTAAAGGAAAAGGTTTAGTTAACACCATAGACAAGGATAATGGTATTTATAAGACATCAACAATGGTTAAGTGTTTTAAATGTGGAATGTACGAGCATTATGCAAACAAATTCCCTATGGGAAAATCTCATAAAGATAATCAGCATGTTCATATGGGTATTATTTATGTGGATGATGATGAAGAGACTACAAATGATATATGATATGGAAGAAATGATGATTCTCATTCAGTGGTTTAAGAAGGTAGTGTAATAATTGTATGTTTATCAAGAATATTGTATGGTACTATGGAATAATAAAAATATAAGGATTGTTACAGTTGTGCCTTTGCATGAGTTTTGAATGTATATGTTGAATTGTACCGGTAACCATGAAAGGTTATTCAAATATTTTTTGAAAGCACCTAATATGTGCATAAATAAGGGATAAGGAGATAATGGAATGTTTGATAGTATTAATGAGATCATGACTAATATAAGGAAAAAGTGATATCATGGTTTGAGTATATAGATTTTTGGGATTTTGTTATATGGAAAGAGTTACCTTGTGACGACATTCTTGATTTCACTATGGTTTAAGAGAATACATTATTGAGGTATTCACATGTTTGAAATGTGACCAACATGATATATCGTAAGATATATGGGGGATAAATGACGGTATTCACATGATCGGTAGATGAAATTTCTAGTAATTGTTTTCTTTATACTATGAGCTTGGACAGAAGTATTTTAGATAATACTAATGATTGGAATGGATTATGCTGGACATCAGATAGTATTGATTAAGGCTAGAACATTTTTTTCGATATTATTTCTAGAATGTTGTAATAGTATAGTTTTAGAAAAAGGATAACCTGTAAGATGGGTGACAACCTGTCGTGTCAGACAAGGCTGTGGGAATCAAACGCATAACCAAAGTGCGACATGCCTTTATCGCCTACCACTAGCCTACAGGAAGTCTCTGGTTAATAGAAACTAGTTTTATTATATTAAGCGGTATAATATATGTTGTATAAGCCCATTTTAGGAACCATATATGATTAATCTCACTATAGATGGACTTTTATATATTTAATAACTTTTTCTATCTTTTTGTTTGAGACAGATGGAATGACCTATCATTCTATCGCATAATCTGCTAACACTTCAAGGAAGACAAATTCAACTTCATTTCTTTAAGAGATGAAGTGGAAATTGTTCAAGGCATAAAAAACAGTGAGAATGTACCAAAATACAGTAAGTATTTCTTTTAATTCAACAATTCTTCAACTTTAGAGAAATGATCTTGAAAGAAAAAAAATGTGTTTTCCTAGTGTCCTTATATTCGATGAATCAGATGGTGCCTTAAATCATCACAAATTTATGGCTTTGTGATTGTTGGATTTTTCATATCCATGTCCTCTACCACTCTCATAAGAAGTTGATGGTTATATTTCTCTTCCATATCCATATTTTCACCTATGTTATATTATGTGGAAATCCAGTGATTAGTTAATTTGGGTAACCATTACATTTCATACATTAGTTTTTAAAGTCAAGTTTTGGTATTCTTTTTTATGATGTGGGTTTCTATTAAAGAAACTTTAAAGTAGTAAAACATTTATAACCCCGACAAATTTCGAGGGCGAAATTCATTTTAAGGGGGGTAGAATGTAACACCCCGAGATTTTATGAAAAATATTCTTTTAATTTCACTGATGTCTTCTATTATACACTACACCATGTTTATCTTGTACTATACGCAACACTGTATTCTCTTGCAGTATACGCAACACTATTCTTGGCTAGTGTTACACACAATTTCATGTTTATTTTGTGGAAATTATTCTACGCAACATTAACTATAGATTTTGTTTAATGTATAAATGAAATAAGTTTTGATTATGATATATGAAACACCAAATGGAGCTTTAACTACACGCAACCCTGACTTGGTTTGCATTACACGCAATCAAGACCTTCTTCGATAGCGTGTGTAGTACGCAACACCAAGTTTCACTACATGAGATATTATTATAATATTAGTATGAACTAGCTGTTATGAATAGTAATATCCACTTTTTGGAATATTATAAATTTTATCTTTCAAAATGGACTTCATTTTTGGATTCAAAATGTCGAAATTATCCTTGGGTAAATTTTTGGTATTTTTTTGAAAAGTTTCAATTTTTGATGAATAGTGAAAACACTAGGTTACTATTTAAAAACCAACTTTTTATTTAAATAATTTTTATTTTATTTAAATTTATTTTAGGTAAAAATTGATACATAATACCTATATAAGTTTAATGTAATTCATTGGAGTCATTTAATAATAATTTGCGATATATAATTTTTTTTGAACTTTTCACCGTCTTTTACCCACCTCCTAGGAGAGTTTGAAAATTTACATACAACATAATTTAACCACTTCTATGCGGGGAATTTCAAAAATCCAAGATACATGGTTAATATAAAGTACTAAAACATGGTTCAATGAGATAAAAATATTTTTTTGGTGAATAGTTACTTTTTAATTTTTTTTAGCACGAATAAAAGTAAATAGGGTAATTATGGGTAAAAATGATATTATTATTACCCTAACACATGTCCTACTTCTATTGGATAAATTTAATTCGACCAAAAACAACCTTAGAAATAAAATATGACTATTTAGGTCCACCTAGATTAGATTAGGACATTTATTATTAATTTATTTAAAGAAGGGTTAAAATAGTTAAAATCAAAGTATGATAACTAAATAATTTTTAATATAGGGTTATAAATAAGATAAATTAGACTATAAATATTCATTATAAATCTAAAAATATTTCATGGATAATGGAAGTTTATTTATAATTTTTACACACTAAATAAATTAATTTATTTATGACACAATGATGATGCAGTAATTATCTTATTAATCTAATATTAACATAATTGATGTTATAAATACCCAAATAAATGTAACTGGACACTTTTTATGAATTAAACTAATTTTATAGGTTAATATAACATGTTATTATTGATTTAATTAACTTTTTTAGAACTAATCATGCTGTTATGAGTTTCACAAAAATCAATTACCAAATATTGTCAAAATTGATATAAAATAGTTTTTAAAACAAATATTATATTATTAATTGTTATTATATTAATAAAAATCTATGGTTCATACAAGAT
Source organism: Viscum album (assembly GCA_963277665.1). Classification (NCBI taxonomy): domain Eukaryota; kingdom Viridiplantae; phylum Streptophyta; class Magnoliopsida; order Santalales; family Viscaceae; genus Viscum; species Viscum album. Next base: position 1,508,136,879 of record OY728147.1, on the reverse strand, counting down.
TATTATATCATGATATGTGTATCATTAATGGACCACTTGGGGGTCTCTTGGATGTATATGGTATGTTTATTAAATATATAATATAAATTTACAAAGTTACGCGGTAAATGTCAATCTAATTAACTAAGAGTTAAAAATAAAATATAAGGATAATATAATGACCCAAACCTATCTAAAATCTATTTTATGAGAGGATTTAGACCCATCCCTACTTTATCTTCGAAAAAAATAAATTTAAAGCTATTAAAAACTGAATGTTACTTTATTATAAAATAATATGTTAAGTTTTTCCTAAGGTACCCCTCTCCTCCCTTATAAAAGGGCACCTCCTCCCTCTTCTCCTCACACCACATTGAGCCTTCAAACTCTTCCAAACCCTGACAATTTCTCTTCTACACTTCCCTAGTAATATTCTAGTGGTATTGGTTATCTTCAATGACCATCCCTAAGTGGAAGTTATGAAGAGGCTCTTCAAAGAAGAGGTAATGTCTGTTACCGATTTTTTCAACTTTATTTCTTCTTCTACTTATTCTTTTTTAGTTTTTTCATTATGAAGTAATAAAATAAGTATCACTCATATACTAATATGTTATTATAAATATTAAAAAACCCTATTTCACCTTCTATCCATCCTATGGAAAATGCAATCACCGCGCATGTGTACGTACGGAATACTGTCTCCACACCGTGATGTAATCTGTTTTCCCCCACCACCTTACTTGGATGGGTATAATGGTGTAAATAATAACTATATATGATTATTATAATATGATATTGATTCTGAAATATTATACATACACTTCAATACAATTCCACGATCATGGAAATGATATCATCGCTCGTGCGTCCATACGGACTACTATCTCCACGACGCGATGAGATTCATTCTCAATGTTAACCATTCATGAATGATTATAAAGTATATACAATGAATAATAATTAAATATATGACATAATAATGATACTGTATTTATGTATATATTTGTATTTCATCTACTTAATTCCATTCAATTCAATAAGGAAACAAGAACAGCGTTCATGCGCACGCACGGCCTACCGTCTCCATGAATGGTGTATTTCATTCCATTTATCGATCTATTATATATATTTATATAATGAATATATATTATATATAAATCAGGTTGTACACTCTGGAGTTATGTATATTAGGATATAAGTAATAATATCAATAACAACATGTTGAAACACGCATGAAAAATGAAACGATTTTACCTAAAACACTACTTTAACATGGAATTTAAAAAGAACGGGAAATATAAAGCCATAAGTGAACTATATATGATATCATAACAATGAATATGATTCTATAATAAGTCAATTACATTATTTAAATCATTATACTGGAGGTTTAGATACGTATGAAGGATATCGAACCTAAGGTAAGGGATAACTATTCCAATCTCACTCTTATGCGATATTGTTTATTCGTAAGTATTTACTGGGGTTCTTATTATCATCCATGTAACTATTTTCTAAAAATTTTTTCATGTATGTTTAATGGATTTTTTACCCATTTTTTTTAATTTTACCACATGTTATGAAAGGAATCTTACTTTTGTTTACCACACGAGGATCTTTTTGACTTTTCTGACAAAAGTACCTGGAGAATGTTTTTTTAACATATACGGCATGAATGGATTTTTAGAGTTTCATAAGGCCTCATTTTCATGAAGCTTCCTCTACAAGATTGAATGATTATTTTCTACAAAACCCTTTTCGTTTAAAATTTAATGGCATTTTGTGAAAAGAAAATGATTTTGAATAAGAAAGAATATTTTCCTCAAGAATTCATTTCAAGTGTTTTATCACAAATATTTTCCATCTAAAATGACATTATTTAATATGTTTATGTTTCAATAATAATTTCTCCATTATTTACATGGTTTTATTTTTCTTATGATGAAATTATATTGATTTTTTATATGGATAATGTTATGATTGAATGATGTTTAAGAATCCCATTATATTACAAGGGTTATGCTATGATGTATGATTTATGATTTTATGGCGAACAAAAGAATTATTTCATTATGAGATGGGTGGGAGATATATCTCCCTCAAATTCATTGGGTAAAGATTTATATCTCATGATATATAAATTTCTGGAATGGTAAGTTAATCCGGTTTAGTGTTACAATACTGAAATGATGAGTGAACTTGATTCAGAAAGGTACCTTTTCCACTAAGATGGTCTTGGCAGCAATGCCTTGGATACTATAGAAATCATAACATGTGATAAATGTTTGACACAATTACATGATTTATTCCCATGCTATTTTATCATGATTTATGTTCCTCTATGATCTATGCCTTCCGTACTCTCAAGATTTATTTCACAACTCAAGATTTTTATGTCTAAACTTTATGTTCATGTTTTGAAGTTCAAATGTATATGGTTTGTTTTATTTTCACCATTCATACCCTTACTGAGAATTTGAGCTCACCCTTTATATGTTTTATTTTCCCTAGGATATAAATAACGGTTTTAGATAACAAAAAAGGGAATATCTTTATTGGAGATGTTGAAGATCTTTCACAAAGATTAGAAGATTATGTTACGAGTTTCCAAAGACAGTAAACTATAACAGTCCTTGTGTGTTTGTTTTTGTTATGTATTAAGTATTCCAAAAAAGTAAAGTAATTTATATTTAAGTCAAGATTTGGGTCTCTACAATATCTCTTCAAACTATTAAGAAATATATTCCTCTCATATTTATTAAATGTATTAAATTTTACTTTTTTCCTCACCATGGACTTTATCATTTCTTCTCTAATGATACTTCACTAAAAAAATTTATTACTCAGATTATTGAGAGGTTGTATCCACCATCACATCCGTATTGGAACAATAAACTATTTATTAATATCTAGGGAATATTCATATAGCTATCTCACATTGATCATTAGGATTTAATCTTGTAAATAAGAAATAAATTTTTGTCTCATTTTCATAAATGAAATCAAACTTCTGCCACATGAATCCTGTGAAATTTTATTCATTTAATCCAACTTATTCGTCATATTTTTTGATATATTCAGTGAAATACACAACTATATGTTGTTTTATGGGTAAATGGGAAATAATATTTAAAAATTACAGTTTTTAAATCTTCCCATTCTTTATAGTTTACATTCCACTTTTCTATAGTATTCATAACGAGCCTCCACCGATTGTCAACACCACCTTCCAAATTATAGGCTTCCAAAAAGAAATTATCATGGTCTAAACTATAGATAATTGAAAAATATATTTGTGATTTGATTGATCAATTACTCACTTACATGTGTCTTATAAGATCCATTAATATATGGTGGTTGTTTCCTCATAAATTCCTCAATTATGAGTTTCTCTAACCATAGTGAATTTTGTATATCAACACAATTTTTGTTGTTTCCCATACATTATGATAGTTTTTGGTAAATTACCATGAGGTTTTTTGTTCTATCCAAAATCACATTGTGTATCTCATTTTTAAAATATCTATTTTTAACTCAGTTTAATGGGGGTCCCATAATTACCTTGACTAAAGGAAAATTTGGAATGACTATAAATAAATTACCTAATGTATATAAAATGAAACAATAATCATAGAAGGAGTAGTTCATAAATTTATTTTATATTTTAGCCGATGGATATCTAGTTTTCAATATTTTTTCTCCACAGTTTGTATTATAATTGAACTACATTAATATATTGAAATTCATTAGATTAGTTTATAAAGGGGACATTATTAACAAAAGCATTTATTTCTAGTGTGTTATATGAATTATTTAGATTGGACTACATTTATTGCACCATTTGACTGTGAAGATAATTAAAAATATTATTGTTTTTGTATTATTACTACTAGGTAAATTTATTTAAGGTCCATAATCCAAATTTTCTCCCAGAGGGATATAATTTATTAGTGAAGAAAACAACTCTATATTAAAAAAATTACATGTCATTATCTTAATCTTAGAATGATTTGTAGAAATTTTATTGTGGTTATATATCCTTATACCAAAGAAAATAAAATGAATATGAAAAAATAACTTAATAATTATATTATAAAACCAATATTATAAAATCATAATATTACTTAGATAATAATTTAAAATCATTATATAAATAATACATATAACAAACTATCATACGACCCAAGGACCAAATGCTTTAGTGTCTTGAATATTTGATATATATAAAACCAATTTTATGAAAATTGATAATATTTCACCATGTCACGCTCCCATAGATTCATTTATATATATATAATATAATTTAATCATATTTATAATCTACATAATGGAATTATAATAATATGGTTATCTTAGAAGCTTCGTAAGGGAAGAAAATATCATAACCATATGGAGAATAATAATAAGAAATAAATATCATAATAAGAGATCAAAATGCCTAATATTATAATTATTTAACATGTTATAGTAATATAATATCATTAAATGGCCATTTTGGATACATTTTAAATGTTAGAAAACACAATGTTACATCCTTATTTCTGATTTTAGGTATGATCAATGGTTTTCTATGCTCCTCTTGTTTTTTATATTATTTAATATTTATTATTAATTTTTTATTTAGATCTTAAAGGACAAGGGGTTTATATAGGCTCTAGTAATAGTGTTTTTGGATGTTTTGGTTCTTTGGATAAATGTTAACCATGGTCCTATAGATAGAATATATTTTTGGTATCTCCGAGATCAAATGTAAGACCCATCGACCATCTAGTGGCATGATAACGGTATGGGTTTCCAATAGGAATAATCATTACATGCTAGTTTCATACTTATAGATAGAAAATGGCATGTTTTATGTGGGGTTTTATTATTTGAATTCCACTTTCTAGATTGTGGAATCCAGCGATTAGCTGGTGATGTGGTTTTACTATGTAAAATCTTAGATAGTAGAGTAATTTAATTCTCAAAAGCACCATTTAAATTTGAAATTATTCTTCCTAGAATACCATTTGATATCTACAACATTGAGGAAACTTGTTATGTAATATTTACCCTTCCATCCATGAATTTTTAGTAATCGATGTGCCAATTGAATAATTTCTTCTCTTTAAAACAATTTAACCTTGATTTTATTTTGAATATCAAATTCTTCATTACTCTCCTTTTATGAGGGTTTTGGATCCTTTTGTCATTGATCAATATGTATATTTATTTCTGAATTTTATTTTTTTATTGCAATTTATTTTGATCTATAATTTCACCTATCTTGTTACACCCCAATATTTAATGGAATATTTCATTAAATTATATTAATATTCCTATATAATTTGTGAAACACACAAAAATGTGTTTAAAAAATTATTTTCAATTGCTTTAAAATATTATTATTTAATGTTTTCACCTAGGTATGGAATTGGAGAGTATGAAATGGATGGAATAATTTATGAAATTTTTATAAATTTTATAATTAATTTAAATTTATTGAAAATTTATTGTTATTTAATCACTCAATTTTTGAAAAAGTCATTTTGTTCTTCAAAAATTAGTTTTCATCATAAATATTTTATTGCATTCTATAAAAAAATATTGTAATTAATTCATGGGAAATTTATAAAATAAATTTTATTATAATAAAATAAATATTTAAATTAACATATGAAAATTATCTTGGGGAAATGTTTTAATATTTTTTCGGAAAGAGTTATTATTCATTGAATAGTGAAAAATTCTAATTTTTGTAAAACTATTACTTAATTGTATTAAAACATGTGATTTAAAGTCTAATTATATTTATCATTTAAACTAAAATTAATATTTAATATTCCATTTATTTTTGATAATTAATATAATTATATTTGAACAAGTAATTTTAACGAATTTGGTATAAATCTATTTTTTTCATAAAAACACATTTTTCTGAAAATTGGGTTTTAGTGAATAATGTTATTATTTATTAATTATTTAAAAACATCCCATTTATAATTATTTAAATGAAATATATTTATAATATTCCATTTTGAATAAAATTAAATTCATATAATTAAAATTACTCATCATATAGTAAATGTAATATTGTATTTTCCTTTAAAATGCATTTTCTTGAGAAACACATTTCATCAAGTTTTGTGAACTTCTTTTAAAATTAATTTCATACATATATTGGAATTGAATAAGATAAAATGGATTAAATATTTATAACAAGGGGATAAAATTTTGTAAATGGACCCCATGATTTATTAACATTATGAATAGTAACTTTGGTAAAATTTATCACCTAAGTATAGGGTAAATCGGGTCAATCAAAGTTAAAACAAAATAATCAATCCATAATTATTCATCAAAATTATTTTTTGATTTTGTTAATTTAACTATTTAAACTTTGGATAAAATTGTAAAATTTTAATGTATTCTTATCCACGAAAATTTCCTATATAATAATAAAAGCATTAAATTCTTCAAAATGTCACTCTCATAGTTTTAAGATATCTTATTTTCCATATAGGGAAAAAATAGAGTTATGAATTAATATATGATTCAATTTTGAGATTAATGAAATTTTTATTATGTTATAAATTTATTTATAATATTTAGTAATTATATAAATTCTTTAAATTATTATGAAATATCGATGTAGTATTTCTCCAAATAATAAAAAAATAAGAAATTATTTTAAAAATAGTCTATGTTATATAATTTGATTGAGTTAATTTTTCCATTATTTTTTTTTGAAAATTAAATATTATGTTCTTTTTAACGAATAATATTCAAATAAAATATTTTTTATTTTGGTCCATTATATAAAATTAAATTATTAATGACAAAATTTGATATAAGAATATTTTTTCAAAATAATATTTTACTTAATTACAATAAAAATATATATTAAAAGGGCCTTAATAATAACATGTTTTCTAAATTTCCTTCCATTTACCATTTATATGCAAATTTAACCATTTTTTATTAGAATGAACTTTATATATTTTAATCTTTAATGAAATTCAATGGGTGCTCCTCCAATCAATAATAAAAGGGAACCCCTCTATTGGTTCTTTTCTTCCCAAAATACCATCACCAGAGTCATTATGCGGATATAGAAATTATTTTTTTTAAAGAAGACATAATTGCTTTAATTGATCAAATTTTTTACTATCCTTTTAGCCGCACTAAATCTATTATATTATTTACAAAATAAATAATTCATTTTGTTATGTTTAAATAAATATTAGGATTATTATTAATCCACTTCAACTCACCATATTTCCATTATGTGGGAACTGAAATTATCAGCAATGCATATGCAATGCATGCCATCTCTAGGGAGTGACCCAATTTATTTTCCATCACCATATTTAATATATGGTTATTAAAATGAAAAAAATTATATGATATTTTGGAAATAATTATTCTTATCTAATTATAATTAAATATATATCTTATTAACTTCATAACCATTCAAAATGATAATATTGTGTGTCTGTACGTGTCCACTACCACCTACATGAAGAGATAAGATTTGTTTCCACTTCCATTTTACATGGATTGTAATAAGGATGGATTAAATGAATACATATTATATATATGATATATTAAGGATTGTATAATGGTAAATTAATATTAAAAAAATCATTCAATTTGTAGTAAAATGAAATAGCGATCTTGTGTACTTATGACCTACACTCTCCATGAACGATGTAATTCATTTTCTAATATCTATCCCTAATAAATAGATTTGAACATTTATACAATGAATATTTATGATATTTATATAATTATTTAAATTCAATATACATGTAACCAAAATAAAAATACAAATACCAAACTACCAAACCATAAAATACATAAATAATAAAGAAGATATCACTAGAAATAATGATCTAAAAAATATGTATCATGAAATTGGTGATAATGGTTACAAGTAAATCATATATGGTATTATATATATGATTTAAGTTAGGTAATAAATGTATAATAAATCTATATTTATTGCATAGGTGGTTCCCAAAAATATGAAATAAGTCAAACCTAAGGAAAGTCGTTTCTATCTCACTTTTATTTTTTTTCCACACTTTCCTTATATACCACTTCATTATTTTATGTGGTTAATTCTACCAATTAATTTTTCTGATATTTTTTTCAATAATAATATGTTATATAAAGATCCATATAAGTTTATTTATTTCATGGGGCTTATAATTCAAATTTAACTAAATTTTTATGATTTTACTGTTACCATAGTGACCACTACCTTTTAAACATATTATTACATGATTATAAGAATAATTAAACATCACATTACAAGCCAAGGATCGTAAATACCAGTGTCATAGAGATTAGTTACCTAATTAAACATCATGGAAACTAAATAAAAACAAATATTATTTAATATTCTTAATGGGAATATATCTTTATTGTTTCCTTTATACCATCCTAGATTAACATGGGGAATACTTGACCATTAGGGATGTACTACAAATCCCAGTAAGGTAGTAAGCATATAAATAAAACATATCACATGGGTTAGAAGTCATAACCTGATGAAAGAAAGGAATGAAACATGAATCAAAATAATGAATATTAAAATGTATAAAAGGGGAACATATAAAAATAAAATCACTAGACTGGGTAAACAACTTAAAACATAAAATACAAATGAGTCTAGGGTAGAGGCCCATACATATTGAACAAGATGCATAATAGAATCAGGTTCATTTATTATCCAAACAAGGTGTTTCATGAGACTAAATATTACCCAATGAATTAGAGTATTATCTTTTCACATCCATTATAAAATTTTCACAAATCTGTGTTCTAAATGAAGAATCACTCATAAGGAATCATATATATACATAAGGGTTACCCATAAAATTTTGTATTACAATCATTTGAGAAGAAATAAAAAGATAATATCCTAATGGAGTCCACAAAATAATGGATATAAATCATAAATGTAAATTAATAAGGGAAAATAGGAATATATTAATATAAGTAATGTCAAACTGAAGTGAAAATATCTAAAAAGTGTGTTAAAGAAACAATAGAAATAAAACATTTTAGTGTGATTCAAAGAAAATATTAATTATTCTTTAAAACAATCAAGGCATAATTGACTGTATAAAACCAAAAATGAAAAAAATATCATTTTGCTGTTGAAATTTCTGATTTTAGAATAATTATTGTGTCTAAAATCTGATTATGGAGATCACATGAAATGGTATGAAATCGGGATGTTCCCTTGAATCGGGTTTTTTAATCCGGATTAATTGAGAAGGTAACCATTTTAAAACATATATTTCCCCATAAAAGAAGGATTATTTGATATAGAAATTTTTTTTGAAACATATTCTATGAGAAATGAATAATTACATAAATATAATTTGGAATCAAATTAAGTTTAGGAGAGAGTAAGTGTATCTCAAATGAAAAAAATGGAGGTTTGCAAAGAAACACTTTATTTATATCTGAAATGGTGCTACACATGATTATAATGTCCAATATAATTTTATTAAATAGATTAATTAATTAATAAAAATAAGTATACATATATTTTATTAATTTTAATGTTATTAATTTAATTTATGGCCTTTAAGATGAATTATATGATATAATTTAATCAGTTGGGAGTGTGCATTTCCTTGGTTTTGAAGATTAGTTACTTATATACAAGTATGGAAAATCATGTAAAATAGGAATGTTTTTCTTTAAATGAATTTATATATATTAATTGGTTATATATGTTATTTGGTAATTTTTAGTGAGTATAGATCATTTTATAAGATGTTAATGACAATCATTTTGATTATTTTGGCATTTTTTGATCATTACAAACTAGTTCTGTTTTATTGATTAATATCACATATCTATAATGATTTATTACCGTTAAATAGGATTTAATATATATATAAATATATTATAATCAGTTTTAATAAAAATTGGGTTTATGTTCTATCTTGATGGAAGAAATAAAAATTGAAAATTTTTGTCCTTAAATGTGATAAAATAACACATTAGGGATGATGTTTTCATTTTTATTAAGAAGGAGAGGGGAAGAAATGATGATAGATGATTTCATTATAGTAATAAAATTTTAGTATATGTAAGGTACATCAGTTTTTATACCATTTTTATGGGAATAGTTGAGAAGAAAATATGAAAAGAAAATTACTTGAAAAGAAATTTAAAAAACAGGAAGAGGATTTTACATATTGAATTACTCCTTCCTGAGAACCTCCATAGGGAAATTATTTGGGAATTGAGGGGATAAAAAATGATCCTTGACAATATAAAGGTGTTTTGGATGATATTTTTGAATTATTTGGACAAGGATCAATTATTTATATGTGTGATGATAAGATGTGTTGAGACATGGTATCTATAGGGGTGCAGAGGGGTGTTTTGTCATTATTTTATTTATTAGTTTATTATTTTTCTTCAAGAATTTGAATATATTGATAATTATAAACAAAAATTGCAAAATAATGATGGATATTTCAATATTTTGGACTTATAATAACCATACATCACTTGTGAATCCAAAATCAATGTATTTGTCTTTTTTCATAAATTATCATGCTTTACTATTCTCAAAAAATTCAATTATTTTATAAAAATACAACAAATTCCCCCAAACAATTTTTAAATGTTCAAATTTAAAAAAATTACTCTATTTTATAAAAATAATTTTCTACATACGAGAAAATTAATTTTTAATTAAAATTATCATTTATTTGAAAACACCAATTTTAAAATTATAAATAGTTTAGTATCACATTGATAAATTAATTAAAGTCATAAAAAATTATATTAGAATTATAATAGAACACAATATTAATTTATAAATATATTTTACATAAAATATGTTTCTTTTAAAATATTATATTAATTATAAATTGAAAATAAACATATTTTTTTTATAAAATATTTACACCGAATTTATAATTTTTAAAATCATTAATTACACATAATATTATATAATTATATCATATTTTAATTTATAAAATGAATAAATTTTATTATTAATATCATTGGTTGGTTTACAATTCAATTGGCCATTTTTCTATCAATAAATCTATTATTACTATTCCAAGTATCATGATACTATTTCATCGGTATAAGTTCATTTTCTTCTAGAAATGACTCTTATTTATTTCATTCTTAATTTACAAATGTACAGTTGCATTTTTAATAAAAATTTACACTCTATTAAATAATTATAGGAAGGAAATTTAAATATATATAATTTTGGCTCGTTATAATAACATTATCATTATTTATAGGGATTTTTTTAGATTATGTTTCTCATGATAAAACCATTTGATATAACTATAAAAATACTCAAGAATTTTATTATACTATAGTTTTTTTTGGGGATAAATTTTTTAATTTTAATTTCCTCATATTATGTAACTGAAATACCAATAAATTAAGTAAAATTGAAATTATTTATCTCGTTTGTCAAAGAAACATTTTCTTCTATATCCATGATTTCTAAAAATTCATTAAATTTTATTTTTTCTATTAAAAAATGACTGTTTAATGTCATTTTTACCCATGATTTACTATTTAAAAAATAGTTTCAAATAAATCTTATTTTTATTTTCCATTTATGCTACCTTTTACATTTTAACAAAATATGAAAATAAATTTTTCATTTAACGAATATAACATGAACAAAATTTCCTGCTATCAGAGAAATCAATGTTTTGGAGCTTTTATTAATTGTTTCAAATATTATTATAAAAATTATATATATTATTATATAAAACATTTAATTTTTATATTAACCTTTAGAATATAATGTATATTTTTCCTTATTAAATATTTCAGTGATATTTTGAAATAATTTTCATATATGATAGCATTCTTTGGTGATTATTATGATTTACTAGGGAGATGTTCCATTAATACCATTATTAAAGATTCTCCAAATTTTTAATGATTATAATTATGAGAAAATAATGAAACCCTTTTATCTTCAATGGGTTATTCTATATTTAGTTGAAGAAATTTTTATGACACATGTTTTGTTTTCACAGGTTATGATGTGATGATATGTTGAATTATTTTTGATCTTATCTAAAAAATTATTATATTCATTGTGTGATGGGGTTATGTTAAAAACAAGGATATTATTTTTTTAAAACCAAGTAAGGTGACAATGGTATAACCATGTATAGTGGTGACATTATAACCAAAGATTAGTGGAAACTATATCTCCCACCCATGAATTGGTTACATGTTGGTATCTCATGACATAAAAAGGACTATGATGCAAACTGAATCTAGTTATATATGTTTAATTTTCCACTCTGACGGTATTGGGAGTGAATCTTTCATACTTTTGAGATTTGGGGAGTGAACACATTCCAATATGATAGTATTATCAAAATTACCGAACAAATATGGAGATGATTTTCTATTCTTATTTGTATACAACAACCTTATGTATTATGCCAAGGTTATGGACAAATGAATCATTTTCTTTATTTAATTATGTTTATAATTCTTATTAATGATATATATTTTGGTTGTGACTCATGATTATGATTTATTGTATATGTTGTTTGAAGATAAAATTTTATTCTTATGTCATCATACCCTTATATACATGTTATTATCAATTGATTATTGATATATCACTTTTCTACACTTAATGGGAAATTTAGTTCACCCATTATTATATTTCATTTCTCTAGGAAATGAAATAAAGAACTATGTATTATATTTATATGAAGGGTCATAGTTATGAAGAACCTAGTGGGAGATAATTTAGATCTTTTATGAAATAATTATTTATGGACCAAGTATTCTAACACACTCTACCTATATGATTCTAGTGGGCGTCACTATGTTAAGTAATGAATATTAATATATTAAGATGTAGTATCTATGTATGGTGAGTTTGGGATATTATAATTTATAAGTGATAAATGTTTTGATAACCATTGGAATCTAAGATGAGATAAAATTGTTGGGAACCCTAGGGATAAGTTTATGTATAGGATAAAATCATGATATTTTGGTGACAATCATGAATTACCTTTTGTCAACCCAAGGATTCATAGAATAATGTGTCACATTTTTTATATCTGAAAAAGTATTTTTCTTGATATTGTGGTTTTATACTAGGATTATTGTTAGATAAAACAATTAATTTTTATTTTAGACTATGTCGGGTACCATGATGATTATTATTAATAGGTTATGTGATTTAAAATATAATGAATATCCTCATTAAAAACCAAATGAAATGTGAGTTTGAATGTGAAATATTTTGATTATTCAAAATCCCAGACCCATTATATTATTAAAAACCTCATCTTGGTTAGTTCCCCTAATATACATAAGAAGATAAATATAGAGTTCTGTGGAGATCATAGAGGGAAGAATATTTACATTCTTTTGTGTCGAGAATGTGGGAAGTTTAACTCAAAGGAACGTCTTAGTAGAAAATGAATATTTTTTAGGTATGGAAAAGGACATGTGGTAAGGTATTTCAATGGAAAAAAATTACATTTAATGTAATTGATGAGACTATTGGTTGTTCTAAGGTATCATTGAATTCAAAATTTTTTAAATGTATTACTCATGGGAATTTTGAATACATGTTTTTAATTGAGAAATCACAATAATATGATATGTTAGATTTTATGAGTTATGATTTTTTGGTTAATGATTAAGATACAAAAAATCAAATTTAAAATAAAGAGCTATTAAGAAATAATATGACAATTCTTACATTATATTTTATTATTGAATTGGAATGAATGATGTGTTTATATGTTGGGATTTAATAATTATATCATCGATATTTTGTATATAAAAATATATTAGAATATGATAATTATTCTTTAAAAATCATCATTGTGTATTTTTAAATATATGTATATTGGTTCCAATAACTAATAAAATATAAAAAATACAATAGAAAAATGGTTTATTGACCTAAATGTGATAATATATAAACATTATAAATTGTTAGTTATTTAATGAAAATATGATTTAGTTTATCATTTTTAAAATTTTTAACATAATTTTATTTATTGAATAAATTCAATAGTCTATGAACTTATTTGATGAATAATTATTGTGTTAGTTTTATTTGTCATTTAGGTTTTCATGTGAGGTTAACTTAATGGTATACATAAAATCATGTCTTTAAGGATAATTTCAATTTCAATGTCATGGACACCCCCTTTTTATGTTTTGAGCGAAATGTTTTTAGGTTATTAATGATATTTTTAATATTGTACTTTGAGCGGTAATCTACATTGGTATAGTGTATTTGAAAGTTATTTTTTTATTGAATTTATAAGGGTATTTTCATTATAATGGGTATTTTAATTTTAAAATAAAATAATTCATTTCAATTTTTATTGATATTTTTTATAAATAATGATAACCATATATTAATATAGAAAGAAAAGGATCATTTGTAAACTACTTATCCCTAAAAATTTATTCATCACTATCATGAATTTTTTTTTCTAATAATTTAGAAATATTATTCATTACATAAATCGTCTACTAGAAACAATATGATATAGAAATTTCTTTTTAAATTATCCAAAATTGATATAGATACTGGTGTCTATTTTATCATATTTCAAAAAATTATTTAATCCATATTATTTTTTAAGAGTGAAACCACCATGGTCTTGACAATTTTATTTATAATGATATTAAATTCAGGTTTGAAGGTAAACGAGATATCAACAACATAAAAGAAGACCCTCATATAGAGATTTATGGTATAAATTATTATCCTATTCTCTATTTATGAAACATTGTTTATTTTATATTTAAAAACTATAAAGAAATATTTCATATCTTTTACTTATAGGAATAATTTATTAAGGAATAATAAAAATAAGCACGATTAATGGTTTAAGTATATTTAGATAGTGTTTTCCTTATTATGATATGGAGATATTTTATCAATATTATGAGAACATTGAAAACCATATGGATTATTCTGTAGTTTCTTTTTCAAACATTTGGAAACATATGTTATGTGTAATCTTTACATTATTAAAAAAATTATAGTGAAATAGTGAAAAATATATTTTGAATCAATTGTTGAGTTTGATAAATGAATGAGTTATATGTGACCCATATGTTTACCAAAAGTAAATTATTATTTGAGGAATGATTCCATTACATTTAGTGGAGATAAGTTTAAATGTATTTACGACCTTTAGTGTTTATATGATATTTTAGTTCAATGTAATAATGGGTTATTAGAACTTGGGAACATTTTATTATAACATATATTAACATGTGATTGGAAATTTATTAAAGGATTAAATAATACTTTTTAATTAAGTATAATTCTATAAGATCTATAAAATATGTTAAATAGATGATGAAAATCTTGGAAAAGTATCTTGAAAGAAATTTTATCTAAAAATATTCTTTTCTAATAAATGGACAGCCTTTTCACACCTCATCAGGTTGTAGTTTTTTCGATAATCACTTTCTTTTGATCAATAATTTTTATTAATCTCCAAAATAATTTGGACATTAATTTTATTCAGGTCTATGTCATCACATCCCAATAATTTTACCATTTTATTTAATCATGTATGTGTTATCCTCATGGATTTTCATACATCCCTTCAAATATTTTCTAGTGGATTTTTTATTAACACATATTACGATGAGGGTTTAAAAAAAGAATTTTGAAATTTCAACCCCTATATTAATGAATAAAATCTACAAGGACACAATTTATTATTATTTTGGGAGGATAATTTAATAAAATTGGATTTTATAAAAAAAATTATTCAATTATATTTAACTTCTTTGATAGATTGCATTACCCGCAACAACTTGTGTAAACGAACCATGAAATAAATTTAAAAATATTATTATTAAATGTTATCACCTAGATAGTAAATAAAAAAATAATTAGTAGGATTAACTATGTTTGGAAGTTTTTATAAATTTCCAATGTAATATATATTGTATGATATGTTCTTTGTAATTAATCTCCCACTTCCAAGTAAAGTCATTTAATAATTAAAAATTAATTTAGTTGGTTTTTGTGAAATAATATTATAATTAATTTCTGGAAATTTTATAAAATTTATTTGATGAAAATTTAATTTTTATGATCATCATATAAAAAATATATAGGGTGGAATTTTTTTTTCTATGAAGATTAATTTTTCTATGAATAGTGAAAAATTCCAATTTTTTTAAAGCTATCTCTTCTTTTCATTTAATCATGTAATATAAATTTTGTTTATATTTTTATTTATTATTAATCTAATATATGATACATTTTAAATTGAATTATAAAATTAATTTTATTAATCAATACATTTTTTTTATTTTGGTATAAAACTATTTTTTTGATTAAAAACACATTATTGTGAAAACGTTTTTTAATTGAAAAATGTTTTTACATTTTAATTTATTAAAACCACCCATGAATATGAATTTTTTAGAATAAAATTATATATTATATATCTTTTTATATTAATTTAAATTCATATAATTGTTATTAATAATCTTAGAGTTGATGTAAATTCATATTTTCCTTGAAAAGTGCATTTTCATGAAAAACTATTTTTCATCAAATTTTGTGAAATTATTTTAATGTTAATTTCATCCACTAATAGTTATCATATTTGATAAATGTAACTTTATATATAGAATAATTATTTTTTAATTTGTTTAATAATACCATTTTATCTTTGGTCAAAGTGAATTGTAATTTTGGTAATATGTATCACCTCAAAAAAGTGAAAAATGGGACAATAAAGGTTAAAAATAATAAATAATTCCTTCATTTTTCATAATAATAATTATTTTATGATGTTAAATTTACCCTTATCTGATTATTCTTTAATTTCAATATTCTAATGGATTGTTTTCCATGAAAACGACCTATATAATATTTAATGTAAAGAAATTTTTAAAATGTCACCCTATTAGTTTTATATATTTCTTATGTGTCTAGATAGTGAAAAATATTATTTTATGAATGAATATATGTTTATATTTTGAGATTATTTATAAAAATTTCATGATATAAATTTAGTTCTATTTTTTAGTTAAATAATTACCATCAATTCATATACATAATGGATGTAGAATTTATAAAATTAATAAAAAAAATTATAGATGATTTTAAAAAAATTGAATACTTCATTATGTGAAAATAATTTTTTACATTAAAATGACATATTAGTGTTATGTTAAATAATTATATTAGAATTTATCCTTTTTCATTACATCTTTTCAATCATATTAAATTAATACGTTCTAAGATTAAATTAATGATATTTTATGAGATTAATATCTATTTAAATAACATAAACATAATATAATTATAAAAATTAGAAAATTTGGATTATATTTGGTCAAAAATATCAAAAATTTCCAATTTATAGTCTAAATAGAACCATTTTTCATTAGAATGAACATGATATATTTCAATAATTTATGAAATTCCATGTGTTCCCCTCCCCTAAATTCTAAAACAGAGCCCTTCCATTCTCTTCATCACACTAATTTGATGCTTATATCTCAAAACATATCTTCCCAGATTAGTTAAAAACTCCCCTAGACATATTTTAGTGGTTCTTGGCATCCCAAAATATAATCCTTAAATCCTTTAATAGGATATATGAAGGTGTTATTTCAAAGAAGATGTAATATCATTAACTTGTCACATTATTTTTAGTAATTCATAATACTCCTTTAAAAATCTTTAATTATTTGTAAAATAAAAAATTTATAATCCTAAATTCACATAAATTTTATTATTATTATGAAACCATATCTATTCAAACAACGTTTATCCAATTGGAAGTGAAAGTTCCATTCATTCATATATGCGGATTACGATCTCCACATAGCGATGCAATTAATTTTCAATCAAATTATTTTTTATATGGTCAATTTTATGGTTATATTATTTATATATGATATTATGAACATAATTTTTAATTTATAATGACAATATCATATCTACTTCTTACATTCTAAATCGATATAGAGAAGCACCTCCACGAAGCAATCTAATTTTTTTCATTTTGGTTTTACTTTTATCGTTATTTAGGGATTTTTAATTAATATATTTGATACATATAACATTTTAAAAATTCGATAAATTTTATTATTTATTCAACATTCTTTTGTTCTATCTATCAATAAATTAAAACATCCGTCATTCGTACGCACAACTTTCCATCTCTATGAACGATATAATTCATTATTCTATCTATATATTTTATAAATTCGTCAAAAAATTTATATATTAAATATATATTATATTTATATAATTAATAAAATAATTAGACGAGGGTTTCATGACCTAAATACCAAGACCCAATTGTTAAACCACAACATTCAAGAAAATCAAAGTAGATATCACCCGAAACAATGATCTTAGTAAAGTCCTATTTAAAAATGTTTCCATAATATTATAAATAAATTATATATGGTATAATATATATTATAAATTATATTCCAACATGTATTAATTATTTAATACTTGGGTAAGGTATTTTCATCTCACTTTTATTTTTGTGAGAAAAATTACTCTTAAACCAATTGTTTATTTTATGTTTTGTATATACTTCTGATGAATGTATATTATTATTATTGACATTTAAATTATTAAATATAAGTGTAAATATAAATTTATTTAATTCGTGGGGATAATTATTCAAATTTTAGAAATGTGTAAGGGTAATATAATGCAGTCACATTGTTTACAAGGATTGTTTTTTATTATATTTTCGATGACGAAATTGAATGATATGACTTTCATAAAACTCATTAATCTACATATAAAATGTTTATATATTGATAATAAATGTTTTTTTTCATTTTCCACATCTTATGTTCTCAATATGTATATAATTGTATTTGGGGAAAATAAAATTCATTTCTCACATCATTTGAAAAAAGCTTTTCTTATATATCCAATATTTATATAAATTATTGGAAGAATCATTAAAAAATTATGAAATAATTGTCTAATTTTCTATTTACCCTTTTTTTAATTTTCAAAAATATAATTAATATTTTTTTTATTCAAATGATGTACTTTTAGACCATTTATCAAATAAGTGAAAGTTTAATTTTCATTTAAATTTTATGGAATTAATTTAATTTTCCACCATCAAGACTACTCAATGTTTTTAATCTTACCATAGAAATTTAGAATGTTTAATTCAACAAAAATGGTAAAAAAAATTTGTAAGAATTTTTCTTTTAAAACAGATTTTAAAATTTGAATATTTATTTCCATAATGAATTATTTTAGTGATATTTTAAATTAATTTTCAAATAAGATTATATCCTTTGGTGATGATGATTATTCACTAGGTATATTGTCCATTGATACAATTGATACTATTTCTCGAAATAGTTCATGATTGTATTTATGAGTTATTTATGACACCAATTTATTATCCATGGGTTCCTCTATATCATATTTATGAAATGTTTTTGAAACCTATTTTCTTTTTATTTGTAATTTTGTGATGATATTATCAATTTATTATGGTCTTATAGAACACATATATATGGTTTTCATTATGTGAAAGTGGTTACTTTATAACCAATAATAGTGGTTATGTTATAAACATGGATTTTGGTTAATCTTTAACCAAGGATGGTCATCACAAAAAAAAATATGGGGATGATACTTATATCTCTCTCAAATTCATTGGGAAGTTATAGGCATATTGTGAAATAAATTGGCTTATAATGACGTGTGAACATAGTTTAGTAATAGTCTTTCTCTACTACGATACTCTTGGGAGTGAACAATGACCACTATGATAGTCTCGGTAGTGAACTCATTCAACTATTATACCCATGTAAGGTTCCTTTAATACTAAGTAAATGATATTATATTCTTATTTGTATAAAATAAACATTAGTCTTACAACAACATTATCCTATCTAGGCTCATAATATTTTATTCTACTGTGATTCACATCTTATGAATTAAAAATATTTATGTCATGATTCTATATTTTGGTGTATGACATAGATTGTATGATATTAAAATGTTATAATCATGTTATGATACCCTTCTATTCATTTTATTCACATTTTATCATTAATATCATTCTTTTTTACCCTTTTTGGTATTTTGATAAAACCATTTTTTCTATTTCATTTCCCAATGTTTT